>CM065722.1:17597330-17622330 GCA_033310375.1 Conus canariensis
TCGGTGAAGGTGAGGTGTGTGGTGGTGGTTTGCCCGGCTATGCTGACCGCGTCAGGGGGTCTTCCAGGACACTGTACGCTTCAACAAAGTGTTAATGTTGCACACTTCAGGGGATAAAACACATCTTTGACAACCTACAACGGAGTCAGAGCCTTGAATGTAAACCGTAATGCTGGCCTTCGCGTCCAGTGCCATGATGGACTGAACCATCTTCCGGCCCATGCGGATGTTGCTCATTGTGGACCACAGTACTTCATGCTCCAGCCAATCAAACATTTTCTTGAAGTTGACGAACACATGGCAGATGTCCTGCTGATGATGCATCATGACCCGAAGAATTCAGTTCGACCTATTGTAATCCTTTCACTGCGAAATCCAACCTGATCTGCCTGTACAGGGTGACGACGAGTTTCAGCTTCACTGGTGTAGCGTAACTGCTGAGACTAACGGATATGCCATTCCAGTTTTATCTTTGTTGGTCAGACGACGAGACTGAGTCCAGGGTGCCAATCACTCTCCAGTCTGCCACACTTCATTGCACATTTGGGTGGGGATGACTGTCCTCCACGCTTTATCGGCTCAGCCGGGAGATCGATCCCTGTAGGTTTTCTGTTCTTCAGCAATCTTGCTGCTGTTTCCATTTCAGTGAGAAGACACTTTACGGAGAGCTTAACAGCAGAAGGTCTTCAGGGGAGACCCCACCCCCCCCCCCACCTCCCCCACCCCACATCTCCCCCGCCCTTCCCCACCCCCTCAGACAAGACTTTTAGCCCTGAACTCCGCACACTCTAAGGGAGCTGGGCCTCATCCAGGTCACTACTCCCAGATACCCATCTACTGCCATTCTTTCTCTCTTTTTGCGGGTGCTGCATCAATGTAATTACTGATTTACAAGCATACAGGAGTCTTTGCTGGTCAGGCAGTGAAATGAATTTGAACAGTGCCCTCTTCACACTTTCATGATGCCAAGTGCTTTGTCTTGGATAACACTGATGACTCTCACTTGCGTTTGCTTTGAGATCCTTCACAACTTGGGATGCTTGTCTGCAATTGTTCTTTGCCAGTCTGCTTGTCTGCAATTGTTCTTTGCCAGTCTGCTTGTCTGCAATTGTTCTTTGCCAGTCTGCTTGTCTGCAATTGTTCTTTGCCAGTCTGCTATTGTTCTTTGCCATTATGCTATTGTTCTTTGCCAATTGTTCGTTGCCATTATGCTATTGTTCTTTGCCAGCCTGCTATTGTTCTTTGCCAGCCTGCTATTGTTCTTTGCCAGTCTGCTTGTCTGCTATTGTTCTTTGCCAGTCTGCTTGTCTGCTATTGTTCTTTGCCAATATGCTATTATTTTTTTTGCCAATATGCTATTATTCTTTGCCTGTGTGCTGTTGTTCTTTGCCAGTCTGTTTAGCTGCTATTGTTCTTTGCCAGTCTGCTTGTCTGCTATTGTCTTTGCCAATCTGCTTTGCTGCTGTTGTTCTTTGCCAGTCTGCTATTGTGCTTTGCCAGTCTGCTTGTCTGCTATTGTGCTTTGCCAGTCTGCTTGTCTGCTATTGTTCTTTGGCAGTCTGCTTGTCTGCTGTTGCTCTTTGCCTTTCTGGTTGTCTGATATTGTTCTTCGCCAGTATCTCCTCAGTGTCACCCAACCCTCTCATCACTGGCCTTGTTCACGCTTCCTTGTCTTTTTTTTTTTTTTTATCATCACCTTGGTGATTATCCTACAAGCTGTTGTACCTGTCGTCAAGTGCCTGAATTTCCTGAGGTCTTTCCTGGTCTCATTTTATGATTTTAAACTCCTTTGTGATTCAGAACCGAATTTTCTGGCGGTGTTTCACCCCTCGCAAGGAAAGTTCTCTTAAAAAGAATCCATCATAAAAAAAAAAGCGAAGACTTCGTCATAGCGACCAAACACAAGGAAGGGGAATGTCACCAAATTAGCGAAGTAAAACCATGGAATTGTAGAAAGGCATGGTTCACAGTTACGTTATTGTTTCAAAAAAAAAAAAAAGATACAAAGCAGAGCACCACACTTGATAAGGAACCTAGAGTTGAGGTGGTTGTCAGGTATTAGTTTTCTGCCCTTTTGGGTTTCGCACATTTTTCCGGTATTTCGTTTTTCTTTTTGTGAGAGATTTCGTCTTTTAGTGGTTACCGATGGGCCTGTGAACCCATTTGACCTATCAGTTGGGTTTATGAGACATACACGCCGATCGGAGACGCCCAAATTTAGAACAGTTGTGTGAACTGCTCAAGGCTTTAGTTCCCGATCTCAACTGCTGTGTGTTAGGGGAATGGCCGATAGGACACAGAATTCAAAATTTCCTTATCATGTTACACTTTTAACCCATTCTTTTTTAAACTGTCAAAATCATTTATTACAACCACAACCACAACCACCACCACCACCACAACAACAACATCATCTACAACAACAACAAAAGACCCCTGTTCATGATGTTTTAAATTTTCTGATCCTGACGTCACCTCCGCTCAATCTTCGAAAAAAAAAAAGTAAAACTGGAACACTTTTAGATAGGAGTTTCAAAACGGGGTGGCTGAGGGCGGAAAATGAAGCAAAATTTAGAAAGAGAGGGGGTTAGTTACTGCCAAGGACACAGACAAACATAGCACAGGACAAAACACAGTGTCTTGTCCTGTGCTATGCTTGTCTGTTTCCTTGGCGGTAACAAACTCTAGATAGGAATTTAAAGCGGGATCATAAATATGCTCAAGTGAGTAGCCGTGCGTGGGGCTGGTCGATGCCAGCTGATTGTCTTCCTTTCCGATCACCGTCAGGTGGCTGGCGGCGCGACGTACTAACACTCCCCCCCCCCTCCCCCCTCCTCCCCCACCTTCCCACCACCTCACCCTCTAACGTCATCCTGATCGTCTGCCGAGGGAAGTTTTCCTCTGCATGTCTTCTCCCCCTCCCTCTTCCCGTCCCCCTTGATGGGCCGGCGTTTGCTGAAGGATCAGCGTGGATCAGGATGTCTTCGATGCGCCTGTCAACCTTGAAATGTATGTGTGTAATGCAGATGGAGTTAATGCAAGACGAATACTCGGTGAAGAATTGAAACCGTACCAAAAGTCTTTTTCCCATACATGAAAAAAAAAAAAAAAAAAAAAAAAAAAGCAGGACCCTGAAAAAAAAAGCAAATCCTGCTAAATAAAATCCTCGATTCTGTTGTTGTTGTTGCTGTTGTTGTTGTTGTTGTTGTTGTTGTAATGTTGTAGGCCAGGCTCCCTTCACTACCTAACCACCTGTTACCCTCTATCCTGTTTGCCCCTTCACTTACACACACACACACACACACACACACACACACAACACACACACCGCGCGCGCCGCGCGTGCGCGCGCGCGCGCACACACACCTGGGATTTGTTGGACGTGTTTTACAGGTAACTAAAGGTCTGTACACACAGTTGCTCCCCACATTGAAGGCTAAGTTACCTGACGCGGCGGTGACAGCATCTGATGCTCTGTTGACCGACTTCTACACAACATCCCATGCCGGCCTACCTGTCCTCTCACTGTGCAGGTTGCAAGGCTCGCAATTTTCTCAAGATGAGGTTCGAAGAAGAACACCAGGAAGAAACTCAAGGGAGAGCTTGACAGCAGAAGGCCTTCAGAGAAGAAACCTCCCTCAGACAAGTGTTTCGGCCTTGAACTCCCTACACTCTACGGGGGCCGGGCCGCATCCAGGTCATGACTCCCAGATGCCCTTCTATTGCCATTTTTTCCCGCTGCCAGAGCATCTTTTGATCTGCCTTGCTTTCAACCAATTTGCCCTTTTGTTTACATCTGAAACAACGAAATGGTGGAGGGTGAGTCAGACTTTGGATTGCCAGAAGAGAGATGTTAGGCACACAACGATCTCTGCTAGAACTACGACAAGCCAATTTCAAAGGTTAATTAAAAAAAAAAAAAAAAAAAGTTGATGTGACTTTCATTCCATTTCGGCATTTCCACAGAGGACGAAGATTCAGCGGCACTGGCAGCCACAGCCACTAATTCTGAACCCTAAGTTTGACAAACCTAGACTAGTACCAGCAAAGCGTTTCCGCCCGATGCCTACATACTTTCCATTCTTCCCTGGGACTGTCCTGACAGCTTCGTGCCCACTGACAGAATGTCAAGGTCAAAGCCACGAAATGGTGTGAGAGCTGAAGACGAAGAAAAGGACTAACAATAATGACGACGACGACGACGACGATGATGATGTGGATGATGTTGTTGTTGATGATGATGATGGTACTATCATTTTTTATCATTACTGTTATTATCATCATTATTATCATTATTGTTTTGTTGTTGTTGTTGTTGTTGTTTTTGTTGTAGTTTTTGTTGCTGCTGTTGTTGTTATTCTTATTATCATCATTATTTTTGTATGAGAGCTGAAGACGAACAGGATTAACAATTATACCGATGATGATGATAATGATATCACCATCATCATCATCATCATCATCATCATCATCATCATCTCATCATCATCGTCGTCGTCGTCATTATTATTATTATCATCATCATTATCATTATTGATTACTTATTATTATCATGATCATCATCATCATTAACATCATCGTCGTAATTATTATTATTATTATTATCATCATCATCATCGTCATAATCATTATCATTATTATTGCTGTTGTTGTTGTCATCGTCGTCATCGTCGTTGTTATCGTCATCATCATAATCACCATCAGTAGTAGTAGTGGTGGTAGTAGTGGTAGTAGTTGCTGTTGTTGTTACAAATAAAATGAAATGAAATCAAACAACAGTTGTGAATAACAGTAAACAATTTTGTTTATTTCTTTTTTTTTGTGGTTTGTTTCATATGTTGTGTTGGTTGTTTGCTGCTTGCTTTCAAACAACGATAAGAAGTTGTGTAGACACGATGCTTTATCAGAAAAGCAGAGTCAAGAACATTTCAATCAATGTCACGAAAGAAACAGCTTTATTATCCAAAACTCATGTGCACGACTAATACTAGGGAACATACGATCAAAAACCGTCGAAAGCTAGGCCAAAGTCGTTCCAGACTGCTTTCCAACATGCCTCAAAAATGACACTGAACCTCTATTCCATCCACCTTAGACTTCAACAGGTTCCACCGAAGTCACGTGCTGGTGAAAGGGTGTGCGTGGTAGACGGTGGCCTTCAGTACAAAACACATGGATCGGATCATCCACATGAACCACCTGGCCTTACAACAAAGTGTATAAAGACCTTAAGCGGCAGTCCCATATTTTTCTTCCCATTGTGTTGGTCTCCTCCCCCCCCCCCCCCCCCACTCCTCCCCCTCTACCCCAAGGCACACACATAGCGTGACAGTGTCAGAGCAGATGTGCAACAACGTTAGTAGGGCTGTGACGTCGGGGTGACGACGTCGATAGCTTGTGTCTGCACGGGTCTGTGTTACCTCTCGATTGGGCGCGTCAAGAAGTAATACATCAGTGACCGTAGACTCACATGAAGTTCAGGGATTTCTTCTTAATTTTTACCCACCATTTTCTTTTCCAATGGACAAGTTATAGTGGATTCTAAATGGACTTGGGACAGGTGTATGAATACAGAGCTTTATTTAAGACTTTGCAACTACAGTGGTAAAAACGGGTTCACGTGACAGGACTTTTGAGTTACAGACGCATGCACTGTAATTAGAGAAACCTTTAACACAGAGGGTTTGAACAGTACTGTAAGACAACAGGTTATTTGCAGTGTCACCAAGTACGCGTTTGAGGCTACAAAGGTACAGTGAGGCTGAACGGAGCTTTTAAGGCTACTACGGTAAACAGTATAAACAAGTAGATTTAAGCCACCAACATATAAAGTGTGATTAAACAGGACTTTAGGGGCCATGATTACCATTATCGTGACTCAGTTAGCCTTGTTTGTGTGATCGGACTTCAGTTTGTCTCCCCACCTAACTGGGCAAATCGGAGACCGTTGAGGACTTCAGTTTGTCTCCCCACCTAACTGGGCAAATCGGAGACCGTTGAGGTTAAGAGCCGGTTCTCTTAATGACGTGAGCAAAGGTTTCTGCGATCATCGGGCAAGCACCAAAGAAAGTACAGTGAGGGACAGACGTAGACAACTCTCCAGGAAAACACACACCTTTCACAGGATTTCTGCCTCGTTCTTCCCTCATGTTCCTAAAGAGAAGTGAACAGACGACACGGAAGGTAACGAAACACGGTGGATACGCAGCGTATTAAAACAGACCTCGTCAGCGCCTGAACACCACCATTCCGAAGCCAAGTGCTTTCTAACGCCACATTTCCACATCTTTCAGAGCGCTGGAGCTCCAGTAAGTGAACTCTGTTTATATGAGTTAAGAGAGAGAGAGAGAGAGAGAGAGAGAGAGAAGAGAGAGAGAGAGAGAGAGAGAGAGAGATTGTGCGCTCTGTTTTTTTGGTGTGTTTGCTTTAATCTCATGTCTTCTCGCTTTAATAGCATTTCCTTCATTCTGTTCTCTTTTTTTATCTTCCGTTTTCCACTCTTTCTTTCTTTTTAAATCAGTTTTCTTTCTTTCTTTCTTTCTTTCTTTCTTTCTTTCTTTCTTTTCCTTCTTTTCCTTTTTCTTCCTACAATGCTTCTTTCCTCTTTCATTACCTTCTTCAAACTCTTTCTATTAATCCATTGATTAATTGATTAATTCACTCATTTATTCAACCACTCACTCATTCTTATGTTGCTCTTGTTCTTTTAATCAATTAATCAATCGTTTCATTAATAGATAAATAAATAAATGTATTAATTAATTCACTCCCTCATTCGTATGTTTTCATTTGTTCTGCTTTTGTTGGTACAGTTTGTAATGAGTTTCCCAAAGTTTTTGATACAGCTGTACGATTTTTGTGCACAAATTAGATCAGTTTTACTCATTAACGAATAGAGCAGTTGTACTTGTGAGAATATATGTCCAGTTTTACATAAGAAAAAAAAAAGATCCGTATTACCTGTGAATAAATAAGATCCATTATACATATGAAAAAATAAGACCAGTTTTTACCTTTGAACAAATACGGCCAGTTTTTAGTCCAGTTTCCCGGTTGTTTGGGAAAATAGTGTGTGTGTGTGTGTGTGTGTGTGTGTGTGTGTGTGTGTGCGTGCGTGCGTGCGTGCGTGCGTGCGTGCGTGCGTGCGTGCGTGCGTGCGTGCGTGCGTGCGTGTGTGTGTAATGTTCTATTCTGAGACTGTTCAATCAGCCTGTTTCTGAACAGTTTGTTAGACAATTATGTATCAGTGCTTCTACAAAGACACGTGGACTAGATCCTCAGCCATCCTTGCTGTGTGAATGTCTTGACGTTGCCCAGCCCCACATTACTTCAGTCATACATTGAATTAATGAATTTTGTACGCTTCTTTTCCAAGTGTTGTCAAAGCTACGATCGTTAGACCACTAGTAAAGGAACCCTCCTCTCCTGGCTCAAATTTTCTAGCAAACCTTAGACCTTTCTCCAATTTGTCCTGTCTGTCCAAAATAAATGAGAAAATCAATTTCCACAGCTACTAGCCCATCTTGAATAGAACAGTCTTCTCTAGTCCTTAAGTCAGCTTATAGATACAGATATAGTACCGTGACAGCTCTGCTGAAAATTACAAATGATTTGTTGACTTCCGTTCCGGCCCTACTCGACCTTTCAGCTGCCTTTGATTCAATTGACCATTCTGTCCTTGTACAAAGGCTTCAACCATTTTTTAAAAATTTCTGGCTCATTTCTATCCTTGCTTTCTAACTATCTGACCGATCGTTCTGCGTAAATGGACACCGTTCTCGACCAGCTTCTCTGTCTTATGGTGTACCCCAGGGTTCTGTCCTGGGACCCATTCTATTTGTGCTATACGCCACTCCTATCTCTGACGTCACCCCAGCTGATGATACTCAGCTTTACCAGTCTGCCACTGTTACGGAAGTCGATAAGCTGATATCTTGGACATGGGGGAGCATCTCTGACCTTAAAACATAGATGACTGACAGCGAGTTCCTCTGTCTGAATACGTTTGATAAATGATTCCCCTATTTCCTTTTCACCACCTGTTCGCCCTCTTGGGGCCAGTCTTGACCAATGCTTAAACTTCAGAAACCGCATTTCCAACATCTGTAAAATAGCCTATCTTGAACTGCGCAGAGTTAGTTCTACTCACCATTTTCTCTCTGCGCAAACAACCAAGACCCTAATGTGTGTCTTTGTGATTTCCAGAATAGATTCTTGTGATTCCGTTCTCGCCGGCATCACAAAGTATCTTCTTGATAGGCTGCAGAAAATCCGAAACTACGCTGCTCGTGTAATCTTGCTTAGTGCGCGAGCTCCACTTGGTATGTCTGCGTGCGTGCGTGCGTGCGTGCGGGCGCGCTCGCGCGCGCGTGTGTGTGTGTTAGCGTGCGCGTGCCTGAAAAGGGACATGCGTTTTTACTTTTTCTGTTTGTTTCTTTTTTGTTTTTACGTTTTATTTCCTTTTTATTTAGCATTTTGAAAATTTCTATTTCTCTCTTATAATGTATTTATGTGTGGTGTGTGTGTGTGTGTGTGTGTGTGTGTGTGTGTGTGTGTGTGTGTGGAGAGAGAGAGAGAGAGAGAGAGACAGAGAGAGAGAGAGAGAGAGAGGAGAGATGGTTAGTAGGGTCTGGGAGAGAGAAAGAGAGAAAGTAAGAGAGAGGCTGGTGGGGTAGGGTCTGGGAGAGAGTGAGAGAGAGAGAGGGGGAGAGGGGGGGAGGTGGGGTCAAGGGGAGAGAGAGAGAGAGAGAGAGAGAGAGAGAGAGAGAGAGAGAGAGAGAGACGGGGTGGGATAGGGTCCGGGGGAGTGAGAGAGAGGGGGGAGAGAGAGAGAGAGAGAGAGGGAGAGAGAGAGAGAGATGGGGTGTGGGGGTGGATGGGCAGTAGAGAGGGGAGCGGAGTCATGAGGGCGTGGATGCTTAAAATGGGGAGAGGTGAGGAGGGAGAGGTGGCCGTGTGTGTGTGTGTGTGTGTGTGTGTGTGTGTGTGTGTGTGTGTGTGTGTACGTGTGTGTGTGTGTGTGTGTGTGTGTGTGTGTGTGTGTGTGTACGTGTGTGTGTGTGTACGTGTGTGTGTGTGTGTGTGTGTGTGTGTGTGTGTGTGTGTGTGTGCATCTTCCTGAGTACACACAGGTGCACGAACGCAGTATCAGTATTGATCCTTTCTACCCCCACCCTCTTCCCCCCCCCCCCACCACACAACACCACACACACCACCACCACACACACCACCACCACCCACCACACACACACACACACACACACACACACACACACACACACACACACACACCCCCACACACACACTCAAGATGGGAATCTTCTCTTCTCCGTCTTCCTTTACTGTGCATCCCCCATCCTCCCGTATTGTTGATATCGCTGTGTCAGATGTACTGCCACCTGCCGCCCCCAAGTTGCCCTTCACACAACCCCCCACCCCCCTTCCCCTCCGCCACCGTATCCTTCAACCCACTGTACATGCATGAAGAGCCTCTTCGCTTTCGTCCGTGTCATAACCATCGTTCGCTTCGTCCTGCTGGTCCGCCATCTTGGACGTTGGTGGGATTTGAACTGAAGACCAGCTGTAAGAATCCATGCCCTCCGTTGGAGGTTCTACACCTTGATTCTTTGGGGAAAGTCTTCCCACTGCACCCCTGGGGCCCCAAGGTGAAACTGGGCCCCCTGGCGTTCTTCTGCTCCTTTGCTCTTCGGCGAGACCAAATGAATGTGCGTGGCAGTTGGAGGTGGGGAAGGAGGAGGAGGGGGGAGGGGGCGGAGGAGGAGGGGGTTGTGACACTGTCATTATCATCATCATTATAACTTTGTTATCCTTTTCTGCCTGGACCTACGGAAAAGTGGTTAAATATCGATTTTGTTTTGGGTCATGAAGTTTATCGTCCTGATGAAAGTTCACATGGAATTCCAAAGGCAAGTGATCGGACTCGATGCATTCTTGTACATACAGAGAACATGATGACATAATGCATACATAAAGATCAACAGAGGCCAAAGAATGATCATTAACACTATTACCTGTGTCAGAAACGTATGTGAAACGACCTTGGCGGTCGCCATTATATACTACGTTTAAAATGCATAATTCTAGAGCTGTGCACATGCATAGTAAACACTTACCATATCTATTTAATACTTTGTCTTCAGACTCCCTTTTAACACAAAAGGAATCATCATTTAAACATGTACTATAAAGAGTGCTATTAAAACTTGTATCCTGACCTGTATTAGAGGTTCTGCTGTCAAGGTCTCCGCTTAAAAGAATATAAATCTTAGGAAGTTTAAAGATCTTATCTGTGAGAATACCTTCTAGTGGACGCATACCATTATCAACATCAAAATACGAGTAGTATGGTGAATTCTCCGGGGGTACATATGTACATACATACAAAACATCTTTGGTCAAATTAAGTAGACTTCTAGAAATTACAAACATAATAACATTGTTGTAATCAACATCAATTGCGTGTAAACCGGTGTTAAGACGTGTGAGTGCATGGAGTCTAAGGCAGGTATGGTATGATTTCTGACCTGGCCATTGTTACAGCTAGGATCCTGTTGACGCGGAAAGTAGGAGCGATGAACATGGGCATAGCCAGAAGGATCTACAGTCTCTCTCTGCCTCTGTCTCTCTAACACCTACCTATCTATCTATCTTTGTAATAAGAGAGAGAGAGAGAAGAGAGAGAGAGAGAGAGAGAGAGAGAGAGAGAGAGAGATTTTTTGTGTGGATATGTTTTGAGTGTGGATGTTGGAGTGGGGGGGGGGGGGGGGCGGAGGCACGGTTTGTGTGTGTGTGTGTGTGTGTGTGTGTGTGCATGAGAGAGAGAGAGAGAGAGAGAGAGAGAGGGGAGAGAGAGAGAGAGAGAGAGAGAGAGAGAGAGAGATTTGGTTTTATTTGTTTGTCTGTGAGTGAACATAATTGTGTGCGTGCACGCATACACATGAGTAGGGGGAAGGGGAAGGGTGGGTTTTGTGTATGTGTGTGTGTGTGTGTGTGTGTGTGTGTGTGTGTGTGTGTGTGTGGTGTGTGTGTGTGTGTGTGTGTGTGTGTGTGTGTGTGTGTGTGTGTGTGTGTTTTGTGTGTGTGTGTGTGTGGGGGGGGGCGAGGTTCTTTTTTTTTATATGGTGTTCTGAAGAGAGAGAGAGAGAGAGAGAGAGAGAAGAGAGAGAGAGAGAGAGAGAGAGAGAGAGAGAGAGAGAGATGATACCTGATGTTGTCAGGAGGTGTAAATGAGTGTTGACGTTAGACTGACAAAGTGTGTAGTTTGACTGACACAGCTGCAGCGCCTCAAATTGCTTACTGAAATTCACATTGATCGATTTTGCTCGTGTTGTTTCAAAGCGTGCTGTGCTGTCTTTCAAGTCGCTTTCACATCGCTTTCACCTCTTATATTTTTAGAAAGAGAGGGTTTAGTTACCGCTAAGGACATAGACAAACAAAGTACAGGACAAGACACAATGCATTTCAACCTCTTGGGTCTTCTTCAGGCGAAAACAAATAACATTTAGGACAGTGAAAACGAAGAATGAGAAACAACTTATCTTCTCATATTCGCGCACGATCAATCCACCCAGGAGGGGATCATGGGGGAGGAAATAGTGAGGGGGGGGGGGGGGGGGTGTGTGTGAAACAATAGGGTTTGTAGTTTGTTTTGTAGAATGGTATGATATATTAGTGACGGTAGTGATTATGGTGGATTGATAATAGTGCTTAGTGGGCAAAAAAAAAAAAAAGTAAACGACTTTAATGGGTGGTGATTGTGATGATAGTAGTTAGGTGTGGGTAGTTGTATGTGGGGGTGTGGGTAATGCTAATAATGACTGGAATGGAATGGAAAGAAATGATCAATGGGTGATAAGGTATCGTTGGGGGGGAGAGGGCAATGGGGAGGGAGAGAGAGGAGAGGAGAGAGAGAGACAGAGAGAGAGAGAGAGAGAGAGAGGAGAGAGAGAGAGAGCGAGCGACGAGGAAAGAGAGAGAGAGAGAGAGAAGAGAGAGAGAGAGAGAGAGGAGAGCTCATATCTCTACACCCACACATAGTTTACATACGTATGGGTGAGGTGGAGGACTGGGAAATTCATGCAAATAGTGTTGTTGGGATGGTGTCCATTGTAGCAGGTGACATAATGTGTTGGCATTAGTATGATCGCGTTGGTTGAGAAAAGATAAAAATGATCAATGAGAAACGGGGTATCATGTTTAACACACACACATCACACACACACACACACACACACACACACACACACACACACACACACACACACACACACACACACACGAAGTGGGGGGAGGAACATGTAAATGGTATTGTGGGTGAATTATGATCATAATGAGACTGACTGTGGGTAGTGAAAGAGTGTTGGTATTAGGATAATAGTATAATAATACTGATTGGACAGGAAATGAATGGAAATAATCAATGGGAAAAGTGTTTGACATGCCAATAACACTATCACACACGTACACATGCACACATCCTCACACACACACATATACACATACACACAAAAAATGAAAAAAAAAAAAACGCTGATGGGTGATGATCATTTGATAACAACAGTGCTATAGGATGATAATCATTGTTGTAACTGGAATAATGCAGTGGCACTGGCACAATGATGCCTGTATGAAGGAAATGGTCAATGATTGAAGGATGATGATCATTGTCATAACTGAGATTAAAGGTACTGTGGGATGCTGATCATTGTCATAGGTGAAATGATGTGGCAGCATTAGTATAATGATGCCGGTTGAGGAGGGGGGGGGGGGAGAGAGGGAATCAATGACTGATGGGTGGTGATCATTTGAGATCAACAGTACTATAGAATGGTCTTCTTCTTCTTCGTTCACTCAGGCAGGAACCCTGGAGGTATTGGCGAAGGCTGCTGTATGGCAGAGGCCCTCCAGTAGTCCATAAGGCTTTCCCCTCATCGGTGTGTTGGCAGGCTAGGTTTCTGCTCTTAGTTTTGCTGGAAATGTTCCGCTGTCATTGGGGCTGTACTGCACGGATAATTTGAAGACTCCCCAGTGTGGAATATTGTGGACATGTGATGTCTCAGTCTGGAGTGCCCTGTCCTCAGTCTCACCATGTTCACTTGGTCTGATTGAGCATCTGACAGTATGCATCCCACTTGTTGAAGTCTGGGCGCTGCTCAAGCCATCTTTTTTGCTTCTCCTTGATAATACTTTTGATTTCTTCAAACGAGGCTCCCTGTTCCAGTTGGGGCTGCTGTCCTCCTTCCTTTGCCAATTGGTCAGCTTCCTCATTGCCATATATATTGCAGTATGAAGGTGTTCACTGGATGACAATATTCTCAGTGACTGATGGATGATCATTTGAGATCAGCAGTACTATAGGATGATGATCATTGTCATGGAGGTGGAATAATGTAGTGGCATTGGTACAATAGTGTCAGCTGGGGGAATAAAGGAAAATATCAATGACTGGTGGATGATGATCATCGTCATGAGTGAGATAAACAGTACTGTAAGATGATAGGGAGCCGGAATAGCTCAGTTGGTAGAGCGCCGGACTCGTGATCCTGGGGTTGCGGTTCGAATCTCCGCCGGGCCGTTTCGGTTCCCTCGGAGTTCACATTGGTTCTGACTCCATTTCCCAGACAGTCCTTCGAATGAGACTATAAACCGAGGTTCTGTGTGTGAATGCACGCATAACATCTTGCACACACGTAAAATCCCATCACCAACTTTCGGAAGAGTAGGCCAGTTTGGCCGTTGGTATGGATGACACGTTACACATAGCATGCACCCTGCGTGAGAAATGGAAAGAATGAAGGAAGTAATGAAATTGAGTGAACGATATTGAACGATCTTGACTGGATGACACGGGAAACGACTGAATGAAGCGCCAGCTGGCAGCTCTTCAGTCGGCACTACCCAGGTAGGCAGCCCGTTGTGTAAACGAGTGTGGACTGTAAAGCGCTTAGAGCTTGGTCTCTAGCCGAGAATAGGCGCTATACAAGTATTCATTATCATCATCATTGTGATAAGTAAAATAATGTGGTGGCATTAGTATAATATTTCCGGTTGAGGAAGGGGAAAAAAAAGGGGTTGATGACTGATGAGCGATGATCATTGATCATTTGAGATAAACAGTACTGTAGGATGATGATCATTGTTATATAAGTGAGATAACATTGTGGCATTGGTGTAATAATGCCGGTTGGGAGAATGAAGGAGGTGATCAATGATTGATGGATGATGATCGTTGTCATGGTATAAGTATGATCCACAGAATTGTAGGATGATGGTCATTTTCAAAAGTGGAATACTGTATCGGCCTTAGTATGATAATGCCAGTTGGAGGAATAAAGGAAATGGTTTATGACTGATGGATGATGATCATTATCATAAGTGAGCTCTACAGTACTACAGGATGATGACCATTGTCATAACCGAAATAATGTGGTGGCATTGGTGTAATAATGCCGGTTGGGGGTGGAAGAAGGAAAATGACTGATGACTGATGGATGATGATCATTGTCATAAGTGGGGTAAACAGTGCTATAAGATGTTGATCATTGTGATAAGTGAAATAACATGATAGCATTGGTACTATAATGCCAGTTGAGGAGAAAATTGGAAATGATTAATGACTGATGGATGGTGATCGTTGTTATAGGTTAGATCAACACACACACACACAACACACACACACACACCACACACACACACACACACACACACACACAGCTAATGGATGGTGATAATAATGATAATGGTCATATGTGGGGATATGTGTATAACAAAAAAAAACAAAAAAAAAAAAAACCGCAAAAACAACAACAACAACAACAACAACCAACGGAACATTCATATGTGGGAATATTGGTACTGATGATAATAGTTGGGAAAAAGGTGAGCAGTGGGGAAGAAACCCCCCCCCCCCCCCCCCCCCCCCCCACACACACACACAAAACAAACATGAACACATAGACACACATCCAAGCATAAATATATACAGAGGGGACCCCCCCCCCCCCCCCCAGCATACTTATACACAGAGGGGGGACATAATGTGAACAGACAAGGGAATGGAAGTAGTCGATGAAGAAAAGGGGGGTTGATGTGTTTAAAAAAAAAAAGGCGGGTGGTGGTACAAAGAGGGGGAAAGAAGGAACATAGCTGTAAGTTTATGTGAGGTAAATGGTTGGGGGTAAGGTGGTGTGGGTGTGGGTGTGACTTGGTGGAGGATACAGTGGGTTGGTGTTGCGGTGGTGGATAGGTGAATGTAGTTGTTTTAGGATGTTGGTGATATGGGGATGAAGGAGCGGGGGTGTTTGGAGGGGGGGGGGGAGGAGTGTGGAGGCGGGAGGGTCAAGTACCTGGCCTACCCTTATGCTCGGGAAAGATGGGAGGGTAAGGGAGATTCGTGTGGAGGTGGTAGTGTTAACTCAGGTGTAGGGGGAAAACAAAGGGGCGGGGGGAGGGGGAGGGGAGGAAGAGGGAAAAGGAGGGGGTAGGTCTGTGGGTAGGCAGTGCATTGGTATAGGACATGGGGAGAGATGTGGTGGAAAGCGAAAGCTGAAAGGAGGGTGGCTGTAACTTCTGTATGAAGTGAGTGCTGGGGGTTATGGTGGTGTTGTGTGTGTGTGTGTGTGTGTGTGTGTGTGTGTGTGTTGTGTGTGTGTGTGTGTGTGTGTGTGTTGGTGGAAGATATTGCCGACTGGCGTTGAAGTGGTCTGGCTTACCCTTATGCTCGGGAAAGTTGGGAGGGGACGGGCGAGGGGAGGGGAGAATTCATGTGGAGGTGGTAGTGTAAAATCAGATGTAGGGGGGGGGGGGGAGACATAATAGTAATAAAATAATGATAATAATAATAGTAATAAATTAATTAAAAAAAAGAATTAAATAAAATAAATGGAGGGTGGCTGTAACTTCTGTATGAAGTGGGTAGTGGGGGATATGGTGGTGGTGTGTGCGTTTGTGTGTATGTATGTGTGTGTGATGGTGGAAGATATTGCCAACTGGTGTTGAAGTGGTGGGTATGTATGCTTGTGTTACTGTTGGATGTTGATGTCAAGTTTTGCAGTGAGATGGGACTCTTGTGCTGTACGTTCAAAACTATCACTCTGTGATTGCCAAGGTGCCAAGACTTTCACATGGTTGATGCTGTGTTGGGGGTGGTTGAAATGTAGGGCAACGGGTTTGGGTCGGTGGTGGCGGATGTCAGCCAGGTGTTCGGAGATGCGTGTCTTAAGTGTGCGGGATGTTTCACCTGTATAGATCTTGCCACACAGCTGGAAGCGGATAGCGTATACAACGTTGCGGCTCTGACAGGAGAATGTGCGTTTAATTGTGAAGGAGTCTTTGGGGCCCTGTAGGATGGTGTCTGGTTTGGTGAGAGGACAGATTTTGCAATTAGGTTTTGAGCAGGGGTGAGTACCTGGTGGTGTAGGTGTGGAGATTCTGTTCAGTTTGGACCGCAAGAGAAGATCATTTAGGTTTATCACGTTTGAACGTGATCATGGGTCTGGTTTGGAAGGCAGGTTTGTGGTTTTGTACGTTGTGCCAGTTGGATTTGAGAATCCTGCAGATGGGGAGGGTGTGTGGGTGGAAGAGGAGGTAGGCGGTGGGTCTGTCTGTCTCGTTTGGATGCTCGGTTTCCAGAGCAGATGTTCTGAATACGGCTGTGGTGCGGCTGAGAGCTTCGTTGATGATGGAACTGGGGTATCCACGGTTTGTGAAAAATTCTGACATTTTGGCTGCTTGTGGAGCAAAGTCTGCGAAGACGGAGAAATTGTGAGTATGGAATGCTGTCTTTAGTGTATGGGTGGTGGGGGGATGTGTAGTCTAAGTATGCATGTGCATCAGTGGGTTTGTAGAACGGAAGTTTTGAGTAGGCCATTTTCGATGGAGATGATTATATCTAGAAAGTTAACTGACTGTGAAATGGTGTAGGTTAGTTGGATGGATGGATGAAAGGTCTGGGCAAAGTGTGAATGTGTGATAGTTGAATTAAAGATGTTGAGGGTAAGGACTAATTCTGCAGGTCTGACCAGTGCAATGGTGGGAGGGTGTTGTTGGTTGGGGGGCCGTTTGTTGAGGAAGAATGTGAGGACCTTCAGTCCATCGGCGTGGGGGATAGAGGTGTAGAGTGACACCACGTCAAGTGTGACGGGGAGGCTGGGTTGAAAAGTGGGTCTGTGTTGTATGAATTGATCATGTTGAGTGTGTATGTTGTGTCTTTGAGGAATTTGGGGAGGCTCTGTACTATGGATTGAAGGAGAAAGTCTAAGTACTGTGAAATGTGTTCCGTGGGGCAGCTGCAAGCAGAAACAAACACACCTGGCAGGACTGTCACCAACCGAACACGAAAAATACTGCCTGGTGGTCCTGAAGACAGCCTTTAGTTTGGGGAAAGGAGGCGAAATACACCGACGCCGATCGTCGGCCGACCAACAGCCGAAATTGAACCGAAGTTCAAGAGGAACCAGAGCTCGGAGAGAGAAATGCGACGACCCTACACGCAACTCGCCCACTACTGCCTGCGACAACAGTTGCCACAGAAGATGCAGACCTACGTCTGCAAGTGCACCGTGTCCTTAAGGGCCTCTGGCCAATAGGACATAAATCTCACCCATGAATGAAATGAATGAATGAACGAGAAAAGCCAGTCAACACATACTGTGTTGACGGAGACAGACTAATCTCCCGTTTTCGCTTTCAGTCAATATGGACATCCATTATTGCCTTTGGTTTAGTCAATGTCAACCGGGAATTGTAAAATGTAGTCTGTCAGTGTGATATAATGCATGTTGCGTGTGTATAATTGATACAATAATCTCTCTCTCTCTCTCTCTCTCTCTCTCTCTCTCTCTCTCTCTCTCTCTTCCTGGTAAATATAATGAATCTCATTGTAAACTACCTGTATTTTACATTGACTGGAAGTAATGACAGGTAAACAGAGCTTCCTTGGCACATATTTACAAAACTATGAACGCTTACTTTCATTCTAGTCAGACCCCCCCCCCCCCCCCCCCCGCTCCCCGCTCCCCGCAGCATTGCAAATATAGTCAGCCCTATATTTGTGCTTTTATGTGGATTTGATACACCCTGATTCGTTTATGTAATTTCACTTCCGTTGTTCTTCCTCTGTGTACCCTCCGTCACCATCTCTCATCTTATTTTTGTACTTCTCTATGACTCAAAAGAATTAATGAGAATAAATCAGTGTTCATTGTTCATTCTTCATACCGGACATCCATGTTTGCAGGCAAAGAATGAGGCGATCGGTTGTATTAAAACCTTTACCGTGCTCCCTGGGTCTTTCATGATCCAGTGACCAAAAATAAACTATCATATCTTATGAACGGAAAGAGCTATGCTCACGAAATCTTAGGAGTTTGTCAACGATCTTAATAGCCGTTGGTCACACAGAAATTTCATGCATGGACACAATCAATTATCAGCGTAATCAGTCACGGTTCCCCCAGGACCCATACATTTTGTTTTTGGTCGCACATGACCCGCGCCATCGGGTGAAGAATAAGCTACTGAAC
Source organism: Conus canariensis (assembly GCA_033310375.1). NCBI lineage: Eukaryota > Metazoa > Mollusca > Gastropoda > Neogastropoda > Conidae > Conus > Conus canariensis. The sequence goes on from CM065722.1 coordinate 17,615,873, forward strand.
CGCTCTTTATCAGGTGTGGATCTTACAAGACCCGCGTGATCTGAACAGGGATAAGCAATAGGGATAAGCACGAAAAAAGCCTCTACCAAATGTGTGGGTCTTGGGCGACCCGCACGATCGGGTCAGTGCAGTCAAAAACGTCATCCGGAAAAGGTTAAAAAGAGGCAGGAGAGAAAAGCCAGTCAGCACATGCTGTGTTGACGAAGACAGAGTAGTCTCCCGTTTTCGCTTTCAGTCGCTGCGGACATCCATGTTTTCAGGCAGAGTGAGGTCTTGAAGTCATTCCTCCGCGGCCTTTCAAGCCACGTTTCCAACGCGACGTAGGCGAAATTTCTCTCCACGCATTTGTCGTTGTTCAGCACAGCCTTGGTTCTGTTGTAACCCCTGTATGCGTTATTCACGTGTCCGCTGCTATCATGATGGGTGAGGATAGAGGTGGGGCGTCTGGTGGTGCAGTGCCTTTGGAACGGGTCATTCATTAGTCGTCCAGTTTTGTCCAAAGACAGGCTTGATCTTGTTCTCTTTCTCTCTTTTTTTCTGTCTGTAACACACAGACATGCAGAGAGAGAGAGAGAGAGAGAGAGAGAGAGAGAGAGAGAGAGAGAGAGAGAGAGAGAGAGAGAGAGAGAGAGGAGTGGGTAATACCTGACTATATTCAAATTCGTCGGCCTTGATGGATCTGTAAAGTTCAAATGTAATAATAAATGTTGAGATAATGGGCCATTAAATGTAAAGCAACAAACTTTTAAGTAATTAATCAGCCTCTACCTGCCGATTTTTGTTGAAGCAGGACGAACCAACATACAAACGAGCAAGCAAGCAAACAAACAAACAAAACAACAAACAAACGAACAGACCAAACAGACGAACAAACAATGTAGGCAGTAAAGTGACAAAAAAAGTTCTTGTTCACGTTAAGTACCCGCCAACAAAGATTTCAGAAACAGAAGGGATGGGACAGTGGGAGGACAGATTGTACCATGTGAAGGAGAAGGTGAGGGAAAGTGACCAGAGACAGTAGGTTTGACATTCTCAGTGATCTCTGTTGCCACTTATTATCGTGTAATATCATCGAGGAACTCATGCGCCGGACGAAGCAAGACCCAATCACCAAGAGCATCCAGATGAGGAAGTGGGGTTGGGTTGGACACACCCTGCGTAGAGGACAGGCCCACATCCCACGCCACGCCTTGGACTGGAACCCACAGGGGAAGCGCAAGAGGGGACGACCAGTCACCGCCTGGAGAAGAACTCTGCAGGCAGAACTGAAGTTCACCAACATGACCTGGGGTGAAGCCAAGAGAACAGCCCAAGGCAGAGCGAGATGGAGATCTGCAGTGCGGGCCCTGTGTTCCGATCGGATCGAAGAGGACTAAGTCAAGTCAAAGTCAATATCATCGATGATGAACAACGTTAAAATAACCACTGAACTGAACTGAACACTGGGCGGAGGTGGTGGGGGAGAAGGGAACAGAAGGGGAAGGAGAGGTGAAGTGAAGAGGAGGAGAAGAAATGGGACGCAAAAAAAGGGGGTGGGGGCGATGAAGTGTTCATTTTCAGTCTGTGACGAATAGGACACGACAACCATCGAATTCTGTACTATGAACATTCCTTAACATCTGTCTAGGGTCGACTTTCCTTGCTGAAACTCTTCAGTTAGGCAACGGCTGGATGTGGCTGTGTAAGTCCACCCATGGAATCTGACATGGGACACTACCCATAATTCGCATTCTCACCGCCATGGCGAATACACCAAGGGGCTCCCAAAGCCTCAAAGACCCAGCAAAAGACAGAAAGAAAGGGGGAATGCAAGAAAGTGATAAAGAAATATAAGGCACAAAAATCGGTAATGAAGGATTAAAATTGGGGACAATATTTGAGCCTGTGATTGAAGATTGAAGATAGCCGCCTGGTATTTCTTACCAAGCCACAAAAATTGTCACTTACTGTTAGCGTGTGCCATCGTGTACCGGTGGAAATGGAGGACACGTATAAACATCGCATGCATCCTATGTGAGAAACTGGAGGAATAAATGAGATAAATGAAAATGAGTGACTGATATTTGAATGGTACGGGAAACGACTGAATGAGCGCCAGTAGGCTGCTCTTCGGCCAGCTCTACCTGGGTAGGCAGCCCGTTGAGTGAGTGAGGTAGTGTGTTTATTGTAAGGCGCTTAGAGCTTGGTCTGTGACCGAGGATAGGCGCTATATAAATACCCAATATAATATAATAATAATAATAAGTCCGGAATTATTGAAAGGGAAGTGACCCGGACACACTGAACGAGAGACAACACAATCGAGGATTACAGGCCTTTTGAATAGATAGTATCTTTTAAAGCATCATGACTGCAAGTTAACGTGACAATAAGAAAAAAAAAGGTGTTGAGATGCTGTACGGCTAAATGAACGCAACAAATATTCAGTTAATTTACCTCGACTACTGAGTAAATATTCAGATTCTGGGCCGTTAAATGAACGCAACAAACATTCAAATAATATGCTTTGACTCTTGAGTAAATATTGAAATACTGGAACGCTAAATGATCGCAACAAACATTCAAATAACATACTTTGACAATTGAGTAAATGTTAAAATACTAGACCGCAAAATGAACGCAACAAACATTCAAATGATATACTTTGACTATTGAGTAAATGTTAAAATACTGGACCGCTAAATGAACACAACAAACATTCAAACAATATACTTTGACATTTGAGTAAATGTTGAAACAGTGGAACGCTAAATGAACTCCACAAACATTCAAAGGATATACTTTGACCATTGGGTAAATGTTAAAATACAAGAACGTTAAATGAACGCAACAAACATTCAAATAATATAACACGACTAATGAGTGAATGTTCAGATACTGGAAGGCTAGATGAACGCAAGAAACATTTAAATGATAAACCTCGACTATCATTCGTCTTGACAGGACACAAAAAACATAAATGAACAAGTGACGTACACAGATAGGTAATGGGGGAAAATAAGTGCATGAAAATAAGTTTTCAGTCACATTTGATATGATCAAGAAAATATGGAGGGCCGAGGGAGTGGAGGAATTAAGGGGGTAGGATAGGGGTAGATGAAGAGAAACGGGATAAGAGAAGGGGAATGGGGGAGGGGGGGAGGGGGGGGGGAGGGGGCGGTAAAGAGTTCATTTCTAAGTTCTTTACTGACAGCATAGAAAGTACAAATTAATCCTTTCTGGATATTGTCTCTATGAGCGCAGTTCAGTTTTGGGTTCTGCCCCTCTGAGTACGAATTCATTTGGACATTGTCCCTTTATTCTGGATATCACCACTCTTAGCACAAATCCATTCTGGATACTGCCAAAGTACAAATCTTTTCTGGACATTACCTCTGTTAAAACAAATCCGTTCTGGACAATTGCTTTCACACACACACACACACACACACACACACACACACACACACACACACACACACACACACACACTTTGGATATTGCCTTCACAATCACATCCACTCTTGATGTTGTTTCTACGAACAAATCCATTCACCATATTGCCTCGGTGAAGAAATCCATTCTTGATATTGCGTCTATGAACTAATCGACACTGAATCGACTCTGAAACAAATCCTTTCTGGATGTTGCCTCTACTGATGCATATTTTCTGGATATTGCTTCATCCACAAATCCATTTTAGAAATTGCCCTCTAAACCACAGGTAATTTCTGAATATATATAAATATATATATTATATATATATATATATATATATATACACAAATATATATATATATATATATATATATATATATATATATATATATGTAGAAAGAAACTCGTGGAGAGCGTGCAGCAGGAGTCTCAAATACAATCAAATTTATACACATTCGCCATGCAATGAAAATATTCAGTCTGTTTCATTCTTCTTTCATTTTTTCCATCTGGAAGATCGTTTTGGAACAAATTCTAGAACATCTCGAAAAGAATCACCTTTTGAATCCTCATCAATCTGCTTACAGACAAGGCCATAGTTGTGAGACAGCACTCCTCCGTATAGTCAATGACCTCCTCTGCGGGCTTGACGATGGGAATGTTTCCTTATTAGCGATGTTAGACCTCTCTGCAGCATTTGACACGATCGATCATAATATTTTGTTCTCACGGCTTCAAACTTCCTTTGGATTCAAAGACACAGCTCTCGACTGGATTATCTCTTACTTGACTGGACGGACTCAGACAGTGTGTGTACAGGGAAGATACTCAGACAGTTCTCCTCTTAGGTACGGTGTGCCTCAGGGTTCTGTACTTGGGCCAGTCCTTTTTGTGCTGTATGCTAGTCCTGTGTCTGACGTCATCAGTGGTCACGCCATGTCGCATGAAAGCTTTGCTGACGATACTCAGCTTCATCAGTCGGCTCCCATTGCTGAAACTGACTCACTGATTTCTCGGACGCGGGGCTGCATTGCAGACCTGAAGGACTGGATGACAACCAACAAACTACAACTAAACGACGACAAGACGGAACTCATGTTCGTGACAAAACAGCCTAACCATCCTTCTCTGCCTTCAACTGTCACTATCAATGACTGTGCAGTCTCTGTCTCCACCTCTGTCCGCAGTCTAGGGGTCATACTTGACCAATCCCTCTCCTTTGAGAAACAGGTTTCAAATATTTGCAAGATTGCCTATTTAGAACTAAGAAGAATCAGCTCTGTACGTCACCTTCTCTCTACAGATGCTACAAAAACTCTCATTTGTGTATTTGTCTTATCTAGAATAGATTACTGCAACTCACTTTTGGCCGGCCTTCCAAAATACCTGATAGAAAGATTACAGCGAATCCAAAATCATGCAGCCCGAGTCGTCTGTAGAGCAAGAAAACATGCTCACATTTCGCCTCTCCTCCACTCTCTTCACTGGCTATCTGTCTCAAACCGTATCTCGTACAAAATCTCAACTCTCACTTTCTCTGCTCTCTTTGAAAATGGACCTTCTTATCTCTCAGATCTCCTTAAAATCTACACCCCCTCTCGACAACTACGCTCCTGTGCTGACGACCGCCTTCTGCAAATGACTCGCTTCAGGACTACTACTGGTGAAAGATCTTTCTCTTTTCAAGCTCCAGCGACGTGGAACAGACTGCCAGACTGTCTCAGACATTCAGATTCTATCTCTTCTTTCAAGTCTAAACTTAAAACCCATCTATTTTCTCATAATTAGTCAATGCTGTGGGGAGAGGGGGGGGGGGGGGGGTACAACCTAACTCACAGCCGTCTGGGCCTTTTCAAATGTAGCGTATGTGTATGTTCTCTATTATATGTATTTGTTGTATGATTGAACGTTATAGGATTAAGTTTTTGTAGTGATATTTGAAGAATAGGTGAATGTCACATTGGTAGGATTAGGATTTGTTAGTTATTGTAGTAATAGTATTTGTAGTTGGGTGTAAGGTGTATTATTGTATATGAGAAGGGTGAATGTAGTATGACTTTGTAAAGTGCTTAGAGAAATTCGTTTGATTAAGCGCTATATAAGAAATCATTATTATTATGATTACTTTTTAATTATGTGTTCATTTTTGTTATTTTTTTTCCAGCAACGTGAATTCATCCCTCTCACATCACGTAGTAGCCATGGCTCGCTGCTTTGGACGGGTAGCCAGTGTCAGACACTGGGTCATCCCCGTCATCCTCATCCTCATCCTTCTGATTCTACTTCACAAGATGGTCTGCCTGGATTATAGAAGATTTGTGGGTGTTCACCCTAAATCAGACAGCGGGAAATCTCCAGCAAATGCTCGGCGTAGTGACAGCAAATCGACACCTCCCCCCAACAGTATCACACGTTCATCGTCTGCTCCTCATCCTGTGGAGAAACCGTCAGCCAAAGACGTCAAACCTCCGCTGCCGCCCAGCAGCCAGGCTGGCACCAAGAGAGAGACACCGGAGGTGGAGAAGCTACCGTTGTTTCGAGACCTGTACGCGCAGGAAGCGTGGCCCGAGATCTCGCGAGATGGCAACGTGACGCCCGATCAGGTCATTGACCTATGTGATGTGTTGTGTTTAGAGTCGGTCTTTCTTTCTTTCTTTTATTATTTATTTATTTATTTTTTACAATGATGGTATCGAAATGTACAGTATATCTATCATTTGCTTTATTATATATCGTGTATGTTAGATACATACGATTCCATGACATGCTGGATGTTAAGAAAGGTATATGAAAAAAATCTTAAATGTACTCATATTTGTTGCTGTTCGTCTATGTGTTTGTTTAACTATATTCAGGATGAAAAAAAGGCTGTTGCCAGTCTTGAATAAATGTTAATTTGTGTTTGTTCATTTCTCCGTTGTTGTTGCTGTGTAGATGTGTCAGGAGTGGAGCTAGGAGCGGATGTTCCTCTTGGCAAGACTTAGCCCCTGGTGTAACAGCATCTCTTATAGGGAGCAGTCACGTGAAACGTACGCGTTAAA
>CM065722.1:17627330-17634830 GCA_033310375.1 Conus canariensis
CAAAAGAGACACTGCACTTCTGCCGAGCAATTTTGGTGGTATTGATTGGTATCTCATCAAATCCAAACTATTAATGACACTGCTGCTTGCCCTTCGCGGGCAAAGATGACCACAACTTCAGCTATCACTGGGTGGTGGTGTGTGTAGCAGATGGCTGATCAGACCGATCCTCTCATTGAATTGTCTGTTGCATTGGGACAGGGCAGACTTGGAGGCATGCTAGGCTGAAAGGTGGTGCTTGCTCTGTTTTTTGAAGCTGACGTTTTTGCTCCTGTGCCTCCATTCTCCTCATTTCAAAGGCTTTCACTTCGGATTTGATCATGGTGCGCCAGGTTGAGCGGTCTTGCGCAGCTTCTTCCTAGGAGGATAGGGGTGATGCTACAGCACTACAGTGAGGCCTTCGGTGTGTCTTTGTAGCGCTTTTTTTGTCCTCCGTGGGAACGCTTGCTTCCAACAGGTCCCCATAGAACAGCTTCTTTGGGAGACGATTTTCATCCATACGGTGTACATGTCCTGCCCACCTGCGTTGCATAAATGCTTTCCATATGGGTCTTCTGAAGCACCTCTGTATCTGATACTTTGTCCTGCCATTTGATGTGCAGCAAGCTCCTGAGGCATCTCATGTGGAAAGAGTTCAGCTGCTTGGCATGTCGACTATATACCAAGTTTCACAGGCATACAGCAGAGATGGCATTACAGCTGCACGATACGCTTTGAACTTGGTCTACCGGCTTATTCCTTTCCCACACCTTGTCTTGGAGTCTGCTGAAGGATGCACTAGCCCTAGCAATCCTATATGCAACTTCCTCGTCGATGTTGGCTGTCGGTAATAATGTGCTACTAAGATAGACAAACTTATCTGTCACTGTAAGTTTCCGGCCGTTGACATGATGTTTGGCTCTATGTTTGGTGTTGCAGGAGGTTGCTGATGCAGCACTTCAGTCTTCTTCATGCTGATTATAAGACTGAAGTCATCACAGGCTTTAGCAAACCGGTCCATACTCTTTTGCATGTCAGACTGTGTGGCAGCATTCAATGCATAGTCATCGGCGAAGAGAAAGTCACGTGCAGTGTCTTCCTGGATTTTGGTTCTGGCTTTTTGCCTCCTTAAGTTGAAAAGCTTTCAATCAGTCTGGTATTTAGAGCCAACTCCGATGTCACCGTCTCAGAAAGCATCCACCAGCATGGCAGAAAATATTCTGATGAGGGTGGGGGCTAGTGTGCAGCCCTGCTTGACGCCATTTGAAACAGGGAATGGCTGTGAGTACTCTCATCATCCTGCGTTCTTCTCTGCATACCATCATGAAACTGCCTGACCACTGAGACGAACTTTCAAGGGCATTCAAACTTTGCCACGATCGTCCACAACCCTTCACGGCAGACAGTGTCAATGGCTTGGTCAGGTCCACAAATGTGGTACTGAGGTTGACATTCCGCTCATGACATTTCTCGTGCAGCTGTCGTGCAGCGAAAATCATGATCACAGTGCTGCGACCCCTCCTGATTCTGCATTGGCTCTCAGATAGCAAGTCTTGCTCCAAGTGCTGATTGAGATGGTTGAGTAGGATTCTGCGACGGAGAGCAGTGAGATGACACTGTGGTGGTCACATATTTTCTGGTTCCCTTTCCGCTTGTAGAGGTGAACGATAGAGGCGTTTTTGAATTGTTGTGGAAGTTTGTCTTGATTCCACATGGACTGGAATAACTCAGTGAGTTTTCTGATCCGTTGTGGGCCACCAGAGGCGTATATTTCTGCTGGAATAGAGTCAGCACCAGGTGCTTTACCACTGGATATAAGCTTCACAGCTTTGTTCACTTCAGTCTCAGTTGGGAGGTCATCAAGGGCGTTGTCAGCTGGGACTTGTGGCAGTCTTGCGATCGCTTCGTCATTAATTATAGATGGGACCTTCAGAACACTAGCAAAGTGTTCGGCCCAGCGCTCAAAAATCCTCTCCTTGGCAGAAATCAGTCTATTTCCCATCAGCACTGAGGAGAGGGGACGATCCTGAAGATGTGGGACTGCAGATTGTCTTAAGCGCACTGTGAAAGTTCTTCATGCCATTGCAGTCGGAAAGAGACAGGATTTCTTCAGCCTTCTCATTCAGTCATGCATCCTGCATTTTACGCAGCTCAGATTGTGTAGTCGTTTTGGCAATGTTGAATGCAACTCGCTTGGAAACAGAGTTAGGATCGTTCATTTAAGGTGGGCCTTATGGAGTCTGTGTTGCTCATCGACCAATGATTGGATGCGATCATTATTTTCATCGAACCAGTCTTGATGCTTTCGTGTCATGCGACCCACCACTTCTGAGGCAGCAGCATAAACTGTATCGCGAAATATCTCCCAGTCTCTCTCATCATCATTGGAACTGAACCTTGAGGGTTTCAACTTGCTGTCGAGTTCTTGCACAAAATTCTGTCTGACGAGATTACATTTAAGCCTGGAGATGTTCAGTCATGTTGGCACCTTTATTTCTTTTGGTCTTCTAAGTGGCTGTATTCTGATGTTAAGCTTAGAGATCAGCAAGTAATGATCGGCCCAACACTCTGCACCACATATGGATTTGGTAACTCTGACATCTTGCCTGAACCTTTGCCTGACAATAACATAATCCAGCAGGTGCTAGTACTTGGAGCGAGGGTGTAGCCATGTTGTCTTGTTACGATTAGGAAGGCGGAAGACCTAATTGGTAATGAGAAGGTCACGTGTAGCGCAGGTTTCAAGCAGTTGAAGGCTATTGCTGTTGCAGCTGACAACGCCATTTCCCTCTAAAACTCCATCCCAAGACACTTGATCTGTGCCGACTCTGGCGTTGACGTAACTGAGGATGACGAGTTTATCTACTCTGGGTACGGCGGACATTGTCTCTTTCAGATTCTCATGAAATCTTTCTTTGAGCTCGTCAGGGTTTGTCCTAGGCGCTGATTAGCGTGGCATACCGCTTTCCTGGGAGTGGTAGTCGGATTGTCATCAGGCGATCGTTGATTCCCTTGGATGGCGCAGCCAGCGTGTTTGACAGGTTGGATTTGATGGCTACTCCAGCTCCTGTCTCAGGGCGCTCCTCTTGTTTGCGTCCGATCCAGCAGAATGTGTACCCTGCATGTATCTCTGTCAGTTGGCCTTCTTCTGCAAGCCGAGTCTTACCGACGGCAGCAATCTGCACTCTGTATCTTGCCAGCCGAACCAGCTAAGCTGATGACCTTAACAGCTTAGTCATAGAGCGAGCACAAATGAATGACTCCATCAGTGGGCGTCACCGTGTCCCTGCTCGTGAACTTGCCGATGCCAACAGTGATGACATAAACCCACCATGGGCACGAATGGAGAAGGAAAATTGAAGCTGAGATCATCACCAGAGCAGGGCATGCAGGGCACACAATTTCAATGGCGATCAATGACAATGACTGTTATGAAGATGATTCTGTGGAGTTCCTACCTGGTCAAAGACTAACATGGCAGAGTTGTACTCTACACTTTTGTTTATAAATCATCCTAGTGTTGAACAGGTCCGAGAGTAACAGATACTTGCATAGGTGGTCAGGATGTTTGAGCGAGACCTTCAGAAAGCTATCTTTAAAGTGGGGATGGTATTGGGTAGTGTAGTCCCTGTCTTCACATATAAGCCCAGAACAGGACAGCTGTGGGTGGGAGTTGGTTGGGGCCAAGGTTTTTATTTACATTTTTGTTTTCTCATCTACGTGCCAGCGTTTTTATGATCATCAACATCATCATCATCATTAGTTGTAAAGTGAGGTGACTGCTGGCGGAAATGGAAACAAACGAAGAACGAGCAATCACTTTTCTTTGCAAATTGAGCGCAATATGGACGTTGAATGAAACCCATTTTGCGCCCAATTTGAGAGGATAAGTGATTGCTCGTTCTACGCGCGCGCGCGTAGAACGAGCAATCACTTAAGTGTGTGTGTGTGTGTGTGTGTGTGTGTGTGTGTGTGTGTGTGTGTGTGTGTGTGCGCGCGCGCGCGCGCGCATGTTTCTGTACTTTCGTAAGCATCCATTTTTAATTCATTTATATAGTAGGCTATGCACCTATTCACGCAGGCCGCACCTTCTCTATCTGTACGGCGGAGTGTACATGGACATGGACGTCATGTGGGCCAGCCGTCTGCCGGACTCCCTGCTGCGCTACCCCACCGTAGCCTGTCCCGACTGGCCCTCCTATGGCACCTGGCCTGCCGCCTTTAACCTCGGCGTGCTGATGTCTCAGAGTGACTCCCCCTGGCTGCGTCACTTCCTGGCCACTTTGCGGCATTACAAAGATGACAGCTGGGGTCACAATGCCATCTTGATGCCATATAGGGTGTACGAAATGTACCCCGAGTCGCTGCTCATCGACTACCATCTGCAGGTAAATTGATCGACTTTTTTTTTTTGAAAATGCCAATACACCGGGATTAAAAAAACAACAACAAAAACTGATGTCAGTGGGATTACATGTATGTCGAAACAAGAGTAAAGGGGCGTGGGTGTGGGTGATAAGAATTGAGAAATTATCAATAAATGAGAAATGGACACATGTCAACGAAAACGAATAACTGTGATCAGGGGAAATGAAGGTTGTTAAGGAACACGAAAAATGGTGGCTGGGGGAGGGGGGAGGGAGGGGGGGGGGGGCTGAATATTTGTTGATAAACAAGAGCAAGTTGATTGAACAGAGGTGCTTATTAATTTGCAATTACAACGAAAGTCAGAGGAATGTCATATTCCCAATAAACTAAAACACCGTAGTTCCAGGGAATTAATATTTGCCTGAAGATACGACCAAGTAAGGTCGGTGGAGCTTAATATTTATCAAGAAGCAAGAGCAGTAGAAGTCACAGAAACTGAAGATTTGTGAATAAGCTAGCAGAGGTAAGGCGGTAAACTGAATGTATATAGCTAACAAAGGCAATGGAAGTCAGAGAAGTTAAATATTTCTCAATAAACGAGGACACCACAAAGGTAAGGAATACTGAATATTTGTCAATAAACAACAGAACAATAAGCCGTGGAATTACCAGCCGCCGTGGCGACGTGGTTAGCGTCGCGGGTTCGATTCCCATCAGAGTCATGTGGGATTTTTCTGCCCCGACCGGCTCTTACCCACAGTTGAGTTTGCTACGGGATCAGTTGGGAAGACTGGGACCACACAGTGGAGTTTCATCCACTTAATGGATGCGTCTCTGAGAGTGTTGCTCAAATTTCCTGACCAATACTGCAGGTGTCTGTATCTCTCGGGCCTGGTTGACACCGGGATACACCATGAAAGGAAGCTCTGTCATGCAGTCTAAGACCGGAATGGAAATCCGTAGCATCATCTTTATCATCTTCATTCTCATCGATCAGCATAGAAAAAAGTGTCAGATTCTGTGGCCCTTCATGCCCTGCTCTCATGGTGACCTCAGTTTCGATGTCCTCTCCACGTCTGTGGCCTTGGTTTGGTTCCGTCGGGGTCACCGGTATCGGCGAGTCCATGGGGCTGTCGTTGGACAGACGTGGTGGCGCCCTCCGGAGGGAGAGCTCACTCACGCCGGCTCCACGGCTAAGCAATTATTGTCGTCAGTACGGGGCTTAGTAGGTGGTGTCCTGTGTATGTTGGATCAGAACAGGCGCCACTGAACACCACCGAAGTGACTCGGCAGCAGTGCAGTGTCTCCTCCGGTAGGTTGCCTCTTGACGACTTGACGTTGACTGCTCCCTGTGGATTGCCGGTGCCGGGGCTACGGCGGGATCGACAGGGCTGTGGCTGTGGACGGGGTGTCGGAATGAGCGGCGTGGGTGCACTGCCTCTGAGGTGGCACAGAAGCTGGGATAGAAAAAAAAGGAAAAAAAAAAAAAAAAAAAAAGCTATGGAATTGGAATATCTGTCAAGAAACAAACACAGATAGGTTTAGTGATACTGAATATTTGTCAAAGAACAACAGCATTGCAAGTCAGTCATGTTGACTATTTCAGTATTTGTCAATAAATGAGAATCATTAGGATCAGAGGAGTCGATTGTTGGTGGATAAACAAGAGCAATGGACGAAAGCTGAATAGATCATGAACTGATCGATAATCTTTATTCCCAAGGGTAACAGATAAGCTTGAAGACAATTTTTCATCTGGCACCTGTCCCTTCAGGGACTAAGAATGCTAGCGCTTTAACATTATTACAAAATATAAAACTGTATAAAACTGGTTATAACAAAACAATGACGATTCATTTTATCATAAAAGAAAACATGCAAACACACTTAAACTGTATGTCACACACACCACACACACACACACACACACACACACACACACACACACACACACACACCACACACACCACCACCACCACCACCACCACCACCACCTTGCGGAAAGAGCATATAAGATGCATCAGTCACCGTAATAGTATCATCCCTTGGAGGGATGAACAGGGATTCATGAGGGGTCAGATTCAAGCACACGAGGATATATTCATATTCAACATTCTTGTTATGCAAGATTGGTTTTCAAGTCAGTGAGGAACACAAGATAATTGTTACTTTTGCACACACACACACACACACACACACACCACACACACACACACACACACACACACACAGAGAGAGAGAGAGAGAGAGAGAGAGAGAGAGAGAGAGAGGGGAGAGAGAGAGAGAGAGAAGATTCGTTAATGTTATTGGGCAAAAACGAACAAGAGAGAAGAATAGATGCGTTTCGTTTTGTGTTGTTCTGCGCTGAGTGGGACTTAGAGAGAAAAATTTGTTCCAGGCAAATATCATCAAGAGCCATGCTTATCTAAACTTTATGTATTGAAGATCATCTACAATAATGTATGGAATTTGTTCTTGTATTTGTATACAGCAGTGAGATTTAGAGGAACTGCGACCTCACAACACTGTGCACGTATACATTCATTTTTCTTTCTTTTTTTTTTTAAGCAGTTTTTTTTTTAAATCTCTGCTTTGTGAATTCTGTATGTGTGGTGTGTGTGTGTGTGTGTGTGTGTGGTGTGTGTGTGTGTGTGTGTGTGTGTTTGGGGGGGGGGGGGTTACTTATCCCCTTCATGAGAGGCATGACCTGTACATGAACAAAGCATTGTCATCGTGACTGTCATTGTCTCTTGCTTGCTCACAATGTTTAACTGACATCTTTTCAGGTGATCTGCTTCCACGGAAACTGTCACCCCACATGGCACGACGACTACATCCGGGACATCAATGACCCACGACCCCCACGTGACTTTGATTGGCGGGATGGACGAGCCTATCATTTCACGGAGCCCAAGCCTCACGAGTCCCTGTCGTCACCCGAAAACATCCGAACGAGACAGGACATGTACGCTGAAATGGGCCGGAAGATTTTAACCAGGTCGGGCTGGGGGTCTTTGATTGGGGAAACCTAACTGGAAATTTAGTGTCGGTTGAGGTGTCTGCTTCTGCAGATGTCTGTGAGGTTACTATTGCCCTGTGTCACAACGTAGGACAGTATGTGAGATTATTATTGCTCTGTGTCACAATGTATAA
>CM065722.1:17637330-17664830 GCA_033310375.1 Conus canariensis
GCTTTGCCATCCACACTCTTGTTTACACAACGGGCTGCCTACCTGGGTAGAGCCGACTGAAGAGCTGCCTGCTGGCGCTTCATTCAGTCGTTTCCCGTGTCATTCAGTCAATATCAGCTACTAAATTTTCTTTCTTCATTCTTCCGATTTTTCATGCAGGGTGCTTTGTCCATCGTGGTGTCCATACAAACCTCCAAACTGGTTTTCTCTTCTGAAAGTTGGTGATAAGATTTAAAACAAAATGTTTGCGAGATAGCTTTTTTTTTTTTTTTTTTTTTTTTTTGCTGTTCGATCTACTGTGCCACATTAGTGGCGTTGCACCCACGCCGCTCATTCCGACACCCCGTCTGCAGCCACAGCCAGTCAGTCCCGCCACAGCACCGGCACTGGCAATCCACGGGGAGCAGTCAATGTCAAGAGGCAACCCACTGGAGGAGACACTGCACTGCTGCCCAGTCACTTCGGTGGTGTTCAGTGACACCGGTTCTGATCCAACATACGCAGGACACCACCTACTAAGCCCCCTACTGAACGAAGAAGATCATCCTATAGTACTGTTGATCTCAAATGATCATCTTCCATCAGTCATTGCTTTTTTTTTTTTCCCATCCGTCAACCGGGCATTATTATACTCATGCCAAAACATCATTTCTCCTGTGACAATGATCAGCATCCCACAATACTTTTAATGTCAGTCATGACAATGACCATCATCCATCAGTCATTGACCTTTGCCGTTATTCCGCCAACAGGCATTATTGTACTGATGCCAATACATTATTCCAATTACAACAATGACCATCATCCTTCAGTACCCCCCCCCCCCCCCCCCGCCCCTTCATGTGTTTGTGGGTATGTGTACGTGTGGGTGTGAGTGTGTACGTGCGTGCGTGCGTGCGTGCGTGCGTGCGTGCGTGGTGTGTGTGTGTGTGTGTGTGTGTGTGTGTGTGTGTGTGTGTGTGTGTGTGTGTGTGTGTGTGATTGGCATGTCAACACTTTTCACATTAAAAATTTCCATCCCTTTTCTTTCCAACCGGTATTATCATAATATTATCCTAACATCAACACTATTTCACTTCTCACATTTAGTCTCGTTATGATCATAATTCACCCACAGTACTGTTTGCATGTTCCTCCCCCTTTTTTGTGTGAGGTGTGTGTGTGTGTGTGTGTGTGTGTGTGTGTGTGTGTGTGTGTGTGTGTGTTTTCCTAACACATGACACCCCGTTTCTCACCGATCATTTCTATTTCTACTTCTTTCTATCGCTTCTCAACCAACACAATCATATTAATGCCAACAAATTCCACCTGCTACAATGAACACCATCCACTCCCCACCCCCACCCCACACATACCTATGTGTGGGTGGAGAGATATGAGCTTTCCCTCCCCCATTGTCCTCTCCCCCCCCCCCCTTTTTTTTGTTTGTTTTGTTTTGTTTTTTCCCAACGATAACTTACACCCATTGATCACTTCATTCCTTTCCAATCATTATTAGCATTACCCACAGCCCCACATACAACTACCCACACATAACTACACATCATTATCACCACCAATTGAAGCTTTTTATTATTATTATAATTATTATCATAAATTGTTTTCATTTTTCTTCTTATTCTATAATTAATTAACTAATTAATTTATTTTGCTTATATATATATATACTATCTATTTATTTATTATCTGATATATATATATATATTATATATAATAATCATACATATATATATATCATTCAACCCACCCCCCCAACACTATTATCAATACATAATCACTACATCTCTAATATTTCACCATTCACAAAACAAAGTACTAACCCCACTGTTTCAACCCCCCCCTTCCTCCCCCCCCCTCCCCTTTTACTATTTCGGCTCCCATGATCCCCTCCTGGGCGGCCTCGCTTCCGTCCAGCGGCCATTTTGATCTTCCGCCGAATATGAGAAGATAAGTGGCTTCTCGTTCTTCGTTTTCACTGTCCTAAATCTTATTTGTTTTTTGCCTGAAGAAGACCCAAGAAGTCGAAATGCATTGTGTTTTGTCCTGTACTTTGTCTGTCTATGTCCTTGACGGTAACTAACCCCCTCTCTTTCTAAATTTTGCTTCGTTTTCCGCCCTCAGTCATTTCGTTTTGAAACTAACCCCTGCTGACGACAACAATTGCTTAGTCGTAGAGCCGGCGTTGAGTGAGCTCTCCCTCCGGAGGGTGCAACTACCTCCGTCCAACGACAGCCCACATGGACTCGCCGATACTCGGTGACCCCGACGGAACCAAACCAAGGCTACAGACGTGGAGAGGACATAAAAACTGAGGTCACCATGAGAGCAGGGCATGATGCACCACAGAATTTGAGACTTTTTTTTAATGCTGATCGATGAGAATGAGAATGATGAAGATGATGCTACGGATTTCCATTCCGGTCTGAGACTGCATGACAGGGCTGTACTCTACGCTTACATTCATAATATATCCCAGTGTCAACCAGGCCCGAGAGATACAGACACCTGCAGTGTTGGTCAGGAAATTTGAGCAACAATCTCAGAGACGCAGCCATTAAGTGGATGAAACGCGACTGTGTTGTCCCAGTCTTCCCAATTGATCCCGTAGCAAACTCAACTGTGGATAGGAGCCGGTCAGGGAAGAAAAATCCCACATGACTCTGATGGGAATCGAACCCACGACCTCTCATCCGCGAGTTCGCGACGCTAACCATTTCGCCGGCGGCTGGTATGTTTGCGTTATGCATACGTTCACACGCGGGACCTCGGTTTTCTTTTCTGTTTCGAAGGACTTTTTTGTAAATGAAATCAGAACCGATGTTAACTCCGAGCTAAAAAACCACCTGCTGGGCTCGAAATATCCAAACGTCTGGTTGTCCGTGACAACAAAATCACCTGGCAGACAAGAGGAAATTGTCTCTTCCACTTGCCCTTCGGGCGATCAACTTTGTATAGTGTCCATGAAGGACGGCCAAAATATGGGGCCAGGATAGCTCAGTTGGTAGAGGGCCGGACTCGTAATCTTGGTGATCCTGGGGTTGCGGGTTCGAATCTCCGCCAGGCCGTTTCGGTTTAGGGGGAATTTTCCCTTGGAGTTAACATTGCTTCTGACTCAATTTCCCCAATAGTCCTTGGAATGAGACTATAAACTGAGGTTCCGTGTATGAACGCACGCATAACATCTTGCACGCGCGTAAAATCCCATCAATAACTTTCGGAAGAGAAGGCCAGTTAGGCCGTTGGTATGGATGACACGTCACACATGGCATGCACTCTGCGTGAGAAATCGAAAGAATGAAAGAGTTGTTAAGCTGATGGATAAGTGAATCGATAACTAAGATGAAACGATTTAAGACGAGGGTCTCATGGATACGTTTTAGCAGATGTTTGACCTGTGCATTAGCCCAAGACGCTGTCAGACCTTCGTACCTATCTGACCTATCGCCCTTCCAAAGAACTTACAGCAGTGCCCAACGTGCGTGCAGAAGCGTCAGTCTAATCAGCAATACAACTGAAGTGATACAGGGCATCGACAATGAGTTTCTGGGTTTCAAGTGAACGTTTAGCAGGGTGTAGCACGATGAGCTGGGGAGCACAGCGAAGAAACACAGCATGGAAAGAAGATGATTCAATTCATTATGCCACCGTGCAGTGAGGCCAGCAGTACGGAACCTGTTCCAGGCACAGGGGAGACTGGTTCCGTACATCCTACAGAGTTCGCCACCAAAGCAGGCTGAAAGTGAAGAAGAACCCAACAATCAGGATGGAAGTTGTACAAGACAGACATGCACACCAGCGCAGAAAAGCAAGAATGATGACGAAGAGCACAAAGCCAGTTGAGACAAAATCACCCTCAGTGGACTCGAACCACAGACTGTGAAGCAGCTCACGCAGCTTGTCGCCGTCGTGATGGTTAGATCGTGTGCAGACTGTAATCCTAGTACGAACTGCTCAAACTACAGCAGCACTGGGCAATTGACATCATTCTGGAGAACCCGAAACGTCGGTTTCAAATCCAGGCTGAAACTTTCGCACGCAGTTGTGATCTCCATCTCCCTTTGAGCGTTCAGATTACACACTGACGACAGAACTGCGAAAAAAAAGACCCAAGCAATGGCGATGAGATAAGGCAGGTACTGCGACATCCATCATTGTTTTGCTCCGTGGTCTCTAACAAATGCCCGTCCTTTCAGATGGTTTTCTAGTGCGCAATAAATAAAGCAGCTTGTTCCGAAATCTCTCTTGCGCCCCTTCTCTGCCCCTTCCCCCAGAGTTAAAAGACCAAGGCAAGGCAAGGGAATGAAGTAGCAGTTTTCTTCATTATGTAATAGGGAACTCATAATGATACACTGACTTCTCGTTTCCATCCCCTTTTTTAAAATTCAAAATCTCTCTCTCTCTCTCTCTCTCTCTCTCTCTCTCTCTCTCTCTCTCTCTCTCTCTCTCGTCTCGATGTGCCTATCTGACATGTTATACATTGTTCATCAAAAGATTGATTGTGATAGTTGTTAGATGTTTCATTGTTTTCATTACTTTGTATTTGTCTGATTTCTACGTAAGCAGTGTTTTGTGTTTCCTGTTTTCTTTTTCATTGTAATTGATATTTCTTCTTTTCTTCTGAGGGCAGGGTGAAAATAAATAGCTGTGAAGCTTACCCATTAACCATCAGTTAAAATAATTTTTGACTTCACACACACACACACACACACACACACACACAACACACACACGCACGCACGCACGCACGCACGCAGGCACACACGCAAGCACGCACACACACACACACACACACACACACACACACACACACACACACACACACACACACACACAAATTCACTTCAAGTGGTAACAACAACGAAAAAAAAAAAAAAAAACAGACTAAAGCATCTGGTCTTCAACCAACAAGAAATTTTAATACAGGAAAGTACCCAAAGAACAGAATGCTAACGTCAGAGTAAATCTGGAATATTAAAGCAAATGGAAGCCCATAAAACCATAAGATTTATAGATCAACAACCAGTAAATGTAAAAAGCACCTCTGTGATGTTATGGGTCCGGTCAACACACACGCACAATTCACAACTTTCTTTTTAAACAAACCATAGCAACTGAACTCCGTATGACAACAAACACTATCTAACTCCACAACAAACTCGAATAAATTTATAATTCTATTCTATAATTTCATAGATAACACAACCACAATATGACAGCAGTTCACATCTTTATCGGCATATCAAGAACACCTTTCACATACACATTTCCATACACAGTAAAATTTCCCATGTAACCCCTTTAAATTAGTCTTTGTCCACAATCAACATTCTTCGATGAACACTTTTTCATAAACTGTCATAACTATTTTCCTTTCAGCACAAAGAAAACCTACATTCATCAGATACCTCCACTCAATGGAACTATGACCTGAAAGTTCCGTTTTCTTTCCACAAGTTTCACACCAACATACCCAGTCTCCTCTTGCAGACTTTCAGTCTTGATCTTGCTCACAGATAACCTCACCCTTTCGACACGTTCACCTTCAGTCATCAGTTCTTCTTCTTCTTCTTCTTCTTCTTCTTCTTCTTCTTCTCGTTCTTCTTCTTCTTCTTCTTCTTCTTCTTCTTCTTCTTCTTTGTCCTCCTCCTCTTCAACTTCTTCTTGTTCCCCTTCTCCGTCTCTTTCTTCTTCTTCTTCTTTTTCTTTTTTTTTCTTCTTCTTCTTGTTCACCTTCTCTTTATTCTCCTTCCCCCTTTTCCTTCTTCTTCTTTTCCCTTTTCCAATTTTGTTAATTTGTCAACAATATTCTTCTTCTTCTTTTTTATATTCATGTCCCTGACCTCTTTTCCTCCAGTCAACTTCTTTTTCAGTTTAGACATTTTATTTCTCCAAAACAACCTTCCACTTAGTAGTCTTCTTCTAGTCTAACACACTAACGTTATCTGTGAGAACAGAGTTCACTCCACTACAAGCACAAAGCACAAGAAGCCCCAATTATCTGTCATCACACAGACGCCCACACACACACACACACACACAACACACACACACACACACACACACCACAACAGCCCATAGACTCCAAACTTCAATCAGTTAAAAAAAATCTACTCACCCACACAAATCTTAAAGACCCACTTTAGCTAAAAAGAAAATTAAATATACAGAAAAACTCACGACCCCATGATATCATGACAACTACAGATCACCAGACATCGATTTACCACCACCGCCCCCCTCCCCCCCTCCTCTTCTTGTCCCAACTAGCTTGACTGGGCGCTATGAACAGCCAGCGAGTCTTCTCTTTGTCCTCGTTTGTGACAGTAGCAAAGTCTTGGTCTGCTTGACGTCTGTCTGTACAGAACTGTCAGAAACTGAGCGAGCATACAGTGCCCCGGCAACAAACGTCGTGTCTATGGTGGAACAGGTGGGAACAGACCGTCAGAGTTAGTTCCCTTGAACAAGAGGGCGTTTTCAAAGCGCAATAAACGTGGTAAATGAAGGACGAACTAATTCTAAAAGGAATTTAAAGTAAACCCGCCAGATAGCAGGGACAAACAAATTATAAGACAAAACACGACGCGTTTCGACCTTTTAGGTCTTTTTCAGGGAAGAGGAACAATATTCAGGACAATGGAAACGAAGAGAATAATTTGAGAAGATACTCGTTCGTTTTCATTTCCCTGAACGTTGATTTTTACCTTGACTGAAAAAACTTAAGAGGCCGAAACGCGTCGTGCTTTGTCTTGCAATTTGTTTATCCCTGTTATCTGGCGGATTTACTATAAATTTCTTTTATAGTTGGTTTCAATTTTCGTCTGCAGTCATGTCCCCTTGAATCTAAGAGCGATAAACTGTATACACACTGGCTTCCTATCACTGTGACTTTATGGGTCGGGTCAACCAACACACACGCACAATTCACAACTTTCTTTTTAAACAATCTAGACCCTCACCAGAGATTCTAACTCCGTATGACAAGTACTATTTGACTCCACAATGAACTCAAATGAATTTATAATTCCACCTTATAATATCAGAAATAACACAACCACAACATGACAGCAGTTCACATCTTTATCGACATATCAAGAACACCTTTCACATACATATTTCCGTATACAGTAGCATTTCCCTGTGTAACCGTTCAAAATCAGTCTTTCTCCACAACCAACATTCTTCGATGGATAACTTTTCTCAAACTGTCATAACTAATTTTGAAATTCATTTTCTTTCTGCACAAAGAGAACCATGACCTGAAAGCTCCGTGGATCCCTAAGTAATCTTTCAACAAGTTTCACACCAACATACTAGTCTTCTCTTGCACATTTTCAGTCTTGATCTTGTTCACAGATAGTCTCTCACCCTTTCTATACACGTTCACCTCCAGTCATCAGCTCTTCTTCTCGTTCTGTTTTCTTCTTCTTCTTCTTCTTCATCCTCCTCCTTCTTCTTCTTCTTCATCTCCTCCTCCTCCTCCTCCTTCTTCTTCTTCATCCTCCTCCTCCTCCTCCTTCTTCTTCTTCGTCTTCTTCTTTCCCTTCCTTTTCGTAATTTGTCCTCTTCCTCTTCGACTTCTTGTTCCCTTTCTCCTTCTTCTTCTTCTTTGTGTTCTTCCTCTGTAAGTTCTTCTTTTTCCCCTTTCCTTTTTCTCCTCTTTTTCCTTCTTCTTCTTCTTCTTCCTCTTTGACTTCTTCTTGTTCCCCGTCTTTTTATTCTCCTGCTTCTAGACTGCAATATGATCTTTTTTTCTGTTTTTTTTCCCCCCCTTTTTGTTTACTTGTCAGCAATATTCTTCTTCTTTTTTATCTTCATGTTCCTGACCTCTTTTCCTCTTGTCAACTTCTTTTTCATTTGAGATTTTTTTTCCCAAAAGAACCTTCCTCTTAGAAGTCTTATTCCCATTTAACACACCAAAATTATGTGTGAGAATTTACTCAACTACAAGCACAAAGCACAAGAAGCCCCTAGCACATGTAGTCACACAGACCACAGTCACACACACACACACACACACACACACACACACACACACACACACACGCACGCACGCACGCACGCACACATGCATGTAGACTTCTACCTTCAATCAGTTAAAAAAAAATCTACTCACCCACACAAAAACTGGCCCAAACTTTAAAAGCCCACTTTAGCTAAAAAGAAAATTAAATATACAGCGAAACTCATGACCCCATGAGATCATGACAACCATGACAGAGGAGGGAGACCATTAAAGCAGATTGAGTGGACAAAGCTTGGTCGTAATAATGACCACTCTGTCGGACTTGGAGAAACATCTGGAAATAGTTTGGCTATTTTCTGGACCAGTCACTTCAATGTCTGACGCTCAGTCAAATTTCTGTATCTGCACAGTAATACATGCTATGAGATATCAGTGATTTTTTTTTTTTCGTTTTTTTTTTTTCAATAGAGACAAACATTGAGATCTTGTAGTTTTTATCTCTGCATGGGAGGTGACTCATTCAGTCTGTATGAACTATGACCTCGCGTGGTGGCAAGATAATGTTATTTTTTGTACTGATGAACTGACCCAGAGGGAGGATTCATACTGGCTGGCTAGACTCTGGCAGAGAGCTGCAACCTTTGGAATGGTCTTGTTCCGGACAGTATACTCCGTGGTTACCATGATAATAAGACACGGCAAAGAGGTAAACCTGGAAAAGTAAACTGATAAAGCTGCCGCCTATTATAGAAGCGTGTGTGAATGCAAGCATGCTTCCACACACTTGCAAGCAAACATAAATCAGCATGCGGTTGTCTCCACTCCCCCTTTCACGCCAACACACACACACACACACACACACACACACAACACACTGAACACACACACACACACACACACACACACACACACACACACACACAACACACATCAAAACACACATATAACACACACACACACACACACACACACACACACACACACACACACATGAACACACACACACACAACACACACACACACACATGAGCGCGCGTGTGCACGTGCATGCGCGCACATGTACAGAAAATTCTGTCTAAAAAAGGGAAACATCTACACAAAAAGAGACATCCACAGAGGTGAAAACCTCGTTCAACACCAAACTCCCCGCTAGGTTTCCCCCATCAGTGCTCCCCAGCCCGACTTGGTCAAAATCTGATAGCCCATCTCAGCGTACATGTCCTGTCTCTTTCGAATGTTTTCGGGTGAGGTCAGGGACGCGTGAGGCTTGGGCGCCGTGAAATGATAGGAGAGTCCTTCCCGCCAATCGAAGTCACGTGGTGGTCGAGGTCATTTTCATCACGGATGTAATCATCGTGCCACGTAGGATGGCATTTACCCAGGTAGCAAATCACCTGAAAGATTGTGAATTAAACATGGTTTGTGAGCCAGTGAACGAGAGAGAGAGAGAGAGAGAGAGAGAGAGAGAGAGAGAGAGAGAGAGATTCAGAATTATACATACTCATGCCAACCCTCATTAGGAGGGGTGTCAACAACAACAAGAAGCACACAATACTAATGATCCTATCGTAAATGATACTGTCATCCAAATATAAGCACATAGCAAATACAATTTGTGAACGATTTACCAACAAAAAAGAAATATGAATAAGAAGAAAAAAAGGATAAAATCATATCATTACTTAAAACGGTATCAAAACAGTACACCTTGTACAGTCAAACAACTGATAACAATGATAGATGAAGATAGGGCTTTTCCCGACTCTAGGGGGTTTTCTGAAGATTTATAACAAGATTGTTTTGGTGAGAATAGTAATGTTAATCTGAAACCTTTGGCATTTGTGTAATATTTTGGATGGATTAAAATATGTTTCAAATCACCAAAAGCATAAAAACTCTTAAATGAATTATAGCAAATCTACGCACCGGACATTTCATGTTCACTATTCCTTTTATATCGTAAACTACGTACTGATAAACCGGTTGTCCAAAATCTTATATCTTTCGAAATCCAAAAGTGAATGAGGGTGTATAACACGTGATGTTTGAAATTTTCTGTACTCTATAAAACTTTTGCTGTCGTTCATGGGATTATTCCAGTTTTCCGGCCTGCCATCAATATGTCTTAGATTATCTTTTATGAAATGTGTGTATCCTCCTCTTTGGCTTTTCTCTGTACAACAGAAGCCAAGAGTATTTAAAACATCGATTAAGATGATGAATGAACGTTTTCTTTGACTGATGAACCATCTTCAGAACCCGAAATCTCAGCACCAAAGTGGGGAAAACTCCGCGGAAAGCTTGATGGAAGAAGCTTTCAGAGAAGCACCCCCCCCCCCCCCCCATTCCTTCCGTCCTCAGACGAGAGTTTTGGCTCTTAATTCCCCAGTCATCCAATGCATCCAGAGTAATCCAATCGTGCTCAAATGCTACCGATGTCACAGCTGTTCCAGACCATGATTTGGGACCTCTTGCCGAAGAAGGCCATTGCTCTGGTAGCGCTGACTGCAGGCACAATCTCCCTAAGCATTTGACCGTGTCTCCATGTGTACCTTCTCCGGGATGAACTGTTTGTCTGCCCTGACAGAGTAGACATAGGTCGTCTTATTCACCCCATCTCTCCTGGGATGAACTCTAGGATAGATCATACACAGGTCAGAGATGGAAACTGATCCTATGAAGTGACACATGCCGTGTGTCCTTCAAGCGGAATTTCTTCTGAGAGCATTTTCCAACGTAGTCCATCGCCCTGTTGGCCAGGCTGTGCTGCCATCTGGAGTCTCTTGGCACCCTCTTCTTTCTTCAACACCTGTTTAACAAGCCTCCCTTTGCTTCTCAGTTTGCGTTGATCACTCCTTTTCTGTTGATGCTAGTGCGTGCCTGTTGGTGTTTGTGTGTGCGTCTTGTTATTTTCCTGATCCTCACATTTTCCTTTGACACGTTCACTGCCGCCTGAACCTTCCATTTTCTGTCAGTCTGTAGCCCGATCCGGAACTGTTTGACAGCGTTGTCCCCCTGACCCTCAAGCACGGACAGCGACCTTGCTTTGTACCGTTACTAACACTAACAGTACTGCAGAGAAGAAAAAGCGTGTTGCTATGTCAATCACGTCTGTTGTGTATTGTTTCGTAGAGACCGTCATTAAGAGAACATAGAAAAAAAAAACTTTTGCTGTGTTAATCTGATCTGTTGTGCATTCCTTCGTAGAGTACGTCATTAAGAGGACATGGGAAAAAAAAAACTTTGTCGGGTGTCGGGTTTTCTGAGATTGTTTTTGGATGTATTACAACTCGAGGGCCAGCTTAATCATCTTGTACTCATAGGCATTAACCCACATCGAGTCACACTCCGTCAAGGTTTCTGTTCTATGCCCCAGCTCAATGGATTGCCTCCCAGTTCATAACAGCATGTTCCGCAAAGACAGACATGCCTGGTGGACGCCTCTTCTCTGGATTGACACATCCAAGTTCTCTCTCTCTCTGTGAGGGATTTAGTCAACCTTGTGGCCACGACAGGGAAGATTTTCTCCACGACGTTCGGAAGTGATGCTGTGCTTGTATTCTACAGCGACAGAGCAGCTCTATTCATGGATAGCACTGCTCTCCCCACATGGGGAGGGGCAATAAAGGGAACAAACAAAACCTGCCATACACAGTACTTGACAGATGACTTCGCCTGCCTAGTTATCCAACAAGGCGATCGAAAGACAAAGCAAAAGAAAGTGCAGATGCCTCTGACATTTGGGACATGGAATGTCCGAGCTTTACTGGACAGAGATGACAGACCAGAGCGTCGTACCGCTCTTTGATTGCCAAGGTGCTAAGCCGTTATCAGATCAACATGGCGGCTCTGAGTGAAACAAGGCCTGCGGGCGACATACAGCTCGAAGAAGCTGAAGGAGGCTACACAATTTACTGCACTGGGAAGCCCGAAGAAAACCCAAGAACTTCCGGTGCTGGATTTGCCATTCACACAAAGCTTCTTGGAAGCTGGACAGCCTGCTGCATAGCATTAATGATCGCCTAATGATCTTGCAGCTCAGGCTTACAAAGGACCGCTTTGCCACGATCATCAGCACCTACATTCCAACAATGACGAACCCAGACGACAGCAAAGAAGCCTTCTACGAGGCGCTGAATCGTATCATCATTGAAGTCAACCACAAGGACAAACCCATCACCCTCGGGGATTTTAACGCTGGTGTGGGAAAGTACAAATCCACGTAACCCAACGTTCTTGGACGCCACGGCACTGGAAACTGCAACTCCAATGGTCTGCTGATGCTTAGACCGTGTACACAACATGAACTTTCCATCACCAACACCATCTTCCAGCAGGCAGACTAGTTCAAAAACACGTGGATGCACCCACGCTCCAAACAATGGCACATGCTCCACTATATTATTGTTCTCCAGAGGAACAGATGCTGCATGAGGGGAACTGACTGCGGGTCTGATCACCGCCTGATCAGGAGCAAGATGAACATCCAGCTTGCCCTAAAGAACAAATCGGCCATAGACAAGCTCCTGAGAGAATTGAACATTGCTCGCCTGTGTACCAGCAGAGACATTCTGCAGGAAAGGCTCCAGGAATGTCTGACGAACATCGACCTCACTGGAGAAGACACTGGAAAGGAATGAAAAGCCTTTAAAGAATCCCTGTACAACGCTGCAGCTGACACCCCGGGCTTTGTTGAACGCAAACATACAGTCTGGTTTGATGAAAACGATCCAGAGATCAACAAGCTCACAGACATGCTCCACAAGACCCACAGAGATCACCTCAGCGATAGGACCTGCAAGAAGAAGAAACAGAAATACCAACAAGCCAGGCAGCTCATCCTGCAGCAGACAATTCTGCAAGCTGCGGCTGACATCAACGATACAAAGACATTTCACGAAGGCCTTCGCACCATCTATGTACCACAGACTACTGGGTCAACACTCATACGTGCTTCTGACCAGACCACACGGCTGACAGATTAGACTGGCATTCTTGCTCGTTGGGCTGAGCACTTCAATGCTCTCTTGAGTAGAGACTCGTCAATATCTGAAGAAGCAATCGCAGCGCTCCCCCAACTGCCAGTGAAGGAATCTCTTGCAGACCCACCCTCCAGTGCAGAGACTACTAAGGCTCTGAAGCAGATCACATCCGGGAAAGCATTAGGAGCAGATGGAATTCCAAGTGAAATCTGCAAGAACGGAGGCGAGGTACTCTTGGAAAAGCTGACCAACTTCTTCCAGTCCATATGGGAAAAGGGAGAAGTGCCCCAAGACTTCAGAGACGCCTCTGTTGTACAAATCAACAAGAAGAAGGGTGATTAAACGTCCTGTGACAATCATCGTGGAATTTCCCTCCTGTGCATCGCAGGAAAGATTCTTACCAGGGTCATCTTGAACAGACCCATCACCCACTAGGCAGACCTCATTGTTCTTGAATCACAGTGCGGATTTTGTGCAGGCAGGGGTACAACCGACATGGTGTTTGCTGTTCGCCAGTTACAGGAGAAGTGTCGTGAGCAGCATCAGGAGCCCCACATGGTGTTTGTTGATCTTACCAAGGCCTTTGACACCGTTAATCGGACTGGCTTGTGGAAGATCCTTCATAAGTTTGGTTGCCTGAGAAAGCTCATCTCTTTGATTGTGTTATTACATGGTGTTATGCAGAGGAGGGTGCAAGAAAACAGAGATTCCTCTGACCCATTCCCAGTGAAAAATGGAGTGAAGCAGGGATGCGTTTTAGCTCCCACCCTCTTTGCCATTCTGTTTGCTGCAATGCTGATTGCTCTTTGCTGATGACTGTGCACTGGCTGCGCACTCCCATGAAGGCTTATAGTGCATCACAGATCGCTTTGCAAGGGTCTGCCAACGTTTTGGACTTACAATCAGTCTTAGTAAGACCGAGGCCATGTTCCAGCCTTCATCGTCCGGAGCTGGCAGTGCTCCACCACCACCTGTTGTCGTCAACAATACAGAATTCAAAACTGTGCACAAGTTGTGCTATTTGGGCAGCACTGAATGCAGCAACGGATCTCTGGATACAGACGTGATGTTGCGCATCTTAAAGGCCAGCTCTGCCTTTGGCAGACTCTCGAAGACTCTGTGGCACGACCATGGCGTCAAATTGCGTACAAAGGTTGCCGTGTACAGAGCTGTGGTTCTGGATGCTCTCCTCTACTGTTGTAGACCACGTACAGCCAACACATCGGACAACTCGAAAAGATTCAATTAACAATGCCTAGGCAAGAACGGCAGCAACAAATGGCAAGACAGAGTGTCCAACCTACAGGTCCAAAAAAATGTGGCTTATCCAGCATTGAGTATATACTCATCAAAAGCCAGCTCCCATGGACAGGACTCATTGTCCGTGTGGAGGACGGTTGAATTCCAAAGATGCTGCTCTACAGACAAGTGAAGGAAGGACAACGTGACCAAGGAGGGCCTCTCAAGAGATACAAAGACACATTGAAGGCTAACCTCAGAAGCTGCAACACGGACACTGCTTCCTGGGAAGATGTCGCCCTTGACAGAACACTGTGGAAGCAACAGTGTACCCAGGGTACAAAGACATTCGAGCGCAACAGAGTAGCCGTCATCCAGGAAAAGAGGAATCGGAGAAAACGGGGCCCATCCTTTGCAGGAGTCCATCCCATGCAGCGTCTGTGGACAACTTTTTGCCTCAGGAATTGGTCTTCATTCCCACATGAGGACCCACATACGGAGATGACTTACTTGCCTACTCATCCGTCAGACAGGACGGGAGAATCCATCGTGTATGTATGTATGTAAACGTGTATAAATGCTGGATGCCTGTATGTATATATTATGTAAAGCAATCCATGTCTGCAGATTGACGTATAAGTGTATCACGTTTGATCTGCAACAACAAAAGTGCAAACGAGATCTACATTGAAATGTCAGATTTGCATTGATCTTTGATGGAAGTGAGGTATTCTTGTTGTAAGACACCCCCTCCATTAATTCTGTTGGATTGATTTTTTATGTGGCGAGTCTGCATTGGTCTTGACTGTTCTCAACTGTGAAATTCCCCTGATCTTCATTGATTTTTTCTTTATTTATAATGCTTTCTTCTTCTTTTTTTCTCTTCTTTTTCTTTGTTTGCTGTATCATCTTCTGTGCCACCTCAGTGGCATTGCATACACGCTGCTCATTCCGAAACCCCGTCCACAGCCACAGCCCGGACCGGCCCGCCGAAGCCCCGACACCGGCAATCCACAGGGAGCGGTCAATGTCAAGTCGTCAAGAGGCAACCCACCGGAGGAAACGCTGCACTGCTGCCGAGTCACTTCGGTGGTGTTTAGTGGCGCCTGTCCTGATCCAACATATGCAGGACACCACCTACTAACCCCCATACTGACGACAATAATTGCTTAGTCGCGAGACCGGCGTGAGTGAGCTCTCGCTCCGGAGGGCGCCATTACATCCGTCCAACGACAGTTCCCATGAAGATGCCGATACCGGTGACCCCGACGGAATCAAACCAAGGCCATAGACGTGTAGAGAACATCAAAACTGAGGTCAGCATGACTGCAGAACATGAAGG
Source organism: Conus canariensis (assembly GCA_033310375.1). Taxonomy (NCBI): domain Eukaryota; kingdom Metazoa; phylum Mollusca; class Gastropoda; order Neogastropoda; family Conidae; genus Conus; species Conus canariensis. Next base: position 17,652,857 of record CM065722.1, read on the forward strand.
GCCACAGAATTTGAGACTTTGTTTTAATGCTGATCGATGAGAATAAGGATGATAGAGATGATGCCACGGGTTTCCATTCCGCTCTGAGACTGCCTGACAGGGCTATACTCTACGCTTACTTTCATAACATATCGCAGCGTCAACCAGGCCCGAGGAATACAGACACCTGCAGTGTTGTCAGAAACTTTGAGCAACACTCTCAAAGAGGTATCCATTAAGTGGATGAAACTCGACTGTGTGGTCCCAGTCCTCCCGATTTTAATTGTTTTAACTTATTAACAAAGATTCATGTTTTCTATTTTTCATTACGATGTTCACTAACAAACATTCAGTTCTGCTAAACCTAACTGTCATTCTTTATTGAGATATATTTAATTTCTCAGAGTCCATTGCTGTTGATTAGTAAAAGAAATCAGTTCCCCAATCTTTTCTGGTCTTTTGTAATCGCAAACAATAGTTCGAGCGACTTACATTATTCTAGCATTGTGACAAGTAACACAATTCCCCTGCCCTTGATCGTTCTTATTTATGAACAAATTATCCATTTTCTGGGCCTCCGATGTTCGATCGATGTTATTGATGATATAAAATTCCTCTGACTGTCATAGTTATTCACGATTAGCCGCTGTTCAGTTGAATCAAATGACGCTTGTAAATCCACGAAAAAGTCATTACCCTCGATCACCATTGTTCGTGTTGATTGACAAATGTTTATCCTTCTTAACTAATAGGTACTCAGTCTGATACCCTCCCCCTCCTCCCCTCTTCCCCCAACGACATCCCCACTGCTCTTGTTTACTGACACACCCACATGCCCTTACGCTGATCTCAGCTTTGTACGTGGATGTGTTTCACTTCATAACGACAATGGTCAATCCATGAACTCACCTGCAGATGATAATCGATGTGCAACGATTCAGGGTACATTTCGTACAGCCTGTACGGCACCATGACGGCGTTATAAATAAAGATGTCATCCCTGTAGAGCCGCATACTGGCCAGGAAGTGACGCAGCCAGGGAGAGTCACTCTGAGACATCAGCACGCCGATGTTGAAGACGGCAGGCCAGGCGCCTCGCCTGGGCCAGTCGGGACAGGCCACGGTGGGGTAGCGGAGCAGGGAGTCCGGCAGACGGCTGGCCCACATGACGTCCATGTCCATGTACACTCCGCCGTAGGCATGGAGAAGGTGCGTTCTACGTGAACAAGTGCATAAATAAATGTATAAATAAACAAATGAGTAACGGACGGACGGACGAACGGGCGAACAAACGGACGAACGAACGAACTGAATGAATAAATAAACAGATGCTTTAAAATGCGCATGCGCGCGCGCGCGCGCGCACACACACACACACACACACACACACACACACACACACACGCATGCAAGCACACACACACACACACACACACACACACACACACACACACACACACACACACACAATCGCGTGCATGCGCTCTCGTGCACATACAGACGCATATTGACTGAAGAATCAGAAGCACAAAGACCTATCAGTCTGATGTGGGGAAACAGTGTTTCAATTTCTGAGCACAAGCGTGTGTACATCCGAAGCGTGTTAACTTGTTACTGCATGCGAAGTTACACAACAAGCTTTTCTCTGAACGAATTAAGGACATCAGTTTGATATTACAAGTAAATACTAAATGGCACTCAAATGCAAGGTGCAAAATGATCACACGACAATTCATCGCATAATCAGACGTCCATTGCCCGTAAGTGGACAAGCAGCCCAAAGTGGGGTGCGTGGCTGTGACTTTACTGTGAACATGCAACAGCAGAGGTGTGGTCTGTTCTCCTCTCCATGCAGACTTGACGCTCCTGAACCAGACCTAGCAGGGGCCTCTCCTCAAAGATCTCAACTCCCTTACGAACAGCACAAATGCTGGTCTGACCAGCGCGTTAGGCTAATGCATAGGTCAGACATCTGCCAAGTCATAACCATGAGACCCTCTTCTTAAATTCTCTCACCTTAGTCATTCGTTTATCCATCAACTTTCAATCATGCGCGGTGTGGTCTCTCAATTTAGTGGAGGTAATGTAGCATACATGGACTAGTCCATTGAGTGACACCTCCTTGATGAAACTGAAGCTGGACTTTAGGAACAGCAGGTGGCCCGGGGCTGCAGTCAGTGACAACGGTCTCCCGTCTGCTTTTGAGGAGGACCACAGGTTCCTAGGGACACTTTCAAGCAGCCCTTGAAGCGCTCGAATGGCCGACCGATGCTTCTTTCGCCAGGTGCCAGCTCACAGAAGATCAGCGTTGAAAGGCGCATGTTGTCTGTACGGACTACATGTGTGAGACTGAGCTTTCCCGATGATGATCCAAGCTTTTCCTGATGTCCCATGCCAGAGTCACGCACACAACAAGAACAACTGGAGACACTGACAAACACTAAGCAACACGTATCCAAGACTGTTGCAGCCATAAGATCTTGAACATTTTGAAAACAGAACATACAGAATCAAATACAGGTAACCTCGGTTTGATCGATATGAAAAGGAAACTGAGACACGGAACAGTGAAAATGAAAATAACAACTAAGAAGGGTAAATTTTGCTCCGAGACTGTAGGGAGATCAGTATGGAATTTAGCAGGTTCTACGTAGGCTGATTTAGAACAGTAGCACAGAGAACCAGAAGTAACTTGGCAGTAGTGCAGTGTCCCCTATGGTAGATTGCCTGATGACTACCAAACATTAATTGCTGCCTGTGGACTGCTGGCACTCAGGCTCTAATGGTGGCAAACTTGGGTGTGGCAGGGTAAATCAGAACCCAGGATGGCTGTAACTTGCTAGTAAGCTAACATCGCCAAAACGATTCCTAATGGTTCTGATTGAACTCATTGTAACATATGAAAGGAAAATAGAGCAAGTTCACATCTACAAGACTGAGAAATTTGCCAGTCTAGCCAGCAGCTTGAGTGAATCCGAGGTTGGAGAAGGAGCTCGGGATTTCAGGTAAGAGGAAGACCAGTACCCTGAAGGCAATGACAGAGGCAGCTGAAAAGAATTCCAGCCGGATCTGGTCGATTAGGAACAAAAATGAACTTCATGAGACTTAAATTTCCAAACTTAGAATGAGTGTATGCTACCAGTAGGGCAAGACATCCATCCCAAAAAAGGCACGTCTTCAGATGCCCACCCATCCAAAAATTGCGGGTTCGAATACCAGCAGCGTCAGAAAAAAAAGAAAGTTGGCGGTAGAAGGGTATCTGGGAGTCATGACCTAGATGCAGCCCAGCTCCTAGGAGTGTACGGAGTTTATAGCCAAAACACATGTCTGTGGGGTCAAGCTTTCCCTAGTTTTTCTTCCTACGCCAACCTCCATTTTTTAACTCACCTGATAATATCACTCCTGTGAGCCGGCACGTTCACGCCTTGCTGAAACACGTGACTGATGGCCTGGATGGGGACAAACGTCACGTTCTCCCTCCTCAGTTTCTCCCACCACCCCCCCTCTGGCTTGGTGTCCCCGTAGACGTAGACGTGACGTAGTCCGGCCACGTGCAGCGCGCTCAAAATACTTAAGAAGTGACAAAACTGAAAGCCAAGCTTCCTTCCTGTCTTGGGGTTTAGCAGCCAGGTCACGTGAGCGATGCGAGGGATGGAGGAATTCGAGGACTGTTTGGCTTCCAAAACCTGTGGTCAATGTTTAGTCATTCATTTGACTTATCATCAATGGATTCATTAGTTCTCACAAGCCCCATTTATATTTCCTCAAAAGACTGCCCCGACAATGCTCTGAGACTGCCTTGTCGAGTTTACCACCTAGTAAAGCCAGCCCCACCCCAAAGCCACGGCTCTCAAACTACCTACATGGTTTCAAAATGGAGTGACTGAGAGTGGAGAATGAAGCAAAATTTAGAAAGTGAGGGGGTTAGTTACCGCCAACGACATTGACAAACAACTGTGCTTTGTTTGTCAATGTCCTTGGCGGTAACTAACCACCTCTCTTTCTAAATTTTACCTACATGGTGTAAAGTGAGATGCCCCCTGGCTTTGGTCGCGTTTCTGTGACGCAATGCTATGTGATTCCCATTTACTCGGCTTATCAAAAAGATAATCCTGCCACGGCTGTTCAAAGCCAGCTACTCAGTGTTGAGAAAGCAGGGGAGGTAACACCTGTCCTGTAGCTGTAGAGGCCAAGCCGTGGGAAAGGGCGAACTGCATGTCAACTGTGCACAGCGGGTCTCGCAACAATGTGTTAGGCATCGTTGAGCGGCTGTTACAAATGGGGTTGTCGTTTTGACTATTAGTTGTTGTCGTGAAAAATGTAACATTTATGTGGCGCTCCTGAGAAGACTGCTTGGCGAATTCCAGACAATTCTTTGAATACCAAACTCGACTAGGTTTATTTTCCCGCAGATAACGAAGAAACGGCATGAAAGATTGTACGTAAGTGGTTAGGCAACATTAAAACAATGACAACACACACAAAATCGTGCAAAAATAACTCACATCGGCGCTTTCTGGATGATTGATTTTCCCTACTTTAAACTAGCACACAAGTTTGATACATGCCTCTGCTCAGACTACAGCAACAAAAAGTCTATTCAGAAAAGTTTAAAGCAGGTTTGTTCCAAACTGCGTGATGTAACTGACAATGCCAGTTTCATGCAGTTGAACTTCAGCAGGCACACGCATATGACATGACCCACGTCGCAAGCTTTGCACCAGACTAGTGAGTTTTTTTGCAAACAATTCTATCCCCGTATTTCATCTGTAACAAAATACAAATTCAAACAGTCTTTTGATTCTTTTTCATCTTCACACACACACACACACACACACACACACACACACACACACCTCTCTCTCTCTCTCTCTCTCTCTCTCTCTCCTCACACACACACACACACACACACACACACACACACACACACACACACACACACACACACATGTATGTATGTACGTACGTATATAGATATGTATATCTCATATAATACAAACACATGTTCACAACCACAAACAGTCAAATGAACATTTACAGATTAAACACATGTATACAAACTAGTCTGGACTAACCCAGACTTACCCCAGGGTAAGTCCCCTCTGGAACTTACCCTGGGGTAAGTCTGGGCTAGCCTGCTTTTACCCCCGGGGTCATTCCAGGACTAGCTGGAACTTACCCTCCCCTAGTTGGAACTGACCCCTCCCCCCCCCCCCGGTCATCTACATTGTACAAGGTACACAGGCACTCAGGAGACACTAATTAGCTGTAAAAATAGTTAAAATCTTTGATATACATTAGAGTGACCAATGGTCAGTGACACTTTCCACTGGTTGTCTGCATTGCACAAGGTATACAAACACTCATGAGACACTGATTAACTGTAAAATAGTCGAAATATCTGATTTACGTCATAGTGACCAGTGGTCAGTGGCACTGACCACCAGTCGTCTGCATTGTACAAGGTACACAGGTACTCGGGAGACTATAATTAGCTGTGAAATAGTTAAAATCTCCGATTTACGTCATAATGACCAGTAGTCAGTAGCACTGACCACAAGTAATCTACATTGTACAAGGTACACAAGCACTCGGGAAACACTAATTAGCTGTTAAATAGTTAAAATCTCCGATTTACGTCATAATGACCAGTGGTCAGTGCCACTGACCACTAGTCGTCTGCATTGTACAAGCTAAGGTACACAGGTACTCAAGAGACTAAATAGCTGTAAAATAGTTAAAAGAGGCAAACCGGGATGAAGCAACAACGGTACTTGGTCACAACGACACGTGGTCACAACGACATTTTGTTACAACTACGCTTGGTCACATTGGCACTTGGTCACATTGGCATGTAGCCGTCTTTCTTTCCCACGCATGCACGGGCGTACTCACACACCCGAATATTGACCCACGCATGTAAGCTAGCGCGAGAAATGTTAATACGTATCTGTTAGTGAACCAGGGTGTGTGTGTGTGGGGGGGGGGGGGGGGGGGTAGGAGGTCCATCTATTGAGAAGAGTCTAGAACTACACTTTGTCTAAACCCAACTGACTGTATATAGGAAATGGGAGGGGGGAGGGGGGGGATATGTAGGCTAACACAATTTTTTTAAAAGACGGGTGTGCGTGTTGGGAAAAGGCAGAGGAAAACCCTGAATAACCCTCTCTTGTTTGAAGGGTGGGATGGGGTGGAGGAAGATTCCAAATAGTCCTAGACTGACCCTTTATGGGGGGGGGGGGGGGTAAATCCAGGCTAGCCCAAACGTACCTCCGCGGGGGGGGGGGGGGGGGGGGGGTAAGTTCCAACTAGGGGGGGGGGTAAGTTCTACCTAGTCCTAGAATGACCCCCGGGGGTAAAAGCAGGCTAGCCCAGACTTACCCCGGGGTAAGTTCCAGAGGGGGGTAAGAACGGGCTGTTACACCGGCTTTGGTTTTTGATTCGAAGTGACTGCACGCTTTGCACTGACTGAAGGACAGCTCTGGATCGAAAGTTGTCCAGATTCATGACATTTTCTGACTATCAAGTGCAGCACGGTCCATCGTAGTTTTGAAGTCGGAAGGCTTGGTAGCGTGTCTTACCCCCCATGAGTTTTCTGTAACATTTCATACAAAAAAAGGCTGCGGACTGCCTGCCCTCTTCATCATTCAAAATGTCTAAATTGTAACAATGTGATTGTTCAGTGGCATACTTTTGACTCAGTCTTGCACTAAAAGCGCTTATCTTTTTTCTGTCTTAACACACGCTCTTCACCAACTCGACACACAGAATTGACTCGTTCATAGTGTGTGGTGAACGAGTGTTCCGAATGCAGTAACGCCATAGTAGAAAACTGATGAATCACTCACCTCAAACCATATATACAAAACCACAGTAAAACGATGTTGAATACGATATAAAACACACACAGCTACAATATGAATTCACATCATCCTCAGGAACCCAAAATGAAATCTGTTATAATGTCTTTGGACACACCAAGAGGTATGTAAACACACACGAAATCGGTTTAGCACTTCACAAAGAAGGCTCAGTGTACGTGGTTAGCGTGGGATGGCAGAATCAGGTCAAGGTCAGTGCCAGACACGGCTGCTTGGCCCTGTAAGTAAGTGGCTCGTGCAGGGCAGAAAAGCACAGGCGTGGCTGCCACTTCGAGCACTGAACGATGAAGCACAATTAATTTTTTTTTTTTTTTTTTTGAGAATACCTTTCTCTTCAATTTCTTGAAAATTTGTACCGACTTTTCACATGTTGTTTATTCAGGCAATGTCTGCTTCATACTGAATGGCAATATGGAAACTTTTATCATGCTTTTTGGTCACTTTTATTCAGATTTCTTTTCTAATGGAAGAAGGGGACACTCTGTCTCTCTTTGACTTTCTTCTCTCCCCGTAATTTCAGCCGCTCACTCTTGCAATTTCTCTTATTTTGTTTTGGTTTTATTGCGTTTTGTGTTCCAGATATCACATCGTCAAGTATTGAACACTCATTAAAGTAGAGATGAACGAAAGTCTTTGTAATCCATTGATCGTTATGTCAACCCCCTTTTCTCTTCTCTCTCTCTCTCTCCTCTCTCTCTCTCTCTCTCTCTCTCTCTCTCGTGTGTGTGTGTGTGTGTTGCGTGTGTGTGTGTGTCTCTGTCACACACACAGACACAGACACACAGACACAGACACTCACACACACCACACCACACGTGATGGCGCCCTCCGGAGGTAGAACTCCTCACGCCGGTTCCGCGATAAAGCAATTACTGTCGTCAGTAGGGGACTTAGTAAGTGATGTCCTGCGTATGTTGGATCAGAACAGGAGCCACTGAATATCATCGGACTCGGCAGCAGTGCAGTGTTTTCTCTGGTGGGTTGCCTCTTGACGACTTGACATCATAATATATACATACATACATACATACATATGTATATAATATAATATATATATTATATATATAAACCTTAAAAATCCAGAAGCACCACTCATTGCTGGTAGGTCCGTTTTCTTTTCGTGAGACGATTTAAGTGGAAAAAAATAAGAAGAAAAAATAATTAATAATATATATATATATATATATATATATATATATAATATATAATCATGATATGATTATGATTATAATATAATTATGCTCCCTGTGGATTGCCGCTACCGAGACTGTGTCCATTGACCATGCGTGTATAGCTGCAAAGCTCGTTCCCTTTCCAACAGGCCTGTCATCAAGGTACGCATTAGGCAAATCTGTATATAAATGGAGTTCGTTGCCTCACCGACGGGGTAATCACGGGGAGAAAAAATACCGATATTTTGATGAATTTACAGGGCAAAAATCTTCCCTGGTTATTCACTTTGTAGACAAAATGCCACATGGCGTTTAAAACTGCAGAGGAAAAAAAAGCCTGGCTAAGCCAGGTGTACAAGGTCACGTGCGTTAGGGCGCTGCCATTTTGAATACTTGGCATTCCTTGAGAGCACTTGACATGTCAAAGGTTTTGTGGGGTAAACGTAGAACAGCGCTGTCAGTACTTTCTGGGCGATTTCACAGCGCTGGAAATGTAAACGAAGACACAGTCTCTAGAGCACAAAGGCAGGAGGAAAAAAAAACAAACCAACCAACCTCCACTTAAGTATCGTAAAGACATGAAACTCAATAATCTTAGTGTTTCCAAAATGGAGACTGCGGATGCAGTAAATAAAAATGTGTGTGTGTGTGTGTGTGTGTGTGTGTGTGTGTGTGTGTGTGTGTGCGTGCGTGCGTGCGTGCGTCCGTGCGTTCGTGCATGTGTGTGTGTGCGTGTGTGTGTGTGTGTGTGTGTGTGTGTGTGTGTGCGCGCGCGCGCGCGCAAGGGCGTGCGTGCGTGCGTGCGTGCTTGCGTGCTGCGCGCGCGTGTGTGTGTGTATGCGTGAATTGCATACTTTTAACAGCTCAAAAGTTTTTCTTTGCTCGTTCTTTTATTATTATTATTATTTTTTGTTGTTGAACTTCCTTCCCTTCTGCGTCTTCATTAAAAGAGTTTTACATCACAGGAGACAAACAGATGACAAAAAAGCAATACATCTATTCTGATTACCTTTCGTTTCCCATAGTACAGCCAGCGAGCCAGCTCCGCGAAAGGAGTTCTGGTCGTCACAATATCTTTAGGATAGGTCTGGTTTGTCAAGAGAAGGCAAGGGGGACTGCTCCCAGCTAGCTTGTTGTAATGATCCACTGAACCACAGTCTCTTTCCTTGGCCTGTATACGTTTCATGTGTTCTTGTCGTTTCCCGGCATCGAAACCACGGAGAGAGAACAGAATTCCAAGAGAACCTCCCGCCATACTGTACCAGAAGGGCTGACGTGTGACGTCTCCGGGAAATCTCGTCAGAATCACGTTCGGAGCGAGATACAGTCCGCCATCTTGGGAGAGCAGGTTCAGAGCCGTGGCTGTCAGTTGTTTGGCATCGCAGCTTCTGTGGTTGGCTGCCAGAGGTTTCAGTTCCAGACTAGCGAAGGATTGTTTGAGTTCCTGCAATGATGACATGGAATGGTGCTTCAATTTGCTATGAATTGTTTCTGTTTGTTTCTGCAACTCTTCCTTTCTTCGCCTTACGTTTTCATTCATTCATTCTCATTCATTCATTCATTCATTCATTCATTCATTCATTCATTCATTCATTATTCATTCGTTCGTTTTTTGTTTTGTTTTTTTGCAGACCTCGATGGGAAAAATCGTTTCTGTTGTACGGTGTCTCCTTGATTATGCAATGACTTGATCAAGCACCAGTTGAAGTACTAGCACACCCCACACACACACACACACACACACACACACACACACACACACACACACACCACACACACACCACAACACAACACAACACACACATACACACACACGCACATACATATGCACCACAACACAGCACAACACACACACACACACACACACACACACACACACACACACACACACAACACCACCACACCACAACACAACACAACACAACACAACACACACATACACACACACGCACATACATATGCACCACAACACAAGCACAGCACAACACACACACACACACACACACACACACACACACACACACACACACACACATATCATCACCACCACCACCACCACCCCACCACCACCACCACCCCCACCACACCACACCCCCACACCACACCACAACACATCACAACACAACACACCACACGCATACAAACACACACATACTCACCACCACCATTACCACCACTACCCAGTGGTGTGCCAGTAGCTACCATTAAAAGTCATGCTGCCACGTACATTACAACAACAACAACAACAACACAACAACGACGACAACAAAACGACGCTTAAAATTAACCAAAAAAGGTGTACACGAAAGCACTGCCCGGATGGTGTGCTTACACGGCACAAAGAAGACGTTCAGGAATAACTTGATGAACAGGACATTTTCCAATTTGGTGACATTCAACAACAACAACAACAACAACAACAACAACAAATAGGCTTGGAGTAATGGCAACTTGTGAAAATGATTGAAAAAAAAAAGGTTAGATGGTGTGACAAGAACCAGTGAAATTATGGCAAAATATATTTGTTCTTTTTGTTTATTTATTTATTTATTTATCTATTTATTTTCATAGATTTTAAGTTGAACTGGTGCGGAAATTTCATGGTGGACAAAATACTTGTGTACCAGTGGTGCGTCGGAAATCAGCTTATTTGAGCCACACACATAATTTGCTGTAAGAGAGAAAAATGATCATGAGCAATTTGTAGAAAATCAATGCTGAGAAACGTGATGTGAACACATTCTTTGGCATCAAAATGGCGTACTGACCAAACAAAAATTGAAAACAAAAGCTTAATTTGAACTTTGTACCCTTTGGGGTAGGTACCTGTATTTTGTTGAGGGGTAGTAGAAATTGGCTAAGCCTACGTAAGAAAAGACAGAACTAACTATGCTTCTACATTCTTAAGTTTACGTCCCGTGTCTACATGAAAAATTGTATGGTATAGTATTTCAGCTGACCAACCTGAATTTGATTATGAGGTGCCCAGTTTGTATGATTTTACGACATTTATCCGTTTAGGTTGTCCGTTACATGTGGATACAACACCACGCCGTCATTACCATTCAGTTAATCTTTTTTTCTACGTCAGATCCCATCACCAAGCACGAATAGATCATCTGCATGTGAATTGCTGATATGCCTAAACAGTTTACAACTCAGCATGGCACTCGCGTTTAGCGACAATATGAATTCAAAATAATTATGTTTAAGTGGCCGCAACAATGCCACAATATCTTTCAGTTTTATTTCTAATTGCTTCATACGTTTATTTATATACATTTTTTTCTCTTACGGTTGCAGAATTACTCTCTCTCTCTCTCTCTCTCTCTCTCTTCTCTCTCTCTCTCTCTCTCTCTCTCTCTCTTAATAAGTCGGTGATTTGCAGAAAGTAAGAAAGTTCAGCTCAGTGGTTTATTTTACGTCTGTCCATCACAGGTAGACAAGAAGCAGCTATGCAATCTACGCTGACACTGACAAAACATCTCTGTGATTTCCAGAACAAGAAAGTTCAGTAAAATGGTTTGTTGTACGTCTGTCCATCAGAAATGGTAATAAGCAGCCATGCAGTCTAACCAAGTGATTCTCATATAACTCCACAACCCATCAAATAGATCTAAGACATCAACATCATAAACTCCAGCAAGTTCAGTTTGAACAACCACCGCTGCAACATCAATAGTGCATGGCCTATAATTTTGATGGTGAGTAACGAGATCTTTCTCCTTATAAAGGCTTGGACTGTAACGGACAAAAACATAACGGGAGTCCTCCCAATTGAATAAAAGCGGGAGGGGGACGGGGGTCATCTTCCAAACTCAAAAAATCAGGGGAAAGGGGAGTGGGGGGAAGAGGGACACACTTTTCCGAATTTTCATAGAAAGCCTGGGAACGGGGAGGAGGGGGGGGGGGGGGGATGAAAAGGGAGTTATTTTCTAAACT
>CM065722.1:17669830-17687330 GCA_033310375.1 Conus canariensis
AGTGTATTGTGTATATGTGGCACAATATCATTCTCGGTGTATGGTATCCGCTCGTGTCTGGCACCGTGCTATTTTCGGTGTAGGATTTCTGTTCACATTTAGCACCATGTCCTCTCCGACGTTGTAGGCAACCCCAATTGACAGCATCTGTTTTCTCCGTCAGCTTAGAACCTTGGAATACCCTGGGAAGTACCCCCCCCCCCCCTCCCCCCAGGTCAGCTGCAATGCTGATTCCAGTCACTGGCATGTTGTTCTCGTTCAGCCGACCAGCAGGAACCATTTCAGTGCCGTCACCACGCAAAGGACACACAGTTCTGTCAGCGAGCGCACGCACGCACGCACGCATGCACACACACACACACACGCACGCACGCACGCACGCACGCTCGCACGCACGCACAGTGTACGTGTGTGTGGGGGGGGGGGCGGGGGGACGGGGGGGGGGGGGGGCGGAAAAAAGTGGCTCACGTACATTATTCATATAAATCGATACATATTATACAAGCTGGACGATTGGCATCTTAGGACATGCAAACTTAAACCATGCTGAGTACGTAAGCCATTGGACCTTGCCAAGGGGAGTAAACATGAATTTCAACACAGGCCCGACGATTGTTTTCTCTCTCCCTTTGTTTTTGGATTTGGGTGGTTTGAACAGCGGTTTCGGTGATTTTCTTTTCCAGTCTGCTTTCCGTATTCTTTGCGTTTTTTTGCTTTTGTTGTTGTTTTGTTTCATTTCATTATTATTTTTTTGGTATCGGTTGATGTAATTAATTGAATTATTGCTCTTATTGAGATAATCAGGATCGTAAGTCGTGACAGTCATTGTATACTGAAATAAACATTTTTCTGTGATAACTCTTTCATGCTAAAACTTGTCAGTCAACTGGGAACACAAGGGGAGGAAAAGCAAGGCTGCTTCTCTAGTTCTCATTGCTGCCGATCTTCCACCATCTCGTGCAGATTTCATGCGCGCTGAAATTTTTTTCAAATACAAGTTGTATCTTATTTGCCTTCCACCGAAGTCCATTCTCTCTCTCTCTCTCTCTTTGGTTTGCACCCTCCCCACCCCCCACCCCCACCCCCAGTTCCCCTTTTGCACTAAAATATGTAACTGTTAAACCATATAGTTGTTCTTCCGTTCTCATTGGACCATACTGGAGTTGCGATATAGAATGGGATGTTAAAGGACGTATGGAATCGAAGTAATGGTAACACTTGGCACTGATCATGGACTGGAGAAGCCGGCGTCTTTGTAGCTCTTTGTTCCATTTTATAGCAGCGCCTTGCGAAGAGTTATGACGGCCATAACGCTTTTTCCTCCCCATCAGTTTTAGAACTGTGCCCCCCCCCCCCTCCTCCCGTACCCCCTTTCCCCCTGTATTTCTTTCTTTCAGAGATCTGTTCTTTTTCTTCCCCGTCGGTTTTAGAACTGCCCCCCCCCCCCCTCCCCTATCTTTCTTTTTTTTGTTTCTCTCATAGATGTGTTATTTCTTTAGCCAGCAAACAAAAAAAAAAAAGTCAAGAAATAGATTTTCTCAATGGGTGAGAGTCTTGGTGCATTAATTGACGAAACTAGTTTCAATAACTTTCTTCACCTTGGATTAGTCGTACCTCCAACGTCGAGCGCAGAAGAATCGGTTCCTTCCGTCTCTGTCCTAACGAAGAGGCTATTTCTACTTTCATATACTCCTTTGTCCATTGTACTCCAGATAACGGAACATCTTTTATAGCCTCAAGGATATCAGAACAGTACTGCGCGACGTGTTTTCGGATCCTCTTACCATGCCTCTGTTGCACGTGTCTCTGTTGTTCCCCTTCGCCGGTCGCACGGCGAACAAAGGATATTTTCCAATCTCCCCTGTCGATAAAGTCGCTTGAAGACCAGACTCCAGCGTGTCACTCTGAACCCTTCAATCCGTCCACACCTCTTCATCTTCGTTCTGCTGCTGACATCCATAATCTACAGACTCCCTTCTTTTAGCCCTGAATCCTACAGCTTTTTACCTTTTCCCTATCCCTTGACATCGTCTGTTGTCGTTGGAGCACCCCTGATGATCCGGCCGCCACTCTCATCCATCTGTCCCTGTCCTCCACCGCTCGCTGTGATTCCGCCAGGCTCATTCCAGTCCACTCTGGGATATTGTCCTCCCACCTCTTCTTTTGTCTTCCTCTATTGCGAGAGAACTATAAAATAGGCATTCTGGCTCACCCACCTCCGCCAGCTCCAACCGGCTGAAGCCGGTTTCGCTGTTGCTCCGCCGGCTTACCCAGAATGCCTATTTTATAGTTCTCTAATAGTAAACACTTTACAAACATACATAATGTGTAGGATTATCTGTTTTTAACACTAATTTAGAAAACTTTTGAGACTTCAGTTTTTGCTTAATCCTTCGTTTTTCTTGATCGTCTTCAATAACATCATTTTCACGCATACATTCATCAAATGCGTCTCTGTCTTTCATGTGAAATAAAACTACAGTCTTTAATTGTTCTCTAAAGTCTTTTAAAACTGAGTTATATTTTTGACATAAAATCCACACACTTATTCCAGCATGTCTTCCACTGAAAGCCAGTTTTGACAAAGTGTTTCTTTTTTTAACTATGTCTCTTTCTGCCGAACAGTCATCAATAATAAATAGTGTCTGCGTTCCTTCAAACTGTCTATAAAAGTGTTCTAAACACTCACTCAGTTTATTGCTGGGATCAATCAAATAGATTTCATCATCCGTCCATATAAACCTTCTGTCGTGATATGCTTTGTTCCATTTGAGTGTTGGACAGAAAATTACAATATGATCAAAATTATAACTATAAACTGTTTGTAATAGGTCGAGGACAAATATTGTTTTTCCACAACCAGTCTGTCCACAAATCAATGAACAATGAGGGGTTTTTGTCATAAAGTTTAACATCGGCATTGACGCCAAAGTTGTCTGCTCCATAGTTTTAAAACAGAATTTAATCTAATCCAGTTATTGTTTTTATCATACTCTCTGTCAAAACTTGTTCAGTATAATAAAAACCTATAAGGCCCAAATGTGTAAGATTAATCCAGTTCAGTTCTGTAAGATCGTTTCTATTTAGACTAATATCAATTTTGTTGCTTGTTGTTATGACCTTAATATCCTCGCCATTGTAAAGAACAACGACAGTAACTTTAAGTTTGTCAACGTCTAAGTTTTGCCAGCTAATAAGAATTCCTTTCATAAGATTGTCACTGACGCCCAGAGCTCCATTTCTCGCCTCATCTTTTAAGACAGAAATTTTAAATATCATTGTGAACGTGTCTCCTAATTTTGTGCGTGGAATGAACTGTAATTTTGTAGAAGCTTTCTTTAAAACCGATTCTCTTCTGTGGAGGATGTACTGTTTGTCCCCAAACGGCTTTATTTCGATCTCTTTCCGACTGTTGTCCTCTGGCATAAGACTTACATGTAAAGGGCCAGAGTTCAATGCTTTTCTGAAACTTTTTTGACGGTCAAAAAATGTAAATGGGCTTAAGAATTCAAATTTTATGTCCCATTCTAAATATGGTTCTAAGTGCCATTTGTTGTCAGTTTTTCGAACTATTTTATATTCATACTGACCCGCATTATTTGCTTCTAGATTGCGTAGTTGTTCTAGTTTAGGAAACTTTTTGTTGTCGCCAACCTCTTTGCGCTTATAATAACCATCTTTACTGTACTCAAAACCATACAAAGTGCCTGTCTCACCGTTTTGTTCAAAGTCCTCAACGTCTGCAAGGTCTTTTAATTCTAAAGTTACACACCTCTCAGGCGCTAATGTAACTCCCGATTCTTCTGGTCCACGTGACATTTTTTAAAACAACGTATTATTTTATTTCTAAAACAATGTGCAGGTTATCACATTTTACGACTTTCCCTGTTTTATCTGTGATCTTTATATTAAATGATCTGACCCTCCCACAAGCTAATCTTTTAAACTGTAAATTAGGGAATTGTATAATTTCATAATCGCAATATGCAGCTTTCCCTGATGGAAGAGCTCTTAAAACAGTTGAGGGCCTTCCATCATATAAGTTTTCATCAGTGCTCAGCTCGTCCAAATGAACATAGAGTAATGAATGTAATGCAAGATCGAGCGGATATTCTCCCTCATAAGTAGTTTTGTCTGATGTAACTCTAAAACTATGAAAGTCTTGATTGTTAGTTGTAAAGCCTAACATTTTAGCTAGCTCTCCATCAAAATAGTAACCTACTTCTTCTTTTTCAGGTTTGAATGCTAACATTATTTTCAAATTTGCATTGTTAAGTTTGAGAGTAATGTCGAAGTTACTCATTGCTTCTTTCAGCGAGCAAAACCCGTAATAACCATCAGGTATGGTTAACTGGCTAACTAAGTTTCCTCTTTTGTCAAATTTTTTAATCTTATTATTCTCCTTGGATTCAGTTATATTAAACCATACGACTTTGTAAAAAATTTCATGGAGTGCAACCCTTTGGGTTCCGCATTCATTATCAATAGCATATTCTAAAAACGAAGGACTGTCTTGTGTTGTTATTGTTACAAACATTTTTAAAACAAATTTAAAAATGAGTGCATTCAAATATACTAATGCAAAATATTCTGTTGGGCCGCACTACAGTCCTAAAGATATAACAACTGATACCCTCGACATTTCTGTGACTCAGACTGACGCCTTTCAAGTAAAGGTTAGTACTCCATTGAACAGATATCTTAACCCTCCTATTAAAAAAGACTACATCGCGAAAGTGTGGTTCAGTCATCCGATGCAGTTTTATCAGAACCAGTTAAACTTTGCTGTGTTTTGTGCATCAACTGGGTGTGGAGTGTCGTATGCTGATCATTTAAATCATCCTGATCCTTTGGTGAGGTCAGTGTATAGATTTCATTTTTATTACACCTTCAGACGTATTTTGTCTGAACTGCAAGCGCCATTACCAAATGACAAAACGTTTAATCCATTCAGCAACAGAATAGATTACAAGGCTTTTGAAAGGATCTGTAACGAATTTGATATTGACCCAAAGACAGACTTTAGACAAAAGTTGGATCTTAATCATGGTTTAGGCACCCTTTATTTTTGGGGCGTGCACAGAAAGTATAACTATGATTGGAATCCTCCTTACACATCTTTCTCTTCAGGCACAACTGTTCACCTCGGGTCCATAGAGCAAGAGCATAAAACAGCATGGACAACATTTATTTTGGATACTTCTAAGGGCCTAACTAGAGCGGGAATAGAACGAATAAACGACTCTATTCGTACTTATGTTTGGTGTTTGCTAGGTTCGCAAGCACAGGCAAGATCTAACATAACTGATCCTTCTACTGGCTTTGATGCACAAAAACAGTATTTAGCAAATTTAGAGGACGCCATTAATTCTGCAATTGATTTGCCTTCAAGTATTAAAAGGTATTAAAATGTTTTACAATTTGCAAGATCGAAAGTAGACTTTGCTGTCGGCACTGGTTTATACATGCTGCCTTCTGACCTCAGACTTCAGATAGGAACAATAATAAACTATAATAATGAAATCCTTGTGGCTGACAATGAAGAGAAGGTCGGAAAAAACGACATAAATTCTGGGCCAGTAATATTACAAACAATAAAAAAACAAGCCGACCCCCCAAGAATAAGTCATCCAATCCCCAAGGCCCAAAGCCCAAAGGCCATTGAAGACGCGGACTTTGTTCGTGATGACCATGAATATGAAAAGACGGCACTTGTTATTGGATTAACTGCCCTAGGATTACTTGGTCTTTATCTTACTAAAGAGTAACCCAACTATTAAGACAACTAATGCCCATAAGTGCTCAGCCATAAAGCCAACTACTTTACTTGCGGCAGACAAAAGCCAGCTAACGATCCCTCCTATTATACCGGGCAAAGAATCTATTGCCTTACTGGCTAATTTTTTTAGTAAGTTTGCAAGGTGATCGAGTTGTTTTTTTACCCATGATTTATCTGACGACGGAGTTGGCGGGCCTGGTGGCACTGCCCTCCCACCACCGCCGCCTGTAATAGCCATCACCAGTGTACTTATTGCAAATCCTAAGGCAGTTATAACACTTGCTAATGTGACACCTTGCTCTCTAAACAGTGTTCTTATTCGTTCTGCTAACGTTGTGTCTTCATATAAAATTCTTTGGATAGTTTCTCTTATTCTGCTCACTTGAGTTCGTAATTGTTCTCGGTTAGTAGACAACACTTCTAGTCTTGCTGATCTCTCTTGTTCAAGATCTTTTAGTCTTTGTGTTATTCTTTCTTTAGCACCAGGTCCTAAGTTGTGGTCATCAGCCTCAACTAGTTTTTCTTTTTCTCTTTTTATATGCTCATCTAGTTCACCCAGTTTTGCTAAATTGTTTGTTAATTCGCCTCTGATGCTTCTTAAAGCATGATTAAGGGCCGTTATTTCTCTCATAGGTAGCGGCGGATCGTGCATAGTTTTTAATGCTGTTTCTTCTGAAAAACTGGTTTCTGCTTCTATTATTTTGTCTGCTGTTGGGCTTAAATCTTTAAGTTCCATGTTTTGAATTTGGTTTTCTGTTGGGAGTTTCTGTTGGAAGTTTTGAAGTTTAGCAACTGCTTCCCTATCTAATTTTGGTTTAGTAATGCCAAGGCGCTCTTGATCGCGCACACTGAGTCTTTGTCTAATTGTACTCTTAGCTAAAAACTTTAATGGGTTTGATTTAGTTGTAAGCCGAACAAGTTGCCCTTGCTCGTTTTTAAAAAACAAATGGTCATCTTTTGTTTCAAAATCATTAGGGTCTATAAATTCGGGAGGTTCTTGGCCTAAACTTTGATGAAATGATTTGACCTTACTTACTGTTAATTCATGCCGCAATGATTGTAATGTTTGTGTCAAAGGAGTCGTTTCACTCATGTCGTTTTCAGGATCAGGAACATCATACTCTTCAATGCCTGCCATGTTTTTAAATAATTAACTTTTTATTTTGTTTTATAAAAAAAATGTCACAAGCATATGGCTCGATTCTTGACCCGCATAGAAGACTGAAAGAGCCTTTGGCGTGAAGGGAAATAAACAGAATATTATTGTTCCAAATAATCCATCTACTATTGATTCAGATCAAATTCTTACTGTTAAATTTCCAGACCTAGGAGCAGATGAAGTGATTGTGCCGGGATCTGCACGGCTTACTTTCAAAATAGAACTTGATTCAGCAACAGACCCAAACAGGACAGTAGTCCAGAATCTGGGACGGGCAATCGTTAAGAAAATTTCTATAAAACTTGAGGGGCAAGAAATATTTTCTTTACACAATGCAGACATATTTCTAATCTATTGTGATCTATGGCTAACCGCGAATGAAAGGGCTGACCTCCCCCCCCCCGCCCTTTGCGTGAAGGGAAATAAACAGAATATATTGTTCCAAATAATCCATCTACTATTGATTCAGGATCAAATTCTTACTGTTAAATTTCCAGACCTAGGAGCAGATGAAGTGATTGTGCCGGGATCTGCACGGCTTACTTTCAAAATAGAACTTGATTCAGCAACAGACCCAAACAGGACAGTAGTCCAGAATCTGGGACGGCAATCGTTAAGAAAATTTCTATAAAACTTGAGGGGCAAGAAATATTTTCTTTACACAATGCAGACATATTTCTAATCTATTGTGATCTATGGCTAACCGCGAATGAAAGGGCTGACCTCGCGTTTCAAGGAATCGAAAGTGATGAAGCACTAAAACACAGAATAGACGCCGAAGATGCTAAAGACGGTAACAAGCCCGAAGCTGTAAATTTTGCGTATGGAAATCGCTTTTCCATCCCCTTGGATTTTGAGTTATTAAGCGCGCATGCACCATACTTTCAAGGAGCATTAAAAGACAGATTGTCATATGAACTAACTTTTAATGAATACAAACGTGTCATTAAATCTACAGGCACTGATTCCAAGTACAGCATTTTCGACATCTCGTTAGAGTTTGACATTGTTAGCAACCCTAACTTAGCAAGGCTGATTGAGCAACAATATCAGTCAAAATTAGCAATATATTACGAAAGAGTGATTCATCATTCTAAATATCCTAAAAGCAGGGCAGACACTATATGGAATTTTAGTTTTAGTGCCGCAGCAAGATCCCTTAAAGGTATTTTATTGCTGTGTGAAGATGAAGAACCATACGAAAGACAAACTGAAAAGTTTATTAATCCTAAAATAACGAAAGTACAATGTTCAATTGAGGGTAGTCCTAACCAAGTCTACGGTTGCGGGCTTAAACCTTATCATCATTTTGACGAAATAAGAAAATATTTTGGAGGCGGGAGGTCTAGAAGTCCAACAGTAGACCTTGTGTCTAAAGAATCTACACCTTCACAGTGTTTAGACTTGATGAATATTTAACAACGAAATACGGTTTATGGATTGACCTAAGGTCAACAGAAGATAATCAGTTGCATGGGAGTGGGAGAACAGTTAAAGACGTAATAAACATTCAAATTGATAAAGAAAAAGAGAGTGATAAACCACTTAATGTATAATTGTTTTTAATATATGATGCGCAGCTGAATATTCAAGATAACAGATTAAAAGATATCCAATACTAAATTATTTTTATTTTTTAAAAAAAGCATTCTGTTCAGGTTTATCCAAAAGTGCCCAAAGAAGAGAACTCTGTTGCTGTAGACATAAAAACTTTCAGATTAAACAAACATAACACAAAATGCAAACCCAACTAGAGCAGGACCTTTCAAAATACAGTAAAACCAAACGAAGGTATACTGCTGCCTTTAATGCTGTTACATATGTTAATACTGGAGCATCGATCACTAGTGCTCTATCAGCAGGAACAAGGTAGGTCTCTTAGCAACAGGCGTAGGTGCACCGGCAGCTTTACCTCTAGGTGGTTTGTCTTTAACTCTTGGCCTGTGTTTCATTGGCTGTAAGTGCTGTCAGCAAAAAAAAAAAAGCTAAACTCCAAAAGCACACAGCTATGGTTCAACTAATAACAGCTAAACTTAGTTCCTTCAAACTGATAATAAATAAAGCACTAGTTGACATCAAACATCACGGATGAAGAATTTAGTCGCCTACAGGCTGATTTTGAGGACTACAAAAGACAAAAGTTTGATCTTTCAAAGAAAGGCAAGGGCAACTTTTTCTCAACAACCAGACACCGACCAGATAAAAAAGGAATGCTTAAAAAAAGTAAACGAAACATTAAACTCTGTTCTAAACAGCTCACATAACAACCCCAAAGGGCGTTTATACTTTAGTTTACGAGTCCAAGCTACAACAAGACCGTTGATATTGATTCTGATTAAGACGACTTTGGAGTCGATGTATTTTTTTTAATTTACATAAATATGTTGAGTTAGAAAAGAAACCAGCATGGATAAGATATATGAAGGTTCAGATGAATTGTTTGAAGCAATGCTCGAGGAAGAGCGTTTGTCAAAAGCTTTAAATGAGGTCGTTTTAGAAGTTATTGATCCAACAAACGTACAGGCAAGCGTTGTAAACATGCTATTTCTCAAGTTCCAAGTAAACTAACAATAAACCCCCCCATGTTAAAGTAAGGATAGTTTGTTTTAAATCGACTATATAACAATAAACGAAGAAAAATCTAGAAGTCTGGGTCTCAACTAAAACAGCAAACTATTCTTTCTTATAATGACTTAACACCCGGTTGGGCAGATCAACTTCTTACACAGTTTAATGAACCTCTGAAGCAGCTAAAATGAGAGGCTCTGTTGGTCAGAGGGTTGAAGTCCTAGACATCAGATTAAGACAGGCTAAGTATGAGCCAATTGTAGGCAAGTCTTACATTCCACTGCCTCCAACATTGGTTGCAAAGAAGCATGTTTTGAACATAAAGAATTCAGACGACAAAATGTTTTATGTGGTGCGTTCTTGCTAGGCTGCATCACGTTGCCAAAAATGCAGAGAGAGAGTATCTAACTATTTACAGTGGGCCAATGATCTTAACTTTAACGGCCTTGAATTTCCTATGGCTGTAGACAAAATGATCAGTTTGAAAAACAAAATCCACCAATACTGTTAATGTCTACACATGGTCTGAAGAAACCAACCTTCTGCCAATTAGAGTGTCAAAGAACAGTCCCAACAATAGGCGAACCAACCAAAACTCATTGTAGACTTACTCCTAATGCAAAGCCTTAATGGGTTGCACTACACTCTAATACGCACAATGAGTAGATTACTAGTGCATACTACAAAACAACATAGCAAACAAGAATTTTGTAGAAAATGTTTAACAAGAATTCCGTCCGTTCAAGCTGCGAGCGAACATGTAAAACATTGTCTCAAGCCCAGTTGGCTGCAATACAGAACTAATTATGCCAAGAGAAGGCAGTAAAGGTTAGTTTTAAGAATTACAAAAAACTCCAGAGGTCTCCATATGTTGTTTACGCAGACTTTGAATCGCTTATTGTTCCTTATGAGGGGCCAGCTCCAAAACATTTACCAAAAACAGTTTTAATGAGTAATCATCAGATTTTGTTCGTTTGCTTTCATCATTGTCAGGTCGGATGGCGCCCATTCAGAGCCAGAATTATATAGAGGACCTAATGCGGCTAGTAGATTTTTACAGCGCATGCAGCAAGTGCGTAATGCTTGTTCTAAATAATCTGAATTTATCTGAAATCATGATGACGCCCGAAGACCAAGAACCAGTATGAATCAGCCACTCACTGTTGGATTTGTGGGTTTAGAGCTAACACCTAAAAGTTTAAAACCCAACAGTAAGAGATCATGATCACATTAGCGGAAAGTTTTAGAGGAGCAGCGCATAACAATTGCAATCTTCAACTAAAGTTTGATCCTAGGACTTGGAGACTTCCTATATTCTTTCAATAACTTGCGAGGTTACGACTCTCACCTTATAATGCAAGCAGTAACCAGCGCCTTTAGGGCGTCATGCATTGCGCAGTCATCAGAAAAGTACATGTGTTTCACTTTAAATAATTTATCTTTTTATGACTCTATGCAACACCTGATGGGATCATTAGAGTCACTAGCAGATCATTAAAGTCCTGCCCAATAACAGAAACACTATTTTGACCCAAACTCTTGTTAGAAAGGGCGTTTACCCTTATGAGTACATGAACAGTTGGCAAAGGTTTGACGAAGATACACTTCCGCCCTAAAGGGGCGTTTTTTAGTAGTCTTAGAGGAAAGACATCAGTGATTCTGATTACCAAGCATGCTCAAGAAGCGTGGCAGAAATTAAGTGTAAAACGATGGGAGACTAATCATGATGCCTATTTAATGGCAGATACTTGTTTGTTGGCAGATATCTTTGAAAATTACAGAAAGACCTGCATGAAACATTATAGTCTAGATCCTGCGCATTATAATTTCTGCGCCTGGATGAGTTTTGGATTTCCTTTTTAAAATTTACTGGTGTACAGATTGACCTGTTGTCTGACCTACCAATGCTTCAGATGATTGAAAACCGGATTGCGTGGCGGAATTAGTATGGTGTCCTCACCATTACTGTAAAGCAAACAACAAATACTTGGACGACTAAGATCCAAGTAAAAGGTCTAAACTATCTCATGTATTTAGATGCAAACAATCTGTTATGGTTGGGCTATGAGCCAATCACTTCCATTACGTAACTTTAAAATGTACGCAGGACTCAAAGACATTCAAAAGTTTTTAAAAAATGGCTACCTACTCTAGAAGCTGATCGTAAAAGAGGTCTCATTCTAGAAGTTGATTTAGAATATCCTCATGAACTTCATGATTACCATAATGACTATCCATTAGCGGCAGAAAGTCTAAAGATGGCAATGACAGAACCGCCTAAACTTGTGCCTAATCTTCGTGACAAAAAAAAATTATGTCTGTCATTACAGACTTTTTTCAATTTTATTTAAGACATGGTTTAAAGTTAACAGCAGTTCATCGTATAATTGCATTTGATCAAGAACAGTTCATGAAACCATACATCATGAAGAATACTGATCTCAGAACTAAATCCGCAGATGCTTCAAAAAAAGACTTTTTCAAGTTGATGAACAACAGCTGTTTTGGAAAGACTATGGAAAATCCGCACAAGCGTAAAGATGTTAGATTGGTCACCAGAGAGAACGATGCAATTAAGCTAACTTCTAAACCTAATTATCAGACTTCAGAAGATTTCATGATCAGCTTTTTGGCATAATGATGAAAAAAAAGAAAGTCAAATTGGACAAACCTGTTTTTATTGGGTTTACTGTTTTAGAGCTGTCGAAGCTTTTGATGTTAGAATTTCTTTATGACTACTTTAAGCCCTTGTATCCAGAGTCCAGAGTTCTGTACACAGATACAGATTCCTTTGTAATCGACATCCCTACTGAAGATTTTTACAAAGACATGGAATTAGAAGTAGCAAAAGAGCATGCTGGATGGTACGACACATCTGATTACCCTAAAGATTCACCTTTGCATTCAGTTATTAATAAGAAGGTTTTAGGTAAGATGAAGGATGAATTATCTGGAGATGTGATCAAGGAGTTTATTGGTTTAAGGTCGAAAATGTACAGTCTTTCAAGCCAAAAAAAAGTTGTTAAAAAAGCAAAGGGAATATCTCGCAGCGCTGTGCAGTCAAGCATATCCCATGACAACTATAAAGAAGCATTGTTTGGCAATAAGACTTTTCATCATGACAATTACAAGCTGCGATCTAATCTGCATGAGATTAACACAACAGTTGTAACAAAACGGTCTCTTGACCGCACTAACACAAAAAGAGTATTTGTTAATCCAGAGTATTCATATGCAATTGGGCATTGGAGAACAAAATAAACATTAGTATAAATCATATGTCTTCAGCTTATATTTTTCAGCAATCGCACGTTCAATTATATCATCATCTAATTTAGCAAAATTAATATTATTAATGCTAGATGTGCTTTAATTTTTTTTGTCATTTCGCAATATTCATGTTCCCATACCCATAAATCAAAATAAAAGCTTTGGGGTTTAAAGCGATTGTCTGGCGATTGTTCTAGCCAGAGATTGTCAATCTTCTCAAATACTTCTTTAATGATATACTGATACTCAAATAAATCTTGCATTAATTTTAAAGACTTTCCCTTTGCCATTTCTGCCATTTCCCTTTGAGCTTCCATTTTAAACCCAAATGTATTTGCGTAGATTAAAACAGTTCTTTAAGCTTAAATATATCACCAACCAATTCAACCAAATTATTATCCATTACTGCTAAATGTGCTCGAATTTTTTTTATCTTTTTAATATATTCTTGCTCCCAATCAAAATTTGAGGTTTTGTCTAGCATGGCATGATCAATCTTCTTAAATAATTGTCTAATAACATGATTATAATCAAATATTTCTCGTATTATTTCTAAGGACTCTTCCTTCACCATTCTTGCTTCCAGTGCCATTTTACGTAAGGATTCTTCCTTTTCCATTCTTGCAGCCATTTTAATTTAAATTAAAAAATAATTAAGCGACTGGAACTGTGTCTGGCGGGATTATCTGCAGTTCTTCCTTCACAAAAGATCTTTGAGGGGCTGGTCGTTTTGTTGTGCCAGTTTCTCGTAAATAATACACGGGCGGATTCATTTTCACAATTTTTTTTATCTCATATGGATCAACACTCCAAACTGGATCGGTTGCCCTGATGCGAGTGTCCCCTTCCGCTTCTCCCGGTGAATAAAGGTATCTCACTTTCAAACCAAATGGCAATAGTTTGCTGGATGAAGACTCTCCTTCAACAACATTTATTTTTTGTTTTTTGATTGCTTGTACTGGTTTTAGACCTTTAAATTCTTCATTATTCATTGCACGTAGAACTGAGGGCAGTCTTTTTACCCATTCTGTGTTGCGAGAATTGTCAACCAGCTCTCTGTGATACTGGTAGGAAAAAAGCCTTTCAGATAACTGTTTGTTAAAGTTTTCAACCAAACCCTGTGATCTGTGAACACCCGGAATGCCTCTTTTAATGGTAACTCTATGTTTTAACAATAATTGATTCACTTGTCCTTTAAATTCTTTCCCATCATCGACTTGAATCATGCGAGGATAAGTTAAGGGTCCTCGTTGATATATCAGTTGTATAGCGACAGCAACAGCAGAAGCACTCTTTTGTGTTAATGGTTCCGCATCTTTGTATCTTGAAGCTATATCAATGACTGTAAGCGCGTACTTAAATCTTTTTCGTCTAATCGTATCATGGGGTAAATATAGAAGATCCATTTGATGGGTGTCGTTTGGTGTTATATTCACAAAGTGTGGTCTCTGTATTCGTTTAGGCGCTGGTAGATAAATTTGCCAAATCGCTTGTTTAGATAACCATTCTTTTGCTGTTTGTTCACTGACTCCTGCTGCTTGGCTTAGCTTTTTAATTGCCGTGATTCCCTTCCAATATCCTTTGGTGAATAATAGATTTTGTTCATTTTTTATTCAGCCAATATTATGCGCAACAAAATACACAACGGTCATACCAAAGGCAATAAACAATATTTCTTGCATCTTTTGTTTTTCTGATGGTTGATAAAAATCGCTAAATTTTGGTGGAGGCAATGTCTCGATTGGCTTGCCTGTTACAAGATAATATTCTTTTATTGCTTGATCAACATCTTTAAACGTGTAAGCTGCATGTCCCTGTTTTTTCAGTTCATCGTTAATAAAATCTAACTGCTCAATTCTCTGCTTTTCATACGCAGCTTGTGCTGCGGCTAGTTGCTCCATAGCTTTGTTATGTCTTTTTCTCTCGCCGTCATCCCGTAGTTTACTAAATGCGTAATTACTTCCGCTAAAAGCAAGCGCATTAACCACAGCGCCACCAATCATCATTACGAGTGAAGCCATTTTTATAAATGTATTTTTTTAATTTTACATATTAATACTGTCTGGAATTATTCCTTGCTTAACTAGAAAATCTTTCGTAGCAAATGAAGCTGTAATAACAGCAATCAGCTTTGCTGAGTCTTCAAAGCCTAGTTTGCCAAGATCTGCTGGTTTCATTTTTAACAGGCTTTTACCAAGCATTGTGTATCCTACACTTAGGCCTCCAATAACAGCAGAATGGTATACAAGGTTAGTAATAGTTTTTTCGGCGCTCATTTTTAAAAAATAAAATATTTATTTATTAATAAAACATGAACTGCGATGATCTACTACAGCTTCAGGGCAGCCTAAACGTTCCTGAACTTATGATTACAAATGATCAAGTTGATGACCAAGATATTATGCCCAAAAAGGAAAGGCTGTATTCTTTGGCAGCATGTGGAAAAACAAAACAGTACCTTGGAAATGAATTCAGCATAGAACAGATTCAACAAATGTCGCCACAAGACATTGTAAAGTATCACAACAGGTATGAAGCGCAACTGGGGTCAAGAATGGTAAAAAGTGTTGGGCAAACGGTTCTTAGTTTGTACACTAAACTAGTTAGTAGATTTGCTCCCATTGATTCTGAACAAGATTTTATGTATGATTTAACGCAGGATCCAGTTTTAACAAAGTCATTAGAGTCTCTAGGATGTGATCTATATTACAGATTTGGAACATTGTTATCGCCATTAATCATGGGATTAATTACTTTTAATCATATAGATTTTGTTTCCCTTCAAAATGACCGAGCCAGAAAATCAGCAGAAAACATTGATGGAGAAAGTGACCAGTAAAAAGCCTCCTCATCCTGGCGTGTTGCAGCAGGAAAAAAATTAGCAGAGTGGAACAAACAAAAAAAATTAATGTTACAATCACAGAATGTAACTCATAATGAAAACATAACACCGCCAACGCCAACAGTTGTTTCAATGCCAGCTGTAAATACACAAGTTGATTCAAGACCTACAACACCAAAGTCGTCATGGAATATTGAATTTAAAACAGTTGCCATTTTTGGCGTCATTGCTGCTGGGGGTGGTTATTACGGTTATAAAATATATAAACAACGCCAGCAAAAACCAAAGCAGTCAAAAAAATCTCAACCACTAAATACAGAAGCCAAACAAAAAAGCATGCCAGAACCGCCAACAACAAAAGATCATTTTGATCCATTTCAGATGGAATAATATTTCAAGAACTTAATAAATAATTATAAGTGACTTGAATAAGAACTTGATAACGACTTGATGACGACTTGATAAAACTTAAATAAGAACTTAATAAGAACTTGATAAGAACTTAATGACGACTTGATAAAAACTTAATGACGACTTGATGACGACTTGTTAAGAACTTGAATAAGTACTTGAATAAGTACTTGAATAAGAACTTGTTAAGAACTTGATGATGACTTGTTAAAAACTTAAATAAGAACTTGAATAAAAACTTGAATAAGAACGTGATGCCGACTTGAATAAGAACCTAGAACGACTTAATGACGATTTTTTTCACAATTAATTGTTACATTCTTTTCCGGGGAGACAACTCCTCTTCACTTCTGCCTTTATGTAGTACTCTAGGCCAGACATGTCTGGCCCCGGCTTACTCAACTGCATAATTGCCGAGTCGAAGCGTCGCACTGTTTGCTAGTTCGTGTCGAGTTACACATAAGGGCGTCGGGCCGCCACGCGGCATTGTATAAATTTAGCCGGCTAAATTCCCCACCGGCGTCGTTTAGTACAGGCGTTAGACGTCATTGTATAAATTTAGGCGGCTAAATTTCCAAACATATCAAAACATGTTTCTTACCTTCCCCGCAATCACAAGACTAGATAGAATCAGCTGACGGCATTTCCGCCCAGCACTTGTGTTGTTAGCAACTGAACCTAGCTGTCTTGTCATTTTCACATTGGGTTGGTGTGCTGTGTACCTGACCAAGAACGTTCCCGTGCGAGCGGCTATTTATAGGAACTTGCAACATTATTACATCAGCAAATGTTCCCGAACATTCTCGAGAGAATGCGAGGCTGCCACGTGACCGGACAAGAGCCGGCCAGTTTAGCCATGGCTTCCAATGCAGACGGGCGTGTTTTGTTCACAGAGGAACAGCTTCTTGCTATAGATGATCATGTGTTTTATTACGGCTGTATGGTGGAGTATCTAAACAAAAGAAAATCAGGTGAGCCCTGTTCTTTACCTCCTAAGCCAGAATTGCATTTTTGGAAGTGGGGGAGAAAGACAAACAAGAACCTACCATCGATGAACTACAAAGTACCTTAAAAGATGGTTGGTGGCAGGTGTACTGCCTGGTGATCAAGAGCCGCCAAAAAACAAAAAACACTAACTCTGCCAATGCCGGTCCCAAGCCCGGATGAAAAAGGAGGAGGGGTGTGGAGAGTTAAACTCTTTGTGAAACTCTTTGTAAAATAGGTGGGAGGCCTGTGCTGCGGCAAAACTAGCCTTGCTGACTGTTACTATAAATAGCCGTTCACGCGTGAACGTCCTATTTTAGCAGCATGAGTCTAACAGGATGTAGTGGCTCTCGTAACTAGGACAAACGGGCATGCATGAACGTTTGACATAGATATAGAGTTGCAAGCCCCTCTAACTGTGTCAAACGCGCATGCATGAACGTTTGACATAGATATAAAGTTAGAAGCCCCTCTAACTGTGTCAAAC
>CM065722.1:17694830-17709830 GCA_033310375.1 Conus canariensis
AGAGGAAATTGGAGATGTCACGTGGCTTTCTTCCCCGTTTGTGCTTCCCCGAATCAACTCCACCCCCAACTCCTCAGACACATGCACGTAAGCACACGCGCGCGTGCGTGCCCACACACACACACATACTAAGCGCGCGCCCGCGCAAAGACCGCGCGAACAGTCCTGTTGTTTGACAAGACACGCGGCAATGGCGATCAGTATCGAATCAGCAAGCGGCTGTGCTGTAAGCGTATGAACAGAACTATTGTTAATGTTTTTACGAAGCGAGGTATTTTTCAAGTCTTGGACGTCTTGTGTTCTAAATCTACATGTTATAACATTTCATCCTGATCACTTTTTTTTAAACATAATGTCGAACGTCTTTCGTCTTTCGTCTTTGTCCTACCAGTTGTTTAATGCCACAAGCGTTAAAGCAGTAAATGAAACCAAAACGCCAGGAGCACAGACACAATCAGCCGTGTCTCCCTGATGAGTCCGATCCAGCGGACGAAAGGCATCCTTGGGTGGATCCTCAGGCGTAGGCTCAAAGATTGTCCTCTACATTTTATACTGTTTGCATAACGTCTTTAGTTTTTCAACAACTTTTTTCCTCCCACACTTTTGTTTTGGTTTGATTTGCTACCCTTCGCAGGCTGCTTTGGGGGTGCTGTTGGATTCTTTTTTGAACGCTTGGTGGTGAGAACACCACAGTATTATGGACTGTGGTGTGTCTCTATTTGACACAATCATCCGTGTCTCCCTGATGAGTCCGACCCAGCGGATGAAAGGCCTAGGAGCAGGCAATACAAATAGATCTGCTTTCAAGAGGGATTACGATGGTTCCCACATGCAGCTAGTGAAGAGTTTTCATATCTATAACATATTTTCTTAATTTTATGTTCCCATTTTCTTCATCTTCACCCCCCCCCCCCCCTCCGCTTTAAGTTCAAATCTTTGCCAAGTCAGTACTGTGATGACGGAGGGGTTGTTGGCCTGCGCTTGTTTTTCCCCCACTATTAGATTGTTCGTCTTTGCATTCATCTGACTTTATTCAAGTTTAAAAGGCTGTGCCGGTCTTGAATAAAAGTTACTCTATGTTGTGGGAACAAGACTTGCCCTATTTGTTAATTGCTTATCTTAAAAGGATTTTTAATCGTGTGTGTGTGTGTTTTTTTTTTGTCAAAGAAAAATCTGAGCGAAATGCTTAGAGTGGCCAGTGCACATAAGATGGCTTAGTGTTTTATCCGACTGAAGGACTGCAGCATGGAAATATTATGAAGAAGTGCACCTATACCCCGTAAGTTACTGCTTGTTGCTGCTTCAGTTGAATGATTTGTTTATGTACACATAATTGATCAATTTAAAAATGCTTATAAAGCAAAAAAGTGCACCTGTAAACCGTAAGTAAATCTGAGTGTTCTTTTGATGGGGAGTGACTTGTTAGTTTTATTGTTCGTTTGTTTGTATTTTACTTGTTGGTTTCTTTGCGTTTTGTTTGCCTGTTGTTTTTTTTTGGGGGGGTGGGGGGGGGTGGGGGGTACCGAGTTGACAGCCCTGGAAATGCACTCTGTGGTCTGTTCGAGCTGTACTGAAACAGACATTGTCCGTGCCCATCTCCGACACTGGCATCTTAGTTTTGTTTCTGACAATGCTTTTCGGCTTTTAGTAGTTAATTTCTCCTCAAAACACGAGTATTCTTCTCTTTGTGATTGTGGAGCCAGTATGCCAAGACTTTGTTGTTTTCCACCATATATCCGGACGAGCACGGTCTGTCAAGAACTTCCTTCGTTTGTATCCAGCCATCCAAATGTCCGATTATGTCTGGAGCTGTCGTTTACTGTTTGAAAAAGACGCTTTCCTCTTAAACTGAAATTTATTATACGCGCACGCACTGGTACGCGCGCGGCGCGCGCGCGCGCGCACACACACACACCACACACACACACACACACACACACACACACACACACACACACACACAGTGCCCTGACCGTTTTCTCCGTTGTACTTTTTACGTGCTGTGTTCACTTCTTGCGTGACACTTTTGCCTAAGGGTTAAGTTCCGTTTAGCTCCCTGTACTATAGGTCAACAAACAGGCTGCCATATAAGTGCTCCCTGGTTCACCGTTTAGCTCCCTGTACTATAGATCAACAAACAGGCTGCCATGTAAGTGCCCCCTGGTTACACCGTTTCCTGTCTGAAGGTAGTCAACACCATACACTTTTACTTCAAATTTTTTTTTTACAGTGACCAAGTTTCTGCATCTGGTTGAGTTAGCCTTTGTTTCTGAGTTCTCCAGGCTTCATGCTGTTCACTCTTTCTGAGTGTAACCAATGTGCAGCTCAAGGTTATTTCGTTGCCGTTTCGTGAAACACTTTACTTGTGATACCGCTCATAGTATTCAACAGTTCATCATTGCTGCGATTTATTTCCTGATACCGCTGGTAGTATCCTACAACATTTCGTTGCCGAGATTTCTTGCGCATCCGTCAAACTAGCATGAAAGCTGATTCAGTGTAGACCCTGTGCAGAAAAGTGACAACCGAGCCACGTTCGGTGTGAGGTCATGTTCAGGTTGAGTGTCGACACTCACCAAGGTGGTAGGGCGGACGGGATAACCGCAACAGGAAGGCAGGTGGGAAGGGTGGGGGATGGAAAGGAAGAGAGGGATGGTAGAGGGTTGATGGAACACCACACCGATACCATCGGAACATCAATGTATCAATACATAAAGCCCCAGGCGTCTGTGAAGTCGTCTTACATCGGCCTGGGTGCTTTACCCTGAACTTACTATTTAAGGGGATGAGTTATGTGTATTGGTGGGGAAGGGGTGGGGTGGGGTACCTGAGACAACTATGTTGAATCACGTTGATTACAGAAAAACTTTGGACTTTGTAAAAAATACTAATCCATGCATGTCTTGATCCTCAGTCTGTGGGACTCGATATGATATTGTTTGATAAATTCGTACGGCCCTGTTGTGGTTTACGTCTGATCCACTCAAAAAAGACGTGCCGCTTATGATTCTATAAATATTCCTCTTTTCCCCAATTCTCATTTACGTACGATTTTCTGGTGCTCATCACAACACTTTTTTTTTTTTTTTTTACTTCCTTTGCTTCTCACTTGCATTCTTTCACACCAGGATATTGTACTTTTCAGTCCAGTGTTCTCTCCACTCCCTGCTTTTCAAGTTTTATCCTTGATGTTCTCCAGAGACCCTTCACTTTATCGCATTAACATGTAGACGTGCTGAGAGGATTGGACACACCACCACCAGTTTCCATCTCCGTCCAGTGGTTATTTCTCGCTTTTCCTCCGCAGATGTCTTCTTTTCATATTTAATGGATTTGAACCTGAGGCCCATCACTTTCTCCCCCCACGCCCCCCCCCCCCCCCTTAATTCTTTAGCCCATTCATTAACGCTATACCCGCTGTTGTACATTGTTCATGTTTCCATATTCCTCATTCTCTTATGTTATATTATTGTGATCTATTCTCACTACATCTCCGACCTTTGAAGCCCTGCAGTCCCCCCCCCCCCCCCCCCTTTTTTTTTTTTTTAAATTATTCTTCTGTACTACAAACAGTTCATTTCATACACTGCTGATGTATTATTCTGCATTGCTACGAACTTATATACAGTCATTTACGTCGCAACCCCGTTACTTCTCTTTCGGCGGTATTGAACAGTGGGATGGACGTACCATATTCACCTACATCTAGTTCTCCCCTTCCCATCTTGCCCGTCCTTTATCGTTCTTATCTTCTTCTCCCATCCATCATTCATTCTCTGACACTCCTTTCCTCCTCCAGAGCATCAAAAATCAGTTTCACTTTTTTTTATCGTCACTCGTCCACCATTCATCTTTCCCACGTTCCTCAGTTACCGTTCCTGTCATCTGTGATCATTCTCATGTTCTCTTCTTCTCACCTTGTTCTTCATTGACTGTTGTCATGTTGTCTTCTTCTCACCTTGTTCTTCATTGACTTGTCATGTTGTCTTCTTCTGACCTTGTTCTTCATTGACTGTTGTCATGTTGTCTTCTTCTCACCTTGTTCTTCATTGACTGTTGTCATGTTGTCTCCTTCTCACCTTGTTCTTCATTGACTGTTTGTCATGTTCTGACCCCGTCTTCACTCTGCGTGTTTGTGTTTCTCTTTCTTCATTCGTGTCAGCCATTCATTATTAAGCGTTTACCGTCTTTCATCATTCGTGTCATTCGTGCTGCTGTGCCCACTGTTACTGTTGTCGCCATCATTCTGTGTGCTGATTGTGCCCACTGTTACTTGTCGCATCATTCTGTGCTGATTGTGCCCACTGTTACTGTGTCGCCATCATTCTGTGCTGATTGTGCCCACTGTTACTGTGTCGCCATCATTCTGTGCTGATTGTGCCCACTGTTACTGTGTCGCCATCATTCTGTGCTGATAGTGCCCACTGTTACTGTGTACCATCATTCTGTGCTGATTGTGCCCACTGTTACTGTGTCGCCATCATTCTGTGCTGATTGTGCCCACTGTTACTGTGTCGCCATCATTCTGTGCTGATAGTGCCCACTGTTACTGTGTACCATCATTCTGTGCTGATAGTGCCCACTGTTACTGTGTCGCCATCATTCTGTGCTGATTGTGCCCACTGTTACTGTGTCGCCATCATTCTGTGCTGATTGTGCCCACTGTCACTGTGTCGCCATCATTCTGTGCTGATGGTGCCCACTGTTAGTGTGTCGCCATCATTCTGTGCTGATTGTGCCCACTGTTACTGTGTCGCCATCATTCTGTGCTGATTGTGCCCACTGTTACTGTGTCGCCATCATTCTGTGCTGATGTGCCCACTGTTACTGTGTACCATCATTCTGTGCTGATTGTGCCCACTGTTACTGTGTCGCCATCATTCTGTGCTGATTGTGCCCACTGTTACTGTGTCGCCATCATTCTGTGCTGATTGTGCCCACTGTTACTGTGTCGCCATCATTCTGTGCTGATTGTGCCCACTGTTACTGTGTCGCCATCATTCTGTGCTGATTGTGCCCACTGTTACTGTGTCGCCATCATTCTGTGCTGATTGTGCCCACTGTTACTGTGTCGCCATCATTCTGTGCTGATTGTCCCACTGTTACTGTGTCCATCATCTGTGCTGATTGTGCCCCTGTTACTGTGTCGCCATCATTCTGTGCTGATTTGCCATGTTACGTGTCGCCACATTCTGTGCTGATGTGCCCACTGTTACTGTGTGCCATCATCTGTGTGATGTGCCACTGTTACTGTGTCGCCATCATTCTGTGCTGATGTGCCCACTGTTACTGTGTCGCCATCATTCTGTGCTGATTGTGCCCACTGTTACTGTGTCGCCATCATTCTGTGCTGATTGTGCCCACTGTTACTGTGTCGCCATCATTCTGTGCTGATTGTGCCCACTGTTACTGTGTCGCCATCATTCTGTGCTGATTGTGCCCACTGTTACTGTGTCGCCATCATTCTGTGCTGATTGTGCCCACTGTTACTTGTCGCATCATCTGTGCTGATTGTGCCCACTGTTACTGTGTCGCCATCATTCTGTGCTGATGTGCCCACTGTTACTGTGTCGCCATCATTCTGTGCTGATTGTGCCCATGTTACTTGTCGCCATCATTCTGTGCTGATTGTGCCCACTGTTACTGTGTCGCCATCATTCTGTGCTGATTGTGCCCACTGTTACTGTGTCGCCATCATTCTGTGCTGATGTGCCCCTGTTACTGTGTCGCCATCATTCTGTGCTGATTGTGCCCACTGTTACTGTGTCGCCATCATTCTGTGCTGATTGTGCCCACTGTTACTGTGTCGCCATCATCTGTGCTGATGTGCCCACTGTTACTGTCGCCATCATTCTGTGCTGATTGTGCCCACTGTTACTGTGTCGCCATCATTCTGTGCTGATTGTGCCACTGTTACTTTCGCCATCATTCTGTCTGAGTCCTGATTGTGCCCACTGTTTACTGTATGTCGCCATCATTCTGTGCTGATTGTGCCCATGTTACTGTGTCGCCACATTCTGTGCTGATTGTGCCCACTGTTACTGTGTCGCCATCATTCTGTGCTGATGTGCCACTGTTACTGTGTCGCCATCTTCTGTGCTGATGTGCCCACTGTTACTGTGTCCCATCATTCTGTGTGATGCCCACTGTTACTGTGTCGCCATCATTCTGTGCTGATGTGCCCACTGTTACGTGTCGCCATCATTCTGTGCTGATGTGCCCACTGTTACTGTGTCGCCATCATTCTTGCTGATTGCCCACTGTTACTGTGTCGCCATCATTCTGTGCTGATGTGCCACTGTTACTGTGTCGCCATCATTCTGTGCTGTTGCCCACTGTACTGTGTCGCCTCATTCTGTGCTGATTGTGCCCACTGTTACTGTGTCGCCATCATTCTGTGCTGATGTGCCCACTTTACTGTGTCGCCATCATTCTGTGCTGATTGTGCCACTGTTACTGTGTGCCATCATTCTGTGCTGATTTGCCCACTGTTACTGTGTCGCCATCATTCTGTGCTGATGTGCCCACTGTTACTGTGTCGCCATCATTCTGTGTGATGTGCCCACTGTTACTTGTGCCATCATTCTGTGCTGATGTGCCCACTGTTACTTGTCCCATCATTCTGTGCTGACTGTGCCCACTGTTACTGTGTCGCCATCATTCTGTGCTGATTGTGCCACTGTTACTTGTCGCCATCATCTGTGCTGATTGTGCCCCTGTTACTGTGTCGCCATCATTCTGTGCTGATTGTGCCACTGTTACTGTGTCGCCATCATTCTGTGCTGATTGTGCCCACTGTTACTGTGTCGCCTCATTCTGTGCTGATGTGCCCACTGTTACTGTGTCGCCATCATTCTGTGCTGATTGTGCCCACTGTTACTCTGTCGCCATCCTGTTTCGTTACAGCCATCATTCTCACGCCCTTTTCATTCCTTCGCTTTCCTCCTCCGTCCTTCGTTCACCAGCGTGGCACCAGCCTTCCATCTGTTATTCCTCTTTCCTCCTCCGTCCTTCGTTCACCGGCGTGGCACCAGCCTTCCATCTGTTATTCCTCTTTCCTCCTCCGTCCTTCCTTCACCAGCGTGGCACCAGCCTTCCATCTGTTATTCCTCTTTCCTCCTCTGTCCTTCGTTAACCAGCGTGGCTCCAGCCTTCCATCTGTTATTCCTCTTTCCTCCTCCGTCCTTCGTTCACCAGCGTGACACCAGCCTTCCATCTGTTATTCCTCTTTCCTCCTCTGTCCTTCGTTTACCAGCGTGGCACCAGCCTTCCATCTGTCATTCATCAGTTCTGTGTTCTTCTCTTCCCCTCCAGTCCAACATTCATCATTGCCTCAGTTTTCTCCCGTCCAGCATTCACCTTTCTCGCGTTTCACCTCCCCACTCCAAACCCCCCACCCCTCTCAAGTCCCCGCAGTCCATTCATCATACTTGCCTTTTTGCCCAGTCCAACATTCCTCATTTTCACGTCTTCTCGCAGTTCAACACTTCTAGTTCTCATCTTTTCCTCATGTCCAACATTGGTCATTTTCACGCGCTCCTCCCCCCCCCAATACCCTACCCCCGCCTCCTTTCCCCTTCACACACACACACACACACACAACACACACACACACACACACACACACACACACACACACACGCACGCACGCACGCACGCATCTCCCGTCCAATATTTACCTTTCGCATGTTTACCATACTTCGTCATTATCCCTTGTCACCTTTTCGTTCAGTCCAGTTTTCACCGTTCTTACCTTTTCCTCAATCAGCTTTATTCATTGTCATGCCCCCTCCCCCTTCCCTACGTCCTCCCCACTCCGCCCACCTGTTCAATATTCATGTTTTCCCATATTCAAACATTCATCATTCTCATATTCCCCCACCTCAACATTCATCGTTTTCACATTTTCCCCAGTCCAACATTCATCATTTTCAAGTTTTTCCCCTGTCCTAAAGTCATTATTCTTACGTTTCCCCCACTCCAACGTTCATCATTCTCACATTTTACTCCAGTCTAGCATTCATCCTTTTTTCGTTTTTTCCCCCTGTCCTACATTCATTATTTTCACGTTTTTCCGCGCTCAGTATTCTTCATTGTCATGTTTTTGGCCACTCCAAAATGTTTCATATTCACGTTTCCTCCATCCAACATTCATCATTTTCACGTTTGCCTGAATCCAACATTCATTATTTTACCTTTTCCCCCATCCGACATTCATTATTTTCACCATTTCCCTGATCGAACATTCATTATTCTCACGTTTTCCTCCGTCTAACATTCATCATTCTCACGTTTCCCCGCTCTCCAGAATGCTTTATTCTCACGTTTTTCTCTGTCCGATATTAGTCGTGCACAACTTTCCCGCAAGTCCAACGTTCATCATTTTTACACTTCCCTTCTTTCAACATTCATCATTTTTGCGTCATCCTCTTCATCAAGTTCGCCTTTCACCATTCCCACGTTCCCTTCTCTCATTTCGTCTGTCATTCGTCATTCTTTCATTCTTCTTTTCTGATCGCATCCAGCATTCGTTTTTCTCTGGTTCTGTTCTCATTCCATTCATCTTTAGATGACTCTTACGATGTTCGATTTTCATGTACTTCCCACGTTCCTCCCTCTTATCTCCCTTCTCCAGTTTTCTATTCATCATTCTCGCCTCTTCTTTCTCTTTGTGTAGACACTCATCTTTCCCTTGTTTCCTTTTATTGTGGCCATCACTGCACCGTTCCCACGCTGTCTGGTGTTCATTCATCTATTGCCTCACTCCTTTCTTCATTTCCTTCTTCTCCCGTCCTTCATCGTTCTCACGATGTATTCCCATCCACAGTTCTGTCCGTCACCTTTCATACATCATCTATCATTCTCACATTCTTCTTTTCACCTCTCGTTCATAGATATCACTTTCTCTTTTCATCCTACCCCTCATCCATGATGCTGATGCTTTGATCATTTCGATCATGATTCATCTCACTCTCCTTTCGTCCATCCTTTTATCCTTTTCGCGTTTGCCTGTTTTCTTCCACTCGGGGCCAGATGCGCCGTCCCCAGTCTCTTGCCGTCTCATCCGAACTGCCCTTCATCACTCACGTGTTAGTCTCCCGTAACTTTTTCATCATTTTCATGTTCGTTCTTCCCCCATCTCTCTTTCATCATTCTCACGTTCTTCTTTTCTCCTGTCTGTCGCCATTCTTTAGGATTTCTTCCGTCTGTTATTGACCCCTTTTCCTTCGTCTGTTGACCCTCTTTCATCATTCTCACGGTCTTCTTTTCTCCTGTCTGTCGCCATTCTTTAGGATTTCTTCCGTCTGTTATTGACCCCTTTTCCTTCTCCTGTTGTCCCTCTGTCGTCATTCTCACGCTCGTTTCTCAACCCGCTCATACTGATCGTGTTCTAGTCCCGTCGATCATGCCCCATGTTCTCGTTCTTGTCATTTAGTAATAACCTTCACGGTTTCTTGTTTTCATTGTATCTGTTATCCATGTTCCTTCTTTCCTTCCTTCGTCATACTTACATTCTCATGTTCTTGTCCTTCATAAACCATTCCTTCCGTTAACATTTTCGCATTCTTCAAATCCCGTCTATCATTCGCTACTTTGCCCTATCCATCACTGAAATTTCTTACGTTCTTCCCCCGTCCATTACACATCGTTTTCCATTTCTTCTCTATTCATCTCGTCCATTATACATCGTTTTCCATTTTTTCTCTATTCATCTCGTCCACTTCGTGTTTTTATCTCCTCACCTCGTCCATCATTCTCGTCATCACTTCATCTATTTCTTCCTTTATTGAATCATTCTGACAGTATCTTTATTTTATGTAGTCCATCGTCCTGACGCTCTCTCTCTCTCTCTCTCTCTCTCTCTCTCTCTCTCTCTCTCTCTCTCTCTCTCTCTCTCTCTCTCTCTCGTGTCCCGTCTCCTGTTCATCATTTTCACCTTTTCTTCTTTTCACCTCGTGAAAAAGTTTTGTTCTCTCGTTTCATTTTTCCCCAGTGTGTCCATCACTGGATCATTCTCAGGCTGTTCTATGTTCATCTAGCTGAATCTGTCATTGTCACGCTCCTCTTGTCTTTTCACTCTTCTGAACCTTCTCCTGCTGCTGTCCTGTGCACCGTACATCATGTCCAGATTCCCCTCTTCTCCTCTCCTTCATGGATGTAATGGCAACTCATCCCACCTATCATTTATAATTGTTATTCATCGTTCACGTTACTCCTTTCATACTTCCTTCACTATTCTTAGTTCCGTTTGAACCCTATCCATTATGCGTTCTTTTCACTTTCTTATTACCTCGTCTGAACAGTTGTTGTTTTTTTTTTCATCATTCGCTCGTTCTTCTTCCATCCCACTTTCATCTTCCTCTCCTTTCCCCGTCATGTATTCATCATTTTCCCTTTTCTTATCATTGTCACATTGTCGTCACGTCCCGTTCATCATTCGTCATTCTCACACTCTCGTTCCATCAGCCATTTATTGTGTTCACATTCTCCTCGAGTCAGCAGTCATTTTCACTTTCCTCTGACATCAGTCATTCATCGCTTTCACGTCCTCTCCACTCAGTCATTCATCGTTTTTAAGTTCTTCTCCAGTCAGTCAGTCATCGTTTTCAGGTTCTTCTTCAGTCAGTCATTCATCGTTTTTAAGTTCTTCTCCAGTCAGTCAGTCATCGTTTTTAAGTTCTTCTCCAGTCAGTCAGTCATCGTTTTCAGGTTCGTCTCCAGTCAGTTATTTATCTTTTTCATGTTATTCTCCAGTGAGTCACTTGCCATGTTAACGCTCTTCCCCGGTCATTCATTGATCCTTTTCACATTCTTCTCCCGCCAGTCATTCGTCATTTTCACGTTAACTCACAGCAACAAAGTTGTTGCTAAAACCAGAATTTGTATTATTTTCTGATTTTCCTCATTCTGAAATATCCGAATCCAAAAATGTGCGCGTGTGGAAAAATAAAAGAATTTAAGAATAATAATAAGAAACTGCCATTGTTTCCTATTAAATTGGGAAGCAGTTGTTCGCATGACATCTTTTGACAAAGCATAGACGTTTGTAAGACATTCTTGGAGAGCAATTTATAGTCGAGCCTCACTTCTGATATCAAGAGTTGAAGAGAGAAAGATGAGACTATATCTGTTCATCAAAGTCCAATTCTTTTATTACACACAAGGAATTTGACAGACATTTGAAGTCTTTGTTTTCGTGTAAAAGTGTTGCTGGAATTGTATATATTGTTAAAAATGCCAGAAGATCGTTTCAAAAAGCCTCTGGAAAAATATATTAGGGCTGATGCACATAAGAGAATAAACTCGAAAAGAAAAAGGTTAGCAATATTTCTTGACTTCAAGAAGTCCAATCAATTCAAAATCATGCTGCAAAACTCGAGCCAAGAGTAAGTGGTGACGTTCCACACTCTGTACTGGCTTCCACTGAGGATACGTACGTATGTGTTTGTGTGTGTGTGTGTGTGTGTGTGTGTGTGTGTGTGTGTGTGTGTGTGCTGTGTGTGCTGTGCTGTGCTGTGTGTGTGTGTGTGTGTGTGTGTGTGTGTGTGTGTGTGTGTGTGTGTGTGTGTGCTGTGCTGTGCTGTGCTGTGCTCTATGTGTGCTGTGTGTGTGTGTGTGTGTGTGTGTGTGTGTGTGTGTGTGTGTGTGAGCAGCGCGTGCGTGCCTCTGTTGTTGTGTGTGTGTGTGTGTGTGTGTGTGTGTGTGTGTGTGTGTGTGTGGTGTGTGATACATACGCCTAGCGTGCGCGCGCGTATGGCTGATATGAATATGTATGCCACTGGTGCTAGACGGCGCGGCGCGCGCGCGGTGTGTGTGTGTGTGTGTGGTGTGTGTTGCGAGCGCGTTGTGTGTGTTTTGTGTACGCGTGTTTGTGTGTGTCTGTGTGAGATGTGTGTTTTGTGTGCGGACTCGCATGGTTGTATAATTAGTGCGCGCGCATGTATAGTCGTGAGCGTGCGGGCTTGTGTGTGTGGTGGTGTGTGTGTTGTGTGTGTGTGTGTGTGTGTGTGTGTGTGTGTGTACGTTCGCGTGCGTGCGTGTGTGTGTTTGTGTGCCCACTCGCGTTGTTCTGTGTGTGTGTGTGTGTGTGTGCCCGCGCGCGCTTGTTCGTGTGTTCGGGCGCGCGCGTGTGTGTGCGTGCGTTGTATGTGTGTGCGCGGGCGCTCGTGTTTTTGTGTTTTTATGTGCGCGGGCTGGGAGGTGGAAGGGGGCAGCGAGTGAGTTGACACTTTCGAGCAACCATGTAAATTGATGTGTTTGTGGAGGAGCCAGAGGATAGGGGAAAAGATGGGTATGGAGAGGCGACGAATGAAAGTTTGTGTTGTTTTGACCAATTGTACCGTTTTTGATTGACTTGGTCAGACAGGTCTCGAGCACATTTTGTTTTCATGTATTTTTTTGCACGTTGCTGGGAATACGGCTTCACTTGGTGTAGATCGCGGTCTCTCTATCCTCTCTCTCTCTCTCTCTCTCTCCTCTCCTCTTCTCTCTCTCTCTCTTCTCTCTCTCTCTCTCTCCCCTCTCTCTCTCTGTACTTATACCCTTTTTTCTTGTGTTTACTATTATTCCTGAATGGTGCTTCAATGTTTTGTGGCATTGACTTTGAAGGTCATAAACCTTGCTTTTATTATATATTTTTGAATTGAGTTATAATAATAAATTGTCCTATTTATCATTAAAAGTGTACAATAACAAATGACTCGCAAAACTGCTCTAAAATGTGAAAATTAGTAGAATAAGCGAAGTTTTGTATCAACAATTTCTGTTAATCTGGAGAATCTGAAGGTGTAAGCGTCGGAAATATCAAGTCATCTTTTCAGAATATCCATACCCTTCAGTGTGTCATTATTACTTTGTTGTGTGTGCTACTCCTACTTACGACCTACCTAAGGTACCATAAAAAAAGACATACAGTATAATATTCAGACGATATTTTCATTAAGACAAATGCAAATCTAAGAAGACGAGGAAAATGAATTAAGCACAAGACATTCATCACCTGGAGATAAATACGTTTCACTTGTACATGGAGTGATGGGCTGACACATTCAGGAGAGGAAACACTAATAATGATTTTTTAACGGGGAGAATCCGACATTATTGCTACAACATTAAGTGTACATGGCAGAACTTCGCAACTTTCACTAGACGAAATTTTGGGATACTCACTTGACAAGAAATTACATAGGCAATTGAGAATTTGATAATGACAGCAAGGAAAAGGTCGAAATTTTTGACAGCAATTGATGCTTAACCATGGGATCAAGATACATACAACAACAATAAACCTCCGTTACCACAGTCACTAGCCTCGTCCGATCAAAAATTGATGTATGAATAAGTTTTTTTTTAACCCTGCACAGCTTGTTGAATGAAATACAATCTACAGACACAGAGCTGTTAAATTAGTTCTTGGCAATCTGATACATACAAATATATTGAATTCATACCATGAAGCTGGCTTAACATCTTTTCAGAATAAAGTAAGTTGTCAAAGGCTAATCGTTTTTATTCGAAGGCTTTGTTCTTGAATTCAGAAAAAAAGAAAGTATTGTCAGGCTCTGGTAACGAGTACCTGAAAAGAGCTAGACACACGCTGTCTCTCCCCAGCCAATTGTAAATTATAGAAATGAATTATTAAAAACAACAACAACAACAATTGTGTTCTTTCATCTATGACATGGGGTCCAACAGTGCCTGTCATACCTCACTAAGAGAACCGACAGGTCAGATTTGATAACAATTATATTTCACTGACGACAGGTGAAAAGATTAACATTTTGTTAGCTGAGAAAGATGATAACGTGAACATTTTCTATTTTGACACTCAAGAACATTTGAAAGCCGTGTATCCAAATTATCAGAAACATGCTAACAGATGGCACAGTCCTAGATCCACGCACGCGTTCTGCATGAAAATGTCATTGAAATACAAAAATAATTTTGTCTTGGTATCACTAATTTCTGTTTCTTTTTCGCAGGTCCGTGTGAAATGATTGGGGCATGGCACTGAAGAAGTGTTCACCACATTCCTCCAGTTCTGTCGGTTATGTTCAGAGGTCTTAGGCTGTACAGATGGTAGTTCACCACATTCCTCCAGTTCTGTCGGTTATGCTCAGAGGCCTTAGGCTCAAAAGATGGTTTCCCTGTCCCTTCATCAATGTGGTCAGTCCATCGTCTCCTTCCCCTTGGTCTCGCTCCTTCAACACTTTCCTGGAGGATTATTCTAGCAGGGCCGTTTGGGTCTTCAAGACAATGCCAACTTAGTTTCTTTGCTTTGCTGGTGTCAGCAAATCTTCGTATGGCCCGATGTTGTTGTTGTTGTTGTTTTTTTTTTTTTTTGTTGTTGTTTTTTTTGATGGTCGGCACACTTATCTGACGGATGTCTTCATTGTTCAGTTGTGATGTAATCAGTATATCTGACATATGTCTTCATTGTTCAGTTGTGATGTAATCAGTGTATCTGACGGATGTCTTCCCGTGACTCTTCATTTCTGTGCTTGGGTTCTTTCTTCCAGGTCCATGTCGCGTGTGCTTATGGGAAAAAATACACCCGTGCATGTAGGAGCCAGATCTGTGTTTCACTGAGATGTTATTGTCTCTCCATACAGGGTTCAGTCTGGACAGAACGGATGTCTTTGCTGCTCTTGAGAGAGTATTTGACTGAAATCCCAAACCGCGGGAAATAAGTCCCAGATATATGAATTGTTTAACAGTTCCTAGCTTCTAGCCATGGTTATATCGGTACTGGAGGTGGTGTTGTGGCTGGCCATTAGCTTAGTCTTCTCG
Organism: Conus canariensis; assembly: GCA_033310375.1. Lineage (NCBI taxonomy): Eukaryota > Metazoa > Mollusca > Gastropoda > Neogastropoda > Conidae > Conus > Conus canariensis. Next base: position 17,709,621 of record CM065722.1, read on the forward strand.
GTGTTGATATCCATAGTATGTCTCGCAGATGTTTCATACAGTGTTTGAACAAGTTTATTTAGTTCTTGTTCAGTGCCTGCCAGGCCATCGAAGTTGTCTGCAAAGTGAAGGTTCGTGACAGTTCTTGCAGTGCTGATTGTGTTGACATGATCTTCAAGTGGATCATTCATGATGCATTCCAGGACTATGTTGAAAAGTATTGGAGAGTAA
>CM065722.1:17715077-17730077 GCA_033310375.1 Conus canariensis
CAATCCATTTTTAAACTCTTTTTAAAAACAATAAAAATAATAAAACCATGAGTTTAACGTTGGTTAATTATGCAGTGCCCATTGTCGGTGTTATAGTTTATTCAACCCTAGCAAAATGTTTGTTAAGAATAAAACCGCCCAACATGGGAAAGATAGAAGATTCGCCGAAACTAGTTACAACCTTATTTTTAGCTCTAGCAACAAAAGATTATCTGATTAAAAAGCACATAGACAGTCTTTCATATTATGATTATTTTAATTATTTTTTTAGTTAATAAAAAAACATGAGCACTGCAAAGATCATCAATACTATTTACCACTCTGCTGTAATCAGCAGTCTTAGTATAGGATATAGCATGTTAGCAAAAAACATGTTTAAGATGAGGCCGGCTGATCTAGGAAGGTTAGACATTGAGGATGTTGTTAAGGTTATAGCTGTAATAACTGCAGGGATTGCCTCAAAAGACTTTCTTGTTACACAGGGAATTATCCCAGAAAACATCAATGCATAGAAAGATTGATTTATAAAAAAGATTGATTTATAAATGAATGAATCTTTTTTTTATAAATCAATCTTTTTTATAAAAAGATGTCCGGATTAGTTCTGATGGTGGGGGAGCTATTGTTAATGCGTTGGCTTTTTCTGGCAGCAATTATATGTTTAGTAAATTGCGGTCTGATGAAGAGAGAGAGCGCCATAACAAGGCAATGGAAGATTTAGCTAAGGCAAGAGACGCTTACGAGAAAAGGAGGATTGCTCACTTAGACTTTATTAATAAAAAGTTAAGAGAACAGGGACATGCAGAGCACACATTTACAGACGTTGATGAGGCAATGAATGAATATTACTTAGTGACGGAAAGAAGTTTCTAACATCGTCGCCGCCAGGGCTGTCTGACTTTTATGAACCGTCTGAGGATCAGAAAATGGTAGAAATAGGCTTTATTATAGGCGCTATGGGAGCAATCTTTCTTCTTGCATATTCAATCTAAAAACATTGTTAAAAATGTAATAAAAACAGTCCCTTCTTATGGACGATACAAAGTACAAAATATATTATTCACCTGGAGGGTATTGGAAAGGAAAGGCCGCTATTGATAAACTGAGTAAAGCTGCTAGGGTGTCTGAATCAGACGCGAAAGACTGGCTTTCAAAACAAGCGATCTGGCAAATATATCTGCCTGCCCCCAAAAGAATAATAAGGCCTCGATTTGTTAACTCAGTTCCTAATGACACCCACCAGATGGACTTGTTGTATCTTCCACATGACAAAGTTAGAAGAAAAAAGTTTAAGTATGCTCTTACAGTTGTTGACATGGCTTCAAGGTATAAAGATGCTAGCCTTTAACAGATAAAAGCTCAACTGCTGTGGCTGTGGCTTTACAACAAATATACATGCGAGGTCCATTAAAGTATCCTAGGCTGATTCAGGTTGATGATGGAAAAGAGTTTAAAGGAGCTGTAAACCAACTGTTTTTAAGACATCGGGTTACAGTTAAGAGAGGGATTCCGGGCAACCATCGCTCCCAGGCTCTAGTAGAAAACTTTAATAAAAATCTAGCTGAACGTCTGTTTACCTATCAATATCATAGAGACCTTATGGACAAAACACGCAACACAGAATGGGTCAGGAGATTGCCGGCAGTCTTACGCGCCATGAACAATGAAGAATTTAAAGCAACGGGCCTTAAGCCAGTGAACGCGATCAAATTAAAAAAAATAAGTATTACTGAAGACACCCAAAGTAATCAAAAACTCTTGCCTTTTGGACTAAAAGTAAGATACTTGTATGCGCCTGGAGAGGCGGAGGGCGATGTTAGAATTAGAGCCACAGACCCCATATGGAGCGTAGACGTATATGAAGTTGAAAGAATTATGAAAACAACCCCTCCCGTGTATTATTTAAGAGAGACTCTTTCTTCTACGTCTAAAAAGCCTGCCCCTAAAAGATCGTTTGTTCGCGAAGAGTTGCAAGTTGTCCCGCCAAACACAGTGCCTGTTAGTTAATCAGAGAGAAAGTTTAAATGTGCGGTTCTAGAGCAGGAAAATTATTTTGCCTGCAAACCCCCCTTTTCACGCAATTAGATTTGTTTAATTTTGTAGATTTTTAGCTATTTTTTTTTGGTTGAGGAAATTTGATTATGTGAAAAGGGGGGTTTGCGGGCAAAATAAGATGGCTGAGCTAGAACAAAGATATTAACTTTCTCTATTGGCATAAGGAGAAGGGGGGGGGGGGGGGGGAGGGCGTGATATGGATTGGCATAAGGAGAAAGGGGGGGGGGGGGGCGTGATATAGATTGGCATAAGGAGAAGGGGGGGGGGGGGAGGGCGTGATATGGATTGGCATAAGGAGAAGGGGGGGGGGGAGGGGCGTGATATGGATTGGCATAAGGAGAAGGGGGGGGGGAGGGCGTGATATGGATTGGCATAAGGAGAAGGGGGGGGGGAGGGCGTGATATGGATTGGCATAAGGAGGAGGGGGGGGGGAGGGCGTGATATGGATTGGCATAGGAGGAGGGGGGGGGGGGAGGGCGTGATATGGATTGGCATAAGGAGGAGGGGGGGAGGGCGTGATATGGATTGGCATAAGAAGGGGGAGGCTGATTGATTGGCATAGGAGGAGGGGGGGCGTGATATGGATTGGCATAAGGAATGGGGGGGAGGCGTGATGTGGATTGGCATAAGGAGGAGGTGGGGGGCGTGATATGGATTGGCATGAGGAGGGGGGGGGGGAGGGCGTGATATGGATTGGCATAGAGGGGGGGGGAGGGCGTGATATGGATTGGCATAAGGAGGGGGGGGGGGGGAGGGCGTGATATGGATTGGCATAAGGAGGGGAGGGGGGCGTGATATGGATTGGTATAAGGAGGGGGGGGGGCGTGTTATGGATTGGCTAAGAGGAGGGGGGGGGGCGTGTTATGGATTGGCATAGAGGAGGGGTGGGGGTGTATGGATTGCATAGGAGGAGGGGGTGGTGCGTGATATGGATTGGCATAGGAGGAGGGGGGAGGGGCGTGATATGGATTGGCATAAGGAGGAGGGGGTGGGGGTGTTATGGATTGCATAAGGAGGGGGGGGGGCGTGATATGGATTGGCATAAGGAGGAGGGGGGTGGGGTGATATGGATTGCAAAGAGGGGGGTGGGGCTGATATGAATGCATAAGAGAGGGGGGGGGGGTGTATGGATTGGCATAAGAGGAGGGGGTGGGTGTATGGATGGCATAAGGGGAGGGGGGGGCGTGATATGATTGGCATAAAGAGGAGGGGGGGGCGTGATATGGATTGGCATAAAGAGGAGGGGGGGGGGCGTGATATGGATTGGCATAAGAGAGGGGGGGGGGGGGGCGTGTATGGATTGGCATAAAGAGGAGGGGGGGGGTGATATGGATTGGCATAAGAGGAGGGGGGGGGGCGTGATATGGATTGGCATAAAGAGGAGGGGGGGGGATGGTGGCATAAAGAGGAGGGGGGCGTGATATGATTGGCATAAAGAGGAGGGGGGGGTGATATGATTGGCATAAAGAGGAGGGGGGGGGCGTGATATGGATTGGCAAAGAGGAGGGGGGCGTGATATGGTTGCATAAAGAGGGGGGGGCGTGATATGATTGGCATAAGAGGAGGGGGGTGTGATGATAAAGGCATAAGAGGGAGGGGGGGGTGATATGGATTGCATAAGAGGAGGGGGGGTGATATGGATTGGATAAAGAGAGGGGGGTGTATGATTGGCATAAGGAGGGGGGGGTGATTGGATTGCATAAGAGGGGGGGGGCGATATGATTGGCAAAGAGGGGGGGGCGTGATATGGATTGGCATAGAGGAGGGGGGGGGTGATATGGTTGCTAAAGGAGGGGGGGGTGATATGGATTGCATAAGAGGAGGGGGGTGTGAATGGATTGGCTAAAGAGGAGGGGTGTGTGATTGGATTGGCATAAAGAGAGGGGGGGTGATGGATTGAAAGAGGAGGGGGGGGTGTGATAGGATTGGTAAAAGGGGGTGGGTGATATGGATTGCATAAAGAGGAGGGGGCTGTAGATTGGCATAGAGAGGGGGGGGTATATGGATTGATAGAGGAGGGGGGGGGAGGATTGGCAAGGGGGGTGTGATATGGATTGCATAAAGAGAGGGGGGTGTATGATGGCATAAGGAGGGGGGGGTGGGCGTGATTGGATGGCATAAGGGGGGGGGTGATATGGTTGGCATAAAGAGGGGCGTGATATGGATTGCATAGGGGGGGGCTGATATGGATTGGCATAGGAGGGGGGGGGCGTGATATGATTGGCATAAGGGGGGGGCGGTTGGATGGCTAAGAGAGGGGGGTGTGATAGATTGCATAAAGAGAGGGGCGTGATATGGATTGGCATAAGGAGAGGGGGGGCGTGATTGGATGGCATAAGGGGGGGGGGGGGGGGGGGGGCGTGATAGGATTGCTAAGGGGGGGGTGTGATAGGTTGGCAAAGGAGGGGGGGGCGTGATTGGATTGCATAGAGGAGGGGGGCGTGATTGATTGGCATAAGGAGGGGGGGTGATATGGTTGCAAGGGAGGGGAGGCGTGATATGGATTGCTAAGGAGGAGGGGGGGGCGTGATAGGATTGGCATAAGGAGGAGGGGGGGGGGGCGTGATATGGATGCATAAGAAGGGGGGGGCGTGATTGGATTGCATAAGAGGAGGGGGGGGGCGTGATTGATGCAGAGGAGGGGGGGGGGATATGATTGGCATAGAGGGGGGGGGGGGGCGTGATATGGATTGGCAAAGAGGGGGGGGGGGCGTGATATGGATTGCTAAGAGGGGGGGGGGGCGTGATATGGATTGGTAAAGAGGGGGGGTGATAGAATTGGTAAGGAGGGGGGGCGTGATAGGATTGCATAAGAGGAGGGGGGGCGTGATTGATTGATAAGGGGGGGGGGTAGGTGGATAGAGGGGGGGGGGGGGTGATAGGATTATGGATAGGATGGAAAGGAGGGGGGGGGGGCGTGATATGATTGGCTAAGGGGTGGGGGGGGGGGTGATATGGATTGGCATAAAGAGAGGGGGGGGGGCGTGATATGGATTGGCATAAAGAGGGGGGGGGGGGGCGTGATATGGATTGGCATAAAAAGGGGGGGGGGGTGATATGGATTGGCATAAGGAGGGGGGGGTGATATGGATTGGCAAAGGAGGGGGGGGGGGTGGAGGGCGTGATATGGATTGGCATAAGAGGGGGGGGGGTGATATGGTTGGCATAAGGAGGAGGGGGGTGGGGCGGATATGATTGCATAAAGAGGAGGGGGGGGGGCGTGTATGGATTGGCATAAGAGGAGGGGGGGGTGTTATGGATTGGCATAAGGAGGGGGGGGGGTGATATGAATTGGCATAAAGAGGAGGGGGGGGGGGTGTATGGATTGGCATAAAGGAGGGGGGGGGGGGGTGTATGGATTGGCATAAGGAGGAGGGGGGGGGGCGTGTATGGATTGGCATAAGAGAGGGGGGGGGGGGCTGTTATGGATTGGCATAAGAGAGGGGGGGGCGTGTATGGATTGGCATAAAGAGGGGGGGTGGGGCTGTATGGATTGGCATAAGGAGGGGGGTGGGGGCGTGTATGGATTGCATAAGGAGGAGGGGGGGTGGTGATATGGATTGGCATAAGGAGGAGGGGGGGGCGTGTATGGATTGCTAAGAGGAGGGGGGCTGTATGATTGGCATAAGGAGGAGGGGGTGGGCGTGATTGGATTGGATAAGGAGGGGGGGGCGTGATATGGATTGGCATAAGGAGGGGGGGGTATATGGATTGGCATAAGGGGGAGGGGGGTGATATGGATTGGATAGAGGAGGGGGGTGATATGTTGGCAAGGAGGAGGGGGGGGCGTGATATGATGCATAAGAGGGGGGGGGGGCTGATATGGATTGGCATAAAGAGGAGGGGGGGGGGCGTGATATGGATTGGCATAAGGGAGGGGGGGGGGGGCGTGATATGGATTGGCATAAGGAGGAGGGGGGGGGGGCGTGATATGGATTGGCATAAGAGAGGGGGGGGGGGGGCGTGTATATGGATTGCATAAAGAGGAGGGGGGGGGCGTGATATGGATTGGCATAAGAGGAGGGGGGGGCGTGATATGGATTGGCATAAAGGAGGAGGGGGGGGGGCGTGATATGGATTGGCATAAAGAGGAGGGGGGGGGCGTGTGATATGGATTGGCATAAAGAGGAGGGGGGGGGGCGTGATATGGATTGGCATAAAGAGGAGGGGGGGGGCGTGATATGGATTGGCATAAAGGAGGAGGGGGGGGCGTGATATGGATTGGCATAAGAGGAGGGGGGGGGCGTGATATGGATTGGCATAAAGAGGGGGGGGGGGCGTGATATGGATTGGCATAAAGAGGAGGGGGTGGGGGTGTATGGATTGGCATAAGAGGAGGGGGGGGGTGATATGGATTGGCATAAGGAGGAGGGGGGGGGCGTGATATGGATTGGCATAAAGAGGAGGGGGGGGGGGCGTGATATGGATTGGCATAAAGGAGGAGGGGGGGGGCGTGATATGGATTGGCATAAGGAGGGGGGGGGGGCGTGATATGATTGGCATAAGAGGAGGGGGTGGGGCGTGATATGATTGGCATAAGAGAGGGGGGTGGGTGATATGATTGGCATAAGAGGGGGGGGGGGGGGTGATATGGATTGGCATAAAGAGGAGGGGGGGGGGGTGATATGGATTGGCATAAAGAGGGGGGGGGGGGTGGTGATATGGATTGGCATAAGAGGAGGGGGGGTGGGGCGTGATATGGATTGGCATAAAGAGGAGGGGGGGGGTGTGATATGGATTGGCATAAAGGAGGGGGGGGCGTGATATGGATTGGCATAAAGAGGAGGGGGTGGGGCGTGATATGGATTGGCATAAGGAGGAGGGGGGTGGGGCGTGATATGGATTGGCATAAAGAGGAGGGGGTGGGGGCGTGATATGGATTGGCATAAGGAGGAGGGGGTGGGCATGATATGAATTGGCATAAAGAGGAGGGGGGAGGGGGGAGTGATATGGATTGGCATAAAGAGGAGGGGGTGGGGCGTGATATGGATTGGCATAAGGAGGGAGGGGGGTGTTTGTTGTGTTGTGTGGTTGGGTTTGTTGTGGTGTTGTTGTTTTGTGTTGTTTTTGTGTTTGTTTTGATGTTTGGGTTTGTGTGGTTTGTGTTGTGTTGGGTGTTTTGTTGTGTTGTTGTGTGTGTTGTTGTGTTTTGGTGTTTGTGTTGTTGTTTTGTTGTTTTTGTGTGGTGTGTGTTGTGTTGTTTGTGTTGTGTGGTGGTTTGTGTTTTGTGTTTGTTTTTGTTGTGTGTTGTGTTTGTGTGTTGTTGTGTGGTTGTGTTGTTGTGTTGTGTGTGTGTGGTGGTTTTGTGGTTGTGTGTGTTTGTTGTGTTTTGTGTGTTGTTGTTTGTTTTTGTGGCTTGTGTGTGTTTGGTGTGTTTGTTTGTTGTTTTGTTGTTTGTTGTGTGGTTGTGTGTTGTTGTGTTGTTGTTTTGTTTTGTGTGTTGTTGTGTGTGTGTGTTTGTTGTGTTTGTGTTGTTTGTTGGTGTGTGTTTGTTTTGTTGGTTTTGTGTTGGTGTTTTTGGTGTGTTTGTGTGTGTTTTGGTGTGTTGTTGTTGTGTGTGTGAGTGTTTTTGTTGTGGGTGTTTGTTGATTTGTTGTTTTGTGTGGTGTTGTGTGTGTTGTTGTTTGGTGTGTGTTTGTGGTTGTGTGTTGGTGTGTGTGTGTTTTGTTTTGGTTGTGTTGTTGTTTGTTTGTGTGTTGTTGTGTTGTTTTTGTGTTGTGTGGTTTGTTGTGTGTGTTGTGTTTTGTTGTTTGTTTGTTGTGTTTGTTTGTGTTGTGTGTGTGTGTGGTTGTTTTGGTTTGGTTTGTGAGTGTGTTGTTTTGTGTTGTGTTGTGTTGTTGTGTGTTTGTGTGGTGTGTGTTTTGTTTGTTTTGTGTTGTTTGTTGTTGGTTTTGTGTGTTGTGTTTTGTGTGTTGTGTTGTGGTGTGTGTGTTGTTTGTATGTTGTGTGTGTGTGTGTTGTTTGATTGTTTGTGTTGTTGTGGTGTTTGTTTGTGTGTGGTTGTGTGTGTTTGTGTTTGTTTGTGGTGTATGTTGTGTGTTTTGGTGTGGGTTGGTTGTTGTGTTGTGTTGTGTGTGTGTGGTTGTGTTGTGTGTGGTTTGTGTGTTGTTGTGTGTTGTGTGTGATGTTGTGATATGTTTGTGGTTTGTTGTGTTGTTTGTGTGTTGTTGGTGTTGTGTGTTTGTGGTTTTTTGTGTGGTTTGTTTGTGTTGTGGTGTTGTGTGTGTGTTTGTGTGTGTGTGTGTGTGTTGTGTTGTTGTGGTTGTGTGTTGTATGTTGTGTGTTGTGTTGTTTGTTTGGTTGTGTGTTTGTGTGTTTTTTGTTTGTTTTGGTTGTTTGTGTTTGTGTGTGTATGGTGTTGTGTGTTGTTTGTGTTGTGTGTGTGTTGTGTGCTGTTGTTTGTGTGTTGGTGTGTTGTGGTTGTTGTGTGTTTGTTGTTTGTTTGTTGTTGTTGTGTTGTGTGTGTGTTTGTGTGTGTTGTGTTGTGTGGTTGTTGTTGTGGTTGTGTTGTGTGTGTGTTGTGTTGTGTTGTTTGTGTGTTTGTGTGTTGTGTGTTGTTGTTTTTGTTGTGTGTTGTGGTGTTGTGTGTTGTGTTTGTTGTGTGTTGTGTTGTTGTTGTTTTGTGTTTGTGTGTGTGTTTGTGTGTGTTGTTGTGTTGTGTTTGTTGTGTGTGTGTTGTTGTGTTTTGTGTGTTGTTTGTGTGTGTTGTGTGGTTTGTTTGTTTGTGTTGTTGTTGTGTGTTTGTGTGTTTGTTTGTGTGTGTTGTTGTTTTGTGTGTGTTTTGTGTTGTTTTGTGTGTTGTGTGTTGTGTTTTGTGTGTTGTGTGTTGTTGTGTGTGTTTGTGTGTTTGTTGTGTGTGTTGTTTTGTGTGTTGTTGGTTGTGTTGTTTGTGTGTTTGTGTTGTGTTGGTTTTGTGTGTGTGTGTTTGTGTGTTGTTTTGTGTTGTTGTGTTGTTGTGTTTGTGTTGTGTGTTGTGTTGTGTTGTTGTTTGTGTTTTGTTGTGTGGTGTGTTGTGTTGTTTTGGTGTGTGTGTTGTTGTGATTGTGTGTGTGTTGTGTGTGTTTGTTGTGTGTGTTTTTGTGTTTTGTGTGTTTTGTGTTGTGTGTTTGTTGTGTGTTGTTGTGGTTGTGTGTTGTTGTGTGTGTGTTTGTTGTTGTGTGTTGTGTGTGTTTTGTGTTGTTGATTTGTGTGTTTTGTTTGTTTGGTGTTGTGTGTTGTTGTGATTTTGTGTGTTTGTTGTTTTGTGTTGTGTGTGTTGTTGTTGTTTGTTGTGTTGTGTGTTGTTTGTGTTGTTGTTGTTGTGTGTTGTGTGTTTTTGTGTTGTGTGTTGTGTTTTTTGTGTTTGTTGTTGTTGTTGTTGTCTGTTGTTGTGTTTTGTGTTGTGTGTTGTGTTGTTGTGTTGTGTGTTGTTGTTTGTTGTGGTTGTTGTGGTTGTTGTGGTTGGTTGTTTGTTATGTTTGTGCTGTGTGTTTGTTGTGTTTGTTTTGTGTTGTGTTGTTTTTTTGTTGTGTGTTTGTTGTTGTGTGTTGTGTTGTTTGTGTTGTGTTTGTTCTGTGTTGTGTTGTTTTTGTGTGTTTTGTGTGTTTGTGTGTTGTTGTGTGTGTTGTGTTGTGTTTGTGTGTGATGTTGGTGTGTGTGTTGTTGTTGTTGTGTGTTGTGTATTGTGTTTGTGTTGTGTTTGTTTGTTGTGTTGTGTTGGTTGTTTTGTGTTGTGTGTGTTGTTTGTGTGTTGTTGTGTGTGTGTGTGTGTGTGGATAAGAGAAGGAGGGGGGGCGTGATATGGATTGGCATAAGGAGGGGGGGGCGTGATATGGATTGGCATAAGGAGGGAGGGGGGGTGGATATGGATTGGCATAAAGGGGGGGGGGTGATATGGATTGGCATAAGAGGAGGGGGGGGTGTATGATTGGCATAAGAGGAGGGGGGCGTGATATGGATTGGCATAAAGGAGGAGGGGGGGTGGGATGGCATAAAGAGGGGGGGGGGGGAGGTGGATAAGGAAGGTTGGCTAAGAAGGAAGAGGGGGGGGGGGGGGGGATATGGATTGGCAAGAGGGGGGGGGGGATGATTGGCAAAGAGGAGGGGGGGGGGCGTGATATGGATTGGATAAGGAGGAGGGGGGGATGATATGGATGGAAAGGGGGGGGGTTGGGGGGGGGGTTGGATAAAGAGGATGGGGGGGGGCGTGATATGGATTGGATAAGAGGAGGGGGGGGCATAAAGGGGGGGGGGCGTGATATGGATGGCTAAAGAGGGGGGGGGGGGTATGGTTGCATAGGAGGGGGGGGCGTGATATGGATTGCATAAGGAGGGGGGGGGCGTGATATGGATTGGCATAAGAGGGGGGGGGGGGCGTGATATGGATTGCATAAGAGAAGGGGGTGGGGGTGATATGGATTGGCATAAGAGGGGGGGGGGCTGTGATATGGATTGGCATAAAGAGGAGGGGGGTGGGCGTGATATGAATTGGCATAAAGAGGAGGGGGGGGGGGCGTGATATGGATTGGCATAAGAGGAGGGGGGGGGTGCGTGATATGGATTGGCATAAAGAGGAGGGGGGGGGGCGTGATATGGATTGGCATAAAGAGGAGGGGGGGGGGGGTGATATGGATTGGCATAAAGAGGAGGGGGGTGTGTGATATGGATTGCATTAAGAGGAGGGGGGGGGGTGTGTGATATTGGATTGGCATAAGAGGAGGGGGGGGGGTGTGATATGGATTGGCAAAGGAGGAGGGGGGGGGGGGCGTGATATGGATTGGCATAAGGAGGAGGGGGGGGGGCGTGATATGGATTGGCATAAAGAGGAGGGGGGTGGGGCGTGATATGGATTGGCATAAAGGAGGAGGGGGGGTTGTGTGATATGGATTGGCATAGAGGAGGGGGGAGGGGGGAGTGATATGGATTGGCATAAAGAGGAGGGGGGGGGGGTGTGATATGGATTGGCATAAGGAGGAGGGGGGGTGTGTGTGATATGGATTGGCATAAGGAGGAGGGGGGTGGGGCGTGATATGGATTGGCATAAGGAGGAGGGGGGGGTGTGTGATATGGATTGGCATAAAGAGGGACGGGGGGGCGTGATATGGATTGGCATAAGAGGAGGGGCGTGGGGGGTGATATGGATTGGCATAGAGGAGGGGGGTGGGGCGTGATATGGATTGGCATAAAGAGGAGGGGGGCGTGATATGGATTGGCATAAGGAGGAGGGGGGGTGTTTATATGGATTGGCATAAAGAGGAGGGGGGCGTGATATGGATTGGCATAAGGAGGAGGGGGTGGGGCGTGATGTGGATTGGCATAAGGGGAGGGGGCGTGATATGGATTGGCATAAGGGGAGGGGGGGCGTGATATGGATTGGCATAAGGGGGAGGGGGGGCGTGATATGGATTGGCATAAGGAGGAGGGGGGGCGTGATATGGATTGGCATAAGGAGGAGGGGGGGGGGGGGCGTGATATGGATTGGCAAGGAGGAGGGGGGAGGCGTGATATGGATTGGCATAAAGGGAGGGGGGGGGGCGTGATATGGATTGGCATAAGGAAGGATGGGGGGGGGGCGTGATTGTATGGATTGGATAAGGAGGAGGGGGGGGGGAGGGGCGTGATATGGATTGACATAAGAGAGGGGGGGGGGGGGGTCGTGATATGGATTAGCATAAAGAGGAAGGGGGTGGGGCGTGTTATGGATTGGCATAAGGAGGAGGGGGGCGTGATATGGATTGGCATAAGGAGGAGGGGGGCGTGATATGGATTGGCATAAAGGGGGGGGGGGGGGCGTGATATGGGATTGGCATAAGGAAGGAGGGGGGCGTGATATGGATTGGCATAAAGAGGAGGAGGGGGGGGGCGTGTTATGGATTGGCATAGAGGAGGGGGGGGCGTGATATGGATTGGCCATAAAGGAGGGGGGGGGCGTGATATGGATTGGCATAAAGAGGGGGGGGGGGGGGTGTGATATGGATTGGCATAAGGAGGGGGGGGGCGTGGGTATGGATTGGATAAAAGGGGGGGGGGGGGGCGCGTGATATGGATTGGCATAAAGGAGGGGGGGGGGGGGCGTGATATGGATTGGCATAAAGGGGGAGGGGGGGGGTGTAGTAAAATGGATTGGCATAAGGAGGGGGGGGGGGGGCGTGATATGGATTGGCATAAGGAGGGGGGGGGGGGGAGTGATATGGATTGGATAAAGAGGAGGGGGGTGGGGCTGTGATATGGATTGGCATAAGGAGGAGGGGGGGGGGAGTGATATGGATTGGCATAAGGAGGAGGGGGGGGGGGCGTGATATGGATTGGCATAAGGAGGGGAGGGGGGGATTGATATGGATTGGCATAAGAGAGGGGGGGGGGGGGTGATATGGATTGGCATAAGGAGGGAGGGGGGTGTGTGATATGGATTGGCATAAGGGGGAGGGGGGGCGTGATATGGATTGGCATAAGGAGGAGGGGGGTGGGGGTGATATGGATTGGCATAAGGGGGAGGGGGCGTGATATGGATTGGCATAAGGAGGAGGGGGGGGCGTGATATGGATTGGCATAAGGGGGGGGGGGGCGTGATATGGATTGGCATAAGGAGGAGGGGGGCGTGATATGGATTGGCATAAGGAGGAGGGGGGTGTGTGATATGGATTGGCATAAGGAGGAGGGGGGGGGGGGCGTGATATGGATTGGCATAAGGAGGAGGGGGGTGGGGGCGTGATGATGGATTGGCATTAAGGAGGAGGGGGGGGCGTGATATGGATTGGCATAAGGAGGGGGGGGGGGCGTGATATGGATTGGCATAAGGAGGAGGGGGGTGTGTGATATGGATTGGCATAAGGAGGAGGGGGGGGGCGTGATTATGGATTGGGATAAAGGGAAAGGGGGGGGGGGTGTGTATGGATTGGCATAAAGGGGGGAGGGGGGGGGTTATGGGGTTGGCATTAAAAGGAAAGGGGGGGGGTGATATGGATTGGCATAAGGGGGAGGGGGGGGGGCGTGAATAGGGGTTGGCAAAAGGAAGGGGGGGGGCGTGATATGGATTGGCATAAAGGGGGAAGGGGGTGGGGGCGTGTTTTGGTTGGCATAAAGGAAGGGGGGGCGTGATATGGATTGGGGATAAAAAGGAGGGGGGGGCGTGATATGGATTTGGGATAAGGGGGAAGGGGGGCGTGATATGGGTTGGCTAAGGGGGAAAGGGGGGGGGGGCGTTTATATGATTGGCCCTAAGGAGGGGGGGGCGTGATATGGATTGGGGATAAGGAGGAGGGGGGGGGGGGGTAAAATGGATTGGCATAAGGAATGGGGGGGGGGGGGCGGATATGGGTTGGCATTTAAAGGGGGAAGGGGGGGGGGGTGATATGGATTGGCATAAAGAGGAGGGGGGGGGGCGTGATATGGATTGGCATAAGGAGGAGGGGGGGGTGATATGGATTGGCATAAGGGGGAGGGGGGGGCGCGTGATATGGATTGGCATAAGGAGGAGGGGGGGATTTGATATGGATTGGCATAAGGGGGGGGGGGGGGGGCGTGATATGGATTGGGGATAAGGGAGGGGGGGGGGCCCTGATATGGATTTGGGATAAGGAGGGGGGGGGGGGGGGGGGGGGGGGGGGGGCGGGGGGGCCGGGGGCCGGGGGGGGGGGGGGGGGGCCGGGGGTGGGGGGGGGGGGGGGGGGGGGGGGGGGTGGGGGGGGGGGGGGGGGGGGTGGGGGGGGGGGGGGGGGGCGTGGGGGGGGGGGGGGGGGGTGGGGGGGGGGGGGGGCGTGAGGGGGTGGGGGGGGGGGGGGGGGGGGGGGTGGGGGGGGGGGGGGAGGGGGGGGGGTTGGTTGGTTTGGGGGGGGGGGGGGGGGGTGGGGGGGGGGGGGGGGTGGGGGGCGTGATGGGGGGGGGGGGGTTGGGGGGGGGGGGCGGGTGGAGGGGGGGGGGGGGGGGGTGGGGGGGGGATAGGGGGGGGGGGGGGGGGGGGGGGGGTTGGGGGGGGGGGGGGGTGTTGAAGGGATGGCTAAGGGAGGGGGGGGCTGTAGGATTGGCAAAAAAGAGGAAGGGGGGGGTGGGTTTGTTTGGGGGTGATTTGGTTGTTAAGGAGGAGGGGGGGGGGTGTTGGTTTTAAGGGGGCTAAGATGGAAGGGGGGGGGGGGTTGATATGGATTGGCTTTTAAAGAGGAGGGGGGGGGGGCGTGAAAATGGATTGGCAGGGGTGAATGGCCTGGGGGGAGGGGGGGAGGGTTTTGGATTGAAAAGAGGAGGGGGTTTGGGGGCGTGATATGGTTTGGGCCCTAAGGAGGAGGGGGGGGGGCGGTAGGATTCTTGTAAAGGGTGGCTTAAAAGGTTTGGGGATGGAGGGGGTGGGGCGTGATATGGTTTGGGCCCTAAGGTTGGAAAGGGGGGGGGCGGTTTATTTATGATTTGGGATAAGAAAGGAAGGGGGGGGGGGGGGGCGTGATATGGATTGTAAGGGAGGAGGGGGGGGGGGGGCGTGATTGGTTTGGGATCAGAGGGTGGGGGGGGGTGGAGGGCGTGATATGGTTGGCATAAAGGGGGGAGGGGGGGGGGGGGGGGGGTGATATGGTTTTGGGCATAAAAAAGGGGAAGGGGGGGGGGGGCGTGAATGGATTGGCATAAAAGAGGGGGGGGGGGGGGGTGTGATATGGAATGGCATAAGAGGAAGGGGGGGCGTGATAGGATTGGCATAAAGTGGGGGGGGGTAATAGAAAGAAGGGAGTAGAAATAAAAATGAGGTGTTGGGTTGGGTATTTAAGGGAAGGGGGGGGGCCCCTGATTGGATTGGCTATAAGGAGCGGGGGGGGGACCGGTGTGTATGGATTGGCATAAAGGAAAGGGTGGGGGCGGTGCTTGGTTTGCATAAAAAGGGGGGGGGGGGGGGTTTATATGGTTGGCATAAGAGGAGGGGGGGGGGCGGGGTATGGATTGGGGATAGGGGACGGGGGGGGGGGGAATGTTGATAGGAAGTGT
>CM065722.1:17740077-17745077 GCA_033310375.1 Conus canariensis
TGACTGATTGATATCTGTCAATTGACAGATCGATTTCTTTCTGACTGATTGATGTCTGTCAATGGCAGATCGATTTTTTTTCGCTGTCCCATCTTCTATGCCACCTCAGTGGCAGTGCACCCACGACGCTCATTCCGACACCCCGTCCACAGCCACAGCCCGGTCGGTCCCGCCGCAGCCCCGGCACCGGCAATCCACAGGGAGCACTCAATGTCAAGTCGTCAAGAGACAACCTACTGGAGGAGACACTGCACTGCTGCTGAGTCACTTAAATGGTGTTCAGTGGCGCCGATTCTGATGCAGCATACGCAGGACACCACCTCCTTCGCCCCTTACTGACGACAATAGGTGCTTAGTCGCGGAACCGGCGTAAGTGAGCTCTCCCTCCGGAGGGCGCCACCACGTTCGTCCAACGACAGCCCCCATGGACTCGCCAATACCGGTGACCCCGACAGTGTCGAACCAAGGCCACAGACGTGAAGAGGACATCGAAATTGAGGTCACCATGAGAGCAGGGCATGCAAGGCCACATAATTTGATACTTTTGTATACTGATCGATGAGAATGAGGATGATGAAGATGATGCTACGGATTTCCATTCCGGTCTGAGACTGCATGACAGGCTGTACTCTACGCTTCTTTCATAATAAATCCGGCGTCAACCAGGCTCGAGAGATACAGACACCTGCAGAAATTTGAGCAACACTATCAGAGATGCATCCATTAAGTGGATGAAACTCGACTGTGTGGTCCAGTCTTCCCAACTGAGCCGTAGCAACTCAGCTGTGGGTAGGAGCGGTCGGGGCAGAAAATCCACTGACTCTGATGGGAATCGAACCACGACTTCCAGCCGGGAGTCCGCGACGCTAACCACTTCGCCACGCGGCTGGTGCACATCATTTTTTTCTGACTGATAGATGTCTGTTAATGGCAGATCGATTTCTTCCTGACTGATTGATGTCTGTCAATGGTAGATCTATTCCTTCCTGACTGATTGATGTTTGTCAATGGCAGATCGATTCTTTTCTGACTTATTGATGTCTGTCAATGACGGATCGATTCCTTCTAGACTGACTGATGTCTGTCAGAGGCAGATCGATTCTTTTCTGACTTATTGATGTCTGTCAATGGCAGATCATGTCCTTCTTGATTGATTTCTGTTCATGACAGATCGATTTCTTTTTGACTGATTGTTGTCTGGCAATGACAGATCGATTCCTTCTTGACTGATTGTGGTCTGTCAATGGCAGATCGATTCTTTTCTGACTTATTGATGTTTAAGAATTCTCTAACCCACTCTCCTTTCTCCCATACTACAACTGCTATTGCCATATCATCACCAAAAGTGGTAGTAATCCTGTCATTTTTTTCTCTCAATATTTTGATCATCATCATTACCATTATTAGCATTCCTATAAGTACTGTAAGTATAATCATTACTGCTTTGACTCACACATTATCTCCCTTCTAACAGCCTCGTTTTCATTCAACGCCTATCTTGCGCTGAAGAGATTGAAGATAAGTGATTGCTCATTCATTTTCGTTCGAATAATTGTTTCGTATCTTGCCTGAAGAAGACCTAAGAGGTCGAAACGCGTCGTGTTTTGTCTTGTGATTCGTTTGTCCAATGTAACATTTATTTAAGATTTGTTTGGTCTTAGACAGCCAAGAGCCACAGAGTAGTATCTAGAATGGATTTGTTCGTGGAGGCAATATCCAGGATTTGATACTAGAGAGGCAATATACACCAGTGTATGCTTTATTCACTTACACACCCTCCTTCCCTCTCCCTCTTTATACAACAGTGTACGAAGGCGGAGCATCAGCGATTTAAGACCCCAAGCTGTTACCCATTTCCTCTACCGACCCCCTTGAAATTTTGAGTGATAAGAAAAGGTGTTTGTTCTCGTACTTAGGCGGTGGTGGGGAAAGAAAATCGATAGAAGGAACAACGAAGGTTTGATGACACCTGTCTGTTGTCTCTTTGTTTGTCTGTCTGTCTGTCTGTCTCCCTTTCCTTCTTCCTCCCTCCTCCCCTTCTAATTCACACACACACACACACACACACACACACACACACACACACACACACACACACACACACTCACGCGCGCGCTTGCAAACAGAGAGAAAGAGAGACGCTTCAGATACGTTTTTATTGACAATGGTAGAGAGAGAGAGAGAGAGAGAGGGTGTTCTCTGTGTGTCTCTCTCTGTCTTTCTGTGGGTCTGTCTCATCTATCCTGTTCTCTCTTCATTAAACGCATCCCAACAAACCGGGTCCCCCGGGGGACATGTTGGGTATGCTGACACGTCCCCCTGGGGGGCAATCTAAAATGTCCCCCCCATATCTATTATGCCCCCCATGAGGACAAATATATTTTCATTCCAGAATGCCCCCCTCCCCCCCAATTCTCTCTCTCTGTGTCTCTGTTGTCTGTCTGTCTGTCTGTCTGTCTGTCTGTCTCTTTCTCTCTCTCTGCGACATCTTAAAACACTGATTCTTGCTTACTTAACCTAGAAACAGACGAAGAGAGAGGCAGAGGCAGGGAGAGAGAAATAAACAGATAGACAGACAGACAGAAAGAAAGAGAGACAGGGACAAGGACAGAGAAAGAGAGAGAGAAAGAGGCACAATGGAGTGGGAGAGAGCGAGGGGGAAGGGGAGGAGGGGGGGAGAGAGAGAGAGAGAGAGAGAGAGAGAGACAGACAGACAGACAGACAGACAGACAGAGACAGGGAGAGAGAGTTTATATCATACCAGTACAAGACTTTTTTCAACCATAGCCTTTTTATTTTACACTTTTGTGTACAAAAATTATAATTGTCTGAACTGCTTTAAAAAATAAATAAAAAACAAACAAAAATGTCTATTTGATCAGTCTTCTTTGATGGTTTTTGCACCATGAAAACAAACGTCCAAGTGATGAAAGTATATTTTACTTTAAAAAAAATCACAATAAAAGAATCAAGAATAAATTTAAGAAAGAAAGAAACAGAAGAAAAAAAAAGAACAGACCAAAATGCGTTAAAATCTAATCAAATTCTTTGAAGAATTTTTCTTCTAAACTAATCCTAATTCTTGTTAGATCGACACTCTGTTGATACCCAACGAATACGCAAAAATTATAATAACTAATCATGCTGGAATCATTATTGAGATAAATTGCTTTCTGCACTATGACATACGTTTAGATTGTCACTGCGTTGGATTCTTGTGTGTGTGTGTGTGTGTGTGTGTGTGTGTGTGTGTGTGTGCGTGCGTGCGTGCGTGCGTGCGTGGTGTGTGTGTGTGTGTGTGTGTGTGTGTGTGTGTGTGTGTGTGTGTGTTGTGTGTTTTCCGGAGGTGACTCTTCATGGCAAGTGTCAACTTGCTTTAAATGGAGACATTGTTTCTTTACAAATTAGCAACTGGATGAATGCTAATCAACGGAACATAGTAAGCGTGACGCGTGTCAACAAGTGTCGAACACAGAAATACGTCACACCTGCTTGTTAGTCCATGCCATATTTAGGGGTACCTTGTTTTGTGTTATATATTACGGTTTTTTGTTGATCTAACATGATTTGGGGTGCTGAATCCAAATCCAAATGTTGGGCATTTTGAGTTATTGCGTAAAATCCAAGATGGCCGCCACCAGATTTGTAAACTGCAAATATAGAGGACAAATGATGCCTGATTGTGATTATTTTATACTGAATTTTGGTCTCAATCAAGAAAATTATTCAGTTAACCAGAACGATTCATAGTATCTAAATTTTTATCCAATTTCAGTATGTTTTATCCGATTTTCGCTTTTACAAAATGGCTGCCATTGGAAGAAAACAGTGCCTTTCTTTATTATAATTGGCATGCAAAATCAAATCAGTGAAGCCGACAATTTAAATGGAAAAGAACTGCGAAAAGGGAATAGCAAGCCTTCTGTCCTTCCAAAATTGTAGCATCAAATAACTAATGGTTGCATGCATAGAATAATCAAATACATACATGAACAAAGTTGATCCGTGTCCACCAGGATCTGGCCTCAAAACGTATAGTGATAACAGTCATAGTGAACTATTTCTTACAAGTACTGTCTTATCAGAGAGAGTGAATGAACAGCGGAAACTTTAGAATCTACAATATCAATGATCAGTCATATTTTCGCTTACACGCGTTATTACAGACGCGCACGCATCCACTTACAGAGAATATGCTCAGACACATACACGCGCCATACACTCGAGCACACACACACACACACACACACACACACACACACACACACACACACACACACACACACACACTCACTCTCTCTCTCTCTCTCTCTCTCTCTCTTTAATCGATTGAGAGAGAGAAAGACAGAGAGAGAGAGGGCGAGAGACAGACAGACAGAGACCGAGAGAGAGAGGGAGGGAGAGAGAGAGAGAGAGAGAGAGAGAGAGAGAGAGAGAGAGAGGAAGAGAGAGGGAGGGAGAGATGGGAGAGAAAGAGAGACAGAGAGAGAGACTTACACTAAGTTGGGGGGGAGGGGGGCATTCTGGGATGACAGTGATTGTCAACCATGGCGAGGACATAACAGGTATGGGAGGGGAGGGGGGGCATTCTGGAATGTCCTCCCCATGGGGACGCATCAGTATACCCAAGACGTCCCTCGGGGGCATTCTTGGATGGTGGGCAATCTGGGGTGTTACACCGGCATTGATCGGTATTTCCTAAGGAAATGCCGGCTGGAGAGGTGATTTGACCGAAGAATTGGAATCCAGAACTATGGAGCACGCTTCTTGTCGTCACTCTGCTCACCATTTATTTTCAGAGATACACTCATAGTCAAGACAGGCTGCCACGCAGAGAAAAATGGCAGGCAGGCAAATAGACCTACAAGAACAGAGGAACGCGTGAACAAACAACCTCACTAGGTCACTGGATGGCTTTGTCCTGAGACAACGGTCGAAAGGGGTCAAGAGGTCGAAACGCGCTTTTTGTTGTTTTGTTGTTGTTGTTGTTGTAATGTTTG
>CM065722.1:17750077-17782577 GCA_033310375.1 Conus canariensis
GAACGATGGTGCTCATGCGGTGACGTGGACTGTTGTCATACACTGCGTATCCGCCGGATTCTGTATGTCATTACCTTATTTCTTAATTTCTGTTGTTGTTGTTGTTGCTGCTGTTTGTTTGTTGTTCTCTCTTTACTTTTGGGGGGGACATGAACGAGGCACACATCAGCCGGAAGTTGTGGGTTTTTCCGACGATTTGTCTATGTCTAACTTTTGGTTTACTTTCTGTTGCGCTTACCTACTTGGCTGATTGCAGAAACCATATCAGTATCTGTACAGATGCGGCACTTTGAAATACCGAGTACGCCTCAATATTCTCCGGTTTGCCCAGTTAGACGGTGGCAAATTGAAGTCAAAATCACGCAGCTAGGGCTAACTGGAATGACGGTGTGGGTAGTCACGGCCACGAACTCGTTTTCATTCACAACTGATGTTTTGGTAACCATGATGTTCTGTCACACTATACACGTGATGAAGACTTAGAGTCCAAATTAGTGACAGTGCACATAATCTAACGGGGTGGGATCTTACTATATGAAACAATAAATCAGTCACGGTGTGTAATATTTCACATCACTGTTGTATAAACGAAGCCACGAAGTCCTGGTCACGCTCTGTGTTGAGACTGTGGCCTGAATCTACTCGGAATCTGTCATTAGAACCTAGCTAAATGAAAAGACAAGGAAACCCGAAACAACAAAGAACCGTACAGACACACAAGTTGTTGCCACTGTCACCTATCGTCACATGCTCACCAACGAACTTCAGCGCTGTCCCACGTCTAACTACAGCTGTGACACTCAACAGCACACTCTTCGCTTGTATTCACTGTTGGTAGGCCAAGCTTGTCGAGGTGACGTCAAGCGACTGAGATGATGGGATGGTGTCTTAAGGTGGGTACACACTTTGTCGGAAGGGGAGCAAACACAGAATGCCTGGGCCGCCAAACGAAGGAAAAAACAATGTACAAAACAAATGTAACACGCTTCGACCTACTGGAACTTCTTCAGATAGGACAAATAGCACGCAACACAATGAAAACAAAGAACGAAGAGACGGTCACTGTATCTCTTCAATCTAGGTGTAAAACGGATCAGAAGGGGCAGGGGGCGTGCTTTGTTCATGTTTTGGATAGTTCCTGACTAGGTGTCTGACTTGTGTATCTGGTTCCTGACCTAGTTACGAACTTGCACACTCGTATTGGATGAGAAGTAAGAGGTGTGTATTTGGAGACATTTATTGCCACATTATTTACTCCTTTATGGCAGAATGTGGTGCCTACACAGTTGCTTACTGTTGCTTCAAACTAACCAGTAAACAATCAAATCAAAGAAACGGAGAAGAAAAAAAAAATGCTTATTACGAACCACAGTTCTCCTTTGATTTTATTTGAACTTTAAATTGTGATAACAACAGCAACTATTGTTACCATCATCATTGTCATTATCATCATTTCTACTACTACTCCTATTACTACTACTACTACTTCTACCACCACCACCACCACCACCACCACCACCACCACCACTACTACTACTATTACTTCTACTACCAGATTTATTAGTATTACTTATCATCATCGTCATCGTCATCATCATCATCATCATCATCATCATCATCATCATCATCATCATCAAGGTCATGATGATGATAATGATGATGATGACGATGATGACGATGATGATGATGACGATGATTGTTAATTCTTTTTTCATCTTCAGTTTCCAGACGATCTTTTTTTTTTTTTACCTTGACTCTTCGTGAGTCGATTAGCCGAGCCTGGAACACTCCTGTGAGCACATTACAAAGCATGTAAGCAGCTGGCCCAAATCCAGTGGAGCGCCAGTCCACAGGTCGTGAAACTCCTCAGAGCACATACAAAGCATGTAAGCAGCTGCCCAATCCAGTGGGAGCGCCAGTCACAGGTCCGTGAAACTCCTCAGAGCACATTACAAAGCATGTAAGCAGCTGGCCCAAATCCAGTGGGAGCGCCAGTCCACA
Organism: Conus canariensis; assembly: GCA_033310375.1. Classification (NCBI taxonomy): domain Eukaryota; kingdom Metazoa; phylum Mollusca; class Gastropoda; order Neogastropoda; family Conidae; genus Conus; species Conus canariensis. The sequence continues at coordinate 17,752,079 of CM065722.1, forward strand.
GGTCCGTGAAACTCCTCAGAGCACATTACAAAGCATGTAAGCAGCTGGCCCAAATCCAGTGGGCGCCAGTCACAGGTCGGAACCTCAGAGCACATTACAAGCATGAAGCACTGGCCCAATCCATGGAGCGCCAGTCACAGTCCGTGAAACTCCTCAGAGCACAGGCATGTTTGTCTTCTCTTCTTTTTCTTTTTTTTTCTCCTTTTTTTCTCTCCTTTCTCTTTTATTTATTCACTTATTTATTCATTTTTTTTTGCTGAGGCAACCAGTGCCAAATAATGGAGGGCAGGATACTGAAATAAAAAACCAGATGCAAAGCATATAAACGTATTCCCAGTTTATCCTGAATGCGCGTGAGATATTCCATAAAGAGGAAAAACCGTCTTCGGCTAGTGTAACCGTTAGTAATGGCTATTCTGGTAAACATCGGCCATCATCTGTGACCTATAATGAATGAACATACTTACAAATTTTCAGAAAGATCGGCCAAGAACTTTCTGAGAATTTCCATAAAGAAGAAAACCATCATGGGCCATTAGTAACGGCTATAACGGTAAACTTAAACATCGGGCATCATCCGTGACCCATAATGAACATACCTACACATTTTCAGAAAGAGCGGCCACGTACTTTCTGAGATATTCCATAAAAAAAGAAAAACCGATATGGGTCGTTATAGCCATTAGTAACGGCTATAACGGTAAACTCAATCGTCGGGCATCATCCGTCGCCCATAATGAACATACCTACAAATTTTCAGAAAGATAGGCCCAGTAGTTTTGTCTGGAGCGAGTGGAACACATTTTGACCACGGACGGACGGACGGACAGTTCTTACCAATATGTGAAGGCAGATCCTGTCTCCTTGCAGTTCTTACCATATGTAAAGGCAGATCCTGTCGCCTTGCACTTCTTACCAATATGTAAAGGCAGATCCTGGTTCCTTGCAGTTCTTACCAATATGTAAAGGCATATCCTGTCGCCTTGCAGTTCTTACCAATATGTAAAGGTAGATCCTGGTTCCTTGCACTTCTTACCAACGTGTAAAGGCAGATCCTGGTTCCTTGCAGTTCTTAGCAATATGTAAAGGCAGATCCTGTCTCCTTGCAGTTCTTAGCAATATGTAAAGGCAGATCCTGTCGCCTTGCAGTTCTTAGCAATATGTAAAGGCAGATCCTGGTTCATTGCAGTTCTTAGCAATATGTAAAGGCAGATCCTGGTTCCTTGTAGTTCTTACCGATATGTAAAGGCAGATCCTGGTTCCTTGCAGTTCTTACCAATATGTAAAGGTAGATTCTGGTTCCTTGCAGTTCTTACCAATATGTAAAGACATTCTATCTGTTCCCGATTTTGTGTGTGTGTGTGTGTGTGTGTGTGTGTGTGAGTGTGAGTGTGTGTGTGTGTGTATGTGTGTGTGTGTGTGTGTGTGTGTGTGTGTGTGTGTGTGTGTGTGAGTGAGTGAGTGATGTGTGTGTGTGTGTGTGTGTGTGTGTGTGTGTGTGTGTGTGTGTGTGTGTGTGAGAGAGTGAGTGTGTGTGTGTGTGTGTGTGTGTGTGTGTGTGTGTGTGTGTGTGTGTGTGTGTGTGTGGGTGGGAAGTGAGGAGCACTCACGCGCTTGGGTAGAGTGATGGACGGGGTGACGGTTAATTGAGACCAACGATTTCCTTTCAGGCGTTTGTACACACGGAATTGGTTGGTTATACATAAATTTTGCTTTGGAGAGAGCAGGGAGGGGGGGGGGGGGGGGGGGGGACGGACACAGAGAGAGAGAGAGTGAGTGAGTGAGTGTGTGTGTGTGTGTGTGTGTGTGTGTGTGTGTGTGTGTGTGTGTGTGTGTGTGTGAGCGCGTGATTAACACAAATGAAGCTAATAGAGAACAGGCGCTCCCCCCTCTATCTCTCTCTCTTTGGGAACAACTGATATGAAAGAAAATAATTAAGTTTTGTGTTTGATCTATGTTGTTTCCTTTGTAGAAGCAACACATTATCAGAGTGAGTGTGCCAGTACACCACACATTAGAACATTAACAAACCCAGACATTATGTATCATACGCGAAAACATTACAATCAGAAAAAAATATGTCCATTTGTAAGAGAACATACAGACTATGCATGGTGTGTAAGAGACTGGTTGGAGAAAAAAAGGAAAATAAGAAAGAAAACCTAGTAGTGGAATGTTTTTTTTGGTTTTTTTTTGCAAATGAAGAGGACAGTGTGAAGCACCAAAAAATGAAGAGGTGGATTTGGGCCTTAGGAAAAAAAAGAAAAAAAAAAAAGAAAAAAGAGAAATCACCGCCTTAGGCACTTCATTGATTCGATAACTGATGCTACACACACACAAAAAATAATTTTTTAAAAAATGTAAAGGCAGATCTTGGTTCCTTGCACGTCTTACCAATCTGTAAATGTAGATCCTGGTTCCTCGCACTTCTTACCAATATGTAAAGGCAGATCCTGGTTCCTTGCAGTTCTTACCAATATGTAAAGGCAGATCCTGGTTCCTCGCACTTCTTAGCAATATGTAAAGGCAGATCCTGGTTCCTTGCAGTTCTTACCAATATGTAAAGGCAGAGCCTGGTTCCTTGCAGTTCTTACCAATATGTAAAGGCAGAGCCTGGTTCCTTGCAGTTCTTAGCAATATGTAAAGGCAGATTCTGGTTCCTTGCGGTTCTTACCAATATGTAAACGCAGTTCCTGGTTCCTTGCGGTTCTTAGCAATATGTAAAGGCAGATCCTGGTTCCTTGCAGTTCTTACCAATATGTAAAGGCAGATCCTGGTTCCTTGCAGTTCTTACCAATATGTAAAGGCAGATCCTGGTTCCTTGCAGTTCTTAGCAATATGTAAAGGCAGATCCTGGTTCCTTGCAGTTCTTAGCAATATGTAAAGGCAGATCCTGGTTCCTTGCAGTTCGTACCTATATGTAAAGGCAGAGCCTGGTTCCTTGCAGTTCTAACCAATATGTCAAGGTACACTTTGCCTTCTTGCAGTTCTGTACAATATGTGCAGGTAGATTGTTGCTTCCCTGCAATTCTCAGAAAATAGAATGGCGGATCTTTCTTTCAAGAAAGTTCTGAACAATGTCCAATGGTAGATCTTACGTCCTTGTAGTTCTGGACAGTATGGAGAGGTAAAACCTTTCTTCCTTGTGGTTCTAAACACTACGTGAAGGTAAATGTAGGTTCTTTGCTGTTCCTCATCGCGAAACAAAGGTTCTCAAGCCATGGCCACATGATAACCCTGCCCTTGACCTAGGCTTGACCCGGCCGGCTCCAACCTCTCGACCTGACCTGACCTTTACACTTTGTCAGATCTTTCGGTAGAGGGAATGGGTTTCCAGGGAAAGGCAACCATGAATGAATCTTGAAGAAAGAACACATGAAAAAAAAGAAAAGAAAAAGAAAAATCCAAGGAAACAAAGGGACAACACAACTTAAGATACTGGAGCCAAATTTCCGGAATTGCGATGTTTAAAATTCTCTCTCTCTCTCTCTCTCTCTCTCTCTCTCTCTCTCTCTCTCTCCCACGCACGCACACACACACACACACACACACACACACACACACACACACACACACACACACACACACACACATTTACACACACACACCCGTAACGTACGCGCGCGCGCGCGGGCGCGCGCACACAGACACACACACACACACGTGCGTGCATGAGTGCGCGAGCAACACGCACATATACACGCACACAGGCATTCACTAACACACACCTAAGTAAGAGAGAGAGAGAGGGAAAGAGAGAGAGAGAGAGAGAGAGAGAGAGACAGACAGACAGACAGACAGACAGACATAGAGCGTCAACACAAGACAGGACTAAGTTATTTGTTTAAGAGGATCACAGATAAGCACTGGTGTGCTTTTAAAAAAAAAATCCATTTCTCGCCCTGAGCAGGGTCAACGATGCAGAATAGATAAGGCGACAGGTATAGAAGCATGCAAAATGGAATTTATTTATTTATTTAGGTAGTTTTAATAAGAGAGACTCAAACTCAAATAGTTTAACCGCAAAGACCACCGACATATCTGCAATGAGGTCAAAAACAAAAGAAGAACACACACCCGCTCGGCGCATATCCTGAAAATTATGAAAAGAGAGAGAGAGAGAGAGAGAGGAGAGAGAGAGAGAGAGAGAGAGAGAGAGAGAGGGGGGAGGGGGGTTGGGGAAGTGCACATAGTTGAAGGGGGAGGGGGGGGGGGGTGAAGGGGTTATGTCAGGTTGATAAGTTCACATCATTCAAATGGGATATCACCTCCCCCCCACCCCTCCACCCCCATCCCCTGCACCTCCCTTCCTCCCCCAGGCTGATCATTGATACGTCCTTATGGATGATGTTGATATACTTTGATTGTATATTATTCCCAGCCAGGAGATTGATGGAGTTTGGGAAAACAAAAGTAAATTGCAGTTCGTAATGGATATGTAGGTCCTATGACCTTCTTTGAGGCAGACTTGCTTTAAATGTCTTTAAAATGTCTGGCATTTTTATGTGCTTTGTGATTAAATCAGAGCGGTAACACTTATCGGCAACTTCTATATTGAACATTTTTTTCCCTAACACTTATTGTATCCCCATGTTCGACGTTGACCGTCTGGGTGATCTTGGTATTTTGTAACTTTTTGTCGTTTTTACTTTTTTTTCTCATTAATTCAATCTGGTTTCTTTACTGTTTGCATGAGTGTACCAATGCACAGGTTGGTTCGTCAAATGTTTTCCTCAATGCATGTTGTGTATGACGTGTTTCAGGGGAACATCTGTCACAAGATATTCCCGAACTATATGAACTGACAAATTGTGTTTTTCTCGATGAAAATACCGCATTTCACCCAGCTTATAAAGCATAATTTGAAAATTAAACGAGACTTACCTGGAAGTTGAAGTTTAATGGAGATTATTTCGAGGATGGTGCTGGGTAGAGGTATACATGTGGAGGACGAAACCGCGCGCGCGCCCAGACTTCAGCTACGTGTGATCCCCAAGAACGTACTCAGAAGGGAGAGTTCAATGGAAGTACCTCGAGTTGCTGATGGGTGGGCACATGAATACCTCTACCCAACAGTATCCTTGAAATAATCTCCATTAAACTTCAACTTCCAGGTACGTCTCATTTAATTTTCAAATTCTTCTTCGTCTGCTGTTTGGTCAGACGTGTACGTGCGGAGATTTTAGCGTCGGGGATCACACGACATTCCTTAACACGTCAGGCTCTTAAAGGCAATCAGTTCATAATGTGAGTTACTTCCCTTTGCCGACAAATGTGTCCAGCACAGACTGGGAAAAACTTTTAGTCTTCATAGAACCACCATTTCCATCTTCATTCTGTTCAATGATCCGGTGCTAGAATCATGAAAAATGATTCCTGTTTGACCATCCTCCTGCTGTCTGTTGGCACACTTCTGCTTAATGCTGCAGAAGTACTAGCAGCCCGAGTGCTGTGAGCTGAGTACTTCCACATGTCTGTTCCTGCCATAAGCAGCTCATCTTTCATCCAACGAGAAATGGAGTCTCTTTTCACAGGTGCAAAAGGCTTTATGCAACTGATAAACAGTGCTTTCCCAGTTCGTAGGTGGGCAGTCTTTTAAAAATCTGTCGCAGGTGATGAACCAGACACAACTTCTTGTCTTCAAAACAAGGTATGACCAGAGCCTTAAAATGAGTCCCTGGTTTGGTTTGGTTTAAAAGAGAGCTATATACAAGCACTCACTCACTCACTCACTCACACACACATACACCAACGCATACATACTCACATCTGTGGACTCTCCAATTAACAGGCCTGCATCGCCCCACCGATGTACACCAACCAGCGCACACACGTCTACAGTCTACACTGGGGTCCCTGAGAGATTCAAAGTCTTCTCAGTTGACGTGTTTGATCGTTTGTGTCTGTTGTTGGAAAGATTCAGTATGAGTCTATTCCAGTCCCTAGGAATCTTAGCAGTGTTAGCCAATTAGCCAGATTAGCCAGAGTTTTCGAATGTTTGGTTGGTTGATGATATTTCTTGCTCTTCCTCAGAGTCTGGGTGTACGGCCACTTCCTCTCTTGGTGTTCAGATCAGAAAGATTGTTTATGGTACAGTGGCTTTCCTTTGGTTTGTTTTTAGGTGATTCTTAAAACTCAACAAGCCATCATACTGGCTGACTCCATAAATCTAGGTTTATGGAGTCAGCCAGTATGATGGCTTGTTGAGTTTTAAACTGGCCTGTGGACGAGAGCAAGTAGTGTACTTGTGTCACTGCTTCTGCCTTCATTGTTAGACTTGAAGTTTACACCATCTGAGGCTTACAATACTTTGTACACTTAGGCTTACAACACTGTCCAAGAGCAATCTTTTTAAAATTAGAAATAATTGAAACTGAAGCAATGAAATTGGTCACAGGAACCGCGAAGAATACACCGGTTGAAACTATGTCATACCTGCTTGACCTTCCTTCAATGCAGGCAGGACACAAGCAAGAACAGGTGAAGGCATATGTCAGAGCACTTGAAAATCCCCACAACCCACCACAAGCGGTGGTTAAGGAAACAAAAGGCACTCGCTTAGGACGTGGAACATCATGGATGAGACAGGCGGAAGACAGCATACAGCTTGTGTGCCAGTTAGCAGAACTCAAAGAAACGAAGGAATGGGAAAAAATATCCACACCACCTCGAGACCTCTACCAAACTGCCAACGCTCCAGAACTTAGAAGGCACTGTCGAGAATGGCCAGTAGGCAAAACCAACGCAGAAATTCAGATGCAGGCAGAAAACCTTGGCGCAAAAGAAGACATTGTTATATACACTGACGGTCCGTGACCAAAAGTAAGTCAGGCTGGGGATACACAGTGAAGCGAACTGGCCGAACTATCCAGGGAGACAATGATGCGTACAGTTTAACAACTTCAAGCAGGAGAGAAAAGTAGGAAATGGTCGGGTAAATGCCAAAAGGGAGAGTGAACAGGATAGATATGGAGAGCAGGAAAAGTCGTGGTTGACATCTCAAAATGCATTTGAGAATCAGCCTTGGTAGTGACAGAAGACTTTAACTTTTATTTTTGAAAGGCTGTCAGGCAGAATCCTACTTTTCAGAAAATGCCAAACCCTTAAAGAAAAAGTGTTGAAAATTTGCCTGAATCTGATACTATTTCATAGATTCTAACCATATGCTTTTCAAAGTCAATTTAGAAGGAACGTGAAGTGGTTTTGTATGAACAAACATAACATTTCAAGTACATAACTTATAGAAACACATCTTGACATACCTGTAAAACAAATCATCATCTATCACTCTGTCCAGGCCATCATTATATGACTCTTACCTTGTCATTGATAACCAGTCCATTGACTTCATTCCCTCGATGTGTGTTTCCCACCCGATCATTCTCCTCACTGTCACACACCGACCATGCTGAGACCACCGACAAGCAGAGTGTAAAATGAGTCTCTGAAAAGAAAGATGATTTCTTTGGAAGAGCCAGGATCAGACAAGTTAGATTAAACAGACTTTGTGAGTGTTTTAATATACATCGCACTGTGGTTACAGCAGTACCAAAGTGCCAGTATCCCTTACATACTGTGGTTACAACAATGCCAAAGTGCCCATATCCCTTACGTACTGTGGTTACAGCAATGCCAAAGTGCCCATATCCCTTACGTACTGTGGTTACAGCAATGCCAAAGTGCCAATATCCCTTACGTACTGTGGTTACAGCAATGCCAAAGTGCCCATATCCCTTACGTACTGTGGTTACAGCAATGCCAAAGTGCCCATATCCCTTACGTACTGTGGTTACAGCAATGCCAAAGTGCCCATATCCCTTACGTACTGTGGTTACAGCAATGCCAAAGTGCCAATATCCCTTACGTACTGTGGTTACAGCAATGCCAAAGTGCCAATATCCCTTACGTACTGTAGTTACAACAATGCCAAAGTGCCAGTATCCCTTACGCACTGTGGTTACAGCAATGCCAAAGTGCCAACATCCCTTTGTTACTGAATGCGCTTTTAACGTGACATGCTACTCGATGTTGACAGTCTACTTAAAATGTTACCTACACCACGTCCACTTAATGGTGACACACTACCTTATGTGTACTAGCCACTTTAGTATCCAGCACCAAGGGGACTTACATCCAGCACCAGGGGAGGGGAGAGAGAGAGAGAGAGAGAGAGAGAGAGAGAGAGAGAGAGAGAGAGAGAGAGAGAGAGAGAGTATTTTCTCATATTCATTCCGTTTAATAGATTCTCTCTCTCTCTCTCTCTCTCTCTCTCTCTCTCTCTCTCTCACACACACACACACACACACACACACACACCGCGCGCGCGCGCGAGCGCGCCTACACACACACACGAGAGAGAGAGAGAGAGAGAGAGAAGAGAGAGAAGAGAGAGAGAGAGAGAGAGAGGGGAGCGGGGGGGGGGGGGGGTACGAAGACCAGTTTTACACAACCTAATCTCTAAATCATTATTTTATTTTTTTTTAAGTTGAAATCCACATAATCTTTAACGAAGCAGGATAACTGTTGTGTTCGTGGGCTAAAGATCAACAGGAAATCATTTGTAAATATGCCACCCTTATTATTTTCCATGCTCCAGAAAACGAGTACCGTTATTTGATCGATTGACGTAGAGATCTGAGTTGTGACTCATCGTTTGTCATGGCTATTTGCAGCTTGTTTATTTTCGTCAGTCGACCGTCTACAGAAGCTCGATGAGTTTGTTCTGTGACGTTATTGATTAAATCAAAGATTATCGAACCACAAACACACGCTTTCTCTCGTCAAACAGGTGTTTCAAAATGTCTAAATCAAGGGAAGAAATCTCAAACAACCCATGATAATTCCATAATTTAAAAGTTACTTCCCTTCGATCGTGTGTGTCGCTTCAGTTGCATTCGTTCGTGTTTTACAATTAGAGCGGGTGTGAAATCTCAATTTATTGCTTAATGGCATAGAAACAATTCATAGAACTTCGTTATCTGGTTAGGAATGTGCCTGGGATTCACCAAGTTTCACATTCTGCAAACTACATACTGTTCATTCTGAAGAAGTTCAGTTTGCTAGTTCAAGACAAATTGATTCTACACTTTTTAATAATCTCTCTCTCTCTCTCTCTCTCTCTCTCTCTCTCTCTCTCTCTCTCTCTCTCTCTCTCTCTCTAATGATTTAATTTACAGCGATCTTTTCAACTGTCAGTCCGTTATCGATTGTTTAAGATACTTGCTGAAGTTAACACGCATGGGAGAACACAAGGTACTTTCGAAGCATATTGAATGGCGTTCAATTTGTAAATCAGAAGGAAAATAAACAAAGCGTCGAACATCCTTGATCAGTTAAGTGCATGTTATGGTTTCTTCATACACAGTAGATTCAAAGTATAGGTTCCTAAAGCTCTTTAGTAAGAGTTTATATGACAGCAGTCGGTGGCAAAACTGAAGTGGGCATATAATTTACTGAATATAGAAAACAGAAAACAAAGGTTGCAGAATCTCACAAAGAACTAGATACGATATTCAATTTAGAAAACTTAAGGTGACGTATTACTTGAAGTCAGTCATTGACGTTCAAAGCTTTTAAATGACGAGAGAGAGAGAGAGGAGGAGAGAGAGAGAGAGAGGGTTGAACTTTCTTGAAATATTGCTCCGCACTGTACAATTATTATTGGACTCCAGTACAATATTTATGGTATCTAAATACTGCCAGTAGCAGTATCATGTAAACTCTTTTGATACCAATAAATCCCCATACCATCAGGCCCAGTGTAGCCGTGTTGGGGACTAAAGCAGACATTTTGACAGTTCTAGCTTGAGGGAGGTTTTCGACCTCTTTTTGTTCCTCTCGTTCTTCTTGTTCTTGTTGTTGTTGTTCTTCTTTTTCTTTCTCTCTCTCTCTCTCTCTCTCTCTCTCTCTCTCTCTCTCTCTCTCTCTCTATTTGTGTGTGTGTGTGTGTGTGTGTTGTGCGCGCGCGCGCGTGTGTATGTGTGTGTGTGTGTGTGGGGGGGGGGGGGGGGGCTTATGCGCTTTGGTACAGATAGAGAGACAGACAGATAGGTAGATAGGTAGACAGACAGATGGACAGACAGACAGATAGATAGATATGAATAAGCATGCTCATGTCTTTGAGTAAGCACAGAGAACAGTACAAAATATCGGGAAAAAAAGCGAGTTTATTAATTTCAGGTATCATTTGATGGAAGGTAGCCAGACAAAGACAGGAGTGCACTGCCATCACTGTCAGTAGTTACCATTCGTGTGGACCTTGAGAAAAGAGTCACTGCAGAGGAACTCCTTGGGGTAACCCTCGGTTGGTCGGATCTGCACTAGGAGAGTTTGGTTTATACAAACCTTTGTTCACAAAAGTAGTGCCGTAACAATCAGAAGAGTTATGAGAAAACAAGCCCAAATCAGGGCTTGTACACATATTCAACTCACATCACGATTGACAATTTTTTGACCGGAGTCGAATATGACAATTATAATGGAAAAAGCAAGAACATTGAACATAAAAAAAATCGGAAGTAAACTCTCAGACAACGACCACCACACACACACACACACACACACACACACACACACACACACGGACACCACACACACACACACACACACACACACACACACACACACAAAACACACACACACACACACACACACACAGGAGGCAGTTTTTAGAACACATCAAAGACAAATACAATATACAAAATGCGCTGCCATCTATCTTAATATCAAATGACGTACTTATCAGCGAGATCTCAAAATATGTGTATGCTATTTCAAAGTGTCGATAAGGTAAAATGTATGACAAGGACAACTTGATATAACATGATGATAGTTGGATACAACAACAAGCATGAATATTTGTGTTTCGTTATTCGGTTTCGTTGATCTTTTCTCTATTTATTTGTGTCATATAAAACCTGTTACGGTTTTCAAAGGCATTTAACTATTGAATCTTGAATCTTGAATCTTGAATCACACACACACACACACACACACACACACACACACACACACACACACACACACACACACACACGGCAATGAACATGAGTTAATACATAGGGTTATTCTACACATCTTTGAAAGATTATGCCAGCTATCTTACTTATCAGATAAAAAGTTAACCCTGGGCATCATTAGTTTATGTGTAAGTCATGCAAATCACGTCTTCATGGTACCTCATGTATCTGGGCGTTCAAGGCAAACATGTGTATATCTATGTCAGTGTGTGTACAGCACGTGCGCGCACACACGCGCGTTCATGACAACTTACCTAGCATACCGAAACCCAGGTAGATAATCTTGATACGGAGGGGGAGGGGGGGGGGGGGAGACAATTAGCAGCAGCACATCCGACCTTGGCCACCATCGCCTGGAGCAATCTGACACGAGATAAGAAGTGGAGCACGTGAAATCTAGAGCGAGAGACACCTTTGTTGTTACATCATGTGCCCCAAACCCGTGACGGGTGCATTGCAGTCTCTTTTGTGGTGGGGCGGATCCTTTCTGTGTTGGAGAAAACTTGCGCTTTCTGGTGTGTGTGTGTGTGTGTGTGTGTGTGAAACTGTAGCAGTGTGGAAATGTGTGACCAACGAGAAGTAAACGACAATGGTGAAGAGAAATAAGTTCGAAACATGTGCCATGTCTTTCAAGGCAGCTCTTGCATGTTCTGGTGTGTGGGAAATTGTAACAGTGTGGAAATGTGTGACCAAGGAGAAGTAACCGACAATGCCAAAGAACAATGCCTTCAAAACATGTCACGGTTTTTTGTTTGTTTGTTTGTTTGTTTTTTTGAGGCTGCTCGTCGATGACCTGTCTTGTCCAAGGTCAGTGCTCGTGTTGATTTGATTGTGAGATTTACTGTCTTTATTTTGTGTGGATCCACCAATCTTCAATTTTTTCCCACTTTTTTCCCCTCCTTTTTTCTTTTCTTGTCTTTTCTTTTTTAATCAGCGGGGCCTCCATCTTCCTATTTTTTTCTTCACTTTTTTTTCTTTTAAGTTGACTGTCTCACGTTCTTCATGCTGTGTCTGTGTGTTCACTTGCAGATGGACTTCTGTTTGTTGATTTCAGTGTTTTGGCGTTTGATACAGAGCGTCTGGGTTTATTTATGTGCTACTGTGTGGTGTACTGACGCTTTTATTCGGCTACGTTGACAACGGGTGTATATTTTACACGAACTCACAACTCGTTACGCTCCCTCTCTTTCCCTTACCCTCCCCGTCCTCCCTCACTCACACATTTCTTCCACCGCGCACACGCCCTGGTGCGCACATCTTTATGTCCTTTTTTAAGCCCAGAGAGAAAGAGTTACTGTCATTTCCTAGTTAAGTCAACAAAATGTTGTTTTCTACTTGGGTATACTGCGATATTGAGTTCTCTTCAAATATGCTGTGGCGCTTTTCTTATCTGTGTGCATCAACTTAATTACTGTTTTTTTCTAGCACACAACAGTGATTTTCTGTGTGAGAATATTCTTGTGAAATGTCCCCCTTTTTTATGGTCATTTCTATTCACTGGCTAACAAGTGCGTGATATTATGTAAGGGTGAAACCGTGCGAGGTTACAGACCCCTTCAACCTCTCCCTACCCGTTCCCTACCCGTTCCCAATCACTTTGAAGAGAGACAGTGACAACGACAATGACAGTGAATTTTCATTTCATAACGCTAAAAGTATTGGCTTAGCTGGCTATTTTTCATACTTGCCGTTACCTTTCTACGAAGCTAGTACTAAATGATACAACACATGCATCACAACACGATTATAGAAGCAAACAACATCAAACCACACCAACAAAGAATAACCACCACCTCCATGAAGGAAGTACTGACATCATCAGTGAAATTAGCAAATGCAAAAAAGCAATTTAAGGTACAGCAAAAACAATTAAAACAAATGAAAAAAAAATTGACAGTACAACAACAACGAAAACAACCAACAAGAAGAAAATAGCATGTAGTAGTTTAAAATATCTCTTTGAGACAAACAAGGGGAAAAAAAAGAAAAAGAAAAAGAAGTAAGAAAATAAAGGCAAGTATATAAAGAGACACATTAGAAGGTATTTCTGTCTCGCATTGACACATATACATGCAAACATACCTCTCGTCTCACACACACACACACACACACACACAACACACACAACACAACACAACACAACACAACACAACACCAAACAACACAACGCACCGCACCCACCGCACCGCACCGCACCGCACCGCACCACACGGCACCACACCACACACACACACACACACACACACACACACACACACACACATACACACACACACACTCGAGAGAAGTGGCCACGTGCATGTCTGGGTAAATTTGGAATTAGATGGACGCCTCTAGCTTCGGACATCCACTGGTGTTGAAAATGGCTAGGTGCACCCAGCGTGAAAGAATGAATTCTATTTTTTTTTTGGTCACAAATTGTTCACAACAGCTTGGAAATGCCCAATAAACCTGCACTTCGAAAATTTCGATTCCCAATGTCTTCGCATTTGACAGACAAAAGTTGTCCCCCATGAAGACAATATGGCGTTGAGTTTTGTCACGATAGACATACAGCCAGAGTGAGCCTCGTCTCGTTTTCCTTTCTTGAGTTGCTGCCCTTGCTCCAATGTACCCAAGACACTGAAAGTGATTTACCCTTTCCTGTGTTGTCTGTTCAGCGTTAGTTTGACAGCTGAAGGTTGTGTGGGTTTGCAGGACATCTACTGCTCTTAGTGACTTTCATATGTGTGTGTGTGTGTGTGTGTGTGTGTGTGTGTGTGTGTGTGTGTGTGTGTGTGTGTTTCTTATGTATGTATGTATGTGTGTACGTATGTATGTATGTATGTATGTATGTATGTATGTATGTATGTATGTATGTATTTGTTTAAACGTATGTACGTGTATGAATGCCAGACAGAGAAACCGTTTAACGTGTCTCTTTACATATGTGCCTTTATTTTTGTCTTTCTTTTTTTTCGTGTACTTTTTCTTCTTTTTTCTTTCATGTTTGTCTCATAGAGACATTTTAAAATTTTATATGCTATTTTGTTGTTGTTGATTGCTTTTGTTGTTGTTGTTGTTGTTGTTGTTGTACCTCAAATGGCTTATTTCATTTGCTTTGTTTTTGTTGTACTTCAAATTGCTTTTTTTTCATTTGCTTATTTCACTGATGATGTCAGTAGTTGGTTCTTGGTGGTGGTGGTTATTGTTTGTTTGCTTGGTTTGATGTTGTTTGTATAATCATGTTTGGATGCCTACGTTGGGTCATTTAGTACTAGATTCGTAGAATAGTAAACGGCAAGTATGAAAAATGGCTTACTAAACCAGACCTTTTACCCTGATAGAATAAAGAATCATTGTTGATGGCATTGTGGTTTCGTATGTTATGCACTTGATGTTGTTTCCAGCGGATAAATCTGTGAATAGATGCGCATGAGTCGACAAGTAGAAACAAAATGTTCGATATATTTGGAAACAGACACATCTGTATAAGCTTAACACTCATTAGTACTAACTGGCTCTTAGGCTCACAAGTGTAAGTTATTAAAAGATGTACACAGTTTTCTTTGCATTGAAAAAAATAATAAGTCTTCTAATGGGATTATTGTGTATTTCTTGCATAAAGGAACATCTTGTATCTGTTTTCTTCTCCATTGGACATAAAGAAAACGTTCACAATTCAGTTAACAAATCAATAAAGTCAGTGGATCATTTAATCCCTTCAGTCAAACAATACTCATTCCAATTTTTAGCCATGGATCACTTAATCAGTAAGCTGAATCACATCTTTCAAACAATACTCATTCCAATCTTTAGCCATGGATCATTTAATCAGTAAGCTGAATCACATCTTTCAAACAATACACATTCCAATTTTCAGCCATGGATCACTTAATCAGTCAGCTGAATCACATCTTTCAAACAATACACATTCCAATTTTTAGTCATGGATCATTTAATCAGTAAGCAGAATCACATCTTTCAAATACTACTCGTTAAAAATAATTTTGAAGCCATGATATGGTGAGCTCAGTAATCAGACTTTGATATCAGTTCAGCCAACAACGTTCACATACGGCCCACGTCTCGTTAGGGGACGCAACTCAACTCAACGAAACGCTAAAGACTCAAGGAAATGACTCCTTCGCCAGACGGGAGAGAAGCACGTGACACTCAATCCAGTGCTTTGATTAGCCCATTTCACTCATTGTGATGTAGCCCTGACCTATACGGACTACAGCAGAGAGAGAGAGAGAGAGAGAGAGAGAGAGAGAGAGAGAGAGAGAGGAGAGAGAGAGTGTGTGTGTGTGTGTGTGTGTGTGTGTGTGTGTGTGCTGTGCTGTGTTGTCCCGACAGACTGTTTCCCATCAGTGTGACAGGAGAGGTGGCGGCTTGGAATTTGGGAATTCATTATCTTCTGTGTGTGGAGGATGGAGCGGATGGGGTGATGTGTGTGTGTGTGTGTGTGTGTGTGTGTGTGTGTGTGTGTGTGTGTGTGTGTGTGTGTGTGTGTGAGAGAGAGAGAGAGAGAGAGAGAGAGTGTGTGTGTGTGTGTGTGTGTGTGTGTGTGTGTGTGTGTGTGAGAGAGAGAGAGAGAGAGAGAGAGGAGAGAGAGAGAGAGAGAGAGAGAGAGAGAGAGAGTTTTTACCGTCTGCAGCAATTAATTACGTGAAGGGGAACAGGTATTTTGAACCGGATTGGGTGCTCTTGCACTAAGTGAAAGATTGGATTCATTTGTGCGTTCAGCTATTTTCTTGTTCAGTTTTCGTTTTAGCGTCATTTTAAACCAGATTTGCCATTTTGATAATTGACGACATCGTGGTAAGAATGTTGTATCAATTATTTTGTTGTCTGCTCTCTCTCTTCTCTCTCTCTCTCTCTCTCTCTCTCTCTCTCCTTTTCTCTCTCTCTCTCCCACACACACACACACACACACACACACACACACACACACACACACACACACACATATATATATATATATATATATATATGTATATATATATAGTCTTATGCACTGTGCGTGTGCGCGCGAAGCAGTATACTGCTCATATAATCATAAGTACTTAGGGCGAGAGAATTGAGTTACTTTTTCTTTTTTTTTATCTCTCTTTTGTGTGTGGCTTATTTTTTTTTCTTTTACACGATATCAATGCCTCTCTCTCTCTCTCTCTCTTTCTGTTTCACTCTTTCTTTTACACGATATCAATGCATCTCTCTCTCTTTCTGTTTCTGTCTGTCTCAAACAACAACAGAACAAACAAACAAACAAAAAAAAACAACAGCGTTGTCTTCTGTATGTTACTGCCTTGAAACCAGTCTTGCATTATCAACAAGGATGTTGAATATAATCATATTTTCGCGCACCTTAACAAAACTGCCGCAACGATCAAAAGTTCATCTCTCGTCTGGCTTTGCCGATGATACTGGTTTTTTGTTGTTGTTGTGACTGATGCTTCTGACACACTCTTTCCGCGTAAGAATATTGTACACTATGGTGTGTGTGTGTGTGTGCGTGTGCGTGTGCGTGTGCGTGTGTGCCAGTGCGTGCGCGTATGATAAATTTCAGTTTAAGAGGAAAGCGTCTTTTCGTGTGTGTGTTGTTAGTTAGTTCTTTAGTTTAACGTCTATTCACTATAAGTGTTATCAAACGAGAAAGAAAAAAACAAACAAACAAATACGTATGATTGTGTGTGTGTGTGTGTGTGTGTGTGTGTGTGTGTGTGTGTGTGTGTGTGGCGCGCGCGCGCGTGAGAGTGCGTATGTGTGTGTGTGTGTGTGTGTGTGTGTGTGTGTGTGTGTGTGTGTGTGTGTGTGTGTGTGCAAGAGAGAGAGGACTGTGTTAGGGACAAGAGGGGAAGGTTGGGATGAGTGGTAAGATAGGTAGAAATGTGTGTGTGTGTGTGTGTGTGTGTGTGTGTGTGTGTGTGTGTGTGTGTGTGTGTGAATGGCTGACACAGGTAATAGCTGACACTTCATGATGCTCTATGTTTTCCGATCACTTTCTACATCTGGGTCTCTATCCAGCCTCTTAGTTCACTCCAAAACTCCCGTCGACGAAACCAAATATCCTTAAAAACTCCAGGAAAGGGTGTGTGTGTGTGTGTGTGTGTGTTGTGTGTGTGTGTGTGTGTGTGTGTGTGTGTGTGATTGTGTGTGTGTGGAGGGGGTGGGGGTGGGGGGGACAGGGATGGAAGGGTCAAAGCCGCCTGCCTTCTCCCCTTCATTTTCCCCCACTTGCACAACAAAACAAACAACTGAGAATCAAGTTGTGTATTGTTGTCCACTTTTTCGGTCAAACTAAGACCAGGACAACTTGCTCTTTATGCTGTTGTCGATCTCTCTTCCTTTCAAAGCGTCATGCTGACGTGGGCAGGCCATTTGGCGACTGTTTCTCTGTTTCTCGCGCGAAGACGTTTAGCCAAGGGAGAGAGACGCAAAAACACGACCTGCTCCACACGGATGCACAGTTATCCCCCATTCTTCTCCACCCCCTTCCACATCCGATTTCTCCTCGTCGTCTTTCAGTTCTACTCCCCCCCCCCCCCCCCCCCCTCCCCCCGGTGAATTCCTGGAAAGGTGGTACCTTTGCAAACGCACACAGAGATTGTATATACATCATGCATGCCGTAACCTTGTGTTAAATCAGTCGACGCGGATTTTCACCGGATAAGCTTTCAAGTGCCAAGCAGTCGCAGATGGCTCGAAATTACCTCCCTTGTCAGATTTTGATGAAATTACCCCCCATGTCAGGCAGTTTATTTTCTGTTTATATTTTCAGATTTTTGTTTAACTATCCAGAAATAAAAGGACAGAAAAAAAAACCCCGGCTCAGTCAGGTTACCGTGACCGCAACTCAATTTTACTCCAAACCTCATGGCAGACCTAAGAAAAGAAATGAAAAAGCAGCATTATGTCCTGTTGTGCAAAACTAAGACAGCAGGATCGTGATGTAGAACAGTCACTTGTTGATGCATGTTCGTTTACTGTTGGCCAAAGAAGGTCACGGATAGGCACACACACACACACAACACACACACACACACACACCACACACACACACACACACACACACTAAATAAAGACCTGCACGTGTTGGCGCACATTCTATTCCAATCACACACAGAAAAAGACACGACATTAAACAACGCCTCTCTCCTCCTCTTCCCCCCCCTCCCTCTACGCCTCCTCCCACTCACCCAATCCATTCCCCTCACTCTCACCCCACCTCTTTCTACAGTAAGCCGTCTGATCCCCACCACTCCCCCCCCCCTCCGAACCCCCACCCACCTCCTCCATCCATTGGGTAAGACGTGAAATCAATAGGCATTTCGTGATGATCAAATTACAGAGGAATTCTGGTTGGACTCGACTCGCTCGCTGCCGCTAGGGATCGAAGCCTCCATACATAGACAGATAAGCAAACACGCGTGCATTATTTATTGCCTCTGTCAAAGGGTGAGCGTTTCTACCGGCTTCTGTCTGTTGGGTTGATTTGTGTTTGTTGTCCCAGAGCCAAAATCTTTCCAAACCTTCGGAACGGATTTTTGACGAAGCTTGAAGGAAAGTTCGGATGTTGCCCATTGAACAATGAATTCATACATCGTGTGTGTGTGTGTGTGTGTGTGTGTGTGTGTGTGTGTGTGTGTGTGTGTGTGTGTGTGTGTGTGTAATCGATTTGAAAAGCAGATCCAGAATTTTTTTTTCCACTTTTATTGACATTCTGAGATAGCTATTTCGGACAGATTCGTAGATTTCTCAAGATCAATTGACCGATTTCAAAAGGAAAAAAATCAGTCTACAATATGTACACATACATACGATTTTTAAAACATTTGGGTCGGATCCAAACCCACAGAGAGAAAAAAACCCATAAAAGAGAGGTGAGTCGGGAGGGGAGGGGGGTAGATGGAGATGGGAGCACGTGTATTTTCAGTCACTGTACATGAATGAATGGAGCCAGAAACACGAAATGGCTGCCACAGTATTGCTTAGACAATGAAAATTCAGTAAGGAAACACGGTTTGGACGTGTTCGTGATCATATGCTTGTGGAGATATATTGATGAATCATGAGGCTGAAAGGGTAAGGTCCAATTTCAGGGGGTGGGGGGGGGGGGACTGTTCGATCTCCACCTCCGCTGAGGTCTGAGCTCTTTAAAGAGCACTTCTAGGTTCTTTCTTTATTTTTTCTGGCATCGTCCAACCCTTTTCCTCCCCAGAGACCCAGACACAGGCTGCACCATCTCTTGTTTGCACAGTGTCCAAAAGAACCCGCGATAAATCGCATGCGACACGCACTTGCTCCACCACATTCGTGACGGATTGCCGACTTAATTATGTAAGCGGGTTCCTCCGTCTCGAAAGACATCCTCTCCACACGCAACGTGTGGTCACTTTCGCGCTTAGAGAAACTGAACGCAGCAGACATTTCCCTGCGGATGCGGGTCAAGTATCAAGAAGGATTTCCAGGGACATGCGTATCCCTGTGAGCTGCCGAACTGGCTGTGGAGCCCCGATTGTTGTCCAGGAGATGGAAGAGAGTAGTTCGCTCGTCTATGCCAACAACGTGAGGCCCTGGTTAGTAACTTGTCTTTGTGGATCGTCTGTGTTGACGCTGGGTCCTGGTTAGTAGATCGTCTGTGTTGATACTGGGTCGTGGTTAGTGGATCGTCTGTGTTGACACTGGGTCCTGGTTAGTAGATCGTCTGTGTTGACACTGGGTCGTGGTTAGTGGATCGTCTGTGTTGACACTGGGTCGTGGTTAGTGGATCGTCTGTATTGACACTGGGTCGTGGTCAATGGATCGTCTGTGTTGACACTGGGTCGTGGTTAGTAGATCGTCTGTGTTGACACTGGCTCCTGGTTAGTGGATCGTCTGTGTTGACACTGGGTCCTGGTCAGTGGATTGTCTGTGTTGACACTGGCTCCTCGTCAATGGATTGTCTATGCTGACACTGTGCTGGTTAATGGATCGTCTGTGTTGACACTAGGTCCTGGTTAGTGGATCGTCTGTGTTGACACTGGGTCCGGTTAGTGGATCGTCTGTGTTGACACTGGGTCCTGGCTAGTGGATCGTCTGTGTTGACACTGGGTCGTGGTTAGTGGATCGTCTGTGTTGACACTGGGTCGTGGTTAGTGGATCGTCTGTATTGACACTGGGTCCTGGTTAGTGGATCGTCAGTGTTGACACTGGGTCGTGGTTAGTGGATCGTCTGTATTGACACTGGGTCGTGGTTAGTGGATCGTCTGTGTTGACACTGGGTCCTGGTCAGTGGATCGTCTGTGTTGACACTGGGTCGTGGTTAGTGGATCGTCTGTATTGACACTGGGTCGTGGTTAGTGGATCGTCTGTGTTGACACTGGGTCGTGGTTAGTGGATCGTCTGTGTTGACACTGGGTCGTGGTTAGTCAATCGTCAGCGTTAACACTGGGTCGTGGTTAGTGGATCGTCTGTGTTGACACTGGGTCCTGGTCAGTGGATCGTCTGTGTTGACACTGGGTCGTGGTTAGTGGATCGTCTGTGTTGATACTGGGTCGTGGTTAGTGGATCGTCTGTGTTGACACTGGGTCGTGGTTAGTGGATCGTCTGTGTTGACACTGGGTCGTGGTTAATGGATCGTCTGTATTGACACTGGGTCGTGGTTAGTGGATCGTCTGTGTTGACACTGGGTCGTGGTTAGTGGATCGTCTGTGTTGACACTGGGTCCTGGTTAGTAGATCGTCTGTGTTGACATTGGGTCGTGGTTAGTGGATCGTCTGTGTTGACACTGGGTCGTGGTTAGTGGATCGTCTGTGTTGACACTGGGTCGTGGTCAGTGGATCGTCTGTGTTGACACTGGGTCCTGGTTAGTGGATCGTCTGTGTTGACACTGGGTCGTGGTTAGTGGATCGTCTGTGTTGACCTTGGGGCGTAGTTAGTGGATCGTCTGTGTAGAAAGAACTGGGTCTCGAGTAGAGGATCGTCTGTTTTGACAGCATGAGGTCCTTGTTAGTGACCTATTAATGTCGACAGAATTGGTTCTGGTTGGGGGATCGTCTGCGTTCAAAGCACTGGGCCCAGATTAGAGAGTCGTCTGTATTGACAGCATTAGGATTTGAGTAGAGGGTTGTCTGTGTATTAGGTCACAGTTAATGAATCCTATACGTTGACGACACTGTGTCTGGTTATGGAGCTTGTAAGTGTTGATAGCTTTGGGTTTGGTCAATGGATCGTCTATGGTGACAGCACTAGATTCTTGTCAGTGGATCGTCTATGGTAACAACATTAGGTTCTTGCTGGTTGATGGTCTATATTGACAGCACTGCGTCCCGATTCGTGAGAATCAAGGCAAGTGGTTGATCTGCGGTGAGGACTTTGGGTGCTGGTTAATGAATAGTCTGGTTTTTTTTACAGCATCGAGTTGTGCTCTCTCTCTCTCTCTCTCTCTCTCTCTCTCTCTCTCTCTCTCTCTCTCTCTCTCTCTCTCTCTCTATGTGTGTGTGTATATCCAGGAAATATTTTCCCTATTTTATCTAACTTCGTTGAATTGAAGAAAGTTATTTCAATTCACGTATATGCCAAAGCCTGATTTGCTTGACATACGTAGGTTGTCTTTAAAAGAAAATTCAACACTACGGTTTATGGGACTGTTCATTTGAACTATAGTTTAGTCCTTGTTGATGATGTCTCCCTATTTGTTACCATCCTGCAGACTCAGACAAGGAACAGAAAGGGTAGAAGTGATTGTTGTTCATGGGAAGGACAGGGACAGCGCGTGTCTTCACAGTTGACTGACTTGCTCTCTTCTTCTGTTGCTAAGGCCTTAACCAGTTTTGACCGTCAGTGAATTCGGCTGACGAAGCCTTTTCGCCCATTGAGTGATGAGCTAGAATTACAGCCCCCCCCCCTACACACACACACACACACACACACACACACACACACACACACGCACGCACATACGCACACACACGCACGCATGCGCGCGCATGCACGAACGCACACACGCGCATACACACACGCACGCACGCATACACGCACGCAAGCGCACATGGACACACACACACACACACACACACACACACAGAGAGAGAGAGAGAGAGAGGAGAGAGAGAGAGAGAGAGAGAGAGAGAGGAGAGGAGAGAGAGAGAATGGATTTGAACGGTCCTTTCTATGGGACAGTTATTCTCGCACCGCCGTGCTGAAAGACTCCTAGCTGCCCACAGGAGACCAAGACCAAATTAAAAGCAGCTTCATGCGACTCTTCCTGTAACCCATCCCTCGTCTGCAGCCCTCATCCGCTTGTTGTTTGTCTGTAGGACCAACATTCTCTGATCACATCATCGTGTCTCACTGAGGCGCACGTATCATCCCATCTGGCCAAGTCTGTGGACAACAATGAGGTCCCAGAAGTTTTCTGAATCCAAAGGATTGGTATTGACAAAGGCTAGAGTGAAAAAAGCAAAGACAACCGATTTTTCTTTAGATGTGGTGGACCTTTCATTGGACTTGTGGATGTGAAATGAAGACAGTATGGTTCGCATTTTTATGGCTTTGTGTTCTTTTGTTGATAGAGTTTCTACTTCGGATTGGTTTGGTTTGGTTTCATTTCTCTTTTTCATAGACAGACTTTTTTTTGCCCTTATCCACTTGTGTTGGTGTTTCTAGGTTTTTAGACTTTAGATACTGTTTACATCATGGAAAGTTGATGGTAGTGTGTGTATATGTGTGAAGTAGGGGGCAATGGAAGGTGATGGAGGGGGCAGGGGAGGGGGAGAAGGAAAGATGGGATGGAAAGGAGGCAAGGTGAAAGGGCAGTGGGGGTGGGGAGGGGTGCAGTGGGAGGGGGAGGGGGGGAGGCAGGCGAGGTACTGTGGGCGGCGTGACCAGTGCCACTTTCTGGCAAATTGGTCCGGTGTGGCTGTCATACCTATCCCTGATCATCATCAAAGGCAAAGACCGGTTATCTATGTTCTTGATTGTAACTTTGACTTTAACGTTATCATGAAAAGAGAATTGTGTAAATCATCTCGTATTGTTTGAAATAAAAGTATTGATGCTTCACGCGATGCCTGACCTCCATGGAAGCGGGGGTGGTGTAGTGGACATGCACTAGTCCTCACTCACAGCAACTCCATGACTATAGAAATAGTGCTAACTGCCTCACACAAGCAGTTCCGAAGGCCTGTGAGGTAAACGCCAGTTGGGTGACACATACAGTACCTAATGTCTGTCGCATACAGTACCTAATGTCTGTCACATACAGTACCTAATGTCTGTCACATACAGTACCTAATGTCTGTCACATACAGTACCTAATGTCTATCGCATACAGTACCTAATGTCTGTCGCATACAGTACCTAATGTCTGTCGCATACAGTACCTAATGTCTGTCGCATACAGTACCTAATGTCTGTCACATACAGTACCTAATGTCTGTCACATACAGTACCTAATGTCTGTCACATACAGTACCTAATGTCTGTCACATACAGTACCTAATGTCTGTCGCAGAGCTTCTCTTATCCCTATACCCATGCCAAAGACCGGATGCTCAGCATCTGCTTATTGATGCTTATTTTGCATTGCATCTTGTGGAACAACCTTCCAGACGATATCAAGTCAACAAACTCTATCAGCCAATTTAAACATTTTCTGACTACTTCAGACACCACTGTTCCCATATACTATTACATTGGATCGAGGCAGGATCAAATAAACCATTGTAGATTACACTTAGGAATGTGTAGCATTAATCACGACTTACACAATAGACATTTACTGACTGATCCAAAATGTGCGTGTGGCCATCACACAGAAAACGCAGAGCACTACCTGTTAGATTGTTCAAACTACGTACAGATAAGAATGAATACGATATTCACTCTCAGTCATAACTGTATTGATATTCACACGCTTCTTTTTGGTGAAACATTAACCATGGAAGAAAGCGAAAGAATTTTCAAAACTGTGCATCAGTTTATCACCCAAAGTAAACGTTTTTAATATTATAGCGAATAAGTTATTCTTCCTCATCATCCTGTTCTTCATCAGGAACTTGTTCTTCCTGATCTTGTTCATCTCCTTATGCTTGTTCATCTTCTTGTTTCTCTTCTTCTTCTTCTTCTTCTTCTTCTCCTTCTTCTTCTCCTTCTTCTTCTTCTCCTTCTTCTTCTTCTTCTTCTTCTTCTTCTTCTCCTCGTCGTTGCTGTCAGGTTGGCCCTCGGATGGCTGTGTATGGTTGTTTAGTACTCCCTCAGATTTCGTCTTTGCATTAGACCCACTGCGACACTGGGCTGGGCTCTTTGGGAGTGACTTTTGATACTATGTTGTCTTTTGACTTACACATAAATAAAATAGTAAACAAGGCAAATCAAATGTTGGGAACAGTTAAAAGAAGTTTCTCCTATTTAGACAAGGAAATATTCTTAAAACTATATAAATCCTTTGTTAGACCTCATTTGGAATATGCAAATGCAATATGGAGTCCACAATTGAAAAGACAGTCTAAACAAATAGAAAGTGTTCAAAGACGTGCAACAAAGTTATTAAAAGAATGCAAAGATATGTCATATGCACAAAGATTGAAATATTTGAATTTACACTCATTGAAAGGTAGAAGGACAAGGAGGGTGGGGGGAGGGGGGTTCTTATCAGACATATAAGATATTTAATGGTATTGATGACATAAGTATTGACTCACTGTTTATTCCTTCAAGTAACAACATCACAAGGAATACTGAAGGCAAGATTTTTATACAATACTGCCGCACTAACAAAAGGAAAAACATTTACTCACACCAAGTTGCCCCCTTGTGGAATGCACTTCCTTCTAACATAAAATTTGCACAAAATACTGACTATTTCAAGAATTTTTTGGATGAAATACCCAAATTTAAAGAATTATTTGTGGATTATGATGACCGAGGCCCATTTGAGGCTAAATATGAGATAAAATGCGCACAACACATTATGAAGTCAAAGAGGGGACGTATATAGGCCGTGAGGCCTAGGCAAATAGCCTGTCCCTATATACTACTACTACGACTACTACTACTACGACTACTACTACTACGACTACTACTACTACTACTACTACTACTATACTACTACTACTACTTTGGTGTTTTGGGAGACGGGACGCATTTCTCTCTCTCTCTCTCTCTCTCTCTCTCTCTGTGTTCAAATTTGTGTATGCCCGGTGCATGGGGAATCATGATATCTGTTGTGTAGATTACCTAGTTGCATCGCTGTTAGATTTTTTCTGATCTGTTTTATCTTCTTTCCTGTCTTTTAATTTAAATTAAGATTTTTCTACAAATTTTCCCATATGCAGCATTTTTCTTTCTCTCTTACGTATCAATGTTTATTATGCAATCCGCTGATGTGTTTATTGTGTCACTGAGCACATCATAAGCATTTGCTTGTTGTTGCTTGAGTTCAATAGCTTCTTTATGTACACATCTGTTCAATAAAGAAATGCTTAAAAAACATATATAACTACATTCATGTTTTTCGACTCGCTAACATAGTCTCCAATACGCGCGTCGTGACAATCATTTTACAACGGAAACGTCATTTTGCGCCGATTCTCTTTGACTGCGCACAAAAGTGCCGCACACGCAAAGAACGATAAGCAACATTGGAAGGTTAAATAAGTAGCGAGTTCCCGAAGCTCCAAAGCTCTAATGCCCGCCAATTTGTGCTCCAGAAGAGATCGATTCACATCAGGCTGTTCTGTATTGCACGACAGTTTCCCTAATGAACTTTTTCCCCTTGGTACTTGGCCATCTCCACTCCCTGTCAGTTTCTGACAACATAGACAAGGTCATGATCTGTATACGTCTTCCACAACGAAGCATACAAGGCTCTCTGTGCTGATATAGAACCTCCCTCCCCTCACTCCCTCCTTTCTTCTCATCGTTCTTTCTTCCAAAAGCTAGTGTGTTTATACTTTATGCTCCCCCCCCCCTCACCTTTTTGTTTATGGTCTCGCTATCCCCTCCCATTATCCTCCACCCCCCCTCCTCCAGCCCCCCACCCCCACCCCCTCCGCCCTTACCTTTCTTTCCTCTTTTCCTTCCCCTCAACTCTCTTGGATGCCTGATTTCGGTGTGCTTCGTCTTGAGGCCTGAGAGATGGGAGAGGAGCTGGCAGTGTCCTCCTGTTCGCAAGCTGAAGATGATCATGTGAGCTGCTCTGTTTAGCTGGCGGTGGATGCTGTCCCCTTCAGTTCCAATGTCCAGGCGTGGGCGCCATCGCTCTTTCGATGTCCTACAGTGAAGCAAAACCCACTCTGAGGAAACTGTGGACACGAGGAGCAACCCAGGGCAGGACACAGACAGAGAGAATGCAGTTTATATAGTAGTAGTAGTAGTAGTAGTAGTAGTAGTAGTATAGTAGTAGTCGTGGTAATTGTAACTGTTATTGTAGTAGTCTTATTCCTGGTCGTCATCGTCGTCGTCCTAGCAGTAACGGAAGTTTTAGTTGTAGTCACCGTACTCGTAGTCCTAGTCGTTGTCAGGTCCTAGTAGGTGGTCATCGTCGTCATTGTCATCATGGTCATCATTCGTCGTCATCGTCGTCGTAGTGCAGTTTTCGTAGTTGTATATTTGTCGTTGCCATCTTCCTCGTCGTCGTCGCAGTAACCGTAGTAGTAGCAGTACTATGAGTCGTCATCGTCGTCTTTGTCGTAGTGGTGCTAGTAGCATCTCTCTCTGTCTCTCTCTGTCTCGCTCTGTCTCTCTCTCTCTCTCTGTCTCTCTCTCACGCACGCACGCACGCACACGCACACACACACAAGCACACACACACACACACACAAGCACATAACACACACACACACACACACACACACACACACACACACACACACACGCACACACACACACATGCACACACACACGCACACATGCACACACACACAAACACACACACACACACACACACACGCACGCACGCACGCACGCACGCACGCACGCACGCACGCACACACACACACACACACACACAACACAGAGGCCTAAACATACACAGATGCTTCTTATTCCATTCTTACCTTCCCGGTGATCTGAGCCGTTAGCAATCGTCCAGCGTCTTCACCACCTCGCCCTCCACTCCTTCCCCCCCCCCCCCCCCTCCCCCCCTCCCCCCACCCCATCTTCTCCATAGGCCCCCTTCTCACCATTTTCTGTAACAACCACACATGAAAACAGCTGGACGCGTACACCATAAAAAAAAGTAAAAGTTGAATAAAAAGAGACGAAGAAATCTGTGCTACCACGTGAAACCAATTTGGCCGAACACAAAGAGCGTCATCACCCGGCGTGGAGATTGACGCACCTTGGAGCTTTTCAGCTTGGTACGTGTTAAAACACCCACCCGAGACAAAGACGGATCGGTCTTGTTTGCGTTGATTAAAAAAAAAAAGAAATAGAGACAAGAAAAAAGTAAATGGAAGGAAATGGGATGCAACTCACGCGCGATCACACGCATTCGCGTCCCTACAGTGAGACGAATTAATTATTGAAGTTGGCTCTGTCTGGGAGGTTCCGTCGTCGCATGTAGGAAGCCTATTTGTTCAGTTGTGAGGGATGGAGGGATGGGGAAAGAGGGAATGGGGAATCAGAGGTGGGGGGGGGGGGGGGGGTTAGAATCAAGGAAGGATGATGATAACATGAGGTCCGTAAGGGTTATTATAGTATACTGGAACTGGCGAGTTGGTGTGTTCGGAAGAGAAAATATATTTATCAAAGGTACCTGTTCAGTTCAGTCGTGCGTTGTGCAACTACATTGCGAAGCGCTGACTCCGACAACTATGACATTCCGTTTGTAAAGTAATCATCTGGATGATTTTACATATACATGGTGCATACTGAATACGTGAACTGTCGTAGGCATTTGAACAGACAATAATGACGTCATGTGAGACAGTCCTGACGTACTGTGCGTGCTCGGCTTGGCTATAAACACCATGAAATGATGTGGCATAGTCTGAATGTTAGCGTAAATCGAGAGCACAGACCTGCCTCAATACATGTGTTTTACTATGGTGTGCAAAGAGGCCCTTCAGGGTTCTCGTGACAATGCAGGAAGACCAAGTCTGAAGTCTGTATGTCTGTCTGTCTGTCTCTGTTTCTGTCTCTCTATCTCTGTCTCTGTCAATCTGTCTGTCGGTCTATCTCTCAGTCACACAACACACACACACACACACACACACACACACACACACACACCACACACTACAAAGTCAGCACACCCAAGATCACATAAACCAAGACTGCGTTTGAACTCCCCCATCAAATTTCTAAAGCAAGACCTAGGACCCAAGAGCGTTTGTAAACGAGAATTCTTGTTGAAAACACAGCAATCTGGCAAGGAACCAGCGCGTTTTCAGAGAGGTCACTGGATTTGCAGCCAATGAGAGCCAGCTTCTCGGGACCATTGTACCGGCATAGAGAAGGGGAAACAAATTGTGTTCAGATTCTGACCCCTATGATTAGGGAAGCAGGAGTGCATTAAAAGAGCTAACGATCACACCTGAGGCCTTGGTCTTTGAGGTTGAGTCACAGGCATGCGTGTGTGGAGCTGTTTAAAAGAACAAACGCAAAAGAAAAATCATTCTTTACCAAATCATTAATCAATTGCATAGAAAATCTAAGCATCATGTATAAAAACAAATAGGTGAGCTCCAATGCCTCCGTGTTCGAATCTTTGTATTGCTTCTATGCCAGAAATACTTTACTAACTCATGAATTGATTGTTTAGAAAATCTAAGCGTCATATCTAAGCATCATATATGAATGTCTAGAATTAGGTTAGCTCCTATGCCTGTGAGCTCAAACCTTTGTAATGCTTCTATGCCAGATCACCCGACGTGTATTTACAGTATTCAAGATTTAAACATAAACAAAATCCACAAATCAATAGCTGAGTTGTTATTGCTTTGATCTCCAACCAAAACCAGAGCCATGTTAGTATTGTTATTGATCAAAATGTATTAAATTGAAAATGAAATGAGGCAGGGAACAGTAAACAATAAACAGTAAATAAGTAGGGTAACTTTTGCTCCCATAAGAAAACCGAACACAGAGTAACCCTACGGAGTTACCCTACTTATTTACTGTTGATTGTTCATTACTCTGTGTTCGGTTTTCTTCTGGGAGCAAAAGTTACCCTACTTATTTACTGTTTGTTGTTCACTTACTCTGTGTTTGGTTTTCTTCTGGGGGCAAAAGTTACCCCACTTATTTACTGTTCAATATGTATTAATATATTTTTTTTTTGCTTATGAGAGTCTGAAAATATTCCAGTTCTAACCTTTAACACTTATATTCATTCACTGGACACCCCCCCCCACACACACACACAACACCCCCCCCCCCACACACACACACACACAAACTTGGTGATACATAAAAGTTCAAACCTTCAGAGAAAAAAGGAATTAATAAGTAAAAGAAATGTTTAAATATACATATAGCTTGAAAAAAATAGAACCACATATTCCTCCAAAAAATATTCTTAACAGCAACTCTACTAAAAACACATCTCCAAACAAACCAGCAGTGAAACTATGAAGGAAGTCATCTTCCCACCCTCTCATTTCCAACGCAATAAGACAGGAGTCGCCAGACACGGAAGCCAGCCCCTTTGGTGGGAAAAGAGAATTCTATTGGTGGAGGGAGCACAGCAATCCCAGGCCTGCAGCGAACCCACCGTGCGATGAGACTCCAGATTTCTCCAGAGAGCGGCGCTAATTGGATGAAACTGCCCTGCAGCTGGACGCACCTTGATAGGCCATGGAGGGCGACTGGGACGAACAAAAGAAACTCCTTAACGAAAGGGCTGACTAAGCTAGAGTACGGGAACTGGGGAAGGAAGGAGAGGTGACAGAGTGGAGGCGAGGGGTTAAGGATGAGGAAGGGGGGGGGGGGGGGGCGGGATAGACGTGGCAGTGCAGGCAAATTGGCAGAGGAAGATTGTGAGCTTAATCTTTCTGAGGTAATTTACATCTATAGGCGTAAGGTTTGCTTGGCTCTGTGTAGGCAGTCTGGGGGAAGGTTGCGAGTTTGATCCTTCTGCTGTTCAGATAGTTCCTAATAGCATAAGTATCCATTTTAGACGTCATGTTCACGTTCACCTCTAGTCGGAATAGCAACCCTTTCAGAAGAGTATGGTGGATAGGGAATCTTGCCCTAAACCACACCAACAGAACGGCCACACAGTGAGATGGGCAAGGAAGATGGCAACTTTGAGGTTGGGCGCTAGCAGAATCTGACGTCGCTCCATCTGACTGTACAATCGTCACTTTACTTGTCAGATAAACATTGGCGTAATTGCTTGTCAACCTCAACGTGTTTGGTTCTGGTGGTTCGTGACGTTCAGATTTAACGTTCACTCCCACATCAGGTGCTGTGGGATACTGGGATACCAGGAGAGGTAGGGGTGAGGGTAGAAGGGACCTACCTAACACTACACAACACATTCAAATAGGCAGCGAAAATGGATTTTGTAA
>CM065722.1:17790077-17795077 GCA_033310375.1 Conus canariensis
AACAGGCAGGAACAATGGGATACAGTGGACACTCTGGACGCAGCTAGATGACCTTGACTTTGCTGACGACCTGGCACTCCTCTCCCACAGTCACACACAGATGCAGGACAAGACCACCCGCCGTGAGACAACATCAGTAGGAACATGACTCAAGATGAACAAGAAGAAGACCGAGCTGATGAAGATCAACACCACAGGCAGCAGCCCAATCACAGTCGGAGGCGAGCCCATCAGGGAAGGAGATTCCTTTGTCTCCTTGGGAAGCGTAGCTGACAGGCAGGGGGGCACCGACCGAGACATCATAGCCAGGATAGGTAAGGCGCGAGCAGCATTCATCATGCTAAAGAACATCTGGGCCTCAGGAGAGATCAGAAGGACAACAAAATTACGTATCTTGAATTCAAACGTGAAGTCGGTTCTGCTCTATGGCTGCGAGACTTGGAGAATGACCAAGGCAATACAGCAAAAAATTCAGACCTTCATCAACACCTGTCTGAGGCGCATCTTCAAAATCAGATGGCCAGAAAAAAACAACAATGAAGATCTATGGAAGCAAGCAGGACAGGAACCAGTGGCCAAGCAGATTCTGCGGAGGAAGTGGGGCTGGATTGGACACACTCTCAGGAAGCCAGCATCCAGCACCACACGCCAAGCCCTGACATGGAACCTGCAGGGGAAAAGGAAGAGAGGCCGACCTCGCAGCAGCTGGAGGCGAGACACTGAGGCAGAGATAAAGAGGCAGGGGACCAACTGGACAGGCATTCAGAGAGCAGCCCAGAACCGAATGCGATGGCGGAGTGTCGTCGATGGCCTATGCTCACCCTTGAGCCATGGGCCTAAGTAAGTAATAGTGATGAACATACTTAAAGAATTGAACGTTTATTGATTTTTTTTTGTGTGGCATCAGTTCTCGGATCAATGGAGCACCTAAGGTGGTGATTTAAAAAAAAATTTTTTTTTTTACTTTTTTCTTTTTTTCTTCCCAAAATCCACCTCTTCATTTTTTTTGTGCTTCACACTGTCCTCTTCATCTGCCAAAAAAACAAAAAGCGAAAAAAACAAAAACAAAAACAATTTCCACTACTAGGTTTTTTTCTCTCTTTTTTTTCTTCTTTTCTTTCCCAGCCAATCTCTTACACACCATGCATAGTCTGTATGTTCTCTTACAAATGGACATATTTTTGCTGATTTTAGTGTTTTGGCAATTGATACAAAGTGTCTGGGTTTGTTAATGTACTAATGTGTGGTGTACTGGCACACTCACTCTGATAATGTGTTGCATTATACGGAAACGGAACCAACATAGATGAAACAAAGGACTTAATTATTTTTAGTTTTTCATTTTGTTTTACACATACACCCGCACACACACTCTCGCTCCCACCCCCCTCCCCCTCCCCCCTCTACGTTTATTGATGTTATTTATACAGAGCAACGTAGACCCTGTTCCCGTGATTGTAGTCTTAGTAGCGTCAGCAATAATTATATGGTAGAATTGACAGTATCATAAATTACAGACGTAGTAGCAGTGGTCATAGTAAGACTGATAGTGGAAATGCTGGTGGTGTAGCTGTGGTGGTTGTAGTAGTAATGATGCCAGAAGAAGTAATATTAGTAGCTGTGACAAAAAAAGAGATTTTGATATTTAGAACAGAGAAAATAAAATCTCATAGGCAATTAAACTTGGTGCTTATTTGTTTTACCGCCATATGAAACAAGGTTTATGTTGAATAGATGCACAAATTAGAATTCACGTTTTGTTCAATTAGGTCTGCATTTGCCAACTCTGTTTTCCGAGTTTTAGTTGTATCATATGGGATCACATGAAAACAGGACTTGCAGGTTCTTTAGATTCTGTGTCGTCGTATAAGCCGTGTCCATTGGAGGCGACATGAGATGAAACAGTGCAGATTCTGACAACTCCACTCTACATCTGAGTGACTTTGTTGTAAAAAGTGTCATGTCAGTTTGTTGTCACATCGTGTGCCATATGGACATTTCAACATGGGAATAGGTGGTAAAGAGGAGGGGTGCGGGGGGTGGGGGAGAGAGGATCGTAAGTATGACTTTAATCCGTCATGTTCGTTCCATTGGTTGTTGAAGGCAGTTTTTGATTTCATAGACACACACACCATGAGCGAAAGGTACTTTTCCAAACGATAAGAAGAGGGTTTTTACTTATTATGATTTCCTTCATCTGGCAACCAGGAGCCATTAGGCAGCCTGGTGACCTTCACACACATCAACACTGCACCCATTTGCTGACCGGTTACCCGTACCAAGGGGATCGCCCAATGCTGAAGGGGGCTCACCAACAGACCACATTTGTCGATGAAGTCAGAGCAACAGACACTGATGGTGATGAACGAGGGAAGGGAGAGTGGTGGAATGGGCGGTTAGGGATGTGTGTGTGTGAGGTGGTGGTGGTGGTGGTGGTGGGGGTGGAGGGTGTGAGGAGGGAGGCAAAAAAGTGAAGAAATGTTGACAAAGGGTGGAATAAAGGAATGTGTCTGTTGATGTTGCTTTTGGTGAAACTCGTTTCCCCAGTCCCCACACTATAACGTTGCAATTTCATTTGCTTCATGTGCTCTTTCCCTTTTCATCTCTCTTTTTCTCTCTGTCTGTCTGTCTGTCTGTCTCTGTCCCTCTGTCTGTCTCTGTCTCTTTCACTCTCGTGTTATGTGCCCTTCAGACTATATTCCAAAAACAGGGAGAAAGAGTGAGACAGACAGACAGGCAGACAGACAGATTTAGAGGGACACACGTACACAGAAAGAATTAAACTCTTGAATCACTTACCCTTTGGAACAATAATTTTTTCCTCGCATCAATCATCGTTCTGCGCTTCTGCCTGAAACACCGTGAAAGCGCTACATGGTCGATTTAACTTTTCGCCCTGTTTCCTTGAGTAGCTCACAATCCGGTTGGACTTCGATACCACCCACGGTGATAATACAGCTGACAGCTACAGTTACCCCAGGAGAGCCTAATGGTGAAAATGATGGGGAAGTGAGAAGAGATGGACCTGAGGAATTCAAGAGGTGTGTGTGTGTGTTTGGGGGATGGGAA
Source organism: Conus canariensis (assembly GCA_033310375.1). Taxonomy (NCBI): domain Eukaryota; kingdom Metazoa; phylum Mollusca; class Gastropoda; order Neogastropoda; family Conidae; genus Conus; species Conus canariensis. The sequence goes on from CM065722.1 coordinate 17,793,147, forward strand.
GGGAGGTTGTAATGGGAGTTGGGGGAAGCTCGTTAAGACACTTACACTGAGACTAAGGCGGCGGCCATAGTGGGCCGTGTTTTTGACGGCGGAGCAAGAGTTCCTTGTAGTAGAACATGTTGATAACTATCAGACATTGCAAGGTGGAATCCAATTGGTGCTGAACATAAGAAAAGCCAGGTTTGCTGTTAATCTGAATGTTTTTTTTTCTTTTTTTTTGGGGGGGGGGGGGGGGTGGGGGTGGGAGGGGTCTCCGATCGGACCATGCAGTACCACCACAGAGATCAAGTTCGTTAATTTTTGTTGAATTGATTCAGTGATTTATCATTTTTATGCCTTTTAAAAATTAATTCGTTAGCTATCATTAATATGCCTTATTATCATTTGATTTATAGGCCTTGTTTATTTCTTTCTTTCTTTATTATTTATTTAGGTATGCATGCATGTATATGTGTGTAGTATGGATGTATGTATGTATTGTATATATGCATCTCTTTCATAAATTTTATTTTCATTTCTTTAATTTTATCAATTTCATTATTTATAAAGCTTCGACAACCTCTCTCCCCCTCCCTCTCATCCCACCTTCTCCCTCTTTCTCTTTTCAAACTTCCACTATCTCCATACCCCCCCCCCTCTTCCCGCCCCCCTCCCCTCCTTTTCTCCAGCCCTCCCTTTCCGTGCCATGGCGTTTAATACGTTTTCAGACTTTTTCTTATTGAGAGTGTCTTTTTAACCGTATTTACACAGAGACAGTTGTTGTTATTCTGATGGTAGGAGTATGGTGTTAGATAGGCAGGCTCCTTGCACGGCCATACTCTCCACTCTCCTGGTTCTTGTCTTTCCTTTCTTTCTGCGTACGCAGGCTGATACTCCTGCGGACACTGCCTGTATAGACAGGCAGTGGAGTTTTGTGTGCATGACCGTTTTTTTTTATCCCGCCATTAAGGCAGCCATACTCCATCTTCGAGGAAGGTGCATGCTATGTGTAACGTGTCATCCCTACCAACGGACAAACTGGCCTTCTCTTCCGAAAGTTGGTGATGGGATTTTATGTGTGTGCAAGATGTTGTGCGTGCGTTCACACACGGAACCTCGGTTTATAGTCGCATTCGAAGGACTGTATGGGGAATGGAGTCAGAACCAATGTTAACTCCGAGGGAAAAATCCCCCTGTACCGAAATTCGAACCCACAACCCCAGGATCACGAGTCCGGCGCTCTACCAACTGAGCTATTCCGGCCCCACTGTCCTGGTATTCCCCCTTCTGCCACAGCACCTGCTGTGGGTATGGAGTTAAAACTGAACGTCATGAACCTCCAGAAGCAGACAACAGAACATTTGTGCTTGGTGGTAGAGTGACGAGTTTGAAGTGAGACTGTGTGTATGATTCTCACTGGTGTGCTGCGTAAACATGGCCATTTTCTGTGCACGTCTTAATGTGTTGTCATTCTGGTGGTGTGATTGTAGTGTAAGACAGATCTCGTATTCATCCTTACTTTTCAGGAATGACTGTTTATCCCATCTGCCAGATCACATGAGGTGAGTGTAGATGTAACGATCTGAAATGAACCTTAACGCCATGCTGACTATCCTAACAGCAGAAGGATCAAACTCTCGATCTTCAGCCGCTCTGGGTGCACTGAGCTAATAGAACCTGTTACCTATGTTAACTTTCCTAATGGCAGAAGGATTGGACTCACAATCTTCTGTCAATCTGTCTGCACTCACCCCTCCCCTCCTTCCCACCCCTCCCCTCTCTCCACAATCTGTCGCCTCTCCCTTTCCCACTCGCCGTACTCTAGCTTCGTCAGCCTTTTCGTTAACGAGTTTTTCTTTTGTTCGTCCCAGTCGCCCTCCATGGCCTATCAAGGTGCGTCCAGCTGCAGGGCAGTTTCATCCAATTAGCGCCGCTCTCTGGAGAAATCTGAA
>CM065722.1:17797577-17800077 GCA_033310375.1 Conus canariensis
TGCTGTTTTGCTGCTCATCTGAACGAGCTGCCATTCTGTTTGTATTAATGTGGTGCTATGTAGGCACCTTCCACTTCCGCTCCTTCCTCTCCACTCTCTTAACGTTCCCCTCTGCCACAGCACCTGATGTGGCAAGGGATGTTAAACCAGAACGTCTCGAACCACCAGAACCAAACATGTGGAGGAAGACAGCAGTGACTCTCAGTGGTAGAGTGATGACTTTGAAATCAGGTGGGGCGAATTCGATTTCCGCTGCTGTGTTATTAAGAAAAATGACCCGTCTTAGTGTGTTGTCGTTCTGGTGATGTATTAATATTGTAAAGTACGTCCCACACCTTCCCCTCTACTACTAAAACGGTTATCATCCCTGTGTGCCAGATCACCAGAGGTGAGTGTGGACAAACTGTCTGACTATAATCTAAAGCCTACCATAACTGTATTAAGAGCTAAAGGATTGAACTTACAATCTTCTGCCAATCTCGCTGCACTACAGACTGAGCTAATGAGTCTAGCTTCCTCCACCCTATCACATCCACTCTGCCAACCCTCCCTCCTCTTTCCTGCTTCTCGTACTCTAGCTTACTCAGCCCTCTTTTTTTTTAATGAGTTTCTTTTGTTCGTCCAAATCGCCCTCTTGGCCTATCAAAGTGCGTCCCAAAGCAGGGCAGTTTTATCCAATTAGCGCTGCTTTCTGGAGAAGTCTGGAGTCGCAGTGCACGTGGCTTCACTACAGGTTTGAGATTGTTGGCTACCTCCTGCAATAGAGTTCTCTCTCGCAGGACTGGCGTCTGTCCCTGGTGGTCCCTGCGTTGATAGCGTTTGAGGTTATGAGGGGAGGGTGAACCGTTTCATGGTTAGCTGTTGGTTTGTTTTGGTAGTTTAGTTTTAGTGATTTTGTTTGGAAGTTGTTTTTGCTCATTCTTTTCCCTGAGCCACTGCTTAGAATGTCTTTTGGATGTATATTTGGTTCATTGTTGTTCTTAACATGTTTTCAATTAGACATTTTTGTTCTTTTATTGGTGCTATGTTAAAAATGTCAACTGGTTTGAACGTTCACGTGACGGTAGGTTGATGATTATGGCAATGTGCGTGTGTGTGTGTGTGTGTGTGTGTGTGTGTGTGTGTGTGTGTGTGTGTGTGTGTTTGTGTTTGTACGTGCGTGCATGTGCGCGCACGCTCTTGCACGTGCGCGTGCACACATGCTTGCGCGCGTGCCTCTGTGTGTGTGTGTGCGCGCGTGCGTGTGTGTGTGTGTGTTGTGTGTGTGTGTGTGTTGTGTGTGTGTGGTGTGTTTCCCCACCCGTCCAATCACACACACACACACACACACACACACACACACACACACACACACACACACACACACACACTGCCAGAAACAGGGGGTAAGGGTTGTAATAAGACATAGTCTCATAACCTGATAAGTTAGAACAAAACAATGCTCTGAAAGATAATGATCAATGACAATATCAATTTGCTATGACATTGGCTAGAGATCAGAATGACAACAAAGTGGTTATCAGACTTGAATTCTACTTTCAGAACATCTAGATTACTTTAGATGCCAACTAAGGCAGAGGAGCAACATTAGGATCTGAACATGCCAGTGTAAAAACACCGTTCTACACGTTTGGATATGATGCCTAGATCTATGCGAAATATGACTTCACATTCTAGTTCTTTATTGTTTCTTTCTTTCTTTGCGTGTTTGTTTGGCTTTTGTTCTATTAAAGAATTTCACACACACTCGTGTCTATAAATCATCCCCAAAGGACAAGACCTCAGGTGTGATTGTCAACTCTTTTTGCGCACCCCTGCCTCCCTAATCAACGAGGCCAGAGTCTTAATACAATTAGCTTCCAGTTCCCCCTGCTGGTACACCAGCTCTGGGAAGCCGGTCCCCTCTTGCTGCCAGTCCAGTTAGCTCCCTTGAGAAATCTTGTCCTGAAAGCACACTGGTTCGATGCGAAATTGCTGTATAATTTGACCAACACAATTCGTAGTTCTAAATCGCTCATGAATCCTTCCTTGCCTTGCTTTGGAAAAGTGATAGGGCAGTTCAAACGTGGGCTTGGTATGTGTAGTATTGAGTGTGCTGACTTTGTAGTGTGAGTGTGGAGGTGTGTGTGTGTGTGTGTGTGTGTGTGTGTGTGTGTGTGTGTGTGTGTGTGGGGGTGTGTGTGAGAGAGAGAGAGAGAGAGAGAGAGATATGTGTGTGTGTGTGTGTGTGTGTGTGTGTGGAGAGAGAGAGAGAGAGTGAGTGTGTGTGTGCGTGTGTGTGTGTGTGATAGAGAGTGAGAGAGAGAGAGAGAGTGAGAGAGATCATGTGCGTGTGTGTGTGTGTGTGTGTGTGTGTGTGTGTGTGTGTGTGTGTGTGTGTGTGTGTGCGGCGCGCGCGCGCGCGCGCGGCGTGTGTGGTGACTTTAAGACTTGGACTTTTGTTATTGTCACCAGAATCTTTAAGAGTCTACAGACGTAACATATTAAAAACACATGGACT
>CM065722.1:17810077-17812577 GCA_033310375.1 Conus canariensis
ACCAATAGAATTCTTATTGTCAGACGCTCTTTGAGCCTTGGCTTTGGTTTGAAAAGTGAGTGCAGAGTTAAAACATTGGCTTAGAATATACGCCCTTGAGTGTGATGATCATTGTAGTGTGTATACGCGCGCGCGCGCGCGCGTGTGCGTGGTGCGTGCGTGCAGCGTGCGTGCGTGCGTGCGTGCGTGCGTGCGTGCGTGCGTGCGTGTGTGTGTGTGTGTGTGTGTGTGTGTGTGTGTGTGTGTGTGTGTGTGTGTGTGTGTGTGTATTTCAGAGCCTGTTATCAGATCAAGTGAGATGTTGGAACCTGCAAATTTACCACTATGAAATAATGTAGCAGTGCATAAAATGCGATCTTAGGGCAAAAGTCAGCAGCAGAGCGGTCCAGGGGTTCCACGGAGAGGAAGTCCACAGGGCGAACGTCCATGCAGTGGAGGTCCTCTCCCCCAAGGATTCATGTACTGTGAAAAGGACAGATTAAGCAGAAGATTATTAAAGCGCTGCCAGATACCAGCATAAAACATTTCAAAAGTCAATTCTGTTATTCCGCCATTAACTGTGCTTCACACTTGAAACTGCAAACAGGCTTGAAGATATGAAAGCGACCAGTGATGAAAGCCAAAGAAACTGGTGTTATACATGTGCATCAACTAAGGTTGCTCTACACAGAGCAGATGATACGTTTCACTAGATGACAGTCCATCAGGGAGAGGGACGTGGTGGGGGGGGGAATAGGAGGATGGGTATGGGGTGGGTGGGGTTGTAGTCATACAGAGATCTGCATGTCGATAGTCTCTGTTCTTCCTTCATGTATTTCAAGTGCGATTACTTGTCGTTTGGTAGCCCCCCCCCCCCCCCCCCTTTGCCCCCCCACTCCCTATCTCTCTCTCTCCCTGTCTCTGGCCAGTATTTTTCTCAGATATTATCTGTTTGGCTGTCCCAGATCTGTTTCACTGTTGATGAAACACAAGTGGGACCTGTCTCTGTCCTGTCATGCCATGGTATGTTAGGTGCGTCAAGTCAGTTCTTTCTCATCTTGTGTCATTCCCTTGTCAGCACCACACGCCAAACCCTGACATGGAACCCGCAGGGGAAAAGGAAGAGAGGCCGACCTCGCAGCAGCTGGAGGCGAGACACTGAGGCAGAGATAAAGAGGCAGGGACCAACTGGACAGGCATTCAGCGAGCAGCCCAGAACCGAGTGCGATGGCGGAGTGTTGTCGATGGCCTATGCTCACCCTTGAGCTATGGGCCTAAGTAAGTAAGTCATTCCCTTCCTCTACCTACCACACCTCAACCCACACCTCACACCTCTCCTGTACCACCTTGTACTTTCCGTCCACTATGGATGGATGCAGAGAGAGGAACAGAGGTTTAAGTGCAAGATGAAAGTGTGAACATTTGGCAAGAAAGGGTGTCCCAGTTAGACGACCTGTCTGTTCTTGCTGTTAAGGGGAGTGAGTGGCTGGCGTGGGTGGAGAGGAGGAGGGGAACGAAGGGAGGCGAGGGGGAGTTGGGAGGGTGTGTGGGGTGGAGGCAGTTATGAGCTGTGCGTACATTTGGACAAGATTTCCTCTGTGAATTTAGGTTCTGAGAGACAACGTTTAATTCGTTCACATCGGAAATGGAGAGGATTATAATGGAGAACAGGGAAATCAGAGACTGCATTGTTCAAACTCTGTGTGTGCGTGCGGTGTGTGTGGTGTGTGTGTGTGTGTGTGTGTGTGTGTGTGTGTGTACGCGCGTGCGTGCTGCGTGTGTGTGGTGATGGTGTGTGTTGTGTGTGTGTCCGTGTGTGGTGTGTGTGGTGCGTGCGTGGTGTGTGTGGTGTGTGTGGTGTGTTGTGTGTGTGTGTGTGTGTGTGTGTGTGTGTGTGTGTAGATTGTCGTTGTGTGTGTGTGTGTGAGCATCGCAATGTTTGAAATAATTGCGTGTGTGAACATATGAATGAAAAAAAAATTGTTGTGCTAGAGAATTAGAAAAAAGGGCTTCTCTCTCTCGCTCTGTCTGTCTGTCTGCTCTCTCTCTCTCTCTCTCTCTCTCTCTCTCTCTCTCTCTCTCTCTCTCTCTCTCCTTTTCTCTCTCTTTGTTTGTGTCCCCTTCTGGCTCTCTTTGTGTCTGCTCTTTCTCTCATGTCCTTTGTCTCTGTCTGTCTGTCTGTCTGTGTCTGTGTCTTGTCTGTCTGTCTGTCTCTGTCTCTGTCTGTCTGTCTCTGTCTGTCTGTCTTTCTATCTGTCTCTGTCTCTGTCTCTCTCTCTCTCTCTCCTCTCTCTCTCTCTCTCTCTCTCTCTCTCTCTCTCTCTCTCTCTCTCTCTCTCTCTCTCTCCTCCAGTCTCAATACCAAATGTTCATGTAGTCGAAGGAATCTGATCTTTAAACCCATCATGGTCATTGGTGATTCCAAGCATACAAAGGGGATCGCCCAGTGCTGAAGGGGGCTCACCAACAGACCGGATTTGTCGATGAAGTCTGTGCGACAGACACTGATGGTGATGGAGGA
>CM065722.1:17817577-17830077 GCA_033310375.1 Conus canariensis
CATTTGTCCAGAATGTTTTCAGAATAGCGGCCATTTAGGGATTGCTAGGGTACTGCAGACTACTTCTTTTCTTTTTTCTTTTTCTGTGGAGTCTGTTTTGTCACTTTTCTGCTTCCAGCCTCGTCCAGATTTAACACTCTGCCAGCTCAGCACCGATAGTCTCCCCTGGAGGGGTTTAAGTCGTCGGGAAGGCTGGGGGGGGGTGGGACCAGGGGGGCGGGGTGGTTGTCTAGTCTTCAGAACTGGAGATGATTTTTTTTTAGAGCCCGGTCCGTTTCTCTGATGCATTTCATGCCTTGATGTTAGAAGTGAAAACACCGGAGGCACTTCACAGTTCAGGGTGTTGTATTGTGCTATGCGACGTTGACATCTTGTTCCTGGGATTGTAGCGTAAGTGGCATGTGTAATACTCATAGAATGGTGATGAGAATGTGTATATAATAGTAACAGTGGTTGAAAATAAAACGAGGCGGTGAGAACACCACAGTATTATGGACTGTGGTGTGTCTCTATTTGACGCCAGGAGCACAGACACAATCAGCCCTGTCTCGCTGATGAGTCCGATCCAGCGGACGAAAGGCCTAGGAGCAAGCAATACAAATCTATCCGTCTTCGAGAGGGATTGCGATGGTTCCCTCATGCAGCCAGTTAAGGGTTTTCATATTTATAATATATTTTCTTAATGTTATGTTCCCATTTTCTTCATTTTCAATTCCGCCTCCCCCCCCCCCACCTTAAGTTCAAATCTTTGCCAAGTCATTACTGTGATGACGGAGGGGTTGTTGGCCTGCGCTTGTTTTTCCCCCACTATTAGATTGTTCGTCTTTGTATTTGTCTGACTTTATTCAAGTTTAAAAGGCTGTGCCAGTCTTGAATAAAAGTTACTCTGTGTTAGGTTTTCTTATGGGAGCAAGAGTTACCCCACTTGTTTATTGTTAACAGTGGTTGTAATGACTGTAAGGGTTCAAGAGGTGGAGGTGTAGTGGTGATGATGATAATTCCAGCTGTGCCATCGTAAAGAAAACGAATAGAAGGACAATCAGATTCTGTAATTCTTTTTGTCTTTTGTGTAAGCTGTGTCCCTCTGAGGCGATGAGATATAAAGAAAAAAATGCAGATTTTGTAAAGTCTGCATTCACATCGGAATGATTATGTTATAAACTACTGAGTCGATTTTTCTTACAACTTCTATCATGGAAAAATTAAAATGGGAAGAGATAGAAAGGAGGAGTGGACCAGCCGCCGTGGCGAAGTGGTCAGCGTCGCGGACTCCCGGCGGGAAGGTCGTGGGTTCGATTCCCATCAGAGTCATGTGGGATTTTTCCGCCCAGACCGGCTCCTACCCAAAGCTGAGTTTGTTTCGGGCTCAGCTAGGAAGACTGGGACCACACAGTCGAGTTTCATCCACTTAATGGATGTGTCTCTGAGAGTGTTGTTCAAATTTCCTGACGAACACTGCAGGTGTCTGTATCTCTCGGGCCTGGTTGACGCCGGTATATATTATGAAAGGAAGCGTAGAGTACAGCCCTGTCATGCAGTCTCAGACCGAAATGGAAATCCGTAGCATCATCTTAATCATCCCCATTCTCATCGATCAACATAAAAAAAATGTCTCAAATTCTGTGGCCCTTCATGCCCTGCTGTCATGGTGACCTCAATTTCGATGTCCTCTCCACGTTTGTGACCTTGGTTTTATTCCGTCGGGGTCACCGGTATCGACGAGTCCATGGGGGCTGTCGTTAGACGGACGTGGTGGCGCCCTCCGGAGGGAGAGCTCACTCACGCCGGCTCTGCGACTAAGCAATTATTGTCATCAGTAGGGGGCTTAGTAGGTGGTGTCCTGCGTATGTTGGATCAGAACAGGCGCCACTGAACACCACCGAAGTAACTCTATAGCAGTGCAGTGTCTCCTCCGATGGGTTGCCTCTTGACGACTTGACATTGACTACTACCCATGGATTGCCGGTGCCGGGGCTGCGGCGGGACCGATCGGGCTGTGGCTGTGGACGGGGTGTCGGAGTGAGCGGCGTGGGCGCACTGCCACAAAGGTGGCACAGAAGTTGGGACAACAATTATAAAAAAAAAAAAAAAAAGAAAGAAAGGAGGAGCGGGGAGCTAGTAAAGGAGGAGTGAGGAGTGGGGAGATCTTTTGTGTTAATTCTAATGGTCCCAGTTCGTTTTGATGTGTGTTCAAAGCAGTTTGTATAGACACATACACGATGAGTGAACGGCACTTTACGAAATTATGGACAGAGGTTATCTGTTAATGATTTTCTTTCTCTGCTGACCAGAAGTCATCAGCCTCCCGGTTGAACTTCTTACAATGCAAAACTATTCCCGTTCGCTGATCCCTTATCCGTGTGCATACGCGTGTGATGGAGGAACAAACTGCCATACAAGCACACACTGAAGGATTCCTTGTTTTCTCCATCCTCGTCCTCCCCTGAGAGGGTTTTCTGGCATTTAGGATTGTGGATGCATTCCTCGGAGGATTTTTAAAGGCACTGTACGTGTTCTCTTGCAACAGAAGACATCAAGACCCCGAATTGTCACTCGTATCATGCCCTGCTACACACAGGGAGCTCATTTGCTGGAACAGAGTTAAGATTTTTATTGTGTGATTAAAAACACGCTTATCTCTCTGCTTTTGTCTGTCTGTTTGTCTCTGTGAGTATTGTTTGTGTGTGTGTGTGTGTGTGTGTGTGTGTGTGTGTGTGTGTGTGTGTGTGTGTGTGTGTGTGTGTGTGTGTGTGCGTGCGTGTGTGTGTGTGCATACGCGTATGCTTGATTTTTGATAGCGGTGAACAGCCAGTTGCAAACAACCTTTAAGATATCTGGATCTTATTGATAAGGAGGCTTGATGTTCAGAACGTTGAGGCCTCCTTGGTTGTTTCTAAAGAAGTGGGTGAGAAACAGCGTGTATCAAAACGCCGAATCAAACATTCACCTCACACTGAATCCTTCACACATACATCAACAGCGCTCGCTTCAGGTACTCCTCCACAGATTTCTGTTGGTCCACATCGATCGGCTGCACCATCCGTGTCAACATCACCCTCTCCATCGTAACACGTTAAGTCAACAACATGCATCGGTGTTTTGTGCTCACACTGCTTTACAGTTCCAAAACAGACACCCCATGCTGCTCCACCCCTCCTGCCTTCTCTGCCCGTTTCTCATCGTTCATCCTCTCTCTCTCTCTCTCTCTCTCTCTCTCTCTCTCTCTCTCTCTCTCTTTCTCTCTCTCTCTCTCTCTCGTTCCCGCAAAGGAAGACATGGTATCCAGATGATACCTGGAGCAGTTGAATTAGTTTTACTACTGTATGCTGATGATGTGGTTCTTCTGTCCGGGACAGTTGTAAATTTGCAAAACCAACTAAATGTATTGCAAGAAGAAGCAGACCGCTTAGGTTTATCAGTTAACTTGGATAAGACGAATATAGTGGTCTTTAGAATGGGTGGCCACCTATCAGTGTGTGAAAAATGGTCTTATGGAAATGCAGACGTTCAAGTAGTTAATTCATATAAATATCTTGGAATGATATTTTCAACAAAATTAACTTTCCGTTACGCATGGGAAGAATCTCTGAGAAAAGGGAAAAAAGGTACTATTAAAATTCTGAAATCTCTGAGAAAACTGAATTGTACAGACTGTGGTATATTTTGGAAAATGTTTGATACACTGATAAAACCTCTTCTTACATATGCAGCTGAAATTTGGGGCTTACATGAAAATTCGCAGATGGAAAAAGTACATACGTATGCAATGAAGCGTTTCCTTCAAGTACCTATTCATTCATCCAACACCGTCTTATATGGAGAAATGGGCAGATACCCTTTGTATATAAGTACATTTGTGAAATGTATTAAGTACTGGGGTTGAAGATCTTGAAGCTACCCCAGTCCCGTTTGAGCAGGCAAGCCTATGATATGATGCTTCTAGAAATGGAAAAAGGTAAAGAAAACTGGGCTCATAAAGTAAAGAAAGTCCTTTCAGAACAGGGTTTTGGAATAGTGTGGATGACCCAGGAAGTAGGAAATGAGCAACAGTTCATTGCGGAATTTAAAGACAGGCTTATTTGTTCTTTTAAACAAAATTGGCACTCATATATGGAAAGTAAAGAAAAATATCGCTGGTTTTTCTCATTTAAGAATGTGTTTTATTCTGAAAAGTTTCTCAATGTCATAACAGATAAATGGCACAGAATAAATTACGCAAGATTTAGGTTGAGAACTTTAGGTTTTAATGCGAACAAAAGATGGTTTGAATGTGAAACGTCCACAGAATCTCCTTGTCCTGCATGTAGACATATTATTGACGACGAAGAACACTTTCTGTTCCACTGTACTGCTTATAATGAAGTGCGGACAAATTGTTCATTTTTCCAGTTAGATATAGCGAAAAGACAAAATGTCGCTGTCGTGTTATCATCAGATGATGAACTTGTAATTAAATCAGTTGCGAAATTCATCGCGGAAGCATTGAAAATTAGACAGATGAAGGATAGTGAAATTTAAGATAATACATTATAAGAGATATCTGAATGAATATTATTCATCGCACGTGGAAGAGATCAGTAAAATACAATGTCATCATTTGATTGAGTGGGTGGTCGAGTCAGTCTTAAGTTGTTTTTAATTTTTTTTTTAAACCTTACTGCATTACTCCTGTGCGTGAGGACATAACGAAATGTTACGAATTTATTTGTTTTTGATAACCTTGGATTTGATACACACTAGGAATGAAAGTGTACTATTTGTTTGCAGGAAAGGAAGAGGGAAATGTTATTGTTCTGTTACCTCTCCCCCCTTGTCAAAAGACCTCTTTGGTAATGACAATAAAATATCAAAGTGTCAAGTGTCAAAAAGTCTCTCTCTCTCTCTCTCTGTCTGTCTGTCTGTCTGTCTGTCTGTCTGTCTGTCTCTGTCTTTATCTCCTTTTTTCACACATACGCACACATACACACCCACCCATACCCACACACCCAACTCACCCATCACACACACACCCTCCCCCTCCCCTGCCCTCCCCCCACACCAGTCTTTGTCACAGAACTGGGCTCAGTTTTCTACGGCATGTGAGAGTCATTTTTGTACTTCCAGTTCTTATAGAACAGGGAGTACTTTAGAATGGGAACGAAGAAATGCTGTGTGTGTGTGTGTGTGTGTGTGTGTGTGTGTGTGTGTGTGTGTGTGTGTGTGTGTGTGTGTGTGTCCGTCCGTCCGTGGTCAAAATGTGTTCCACTCGCTCCAGACAAAACTACTAGGCCGATCTTTCTGAAAATTTGTAGGTATGTTCATGATGGGTCACGGATGATACCCGATGTTTTAGTTTACCGTTATAGCCGTTACTAACGGCTGTAACGGCCTGTAATGGGTTTTCTTCTTTATGGAATATCTCAGAAAATACTTGGCCGATCTTTGTGAAAATTAGCAGGTATATTCATTATGGGTTACGGATGATGCCCGATGTTTTAGTTTACCATTATAGCCGTTACTAACGGCTGTATAGGCATGTAACGGTTTTTCTTCTGTATGGAATATCTCAGAAAGTACTTGGCCGATCTTTGTGAAAATGAGCAGGTATGTTCATTATGGGTCACGAATGATGCCCGATGTTTTAGGTTAAGCCGTTATAGCCGTTACTAACGGCTGTAACGGCCTGTAATGTTTTTTTTTCTTATTTATAGAATATCTCAGAAAGTACTTGGTCGATCTTTCTAAAAAAAATTGTAGGTATGTTCATTATGGGTCACGAATAATGCCCGATGTTTTAGTTTACCGCTATAGCCGTTAATAACGGCTGTAACGGCCTGTAACGTTTTTTTCTTCTACATGGAATATCTCAGAAAGTACTTGGCCGATCTTTGTGAAAATTAGCAGGTATGTTCATTATGGGTCACAGATGATGCCCGATGTTTTAGTTTACCCCGTTATAGCCGTTACTAAGGGCTGTAACGGCCTGTAACGGTTTTTCCTCATTATAGAATATCTCAGAAAGTACTTGGCCGATCTTTCTGAACATTTGTAGGTACGTTCATTATGAGTCACGAATAATGCCCGATGTTTAAGTTTACCGTTATAGCCGTTACTAACGGCTGTATAGGCATGTAACGGTTTTTCTTCTTCATGGAATATCTCAGAAAATACTTTGCCGATCTTTGTGAAAATTAGCAGGTATATTCATTATGGGTCACGAATAATGTCCGATGTTTTAGTTTACCGTTATAGCAGTTACTAACGGCTGTAACGGCCTGTAACTTTTAAAAAAAATTCTTCATGGAATATCTCAGAAAGTACTTGGCCGATCTTTGTGAAAAGTAGCAGGTGTGTTCACTATGGGTCACGGATTATGCCCGATGTTTTAGTTTACCGTTATAGCTGTTACTAACGGCTGTAACGGCCTGTAACGGGTTTTCTTCTTTATGGAATATCTCAGAAAATACTTGGCCAATCTTTGTGAAAATTTGCATATATGTTCATTATGGGTTACGGATGATGCCCGATGTTTTAGTGTACCATTATAGCCGTTACTAACGGCTATAACGGCCTATAACGTTTTTTCTTCTTTATGGAAACTTTCAAAAAGCACATTGGCGACCTTTCTGAAAATTTGTAGGTATGTTCATTATGGGTCACGGATGATACCCGATGTTTTAGTTTACCGTTATAGCCGTTACTAACGTTAACGGCCCATAACGGTTTTTCTTTTGTATGGAATGTCACAGAAAGTACATAGCCGATCTTTCTGAAAATTTGTAGGTATTTTCATTATGGGTCACGGATGATGCCCGATGTTTTATTTTACCGTTATAGCCGTTACTAACGGCTATAGCAGCCCCAAGCGGTTTTTCTTCTTCATGGAATATCTCAGAAAATACGTAGCCGATGTCTGTGAAAATTAGCAGGTATTTTCATTATGGGTCACGGATGATGCCCGATGTTTAAGTTTACCGTTATAGCCGTTGCTAACGGCCCATAATGGTTTTCTTCTTTATGGAAAATCTCAGAAAGTTCTTGGCCGATCTTTCCGAAAATTTGTAAGTATGTTCATTATAGGTCACAGACGATGGCCGATGTTTACCAGAATAGCCATTACTAACGGTTACACCAGCCCAAGACGGTTTTTCCTCTTTATGGAATATCTCACGCGTATTCAGGATAAACTGGGAGTACGTTTATATGCTTTGCATCTTGTTTTTTTTTTTTTTATCCTTCCTTCCCCAGACGCAAAACCACATCCCCTCCTCTCTCTCCCACTTCTACCACCCTCTCTCCGTCCCTCTCTGTCTGTCTGTCTGTTTGTCTGTCTGTTTGTTTGTCTGTTTGTCTGTCTGTCTGTCTCTCACTCTCATTTTCTCTTTCTCTATGTCTGTCTGTCTGTCTCTGTCTCTCTCTGTCTTTCTCTCTCTCACTCTCATTTTCTCTTTCCCCATGTCTGTCTGTCTCCATCTCTCTCTCTCTGACTCTTTTTTTGTCTGTCTGTCTCTGTCTCTGTCTGTCTGTCTGTCTGTCTGTCTGTCTGTCTGTCTGTCTGTCTGTCTGTCTGTCTGTCTGTCTGTCTGTCTCTCTCTCTCTCTCTCTCTCTCTCTCTCTCTGGTTTATCGCCTTCCACACGCACACATTCTCAGCCGAAAGAGCTTCATCAATGACGCTGGGGAATGTTGCAGAAACGAGAAATAATTCGAAATAATTTCTTCTATAACTGTTCTGGGATGAAAGAAGAAATATATCAGGTTTTCTTATCCCTTTTCAAATCTGTCTTATGAGACGAATCGGAAATGATTTTCAAGCAGCAGATGAAAGACCGTCTTTATTTGGTCGGGGGAATGTGCCAGACACATCTAGCGTCAGTTGTCGAGAAAGTTTTCAGAATAGCGTCCATTTAGGTATTGAAAGGAGACTGCGGACTGCCTCTTTCTGTAGAATTTAGAATGAGAGGGGGTTAGTTACCGCCAAAACAGACAAACGAAGTACAGGACAAAACACAATGCATTTCGATCTCTTGGGTCTTTGTCAGGCAAAAACAAATAACATTTAGGACAGTGAAAACGAAGAACGAGAAACCACTTATCTTCTCATATTCAGCGAAAGAGAAGAAAATCTGTCTGTGGAGTCTCCTATGTCAATTTTCTGCTTCAGACTCACCAAGTTTCAATACTCTGCCAACTTAGCACCGATATTCTCCCCTTTGGGGGTTTTGAGTCATCAGGAAGACTGGAATGGGGGATGGGTGTGAGACCGGGGTGCGGGTGTTTGTGTAGGCTTTAGAATTGGAGATGATTTCTATAATTAACGTGACCCTGTGTCTCCGATTTATTTTAGCTTTGATGTTAGTAGTGAAAACACCGGAAGAACTTTGCAATTCATGATGCTGTATTGTGCTATGTGACTTACGCATATATTCCTGTGTGCTGTATTATAAGCTACATAGGCACGGTTAATGTGGTTGTGATGAACATTGTGTATACAGCAGTAGCAGCGGCTGTAACGCTGATTGGAATACTGCTAGTGTTATGATCCTTAGAGTTCTTTTTATCTGCTCTGTCTGCCTGTCTGTCTGTCTGTCTGCCTGTCTGTCCGTCTGTCTGTTTGTCTGCCTGACTGACTGCCTGCCTGTCTGTCTGTCTGTTCATTAGATATCACGAACATACACACGCACACATACAGATTCATTCTGTCTCTCTCTCTCTCTCTCTCTCTCTCTCTCTCTCTCTCCCCCCCCCCCTCTCTCTCTGTTCACCTCCCACATACATATTGTCACACACAAACAGACTCTCCCTACCTCTTTCCTCACACACACACACTGACTGAAACCATTTACTGTCAGATTAACATAGTGTTGTACTGACATTTTAAAAAGAAAAACCTTAATGAATTAATGAGGTAACGAAAATAATACAAATAAACATCTGAATGACATAAAAATCATAAAGGAAAATTAACAGGGAAACACTTAACATTTCTAGGTAACATAATAAAAATTCAGAAATTGTAACAATAAAGCAAATTACATCTTAACTGTACTGAAAATCAACAATCTCTCTCTCTCTCTCTCTCTCTCTCTCTCTCTCTCTCTCTCTCTCTCTCTCTCTCTCAGAACACCATGAAAAAAAAAAAAAAAAAAAAAAAAAAAAAAGGAACCCCCCCCCCCCCCCAAACACATGCACACAAAAACACACACCATCCAATCACACACACACACACACACACACACACACACACACACACACACTCTCTCTCTCTCTCTCTCTCTCTCTCTCACAGACACACACTCATACACACACACACACACACACACTCACAAAAACCACGCTTCCCCTTCCCCCTACTCACGTGTATGCGAGCACGCACATATATTCACTCACAGACAAACAAATAAAAACCAAAACTCTCTCTCTCGCACGCGCGCGCACGCGCACACACACCCACACACACATACACACAAACTGCCACCTCCCCTACACACACTCAAAACATATCCACACAAAAAACGTATAGACGTACGCACAACATGCTCTCACATATAAACAAAACGAAGTTCTTCCCCCCCCCCCCTCTCTCTCTCTCTCTCTCCCTCTCTCTCTCTCTCTCTAGCGCGCGCACAACCTGTGCAAAAGTTTCGTAAATGGAATAATACGACCTAGTACACGTGAGAGTCGGACAGCTATGTCATGTAACAAATTCTTTGCTCTACGTGTACATCAGACCACTAAACCAAAAAAAAAAAAAAAAAAAAAAAAAAAAAAAAAAAAAAAAAAAAAAAAAAAAAAAAACCCCGTTAGAAAAATCTGCCAAGTGGATGAGACTTGATCAGATTTACAGCCAAATTGGCTAGCCTCCACCCATTTTCTGGGTTGGGACAAAAAACACTATGCAATGTTAAAGGTAGATTTTTAGACAAAATTTTATCATGAAGACATTGAAAATACGCTTTTGTTAATGAACATTCAAGTAAAAAATGAGATACATTAAGGTTTTGACCACAGACACACAAAGGAGATGGTTTTAAAAACCTGCCAAACCAACAATCCACCCGTATTCTGTGCAATAAATTTCGATTCGGAATAGAACCTGGCGGACTTATACAATGACTGCCGGGGGCAGAAAGATCCCATCTGTTCTTCTGAATGGCAGCTTCAATGTACTGTGTTCTTCTCTGGTCCCAGAGTGCTTTTGTCAGAATATTGTTTATTTCAAGAACCGAATAAGGAATATCACATAAAACTGTATTCGATTTGCACATTGAAGCCTCTTTTGCACAGGTATCAGCCAGTTCATTCCCTCGAAGATCGCAGTGACCGGGTACCCATAATAATGTTATTTTGGAACCTCGCATCATTAACTGGTGAATTGAAAATAAAATTTCACTGACGAGATCAGGACGACTTGATGTATTTTGAAGGTGTAAAGCCGTTAAAGCAGACTTGGAATCTGACAAAATCAGTATTCTTTCTGGTAAGACTTGCACATCAAGAATGAAATTAATAGCTTTCATAAGAGCAAATAACTCAGCAGTGAAAATAGAACAACCTTTGGTAATATGAAATCTTTTTTCAATGCTAAGGGAAGGTATCACGAAAGCAGCACCAACCTCAGAAGTACACGAAACTGAACCATCAGTGAAAATATGCAGATAAGATTCATATTCAGTGTAAATCAATTCTTTAACAAGAGAAGCAAGCAAAAGTGGATTCTCATTTTTAGTAATATTACCATAGGAATAGAAAAAATCTGCTTGCTTCATCAACCAAAGGGGGAAAGGGTATTTGGTCATTTTAACAATGTTGTCAAGCGAAAAGTTGCATGCATGTAAAAGAGGAGATACATAATCAGACAATGAAGTATATGCTTTTTTATTCCGTATCTCTCTAGAAACGTAGGTGCTTTCATCAAGTTCAGAAGTAACTGAGTTAGGGACTGTTCTTGCTCGTGCTGAGTAGCTACAAGCACAGAGCATCCTATGTTCATTTAAAGGCAAAACTCCTGCCTCTCTGTAAGTCATATCAATTGATGCCCATCTTGGAAGCCCCAAAGCAATTTTAAGTGCTAAGGAATCAATACTAGTTAACTTATGTAAATCTGTCTTTGGTGCAGTGAAAAATACTTCTTGACCATAACTTACAATCGAACGAACTGTCCCTAAGGCGACATGGATAAGATTAGATCCATAATTTATTAGAGGGATTCCAGTTAGGACTCGCAGTAACGCAATTTTCTTTCTTGCCTTTTCCACGAGATGATTTATATGTTTACACCAAAATAATTTATAGTGAAAAATAACGCCTAGAAATTTTACTTGCTTACTTGGGAAAATGAAAGAATCACCTATCTGTACTTTTACAGCGTCCCTACCTTCAAAATCGATATTTTTCTTTGTAAATATAATAAAAACCGATTTGTCCGTTGATAAGTTAAAACCGTTTGAATTTAAATAATTAACAAGTTTACTGACCGCAAATTGAAACTGTTCAACAATTTTATTACGCTTGATTTTGTTTTTTGTAAAATTACAATTTACATTTTTCCACATTGCAATATCATCTGCATAAGCACCTAAAGTTGCCCCTTTCGTGTCAATCTGATTAAGATCATAAAGCATCAATGAGAAGAGGATTGGAGAAATGACACTTCCTTGAGGGACACCCATGTTAACATATCTTGTACTTGACAGCACACCATTTAGTTTTACTTGTAGCGTTCTTCCAGATAAAAATGATTGTAAAAACATGTAGAAACGACCTTTAATCCCAATTTCATGAGCCTTGGACAATAATTTACAATGCCAAACAGAATCGTACGCTCTATGAATATCAAAAAACGTGGCTAAAGTAGAGTGTCGCTTAGCCAAGGCTTTTTTGACGTGTGAAGCTAAAAGACTAACATGATCAGTGACACCCCTCCCTTTTCTGAAACCAGCTTGAAATATTGGCAAAATCCCATTCTTTTCAAGGAAATGTTCTAATCTGAATTTCATTATCCTCTCAAAAAGTTTTCCAATGTGAGGAGTCAAAGAAATGGGTCGAAAATTAGAAGATTTTCTTTTTGATTTTCCTTGTTTATGGATAGGTACAACTGTTGCTTTCTTCCAAGCCATTGGCAGCTTTCCAGAATTCCAGCATAATTGGAAGAACTCTAATAATTTTTTCAAAAAGCATTGTGGAAAATGCTTTATCATGTTGTAAGAAATGGGATCAAATCCTGTCGCAATTTTACCAGATTTTAGACGGCGAAGTGAGTACAGAAGCTCCTCCATTGTTAGATTTTTATTAATATATAACGTGTTGTCATTGTCATGTGGTTCAATGTTTCTCCCTTCGTTTTCAATAGTTCTTCTTCGTTCTTGCTCTTCTTTAGGCAGATGTTCAGTCTGACTCATTGCTGCGAAAGTGTCAGCAAATAATTCAACTTTCTCCTCGTTTGTTTTATAGATTTTATCGTTTTCAATCAAAACAGGATCTGGGAGATGAAAAGAACCTTTAGATTTTCTAATTTCTTTC
>CM065722.1:17837577-17840077 GCA_033310375.1 Conus canariensis
GATATTAGACAAAATAATGCAGAAATGAGTGGATGAGAGAAATGGAAATAGTGTATGCAAAATGCTAGTATAGGCCTACGTGCGAGTGTGTGTGTGTGTGTGTGTGTGTGTGTGTGTGTGTGTGTGTGTGTGTGTGTGTGCGTGTGTGTGTGTGTGTGTGTGTGTGTGTGTGTGTGTGTGTGTGTGTGTGTGTGCGCGTGTGTGCGTGCGTGCGTGTGTGTGTGTGTGCGTGTGCGACTTTGACAATTGAAAAGAAAATACTGTTCTAAATTTAACAATTTAAAAGATAAATTACAAAAAAAAAAAACGAAAAAAAACACCAAAAAACAAAAAAAAAAACCCTAGAAATATTTACACAAACGAGCCAACTGGGCTTAACATCAACGAATTTACAAATGTAAAAAAGGCGTGAAGATTCTGGAAAATGCATTGGGAATCTTTTTGTCGGAAGTTGGAGAGAGATGAGTTAAAATAGGAACAATCAAAAAGAAAATGCAGAGTATTGAAACTGTCGACTGTTCCACAAGCGCATTGTAAATTTCTGTGGAATTTTGTACGAAGAGCGTTAACTTTAAGCCTATAAAAGAGAGATTCCAGTTTCCGAAATTTGTGTACATGTACATACGTCTTTGTATACAATTTACGAATTTGAATGGACGAGTTAGATGGACGAGTAGATTTCTGAGTTCTTGAACAGCAGCTCAGTGAAGAATCTTGTGCATGTATTTTAAAGAGTACTGAATCTTTATACAGATTATAGAAAGACTCAAAAGAGACTCCTTTTAAGAGTCCATAGGCTTCGTGAAGACTCCAAGGTATTTTAATATGGACAGAATTTTCAGAGTTTTTGGATCCCATACGGGCAGTTCTGTCTGCCCATTCATTTCCTACAATCCCACAGTGTGACGGAATCCAGCAAAAGTCAACTGTTGTCCCTCTAGATCTAAGGAAATGGATAAGAATTTTTAGTTCGGTGATAATCTCGGCGCGACTGGTAGCAGCAATAGATTCCATTGCTTGAAGAACAGATTTGGAATCAACACAAAAAAGTATTCTAGAAAAATCACGTGGAATGTCAATAATATAATGCAGAGCCATTAGAATTGCTATTAGTTCAGCCGTAAAGACAGAGAACCCCTTTCCAAGATGAAATGATTTATCTGCTTTCAAAGCAGGAATAACAAAGCCGGAACCAGCATTGCCATTTAATAGGGATCCGTCTGTATAAACTTTTAAGTGATTAGGATAACTATCGTCAATATGTGACTTGGCCATAGCACCTAAGACGTTATTATTAACATTCTTTTGCAAATCAGTGTATTTATAATCAAACCTTGCTGGGATAAGTTCCCAATGAGGAATGGGACTCAGGGGATAACGTGGGGCTATGGTTTTGTGATCAATTTTGGCAGATTTCAACAGGTTTGAGGAATACGTAACGATGGTTTTATTTGATCGTATTGTTTTTGCGCGTTTTGGAAAATCTAAATCAGATCGCATATCAAGTTCATCCTCATTTGAGTTCTGAACAGCAGAACATCTTAGAATGTATTTAGCACAAGCTAATTTTCGATAAGCATCCAGGGGCAAAACGCCAGCTTCATGATATGTCCCTAAAATGGAAGCGTAAAGGGGAACTCCCAGGGCTATTCTGTATGCCTTGCAATCTGTGCTTTGTAGCTTTTTTAAAAGATACTTAGGAGCTGAAAAATATACTTCCTGTGCATATGGAATCCTTGTCCTGACCAGAGAATTTGATAAATGAATTAAGGTGCACGTATCCTGTCCCCAACTCTGGTAACTCACAACTTTAAGAAGATTAAGAGCTTTCCTTGCTTGAGTTATGATATATTGAATATGTGTGTTCCATGATAATTTTGAAGTAGTGTGTGTGTGTGTGTGTGTGTGTGTGTGTGTGTGTGTGTGTGTGTGTGTGTGTGTGTGTGTGTGTGTGTGCACGCGCGCGTGTGAGTGTGTATGTGTGTGTGTGTGTGTGTGTGTGTGTGTGTGTGTGTGTGTGTGTCTGTGTCTGTGTCTGTGTGTGTCTGTGTGTCGTTCTTTTATGAATACTAATAGCCTTTCAGATGTCTAAGCTACAGTGGGAAAGAGTCTTAGCGTTAAGAAGTTTCAGGCCAGTTTGCGTTTTCTTTTTCTTTCTTTTTTTATTTTACAAAAGTGGATATGAAGAAGCAGCATGTATTATGATATCAAATCGAACACACACACACACACACACACACACACACACACACACACACACACACACACACACACACACACGCACACACAAACGCATCTCAGTAATTTCTCCACACATATGCCAACAGCCCTCACCTCAACATGGGTGCAACTCCACAGCCTGTTCTGTTGTGTCAACATTGATCGTCTGCACCTGCCGAGTCAACGTGTGTCCTCTGGCATTTCACAGCAGTCAACAACAACAACAACACACCTCCATGTTCTGTCCTTAGGCCAAAGGCACTCGCTTCTCTCTCTTCCT
>CM065722.1:17845077-17890077 GCA_033310375.1 Conus canariensis
AATGGACATCGAAATTGAGGTCACCATGAGAGCAGGGCATGAAGGGCCACAGAACTTGAGACATTTTTTTTTTAATGCTGATCGATGAGAATGAGGGTGATTAGGATGATGCTACAGATTTCCATTTCGGTCTGAGACTACATGACAGGGCTGTACTCTACGCTTCCTTTCATAATATATCCCGGCGTCAACCAGGCCCGAGAGATACAGGCACCTGCAGTGTTGGTCAGGAAATTTGAGCAACACTCTCAGAAACGCATCCATTAAGTGGATGACACTCTACTGTGTGGTCCCAGTCTTCCCAACTGAGTCCGCAGCAAACTCAACTCTGGGTAGGAGCCGGTCGGGGCAGAAAAACCCACATGACTCTGATAGGATTCGAACCTACGACCTCCCAGCCGGGAGTCCGCGACGCTAACCACTTCGCCACGGCGGCTGGTGTACATGATTTATATGACAATGAACGCTAGCGTACATGATCTATATGACAATGAACGGCAACTTTCCAACAATATTTCAAACGTCTGAAATGAATTGGACATAATTCATTAAACAGGAGACTTACTTTCGATAGGTTTGAGCCACTTTTTGTTCCCAAAGAAGCAGATGAGAATCAGTATATGTCAAGAAACCGAATCGATCATGCACTTGCTGCTGACATTTAACACACACACACACACACACACACACACACACACACACACACACACACACACACACACACACACATATATATATATATATATATATAAACACGCTTATCGTAGGTCCTCCTCCACTGACGGTTCTGTTGTGTCGACATCGATGTTCTCCACCCATCATCCGTGTCCACATCGCCTTCTACCATTGCACGGTGAAGTCAGCAACAGGCATCTGTGCTCTGTGCTCAGGCTGGTTTCCTGCCTGCCCCAGTCTCCCCACCCACCCTCCCCACTCCCACTGACGCCTATCCTGCTCTCACGGCACCCCCGCTCCTCCTCGTCTTTTTCCCCGTCTCCATCGATCAGTAGCAACCAGTATTGATACGGCCGAGTTTCCCCACTGACAGATTATATATAATACACTGTTTATTTCGTTTTGCACAGAATGTAGTTGATCCATTGGGAAAGCGAGGGTCTACTGACTAAAAGATGAAATTCATATTCCTGATTTTGCAACTTGTGTGTCACTGTGGAGCCAGATACCGTGAAGGAACTCAAAGCGACAGAATCAGCACCTTTGCCTTTCCCTAATTGCAGTTCCAGTGTGCGCACTGAAGGCATTCTCTACTTCCTGTTGATCACCCCCCTCCTTTTGTCTAGTCCTAAAGAATGCACTGAATGCTACTGACTATGTGACGCTCCTCTTTGTCGTGTCAAGAGCTGCCATCAGAACTCATTCTCATTGAAACGAACTCCTTCGAACGCGTGTTGGTGAGGACCAGAATGTATGTGTGCGTGTGTGTGTATGGAGGGGGGGGGGAGGGGGGATGGGAAGTGGGAGGAGAGGGGAGCGGGGATGGAGTGGAACAAGCCTCAGAATCTCTAATCAATAGTGGACAGATCGCAACATCCACATACAGGGAGATCGAAGACAGTTTTCACTTTCCACCCCCCCCCCACCACTCCCTATAGTTCCTCCTCTCCTTCCCTCCATTCCTTCCCCCACCCTCTCTTCCATTTCTTTCACCACCCCCAGCCGACCCATGCACGCCCAACACTAGGAGAAACATCACGTACTGTGAGGAAGGAGACTGTTATGAGTTTGGATTGAAATGACCATCCGTGTCAACATCGTCCTCTCACATTGCATGGTGAAGTCAGCAACACGCATCCGTGTTTGGTGCATTCCATGTCATGTGCCACTCACAATGAAACATATTCTTTCAGAGTGTTGGGACTTGCATGATGTGAGACGCAAACATTTTACAGCAGATTCCATGAAAACCTTGTTCAGAGATGTTCCGCCTGACGCGATCTTTGAGTTCTTGAAAGAGATTAACATTTTTCATCGGATCTGAGATTTCACAGTGGAAAGATTTTTTAACAAAATTTCGGATGGGTTTTTTCGAAGATGTATTTTAAAGAGTTGTGTGAATGAATGACTTGTGAGTTGATTTTAACGTGGTGACAGCCCTGACATGGCCCCTTGCGGTCGGCTGGGCTATAAGCAACATTGTCTTACCTTACCTTACCTTACCTTACCTTACCTTACCTTACCTTACCTTACCTTACCTTACTATGCTGGTTTCCTGCCTGCGTCCTTCTCCCCACCCTCTCTGCTGTCCCGTCCCGTCTAACCTCTGTCCTGCTCACACGTCATCACTGCTGCCTCCCTGTCCCTCCAGCCCCCTCTGTCGATCATCAACAACCAGTATTGATGGAACCGAGCTTCCCTGCTGACAAATTAGGAATAGCATACTGTTCAGTTCGTTTTACACAGACTGAATTTGATCCTTTCGGAAAACAATGTTCTGCTGATCAAGTGAAAAAAAAAAAAACGTTCCAGATTTTGCCACTTTTGCGTCACCGTTCCTTGTTTTCTTTCCACAAAACTTTAGATAAGTATTGTGTACAGTGTCATGTATTCAGCTATTTCAACGTCTGTTTTCTGTCATAACGGGTAATGTCTTGCTTACAAGCTGTTGAGCTAAGCCAGGAGCACCATTCTTCGAGAGTCACGTCACTCCGAGCGTCCACCGGCAGATTTTCTGTCTGGCTGACCAAGTTAGTGCCCGTTGGCGTGATGTCTAGTGGCTTTAGAAGGCAGGAAAATAATATGCTAGTGGCTTTAGAAGGCAGGAAAATAATATGCTAGTGGTTTCAGAAGGCAGGAAAATAATATGCTAGTGGCTTTAGAAGGCAGGAAAATAATATGCTCTGTTGACATTAAACTACGTTCGAAATGGAACTCGCTGTCAGTCAGTTGAAGACTCGTTGGGATTAGCATGAAATTGGACTGGATCTGCTAAAGGGATATGGTCGGCATTAAGGTAATGAAACAAAAAGCATATTCCGTCAAAAAAGAATTTGGCCTTTAAGGCACGTCCAGCACAAAATAACAATGCCGTCCTTGCATTTGGATTGTGTGTTTTTGTTTGTGAATATTCCATTTCTTTGTCATTCTGTTTATTAAAAAAAACAAATGCATATACACCAACCTTGGATGAGTTCGTTTAGTGGCTACATGCCATCATTCCATAGAGTTTGGTTAAAATTTCATCTGTAGTTTGTGTGTCATCACGGTGATTGGTTAAAACCCCTTCTGTAGTTTGTGTATCACAATGGTGATTGAATAAAAAAAAAATGCAGACATGTAGAAGAAGGAAGAACGAACTTTACATGCTAGCTCACAGGACAAGACAAACACCCAGCACATTAAAAACTATTAGCGAGAAGACGGAAACAGACTGCAATAGGCCAGGAACTCGACCTTAATCGCCAGCCCGTTATTGCTGCAAATTTGCTATTAGTTGAGCTTGCCACAAAGACACCTTCAACAAGTCAGCTGTAACTCTACCCTCAGGGCTGTTCTTCTAAGCTGGCCAAATTAGTAGTTCGTGTAGCTCGATTGCAGACTTAGGCGATCCGTAATTTGTTTCTTAAAGCTCCCAAATACGTAGCAGATCGAGGGGCTAAAGACCGTCAAAGATGTGGAGGTGACAGGATCAGTATTTTTGCCTTTCACTGATTGGCGTTCCATTGCGAACATTGAAGATGATTTTCACCACTTCCTGCTCTTCTGGCTGTACTGTCTGCCTGTATTTTGCAGCTTTTCTGTCTGTTTTCCACGTTTTACATCATATACTCAGTCTCTCTATCTTTTTTAATCTAATGTGAAGTCATAGTAAGTGAATCAATGTAAAAACCAAAGTCTCTCTCTCTCTCTCTCTCTCTCTCTCTCTCTCTCTCTCTTTGTCTCTCTCTCTCTTTGTCTCTCTCTCTCTCTCTTGCTTGGTTGTAGTATGCTATGAAGTACCGATTGCAAACAGTCTTCGTTTGAACTACAGTAGGGAGCAGGTTAGAATTTAGAAATTTCAGGCCGGATTGTTTGACAGAAGTGGATGAAAAGCAGTCTGTGTCCAGAAACCAGATTGAACGTGCAGCTCTCTGTGATTTCTCCACTCATAATATACCAACAGCCCTCTTTTTTTTCTTTTTTTCTTTCTTCTCTTTTTTCTCGTGTATGCAGGCTGATACTCCTGCGGACACTCCCAGTATAGACAGGAAAGGAGCAATCCCATCTGCCCAAACAAAGGGAGTGGAGTTATGTGTGTATGAACGTTTTTTATCCCGCCATTAAGGCAGCCATACTCCAACTTCGGGGAAGGTGCATGCTATGTGTCACGTGTCATCCATACCAACGGCCAAACTGGCCTTCTCTTCCGAAAGTTGTTGATGGGATTTTACGTGTGTGCAAGATGTTGTGCATGCGTTCACACACGGAACATCAGTTTATAGTCTCATTCGAAGGACTGTATGGGAAATGGAGTCAGAACCAATGTTTAACTCCGAGGGAAAAATCCCCCTGTACCGAAACGGCCCAGCGGAGATTCGAACCTGCAACCCCAAGATTACGAGTCCGGCGGCTCTACCACTAGGCTATTCCGGTCCCCCCTCAATGTGTGTCCTTCACTGCTCACTGTCTGTAGTATGACATCGATCTCTTGCAACATCTGTGTCAACATCACCTTCTTACATTGCAAAGCGCAGTCAACATCACACACCCGCGCTCTGTGCTCAGGCTGATTTTCTTTTCCATAAAAGGCACGCATTCCCCTCCCCTCCCTCCCATACCATCTGCCTCTCCCCCCCCCTTCCCCCGCCCCATCACTCTCGGGCTTCCTTATCCCTCCGATTGCCATCCATCCTCTCCTAACAGCCCCATCCTCCTCCAGATAACCACTTCCATCTATCAATAGCGATATTGATATAACCGAGTTTGGTCCATTATGGATCGCCTCCCCCCCCCCCCCCGTACAAATCTATGCATAATCGTTTCCAGTAGTAAATATTGATTATACAAACAACTTTGGAAAGTTCACTTAGACCTGTCTGTTCGTGAGTGACTGTAGTGTCAATCATTGTGCCCGTCCTCCTGTATCAGTGATAAGTGTGCTAAGTGTTCACACACACACACACACACACACACACACACACACACACACACACACACACACACACACACACATAAAATCCACACACACACATAAAATCCACACACATACACACACATACACACACACAGACACACATACACTCACACACACACACACACACACACACACACACACACACACACACACACACACACACACACACACACACCCCGCACACACATGCACACACATGCACACACACATATACACACATACACATACACACACTCTCTCTCTCACTGACTGACTGATTGAAACCATTTACTGTCAGATTAACATAGTGTTGTACTGACCCTCTCTCTCTCTCTCTCTCTCTCTCTCTCTCTCTCTCTTTCACACACACACACACACACACACACACACACACACACACACACACACACACACCACACTCACAAACACAAACACACACACAATCACACACACATACACTCACAAACACACACACACACACACACACACACACACACACACACACACACACACACACACACACACACACATGCACTCCACTGCACAACTGAGCTGAAGTTTCAAAGACAGGGGAGATAGATCTTACATTTCCCCTCCCTTCGTCACCCACCCTCACCAACATGCTCCTCCAGTATCTCCTTTCCACCTCCACCCCCCCTCTCTCTCCTTCTAATCCTCTCTTTCTCTCTGTCTATGTCTGTCGGTCTGCCTGTCAGTCTGTCTGTCTGTCAGTCTGCCTGTCTGTTTGTCTCTGTCTGTCTGTCTGTCTGTCTGTCTGTCTGTCTGTCTGTCTGTCTGTCTCTCTCTCTCTCTCTCTCTCTCTCTCTCTCTCTCTCTCTCTCTCTCTCGACGGAAAGCGAATGCATGATATTTTTTTCTTTATAAATTATGCATTTAAACCTTTTTTCGTAATGGATGTAAAAATTATGTTCGCGTCTATGTGGTTCTATGTTGATAATACGTAATAGCTTACTCGTTCTCTAAAATTTCATGTAATTGCTTTTTGTGTTGAGATGTTTAAACATCTCACACAGTCCCCCCTCTCCAATCTAACAGTATTATCGTTGCAATTAGTATTACTATTATTGCGTTGTAGATAGGCCTGTGGCCCAAATACGAATAAACGACTTTGAAATCTCTCTCTCTCTCTCTCTCTCTCTCTCTCTCTCTCTCTCTCTCTCTCTCTCTCTCTCTCTCTCTCTCTCTCGCTTCCTTTCTCGCTTTGTCGGTCTGTCTTTATCGTCTTCCATACCTCCATTTAAGCTAAAACGTCTTTTTGGATTACGTCGGGGAGTGTTGCGGAAGACATAAATCAGTCCACGTTTCAATTTCCTTTATGGGTTGTTCTGGGATAACGGAAGAAATATAGCCATATTCCTGGGTGTTTTTTCCCTTGAGACCACGCGGAGCTGGTCTCCAACAAACAGATGAAAGACAGGATTTGATTGGCTGGGGGAGGGTTCCAGGGTCAGACACATGTGGCGCCATTTGTCTGGAACGTTTTCATTTAGGAATTGCGAGAATACCACAGACTGTCTCTCTTCATATCTCAAGTTTCTTTCGTCATTTTTTTTGTCCCATCTCAACACTCTCATTCAGTCCTGCTGGGTTTGTGAAGTCATCTAGGAACAGGGAAGAGAAATAGGTGTGTGTGTGTGTGTGTGTGTGTGTGTGTGTGTGTGTGTGTGTGTGTGTGTGTGTGTGTGTGTGTGTGTGTTTCGTATACGGTGGCCTTGATGGACCAATTGCAAGCAGTTATTCAGATGTCTGAACTTTTATGGAAAGGCAGCTTTTAATGCTCAAAAGTTTCAGGCCAGTTAGTTTTATATTTACAACAGTGGGTGAGAAAAAGTAGCATGTGTCAAGAAAGCGAAACGAAAATGGATATCACGTTGAGTTCTCCACACATGTATCAACAGCCACCCTGCTATGGGTGTTCCTTCACAGACTGCTCTGTTGTGTCAATATTGATCAGTTACACATCCATGTCAACATCGCCCTCTGGGATTCCACAGCAAAGCCAGCAACACGCATCCGTGTTCTGTGGTCTGTATTTCTTGTCCACAAAAGGCACCCACTCCGCTCTCTTGCCTCCTTGCCCGAAACCTCCTTCTCCTCTCTTCCCCTCCTTGGCTCACTTCAGCCTTCCATTTCCACCCCCCCCCCCGCTTCCAATGACCCCATTCCCGTCCATCCGAGTACCTCAATCTGTCAACAATAACCCAGTATTGATACAACCGAGTTCCTCCTTAACAAATTATGAAACAACATGCTGTTCATCTCATGTATCATAGAGAATTTGAGTCATTTCATGAGCAGTTTTCTTGTGATACAGAGCTGGACATGTACTTTCAGAGTCTTCCGCTTTCTTAGGTTTCGTTTACGAATTTTTTTCTTTTGATTTGTTGTTGGGTAAGGAATCCTTTTCCATGAAAAACTTAAGATAATGATCATGGAGCATTCAGCTTGGGTCTTTCACGACTGTTCGAACGTCCGTCATTTATCTTAACGGGCAGTTATTAGGCTGTTTCCAGGAGATCTCTGTTGAGCTAACCAAAAGATCCACCATCCAGGCTTCCACTAGCAGATCTTCAGTTAGGCTAGCGACGTTAATGACATGAGAACGACGTCTAGTGGCTTCAGAAAGGAAGAAAATGCGCTTCGTCAATCCAGAATACAAATGGGATTGGGAATCACGGTCAACCAGCATTGTGAATGAAAAACAGACAGACAGACAGACAGACAGACAGACAGACAGACAGACAGACACACACACACACACACACACACACACACATGCATGCACTCACACACGCACGCACGCACTCACACACGCACGCACGCACGCACAGACAGACAGACACACACACACACACACACACACACACACACACACACACACACACACACACACACACACATGCGCCAAATGTAGCTTAACTGGGCAGAACTTTCAAAGACAGGAAAGACAGCATCATGCTCCCCCAGAAACCAGCCCATGCCTCCCCCCCACTCCACCCACCCTCACCATTCTCCTCCAGCTCTTCCTCCCACTCGCTTTCTCCTTCTTTCCCGCTTTCGCTGTCTCTCTTTATCTACCCGCCACACATGGTACATTCCAGCTGAAACAACTTCACGAATGACATTGAAGGTGTTACCGAGAAAATAGATCAGACCTCGTTTCAATTTCCTCAACAATTGTTCTCGAACAAGAGAAGAAATGCACTGGTTTTCTGTCTTTTTTTTATCTATTGTCCAAGCAGTAGATGAAAGACAGGATAGAGGCCGGAATAGCTCAGTGGTAGAGCGCCGGACTCGTAATCTTAGTGATCCTGGGGTTGCGGGTTCCAATTTCCGCTGGGCCGTTTCGGTACAGAGGAATTTTCCCCTCAGAGTTAACATTGGTTCTGACTCCATTTCCCATACAGTCTTTCGAATAGGACTATAAACCGAGGTTCCGTGTATGAACGCACACATAACATCTTGCACACACGTAACATCCCATCACCAACTTTCGGAAGAGAAGGCCAGTTTAGCAGTTAGTATGGATGCCACATGACACATAGCATGCACCTTCCCCGAAGTTGGAGTATGGCTGCCTTAATGGCAGGATAAAAAAAAACGGTCACACACACAAAACTCCACTCCCTTTGTTGGGTATAGGGGGTTAATCCTTGCCTATCTATACAGGGAGTGTCTGCAGGAGTATCAGCCTGCGTACACAGAAGAAGGAGAAGAAGAAAGACAGGATCTGACTGGTTGAGGGAGGGATCCAGAACCAGACACATCAAGCGTCATTTGTTGTGAATATTTTCAGGATAGACGTCAGTTCAGGTTTGCTAGAATGCCATAGATAGTCTGTCTGTCAGTGTTACTCGGCTCTCTTTTGTTTGAGGAATGATGAGGGAGGGCGTGGGATAGTGGAGTCATCGAGAACTCTGAAATTTTGGGATGACATTTAGACCGCAGTCTGCTGTTCTGATATACTTTACCGTTTACGTTAGTGTTGACATTCTGGAAGCCTTTTTATGAATTTTGACATTGTTCGTTATAATAGCATGCTTTGAAGTCTGATCTTCCCTGCTTTGTATTCCTCCAGGATGGATTTCAGGGGTAGTTTCAGCTTTG
This sequence comes from Conus canariensis, assembly GCA_033310375.1. Classification (NCBI taxonomy): domain Eukaryota; kingdom Metazoa; phylum Mollusca; class Gastropoda; order Neogastropoda; family Conidae; genus Conus; species Conus canariensis. The sequence goes on from CM065722.1 coordinate 17,854,316, forward strand.
CCAGCAAGGGCAATGGACAACGTGGGAGAATGCACTCCAAAGAAGTCTCACTTGGAATGACATTTGGCACATGGCCCCTCTCAGGATCAGCTTCATTCTCAGATCTGCATATGACCTTCTGCCCTCAAATGCAAACCTGGTGAAGTGGGGGAAAACAGACGATCCTGCATGCCCCCTCTGCCATGAAAAACAAACAGTGGAGCATGTCCTAAGCTCATGTAAAGTAGCCCTGGCTCAAGGAAGGTACACATGGAGGCACAACCAAGTGCTCAAAGAAATTGTACAAGTAGTCTGGGCTAGTACCAACACCACAAAAGGGAAAATCAGGACTCCAAAAGCACCCGCAACATTCTTCACGGCAGGAGGCAGCAAATCATGGCCAAGAACAACAGTGCCACTCGAAACATGCAGGCAGAGTCTGCTGGACGGGGCAGATGACTGGGAGTGCACTGCAGACCTCCCAGAATGGAAGAGTCACCCAGAGATCATCAGCAAGAGTGGCATGAGACCAGACATAGTAGTCCACTCTAAGTCAACCAAGCAGCTGATCATGATCGAGCTCACGGTGCCATATGAGAACAGAATGGAGGCAGCTCAAATCTACAAGACTGAAAAGTATGCTGATCTGGCAAACAGCCTGAGGAGAGAAGGCTATCAGGTCAAAGTCCTCACTGCAGAAATTGGAGCTAGGGGGTTTGTAGGAACGTCTGCATACAGCCTCATGAAACAGCTCTCAGTTGCAGGGAAGGAAAAAACCAGAGCCCTGAAAGCAATGGCAGAAGCGGCAGAGAGGTGTTCAAGCTGGATCTGGTCAAGGAGGAACAAAAGTGAACTTCATAAGGCTTAATTTCCCTACAAATATCAGGTGTCCCTGTGGCTCAGTGGTTAAAGCGCGAGTCATTAAGTGGAAAATGAGCATGTCCAGAGGGTCATGGGTTCGAATCCCAGCCATGGCTCGTCCCAAGATGGGAAAAAAAGGGGCAGCAGAGGGACATCCGGAGTCATGAACCGGGTGTGGCCCAACCCCCCTAGAGTGTCAGGAGATAAGGGCCGAAACACTTGCTTGAAGGGGGCTTCTCTTCTGAGGACTCTCTGCTGCCACGCTCTCCACGAGTTTCTTTCTACTGAGATGGACGTCTATTCAAAAATTGTTATACTAGTGGCATCAGTAGTACTAGCGTGTGTGTGTGTGTGTGTGTGTGTGTGTGTGTGTGTGTGTGTGCGTGTGTGTGTGTGTGTGTGTGTGTGTGTGTGTGTGTGTGTGCGTGCGTGCGCGCGCGCGCGTGTGTATGTATGCATACGTTAATACGATATGTGAAATATATATATACATGCCCTTTTAAAATTATGCTTTACCTTATTTTGCTTTGGGTAGATGTGTGATATGTAATAATGTATTGTGTTGCTTGTAAAGTGCTTATAATTCTCAGCCATGGAGCAAAGTGCGCATCAGGTGTCCATAATTATTATCATTGCTGTGGTGGTGATGGCGTTACAAATATGATTAGGAGAAATAATGATAGTGAGAGTAATGGTGATGATGGTAATGGTTTAGATAGTGGTTGCAGTGGTGGTAGTAGTACCTTTAACAGAAGTAGTAGCAACAGTAGCAGCAGCAGCAGCACCGGTAGTGGCACTAGTGTTAGTAGTAGTAGTAGTAGTAATAGTAGCAGCAGTAGTAGTAGCAGCTGCAGCAGCAGCAGCAGTAGCAGTAGTAGTAGTAGTTGTAGTAGCAGTCGTTGATTTTGTTGCATGGTATTGTAACAGGACTAGGAGCAGCAGCAGTAATGGTAGTAGCAGCAGATAGTACTGCTATGATAGAAATAGCCTTAGTGGTTAGGTGTGGAAAGATGAAATATCTTAGGTAGTTGAATGTATTACCTATTATTCTTATTGCCATTTTCAAACAGGGTTGTTTCTATGTGGAATATCTATACTTACAAAATTCATGTTTTGTTTACTTAGTCATCTGCGTGTTAACACTGTCGTTTTTTTTTTATTATAGCCATGTCCATCACAAGTTCTACGAGAGGAAAGAAAATCCAGATTCTGTAAAGTCTGCCTTAATATCAAAATGATTATATTATATGATGATTTATATTTCAAGTGCTTCATCACTGATGGGTAATGACTAACTGCATACCACACACAAAATTTTACCATGGAACTAGGTAATGAACGAGGCTGAAGACAGGATCTTTTACGTGAATCAAGATTCCCCCTGTACATTCTTTAGCTCGTGCAGGGCTATTTTGCAGGACAGATCTCACGTTAGTGAAAAGCACTTTACCAGATGATGGGTACCTGGTTTTTGCTGGAGTGATTCTCTTCACTTCGTAACCAGGTGCCATTAGCCAGCCTGGTGATTTCGCACAAAACAAAACTGCTTCCATTTGCTGTTCAGTGAGCCTTCCCACTGGTGACAACATCGATTTGACAGAACCGTAGGATTCTTCTGTTTCTGTCCTTTATTGCTCCCCCCGTACTGTTAGTCCGATATTTAAGGTCACGAGTTTATGCCAGGACGGGTTATCTGAAGTGTACTTTTAATCTTCTGTCTAGTCATAAAAGGCATCAAGATTTAGACGTACCACTATTATCGGATATGCATCATGGAACAAGCGTTTCAGGCTGCACAATTCTAATTTTTTTTTATCCATGAGATCAGTTTTATAGTGTTCTCTGTCTCTGTCTCTCTCTGTCTCTGTCTCTCTCTGTCTCTGTCTCTCTTCTCTGTCTCACACACACACACACACACACACACACACACACACACACACACACACACACACACACACACCGCCTTTGAAAACTGTCAATGAGGAAACTGAAACAGACTGCATGTTCCAGGAACTCGACCCCTAATGGCCAGCCCGTTATTGCTGCCAATCTGCTATTAGCTGACCTTGCCACAAAGACACCGTCAACAAGCATGGCGTGATTCTCCCCTCAGGGCTGTTCTTCTTAGCTGGACAGATTATTACTTCGTGTGACTCGTTTGCGAACATAAAGCGATCCGTAATTTGTTTCTAAAAGCTCCCATACAGCTTGAGGGGCTAGATACAATCAAAGATACAGAGGCGACAGGATCAGTATCTTTGCCGTTCACTTGTTGGTGTTCCTTTGTGCACATTAAAGGCTTTCACTACTTCCTGTTGATCACCCTCACCTCTGTCCAGTCCTAAATAACGCTCCCACTATTGCCTGCTAAGCGGAGCTCCTGTTTCTCGCACCAACAGCGGCCACCAGAACTCATTCTCATTGAAACAAACTCCTTTGAGGAACAGAGTGTATGGGGGAAGGGGAAGGAGGTGGAGAGGAGTATAGAGGAGAACAAGCCCTAAAAGTTTCTAATCAATAGTTGACAGATCGCAGCATCCACAGGTATAGGGAGTCGAAGACAGCTTTCTCCTCTCCCCACCCCCTCCCCATACTTTCTCTCTTCTTCCCTCTATTCCTCCTTCCACCCTCTCATCTGTTTTCCTCACCACCCCTAAGTGACCAAATCACGCTCAACGCCGGTCGGAAAGTCAGGTACTCTTAGAAAGAGACGGATTGAATGACTGTTATTAGCTTAGGTTGAAAGATCTAGTAACTAGTTCTCTGTGTGTCTGTCTGTCCCTGATTTGTGCGTGAGGAGAATGAGATTATGTGACACAGTTAAACTGCATGTTATATGCCTCCAAGTCTAGATGTATTTGTTACAAGACGGATTCCGATTGATCAAAACCTGGTTGGAACCTCCGTATTTTTTCAGGGGTCAGGGTGGGGATCGGGAGTAGGGGTAGATGGGTTTATTTTTTCGAGACAAATTTCGATTGCTTTGTTCCTCGGGCTCCGCTATGGATTAAAAAACGTATGTTAGGTTGGTCTGTTCGCTGGTCGGTTGGTTTGGTTTTCATTACTTTTTTCTGCCTTGAAACAAATCAAAAGTTTTAGTTAATTTTCACACATTATGCAACTCTAATATGGGGTTTGATTGATTCATGTTTTTTTTTTCTAACCTTGTCTTTGCTTTCTGTCTTTCTTTCTTTCTACGTACGCAGGCTGATACTCCTGCGGACACTGCCTGTATAGACAGGCAGTGGAGTTTTGTGTGTATGACCGTTTTTTATTCCGCCATTAAGGCAGCCATACTCCATCTTCGGGGAAGCTTTCTGTCTTTCAATACCCTTCATTTATCACTAGAAAAGAACATGCACGTGGTTGGGAACGACGGGCACACAGACGGCGATTAAAGAAGAAGAGAGGTGCACCATTTTCGGATCGTAGTTGGTTGTATTCCATCTTTGGATCAGTTAAATTCCCGTGGAACTTGACAGTTTGTCTGTACTCTAAGCCTTGTGAAAATATTTTAAGGAGAGATCAAGCAAACGAAAAAAAAAAATCCAACGGAGAGAAGGAAGCGTTCTGGGGACGGGCGTAAAAAGGGATCCTCTTAGTTAGTGTCTGTTTGCTTATCTGCATGTCTGTCTGTCTGTCTGTCGGTCCGTCTGTCTGTCTGTCTGTCAGTCGGTCCGTCTATCTGTGTATCTCTCTGTCTTTGTCTCTGTCTCTCTTTCTCCTCTGTCTGTCTGTCTGTCTCTCCCTTATCCCTTGTCTTTCTCTCTTCTCCCACTTAGTTCCTCCCTGTCTTTCTTTGCGTGTCTCTTTCCTTTGCCCTGTGGGATCAGATGATAACAAGTTCTCACTGGCATAATGCGTGCGTGCGCTCGCGCGCGCGCGCGCGTACGTGTGTGTGCGTGCGTGTGCGTGGTGTGTGTGTGAGAGGACGGGGTGGAGTTGGGAGAGAAGAAGGGAAGGGAATTGGGTGGAGGAGAAGGGAGAGGGGCTGGGGATTTTGTAATGGGTTGTAAGACGAGTTAAATGTGCTGATAGTCTGTCCAGAATGTACAAGTTAAGAAGGAAATATTTTCTAAATACATACAGACGGTTAACAACCTTCTCTTACAATGTTTGATACAGACTGAAAGGTGGCTATCTGCCAGGGACGTTGCTATGTTAACGTTTTATACTCTGAAGCAGAGAGAGCAACATGTGTTACCAACCCCTATCTGGTAGTACTAGTTGTAGCATGATTTTGTTTTCTTATGTTTTCCTTCAGTGTTTCCTCTTCTGAGCAATTCTTGCCTTTAAGGTTGTTTATTTTTCGATTTTTTTTAAATGTTGTATTTTAACTGTGTCCTCAATTTACACAGGTCGAAGACCTTACAGTAAAGTCCCATGTGTCTTGTCTTTGTGTCTCTCTTTATCGCTGTCTCTGTTTTTGTTTCTGCTTCCCCTCCCCCCCCCTCTCTCCCTCTGTATGCACGGGCGCGCGCGTGTGGGTGTGTGTGTGTGTGTGTGTGTGTGTGCTGTTGTTGTTGTTGTTGTTGTTGTTGTTGTTGTTATATGGACAGTGAAGCATCAATTGCAAACAGTAGGCCTACTTCCGATATCTGAACGCCAGTGGGAATAAGGCTTCAGGCCGTGGATGAGATTCAGCCTGTGTCAAGTCATGGAATGGAGCATGCACCTCACGATGAGTGAACCACGCATTATGTCAGCAGCGCTCACTTTGGCTGCTCCTCAGTGTTCTGCTGCGTCAGCATCGATTGCTTGCACCGTCCGTGTCAATATTGCCCTCATGCATTGCTCCTTGTCATCAACACACATCCGTGCTCTGTGCTCACGCCATTTTTCTATTCCACAAAATGCACGCACGCACTGTCCTCCTTTTCCACCCGCTTTTGGCCTTCACCCCCCCCCCCCCCCCGCCGCCTGCGCCCTTCGTCTCACCCCCCCCCCCCTTTCCTACTGGGCCTCCTTCTGTCTCCGATTACTACCACCCCCCTACAAGCAGCCCACATCCTCGTCCATCTGACCACCTCCATCTGACCACCTCCTCCATCTATCAACAGCAACCAGTATTGACGCAACCCAGTTTCTCCACTGATGAATTATGAAACAATATGCTGTTTATCTTGTGCGACATAGAAACTTTGATTCATGTCCAGAGCTATTTCCCCATGTCACGCAGTTGGAAATATGCTTTGGGAGTGGGCAGCTTTTTCTTTATCATTTCCTTCCCCCCTTTTTTTTTTGTGGGGGGGGGGGGGGGGGTGGGGGGGAATAAGTTACTTGGTTTACATTTCCTTCCACGAAAATTGAACTCAAACGATTTGAACATGTCTTCTGACTGAACGAGAAATGTGTTGCTTCCATAAGGCATCTGTTGAGAAAAGCCAGAAGAACCAGAATTTAGGCTTACGATTGGCAGATATTCTGTCAGGTTAGCGATGTTAACGCCATGGGCAGGTTGTCTAGTACCTTCAGAGGGCAGGAAACTGTGCCTTGCCGATCCATACACTGAAGGGCAACCAGTGCACAGAATGAGAACGAGATTTGATGGATTCAGTTTTACATATACTCAACGTCTAACAAATGAAAAATATGAAGGAAGGCAATTCCCATGCAAAAGACGGTAGCCAGGCACATTTTACTGCACATAGAATTTTGTAGTATGTTTTTTTTTTCCTTTTTACAATTTGTTCTTGGCCACCTCCTCTCCCCCCCCCCCCCCAAATAAAATATGAATGAATAATGATAAGCAGTGATATATACCAATGTAGCTCAAAATGCAGAGATCTTAGAAAACGTGACAGGGCTGTTTATGTGGTCAATATATATATATATATATATATATATATATATATATATATATTGACCATATAAACAGCACTGTCACGTTTTCTAAGATCTCTGCATTTTGAGCTACATTGGTGTAAAGAATTGTGCCCAAGGTCCTGCATGTTTGATATGTGTAGTAAGTGTTCACACACACACACACACACACACACACACACACACACACACACACACACACACACACACACACACACGCACACACGCTGAGTATTCAAATAAGGAGAGACCGATTCATATTCCTTCGGAAGCCAAAGGCGGCTTGCCTCCCCCCCCCCCCCCCCCAACCCGCTCCTACCTTGCTTCCCCCGCTCCCTACCCCAAGTCTTTCTGTCTCTGTCTGTCTGTCTGTCTGTCTGTCTGTCTGTCTGTCTCTCTCTCTGTCTCTCTCTAGTGTACGCCCGAATACCCCCAAATACAATGGTATACGGTGAGCTAGGAAGGTAGCCTTTGTATGTAGATGGTGCAATAAAATCAATGCGCTACTGGTTCAAATTGCAAAAGCTGTCACTTGCTAGATTACCAAAACAAGCATATGAAATGGAAAAATCTAAATTATTTCAATGTACTAGGAATCGGAGTGTACAAGCAAATTGGTATCTTCGAAAAAAACATTGTTTGGATACTTATGGCTTTTCTTTTGCTTGGTTAAATGGTGGAGTGGATTATGAAAAACTGTTTTTACGTGAACTTAAACAACCCATGATTGGCTGTTATAGACAAAATTGGGATAGTAAAATATTAATAGTGACAGATATTCAACATGTCGTTCCTTCAAATCCTTATGGCAGCCTGAGAAATATTTAACTGATATAACAATTCCTAAATTTCGCAAAGTGTTCGTGAGATTTCGACTTGGTATAAGTGATTTGAATGTCAATGAAAGATATACACTAAACTCCAAAAACTGTCCATTCTGTAATCAAATCGAGGACGAAATACATTTTTTGATTGTTTGTCCATCCTATAAAGATTTAAGAGATAAATACATTTTGCCTCATACTAGAAATGTTCATCAAGTGTCATAGCTACTTTAATTGCAAAATGAAAAGAGAATCGTAACTCACTCTGTAGCTATGCTCATTTTTAAAAGACTAAAACGAAGAGAGGAACTGTTGTCAGTTAACACAAAAATGCCAGAGTAATTTCAGGAAGAACATTATTTTTGTTATGCAAATATGTTTTTTTTTTCATAATTTTTAGTCTATATATACTACTCAAAACAATTGAAGTACCACTTAGGAAAACTGCTGTCATTCGAAAGAAAACAAAGCTGAACATAATTTAATGATTGAATATTTTATTTTTATTATTCCTCAATCCACTCAAATTTATTCAAACACCGTGACAAAAAATTATCTTTGTTTTACACTTGATTAAAGAGGCATACCCCCAAAATGAAAAGTAACAAGAGTCTATGGTAGATGTCATGATGTTAATAACGGGTATGACCACCGTTCGCGTTCAAACAAGCGTCACATCGACGTCTCATGGAGTGCACCAGGCGGCGGAGAGTGTCCTGGGGGATCGCCTGCCACTCCTGCTCCAGCAACTGAAACAGCTGGTCCACGGTGTCTGCTGGAGGGTTGTGGGCCCGCACTCGCCTCCCCAGCACGTCCCACAGATGCTCTATGGGGTTCAAATCTGGTGACCTGGCAGGCCAGTCCATTCTTGTCACCTGCTGCCCTTGTAGGAACTGATTCACGATGGCGGCGCGGTGGCACGGCGCGTTGTCGTCCTGGAACTGGGCGCCCTGGCCAACTGCCCTCAGGGCGGGCATCACAAGGGGGCGGATGATGGTGTCGCGGTAGGTGGCACCGGTCAGGCGGCCTTCAACACGGTGTAGGGGGGTCCTGTGACGTAGGCTGAACCCACCCCACACCATCACGGACCCACCTCCATAGCGGTCATGCTCCCTGACGGCAGCGTCAACGTAGCGTTCTCCAGGACGTCGCCAGACGCGAACCCGCCCGTCGTTGAACCTGAGGGTGAACCTTGACTCGTCTGTGAAGAGTACTGTTGCCCATTCAGCTCTTGTCCACCTTCTATGACATGCTGCCCAGGCCCGACGATGAGCTCGATGCGCTGGGGTCAGTATTGATCTCACTGCTGGGGACCTTGACCTCAAGTTGGCGTCGTGGAGCCGGTTCCGAACTGTCTGGGTACTGACGTTGACGTTGCTGGCTTGTCGTAGCTGGTCTCGGAGTACTGTGGCACTGGCTGAACGGTCTCTCAGACAAGCGATAACAATGAACCGATCCTGCTGTCTGGAGGTGCTTCTCGTCCGTCCACGTCCCTGCTGTTCTTCAACACTTCCAGTGTTAAGCCAACGGTCTCTGAGCCTCAGAATGACTGGGTGACTCACTCCAAGCCGTCGACCAATCTCCCTCAAGCCAATACCTTCTTGGTACCATGCTATCACTCTTCCTCTGTCGGTGTTGCTTAGTCGTTGTCTCGCAGGCATGGTTAAATCTTCCTAAATTTCGCGACTTTTTATACCCGTCAAATGTGCTAACTGATTGCAGTTCTGCTCAGAAAAGACCTTGCTTTCACGTGCATCACTTTTTTTTTTCTTGCTGTGTCTGTGTCAAAATCTGGGAGCGACACAAGTTCGATAATTTCTCGGGATTTTTTTGCCTCAGATGCGACGCGGTAGATAACTGCTGACCGACTTTAACATAACAAAAATGCACGAGGAGTAGTATTTGAGAACCGGGTAAGCTAATCCAGCAGAGTTTATTCAATTATCAATATTAATTGGTTTATCAGAGCTTTTTAAAAATTGCATACAAAAATTAGGGGTGGTACTTCAATTGTTTTTAGTAGTGTATATACATATTATATATATATATATATATATATATATATATATATCCCTCAGGTAGCTAGTGAAGGGTTTCTCATATTTATAACATATTGCCCCCATTTTCTTCATCTTCAATTTTTTTTTTAATTCAAATCTTTGCCAAGTCATTACTACAGTGACTGAAGAATTGTTAGCCTGCACTTGTTTTCTCCCACTACTTAATTGTTCAGCATTATATATATATATATATATATTATATATATATATATATATATCCCCCTATTTCTTCAATCTAAGACATAAGAGCAAGCTTTGTTTATAATTCAATATATATATGTATATATATATATATATATATTCAATTATAAACAAAGCTTGCTCTTATGTCTTAGATTGAAGAAATAGGGGGAAATAAGCATTCATATCTGCAGTGGTAGATAAATCTACCTAACTAACAGTATGTGCTTGAGTGGGTGAATGGGGAAAAAATGAAATAAATGCTTCTGAAAATGAGCCTTCAGCAAGCTTATAGTCTCCAAGGGGGAGACATTCTCCAATGGGGAGAAAACTCACTAGTATATAACTCCTGGTCAGATACCGATATTTTGAAACCTGATTGTTTCTCCTCAGTGACCGCGGAAAGTGGTAATTTGACTCCTCTGCCTTTTCAGTTTTAACAAGAATGCTGTCCTAGAAAAGTCTGGTGTGCAATACCGTAGTATGTTTGTTGAGTTTTCAAAAAACTAACCAAAGGTGCCACCTAAGAAGCAAAAGAAAATCACGAAAGAGCAAAACAAGCTACATTTTGTTATGAAAAGTAGAAAATATAAAAAGATAACCTCTTAAGACACAAGTGCTGAGGGCCAGTTCTTGGAATGAATCCGCAAGGGACTAAATTACAATAAACTAATAAATTCCAAGGATAAATACCGAGCACCATTCCAGCAACTTACAGAGCAGCTTGGTGTTGCAGTGACTGCAGAAATATTCAATTATAAACAAAGCTTGCTCTTATGTCTTAGATTGAAGAATAGGGGGAAATAAGCATTGTATCATGCATGGTAGATAAATCCTACCTAATCTAACAGTATGTGCTTGAGTGGTGATGGGAAAAATGAAATAAATCTTCTGCAAAATGAGCCTTCAGCAAGCTTATAGTCTCCAAGGGGGACATTCTCCAATGGGGAATTACTCACTAGTATATAACTCCTGTCAGATACCGATATTCGAAACCTGATTGTTTCTCCAGTGACGCGGAAGTGGTAATTTGACGTCCTCATGCCTTTTTCGGTTTTTAACAAGAATGCTATCCTAGAAAAGTCTGGTGTGCAATACCGTAGTATGTTTGTTGAGTTTTCAAAAACCAACCAAAGGTGCCACTAAGAAGCAAAAGAAAATCACGAAAGAGCAAAACAAGCTACATTTTGTTATGAAAAGTAGAAAATATAAAAAGATAACCTCTTAAGACACAAGTGCTGAGGGCCAGTTCTTGGAATGAATCCGCAAGGGACTAAATTACAATAAACTAATAAATTCAAGGATAAATACCGAGCACCATTCCAGCAACTTACAGAGCAGCTTGGTGTTGCAGTGACTGCAAGAATATTCAATTATAAACAAAGCTTGCTCTTATGTCTTAGATTGAGAAATAGGGGGAAATAAGCATTGGTATCTGCAGTGGTAGATAAATCTACCTAACTACAGTAGTGCTTGAGTGGTGAGAAAAATGAAATAAATGCTTCTAAAATGAGCCTTCAGCAAGCTATATCTCCAAGGGGGAGACATTCTCCAAGTGGGAGAAAACTCATAGTATATAACTCCTGGTCAGATACCGATATTTCGAAACCTGATTGTTTCTCCTCAGTGACCGCGGAAAGTGGTAATTTGACTCCTCTGCCTTTTCTGGTTTTAACAAGAATGCTATCCTAGAAAGTCTGTGTGTAATACCGTAGTATGTTTGTTGAGTTTTCAAAAAACCAACCAAAGGTGCCACCTAAGAAGCAAAAGAAAATCACGAAAGAGCAAAACAAGCTACATTTTGTATATGAAAAGTAGAAAATATAAAAAGATAACCTCTTAAGACACAAGTGCTGAGGGCCAGTTCTTGGAATGAATCCGCAAGGGACTAAATTACAATAAACTAATAAATTCCAAGGATAAATACCGAGCACCATTCCAGCAACTTACAGAGCAGCTTGGTGTTGCAGTGACTGCAAGAAATATTCAATTATAAACAAAGCTTGCTCTTATGTCTTAGATTGAAGAAATAGGGGGAAATAAGCATTGGTATCTGCAGTGGTAGATAAATCTACCTAACTAACAGTATGTGCTTGAGTGGGTATAAAAAATGAAATAAATGCTTCTGAAAATGAGCCTTCAGCAAGCTTATAGTCTCCAAGGGGGAGACATTCTCCAATGGGGAGAAAACTCACTAGTATATAACTCCTGGTCAGATACCGATATTTCGAAACCTGATTGTTTTCTCCTCAGTGACCGCGGAAAGTGGTAATTTGACTCCTCTGCCTTTTCGGTTTTAACAAGAATGCTATCCTAGAAAGTCTGGTGTGTAATACCGTAGTATGTTTGTTGAGTTTTCAAAAAACCAACCAAAGGTGCCACCTAAGAAGCAAAAGAAAATCACGAAAGAGCAAAACAAGCTACATTTTGTTATGAAAAGTAGAAAATATAAAAAGATAACCTCTTAAGACACAAGTGCTGAGGGCCAGTTCTTGGAATGAATCCGCAAGGGACTAAATTACAATAAACTAATAAATTCCAAGGATAATACCGAGCACCATTCCAGCAACTTACAGAGCAGCTTGGTGTTGCAGTGACTGCAAGAAATATTCAATTATAAACAAAGCTTGCTCTTATGTCTTAGATTGAAGAAATAGGGGGAAATAAGCATTGGTATCTGCATGGTAATACATTCTAACCTACAAACAGTAATGTGCTTGAGTGGGTTATAAAAATGAAATAAATGCTTCTGAAAATGACCTCTCAGCAAGCTTTAGTCTCCAAGGGGAGACATTCTCCAATTGGGAGAAAACTCACTAGTATATAACTCCTGGTCAATACCGATATGTCGAAACCTGATTGTTTCTCCTCAGTGACCGCGGAAAGTGGTAATTTGTACTCCTCTGCTTATGGTTTATAACAAAATTGCTGTCCTAGAAAAGTCTGGTGTGCAATACCGTAGTATGTTTGGTTGAGTTTTCAAAAAACCAACCAAAGGTGCCACCTAAAAGCAAAAGAAAATCACGAAAGAGCAAAACAAGCATACATTTTGTTATGAAAAGTAGAAAATATAATAAAGATAACCTCTTAAGACACAAGTGCTGAGGGCCAGTTTCTGAAATGAATCTGCAGAGGACTAAATTACAATAAATTAATTCCAATGAAGAATACGAGCACCATTCCAGCAACTTACAGAGCTGCTTGGTGTTTGCAGTGACTGCAAGAAATATTCAATTATAAACAAGCTTGCACTTATGCTCTGTTAGTTAGGTAGATTTATCTACCACTGCAGATACCAATGCTTATTTCCCCTATTTACTTCAATCTAAGACATAAGAGCAAGCTTGTTATATAATTGAATATTTCTTGCAGTCACTGCAACACCAAGCTGCTCTGTAAGTTGCTGCAATGGTGCTCGGTATTTATCCTTGGAATTTATTAGTTTATTGTAATTTAGTCCCTTGCGAATTCATTCCAAGAACTGGCCCTCAGCACTTGTGTCTTAAGAGGTTATCTTTTTATATTTTCTACTTTTCATAACAAAATGTAGCTTGTTTTGCTCTTTCGTGATTTTCTTTTGCTTCTTAGGTGGCACCTTTGGTTGGTTTTTTGAAAACTCAACAAACATACTACGGTATTGCACACCAGACTTTTCTAGGATAGCATTCTTGTTAAAACCGAAAAGGCAGAGGAGTCAAATTACCACTTTCCGCGGTCACTGAGGAGAAACAATCAGGTTTCGAAATATCGGTATCTGACCAGGAGTTATATACTAGTGAGTTTTCTCCCCATTGGAGAATGTCTCCCCCTTGGAGACTATAAGCTTGCTGAAGCCTCATTTTCAGAAGCATTTATTTCATTTTTTCCCCATTCACCCACTCAAGCACATACTGTTAGTTAGGTAGATTTATCTACCACTGCAGATACCAATGCTTATTTCCCCCTATTTCTTCAATCTAAGACATAAGAGCAAGCTTTGTTTATAATTGAATATTTCTTGCAGTCACTGCAACACCAAGCTGCTCTGTAAGTTGCTGGAATGGTGCTCGGTATTTATCCTTGGAATTTATTAGTTTATTGTAATTTAGTCCCTTGCGGATTCATTCCAAGAACTGGCCCTCAGCACTTGTGTCTTAAGAGGTTATCTTTTTATATTTTCTACTTTTCATAACAAAATGTAGCTTGTTTTGCTCTTTCGTGATTTTCTTTTGCTTCTTAGGTGGCACCTTTGGTTGGTTTTTTGAAAACTCAACAAACATACTACGGTATTGCACACCAGACTTTTCTAGGATAGCATTCTTGTTAAAACCGAAAAGGCAGAGGAGTCAAATTACCACTTTCCGCGGTCACTGAGGAGAAACAATCAGGTTTCGAAATATCGGTATCTGACCAGGAGTTATATACTAGTGAGTTTTCTTCCCATTGGAGAATGTCTCCCCTTGGAGACTATAAGCTTGCTGAAGCCTCATTTTGCGAAGCATTTATTTCATTTTTTCCCCATTCACCCACTCAAGCACATACTGTTAGTTAGGTAGATTTATCTACCACTGCAGATATGAATGCTTATTTCCTCCTATTTCTTCAATCTAAGACATAAGAGCAAGCTTTGTTTATAATTGAATATTTCTTGCAGTCACTGCAACACCAAGCTGTTCTGTAAGTTGCTGGAATGGTGCTCGGTATTTATCCTTGGAATTTATTTTATATATATATATATATATATATGCGCCGAGCGCGTGTGCGTTGTACTTTTGTTCTTGACTTCATTGCAGATAGGTCGGTGGCCTTTGCAATTAAACTATTTGAGTTTGAGTCGAGTTTTTTTAGTTCTCTCTCGCTCTCTCTCTCTCTCTCTCTCTAATACATATAAGAATGATGAACATATTTTTGTTATTACCTTAGGACTATGCCCCGTAACTGGCACACATCCAATTTTACCATGTGAGGGTTGCACTGACTGTTGAGCCAAAAGGATTTAGATTCCTGCATGTATAACCTGTTGCATATGAATAAACACTCGAGAGAAAAATGTTGTCTGCTGTTACCAAATAACCTGGATGATTTTTATAATTTTTGTTTTTGATGAATGGATCAAACCTGACCAGTAGCCTAATTACTTGATGAGCGGACGGGCCACGAGTGTTACACATAAATTCATAATTAAATAACGATCGTACAGTATGCAGAACACACTATGTACTATGATGTTCCATATATATACATGCAACAAATCGTATACAGAATATGCTATGTATAATGATGCTTTTTATGTACATGTGAAATCTATTGTTGGTTCGCCTTATAACTTCTTTCATGGGCTGTACTCGTCAGCATTGGACGAGTCCATATAACTAAAAGTTATTTGTTGAAGAGGTTTCTTTAACCAACTTTGTTACTGTAGCATAGGCTGACTACTCCTAATCGTTGCCAATAGCATACGCTATCCACGACATTATGAAAGTTTGGTCATTATTTATTTATCTACCTATGTTACTATATGACACAACCCTTGTTGCTAGTTCATTATAAATTAAGTCAGTTGTTGTAAGTTATTAGATGATGCTCATTGCTGACTTACGTTGGCTGCTCCAGATTTGAATACTGTCCTCTCATGACATTCATTAAGGTACACGGCTCCATAGATATGAAGGCTCAATTTGCTTTGTAGGCCCACATTGAGTCTGTTAACATAATTATAATGAAAAAAAGGAGGAAAAAAAAGGAGAAAAGAGAAAAGAGGGGAAAAAAGGCCTTGTTTATAGGATATTACAATTCTGCAGTAAGGGAAGGGGGGGGGGGGGGGAGTAATCCAAGGAGCGATGACAAATTTTATGAATTAACTTTCGGTTTTTCTCCTGTTAAACTCTCACTTTTTTCCTTGATGTTACATTTGCATAATTGCTGTTCATTGATGTCACCGGATGAATGTGTATGGACCGATGGCCCCACATTAAATTTCACCGTGTGCTTCACCGTGTGCTTCACCGTGTGCTTTTCTCTCTCTCTCTCTCTCTCTCTCTCTCTCTCTCTCTCTCTCTCTCTCTCTCTCTCTCTCTTTATCGCCTTCCATTCATACATTCCAGCTGTAACAGCCTCGTGGAGGACAATGAAAGTGTTGCAGAAGAAATAAATCAGTCCGTGTTTCAATTTCCTTTACGATTGTTCCGGGATAAATGACGAAATATATCGGTTTTCTTTTTTTCTTCTTTCTTACTGGCTATTCTTTTAGACCATGCAGAACTAGTCTCCAAGCAGCAGAGGAAAGACAGGGGGTTGATTGGTGGAGGAAAGGCTCAAGAGGCAGACACTTTTAGCGTCATTTGTCAGGAATATTCTCAGGATAGTGGCCTTTTAGGGATTGCTAGGCTACCGCAGGCTGTCTGTCTGTGTTACTACGGTCTCTTTTTATCAGTTTTTTTTTCTTCTTTCTTCTTGTCAAGTTTCAACACTCTACTTATTCAGCATCAGCATCCCTGGAGGGTGTTAATGTTAAGCTGCCCTGGAGTGATGGGGGAGGGGTGGAGAAAGGAGATTAATCAGACAAGAGCATTAGAATTTATAAACGATATTTAGGCTGCAGTCTGTTGCTCTGATTTTTTTTTTTAACTTTGATATAATAGTTGAACGTTGTGGAGGCGTTTAACGATTCTGGACTTAACGCATTATACAGTTTCACGCAGACGTCTGTTCCTGTCATTGTTATACTAGTATCAGTTGTGTTAGTGTGTGTGTGTGCGTGCGCGCGTGTGTGTCTGTTGTTTACATGGCTGTAAACGACCAATAGCAAACAGAATCTCACATGTTTGGAGTTGATCGGCAGACGGACTCAGTTTCAAAAGTTTAGGCCACTTTGTTTGCAAATCTTAGGTAAATGTTAGCGAACCGCCCAGAGGAACGTAGACAAACGGGTCACAAGACAAAACACGACGCGTTTCGACGTCTAAGGTCTTCTTCAGGCAAGGTAAAAACAAATAGGACAACGAAAATTCACTTTTCTCTGATCGCTTCAGAGTTCAGCGCAAGGAAGGCGTTGAATGAGAACGAGGCTGTTGCCTCCCTTGCGCTGAACTCTGATCGATAACATTGATTTAAGATCTGTTTAGATTTCCGCCTGCAGTCGTCTCCCTTTACAACTAGATCCACTTTGTTTGCTTTTCGAGAAGCGGACGAGAACCGGCATGTGTGAAGAAACCGAATCGATTGTGCACCTTGCATTGGATTCTCCATTCATATATCAATACGCTTATCGTGGCTGCTTCTCCACAGAGCGTTCTGTTGCGTCAGCATTGATTTTTATCCACCCACCATCCATGTCCACATCGCCTTCTGACATTGCACGGTGAAGTCAACAATGCCTAGATGTTTTCTGTGCTCACGCCGTTTTTCTGCCTGCCCCTTCTTCCCACCCACCCTACTTATTCCCCCGTCCCCTCTGACTCCTGACGTGCTCACACTCCACCACTGCTCTCTCTCTCTCTCTCTCTCTCTCTCTCTCTCTCTCTCTCTCTCTCTCTCTCTCTCTCTCTCTCCTCTTCCATCTATCCCCTCCATCTATCAATAACAATCAATATTGATATAATTGAATTCCCCTGCTGACAAACTGCGAAATAATACACGTTCATCTCGTTTTACATAGGCTGAATTTGATCGTTCAGTAAAAAAAAAAAAAGTGTATTCTATTGACTAAGGGGTGAAAGTATGCTCTAGAATTTGACGTCATCGTTCCTGATTTTCTTTCCGCAAAACTTTCAACAAATATTTAGCAAAACGTCGTGTATTCAAAATTATCTGAACGCGTCTGTTTTCTGCCATACCGGGTAGCGTATTTCTTCAGGACTCTGTTTGGCAAAGCCAGAAAAAACAAGATGCAAAGCATATAAACGTACTCCCAGTTTATCTTGAATACACGTCAGATATTCCATAAAGAGGAAACACCGTGTTGGGCCGTTATAGCCGTTAGTAGCGGCTGTTCTGGTAAAATAAAACATCGGCCATCATCTGTGACCCATCATGAACATACCTACAAATTTTCAGAAAGATCGGCCGAGTACTTTCTGAGATATTCCATAAAGAAGAAAAACCGTTATGGGCCGTTATAGCCGTTAGTGAAGTATACAATAGTAAAATACAACATCGGGCATCATCCATGACCTATAGTGAACATACCTACAAATTTTCAGAAGGATCGGCCATGTACTTTCTGAGATATTCTATACAGAAGAAAAACCATTATGGGCTGTTATAGCCGTTAGTAACGGATATAACGGTAAAATAAACATTAGACATTATCCTTGACCCATAATGAACATCCCTACAAATTTTCAAAAAGATCGGCCCAGTAGTTTTGTCTGGAGCGAGTGGAACACATTTTGACAACGGACGGACAGACAGACAGACACACAGACAGCATTTTTTCGTTCCCATTGTAATATACTCCCTGTACTATAAGAACTGGGAGTACAAAAAGACACATCGTTGCAGAGTCATATCACACTAAGCGCCCACCAGCAGAGATGTGAATGGCTGAACAAGTTAATGGTATGGGCAGACCGTCTGAGGGTTTCAGAAGGGAGTACACTTTGTTTTGCTGACCCCCCGAAACTGGATGCAGGAAAGGTCTCACCGTCAATCAGTACATAGAAGACCTGTTGGAATGAGAATGAATTTGAAAACGAAATTTGGCTTGTTCTGCTCCACGTGTATCAAAAGGATGTGCTCGACATAAAACTAATCAAATGAAAATTATAGTCAGCAAAATGGCCGATATCACCAAAGTATTCCGTGCACGAAAATCGTACATCTTGGAATTCTGTTCATTCTGAAAATGTATAAGCGCCAAAGTTGAATGAGTTCGTTTTGAAGTCTCACACAGGATCAGAATTTGATAGATTCCACACACACACACACACACACACACACACACACACACACACACACACACACACACACACACACACATCCAACAAGACACACACACACATCCAACAAGACACACACACACACACAACACACACACACACACACACACACACACACACACACACACACACACATCCAACACACACACACACACACACACACACACACACACACATATCCAACAAGACACACACACACACACACACACACACACACCCAACAACAAAATGTTCTAATTCCCCTGGGCCTGTCGCAAACCGTAACCTGATACATGGGATATGGGTTAATGGATGGTCAGGCAGACGTTTGAAGCCGGCACTGTTTTTCAGGGATATGTATTCCGTAAGTGAAAAGCACTTCACTAAATTACGGGTTGGTGATTTTTGCTCGAGTGATTCTCTTCGTTTCGCAACCAGGAGCCATTAGCAAGCCTGACGATTTTCACACAAAACGAAAGTGCTCCTCTTTTCTGGTTGGTTAACTTTCCCTTTGGAGACTCAACTGACTTCAGGGTGCTTACTGGGTGATTGTGCTTTCCTGTCTTTCCTTGCTCTTCTCTGATTGCTAGTCCGACATGTTCGACATTTATGTCAGGGTGGATTTGTAAAGTGTAATTTAATTGTCTGTTAAGTCATAAAATGGATTAGGATCCAGATGTACTACCATTGCATGCCCTTATCAGTGCCGTTTGAAGTGCTCTCTCTCTCTCTCTCTCTCTCTCTCTCTCTCTCTCTCTCTCTCTCTCTCTCTCTCTCTCTCTCTCTCTCTCAGAGAAAGTTAAAATGTCTGTTCTTGATCAGCAATCTTATTTCGCCCGCAAACCCCACTTTTCACATAATCAAATTTTCTCAACCAAAAAAATAGCTAAAAATCTACAAAATTAAACAAATCTAATTGCGTGAAAAGGGGGGTTTGCGGGCAAAATAATTTTCCTGCTCTAGAACCGCACATTTTAACTTTCTCTCTGATTAACTAACAGGCACTGTGTTTGGTGGGACAACTTGCAACTCTTCGCGAACAAACGATCTTTTAGGGGCAGGCTTTTTAGACGTAGTAGCACCGCTAGAAGAGAGAGTTTCTCTTAAATAATACACAGGAGGGGTTGTTTTCATAATTCTTTCAACTTCATATACATCTACGCTCCATATAGGGTCTGTGGCTCTAATTCTAACATCGCCCTCCGCCTCTCCAGGCGCATACAAGTATCTTACTTTTAGTCCAAAAGGCAAGAGTTTTTGATTACTTTGGATGTCTTCAGTAATGCTAATTTTTTTTAATTTGATCGCGTTCACTGGCTTAAGGCCTGTTGCTTTAAATTCTTCATTGTTCATGGCACGTAAGACTGCCGGCAATCTCCTGACCCATTCTGTGTTGCGTGTTTTGTCCATAAGGTCTCTATGATATTGATAGGTAAACAGACGCTCAGCCAGATTCTTATTAAAGTTTTCTACTAGAGCCTGGGAGCGATGGTTGCCTGGAATACCTCTCTTAACTGTAACCCGATGTCTTAAAAACAACTGGTTTACAGCTCCTTTAAACTCTTTCCCATCATCAACCTGGATCAATCTAGGATACTTTAATGGACCTCGCATGTATATTTGTTGTAAAGCCACAGCCACAGCAGTTGAGCTTTTATCTGTTAAAGGCTCAGCGTCTTTATACCTTGAAGCCATATCAACAACAGTCAGAGCATACTTAAACTTTTTTCTTCTAACTTTGTCATGTGGAAGATACAGCAAGTCCATCTGGTGGGTGTCATTAGGAACTGAGTTAACAAATCGAGGCCTTATTATTCTTTTTGGGGCGGGCAGATATATTTGCCAGATCGCTTGTTTTGAAAGCCAGTCTTTCGCCTCTGATTCAGACACCCTAGCAGCTTTACTCAGTTTATCAATAGCGGCCTTTCCTTTCCAATACCCTCCAGGAGAATAATATATTTTGTACTTTGTATCGTCCATAAGAAGGGACTGTTTTTATTACATTTTTAACAATGTTTTTAGATTGAATATGCAAGAAGAAAGATTGCTCCCATAGCACCTATAATAAAGCCTATTTCTACCATTTTCTGATCCTCAGATGGTTCATAAAAGTCAGACAGTTCTGGCGGCGACGATGTTAGAAACTTCTTTCCTGTCACTAAGTAATATTCATTCATTGCGTCATCAACGTCTGTAAATGTGTGCTCTGCATGTCCCTGTTCTCTTAACTTTTTATTAATAAAGTCTAAGTGAGCAATTCTCCTTTTCTCGTAAGCGTCTTTTGCCTTAGCTAAATCTTCCATTGCCTTGTTATGGCGTTCTCTCTCTTCATCAGACCGCAATTTACTAAACATATAATTGCTGCCAGAGAAAGCCAATGCATTAACAATAGCCCCGCCCACCATCAGAACTATTCCAGACATCTTTTTTATAAATGAATGAATATTTTTTAGAATGAATTTTTTTAGAATGAATCTTTTTTTATAAATCAATCTTTTTTTTTTATAAATCAATCTTTCTATGCATTGATGTTTTCTGGGATAATCCCCTGTGCAACAAGAAAGTCTTTTGAGGCAATCCCTGCCGTTATTACAGCTATAACCTTAACAACATCCTCAATGTCTAACCTTCCTAGATCAGCCGGCCTCATTTTAAACATGTTTTTTGCTAACATGCTATATCCTATACTAAGACCACCAATTACAGCAGAGTGGTAAATCGTATTAATAATCTTTTTTTCGCTCATGTTTTTTATTAACTAAAAAAATAATTAAAATAATCATAATATGAAAGACTGTCTATGTGCTTTTTAATCAGATAATCTTTTGTTGCCAGAGCTAAAAATAAGGTTGTAACTAGTTTCGGCGAATCTTCTATCTTTCCCATGTTGGGTGGTTTTATTCTTAACAAACATTTTGCTAGGGTTGAATAAACTATAACACCGACAATGGGCACTGCATAATTAACCAGCGTTAAACTCATGGTTTTATTATTTTTATTGTTTTTAAAAAGAGTTTAAAAATGGATTGCGACGAGCTATTAAAGTGTGAGGAGGCAGCAGACCTCTGTCATAAAGAAAGATTATACTCTCTGGCTGCGTGCGGGAAAACCAGGCAGTATTTAGGCGTTGAACTAAGTATCGAACAGATTCAGCAATTGTCTACATCAGACGTTGAGAAGTATTACGCCAGGTACGAAGCACAGCTAGGATCAAAAATGGTTAGATCGGTAGGGCAGACAATGATTAGTTTATATGCTAAGTTAATAGGCAAGATAGCGCCGATTGATTCAGAAGAAGATTTAAAATATGACTTAACACAAGATCCGGTTTTAACCAAGTCCCTAGAATCTCTTGCATGTGACATGTATTATAGATTTGGGACGTTGCTATGCCCATTCATCATGGGATTAATTACTTTCAATCATATTAATTTTAATCATATTAATTTTAATCAGACTAAAAAAAATGAGCGAGCAGGAGAAGAATGTCCCACAGGAGCAGAATGCCCCACAAGTGAATTCTCCACAAGTGAATTTACAGGCGAGTGCCCCACAAGTGAATCCACAACTGAGTGTCCCGCAAGTGAGTGTCCCGCAGGTGAGTAGTGTTACTAAAGCTAAAAGTGCTGGGCGTGTTGAGGCCGGTCGTAAACTAGCTGAATGGAACAGACTGCAAAAAGCAAACCAAGCAGCAAAACAAAAATTATTAGATAGTAATACAACATCAGCACCAGCGCCGCCGCCACCAACAACAACACAATCAAACTATAAGATGTATTATTATGTACTGGGAAGTATTGTTGTTGGTGGGGGGCTTTTAGCATACAAGCGTCTAAAGCCATACTTAGCAGCAAAGTCACAAACCCCCACAAAAACTGTAAAAGAACCAGCTTCTGCAAAAAAAGTACAACCTCCTGCTGTAGACCCATTTTTAATAAATTAGTTTTTTTTTAATGTGTTGTTAAGTACTGGTTAAGTACAAGCTAAGTACTGGTTAAGTACAAGCTAAGTACTGGTTAAGTACAAGCTAAGTACTGATTAAGTCAGTTATAACAAGTTAAGTGTAAGTAAAGCGCAAGTTAAGTGCAAGTTAAGTACAAGTTAAGTGCAAGTCATGTTAAGTACTAGTTAAGTTCTTAAGTAAAGTACTAGTTAAGTACTAGTTAAGATCTTAAGTTAAGTACTAGTTAAGTACTAGTTAAGTTCTTAAGTAAAGTACTAGTTAAGTACTAGTTAAGTCGGTCAAGTCGATTCTCCAGTGGTCTATAGCGTATGAAAACTCGGGGTTAACGGAAGTTCGCTTGCTATTGGTAGAGTCTAGCGACTTCTTATTAACAGCGGTTGTGTTTACTTGATGAAGAGTAGAGCGCAGATTAACATTTGTGTGATAAAATACTTTGCGTTCAAAGAGAGCCTGCTTGTAGTCGTCGTGACTTTTTTTTTTGACAACTTCTTTACCTATGCCCTTAGCTTTCTTCATTACAGAAGTCTGGGTAGCAATACTATACATCTTTGCCTGTAAGCCAACATATTCTTGTATAATTGTCACATTAAGTTCATCCTTCATCTTTCCAATCACTTTCTTGTTCACAGTTGAATGTAAAGGCGAATCTTTTGGGTAGTCGCATGTGTCATACCACCCATCAGCTCCTTTGGCTACCTCTATTTCCATGTCTTTGTAAAAGTCTTCAGTTGGGATGTCCAGAATAAAACTATCAGTGTCTGTGTAAACGACATTTGATTCTGGGTACAGCGGCTTAAAGTAGTCGTATAGAAATTCTAGCATCAATAACTTTGACAGCTCTAGCACGGCAAATCCGATAAACACCGGCTTGTCCAACTTCACATTCTGTTTCTTCATCATAATACCAACCAGGTTGTCGCTAAACCGTCTAAAGTCTTGGTAGTTAGGTTTAGAGGTCAGCTTAATTGCTTGTTTTTCTTTTGTAACTAATCTTACATCTTTACGATTGTGTACGTTCTCCATGGTTTTGCCAAAACAGCTGTTGTTCATTAGTTTAAAAAAGTCTTTTTCTGAAGCGTCTGTGGCCTTAGTTCTAAGGTCGGTGTTCTTCATGATGTATGGCCTCATGAAAGGCTCTTGGTCGAAAGTAATTATTCTGTGAACGGCTCTTAGTTTTAACCCGTGTCTTAAGTAAAATTGTAACAGCCGGTAATGACAAACATATTTAGTTTTGTCTCGAAGATTAGGCACGAGTTTGGGCGGTTCGGTGGGACTCATCTTTAATCTTTCTGCGGCTAAGGGGAAATCATTATGGAGGTCATGTAATTCTTTAGGATAATCTAAGTCTACTTCTAAGATTAATCCTATTGGATTATCGGGCGTAAGCTGTGATAGTATGCCCAACACTTTATTAACCTCATGAGGCCCATTTATCATTTTAAAGTTTCTTAATGGCAGTGTCTGGCTCATGGCCCACCCATACAGATTGTTGGCGTCTAAATACATTAGATAGTTGGATGGCTTAGTTGGATCATAATCGGCTAAATACTTGTTGTTGGCTCTGCGGTAAGGATGACAGGCCATACTAATGCCTCCTCTCAGCCCATCCTCAATCATCTGGAGTGTATCCAGATCCGATATTAAGTCAATCTCAACGTTTGTAGACTTCAAGAATGCATCCCAAGAAAGGCCCGGGGAAGAGATGTACTGTGACGAATCTAGACCGTAGTGTTTCATGCATGCGGATCTGTAATTCTGAAAGACGTCAGCTAATAAACACACGTCGGCCA
The DNA here is from genome assembly GCA_033310375.1 of Conus canariensis. Taxonomy (NCBI): domain Eukaryota; kingdom Metazoa; phylum Mollusca; class Gastropoda; order Neogastropoda; family Conidae; genus Conus; species Conus canariensis. Next base: position 17,878,694 of record CM065722.1, read on the forward strand.
ATAAATATTGATCGTGATAGTCGCCCATCGTCTTGCAGTGTAATTCTGCCCAGGCTTTCTGTGCGTATTCATAGTCGGCGTCAGATATGCCTCCACCTCTAAGACGGCTGTAAAAGTCTTCCTTTGCTGGCAGCGCCGGCTCGTCAAACCTCTCCCACGAGTCCATGTATTCATAAGGATAGACGCCTTTACGGACTAAAGATGGGTCGAAATATTGTTTAGTGATTGGATAGTCTTGCAGAGATCCTGCCAATTTGTCTAAGCTCCCCATCAAATGCTGGGCAGAGTCATAGAAGGATAAACAGTCTACAGTAAAGGTCATGTACTTTTCTGGTGATTGCGCAATACAGCTAACTCTCTTACATTCAGAAGTCACTGCTTGCATGATAAAGTGAGAATCATAGCCCCGCAAGTTATGAAAGAAGATTGGCAGTTTCCATGTCTTGGGGTCAACCTTAAGCTGAAGATTGCAGCTATTATGCGCTGCCCCTCTGAATTTTCCAGTAATGTGATCATGGTCCCTTACAGCATCGCCTGATAATTCTCTGTTGCATATCCAACAGTGGGTGGCTGATTCATAGCGCCTTTGGTCTTCGAGAGTCATCTTAATGCCTGAAAGGTTCAGCTGATTGGAGAATTGATTGCGAAGGTGTTTCATCTGCTCCAAAAATCGACCGGCTGCGTCGGGGCCTCTGTAAATCTCTGGTTCTGTGTGTTGACCGTCTGACCTAACAACGACGAAAGCATAAGAACAAATCTGATGGTGGGTTAATAAGGTTGTTTTTTGTTCTTGTTGAGGGCCGTAGTACTGTGGCAAGATCGCCTCAAAGTCAGCATAGACTACGTATGGCCTCATCTGCAGTTTGTGTACATTCTTAAAACTAACTTTAGACCCGGGCGGGGGCGTAAGAAGTACGGTTTTACAGTCTACAATACTTTTACAATGTTTCTTATGTTCAGCAGCTGCCTCTGTAGATGGAATTCTAACCAAACATCTTCTACAAAGCTCTTGTTTAGCTGTATTGTTTGTAGTATAGGCCATAAGTCTGCTAATTGATCTGATTAATACATAATGGCTCTTGGAACCGTCTGTAAACAGAATCAAGTCTACATGGTTCTCAAGTGATTCGCCTAAAGGGGGAGCTTTGGGAGAGATCCTTAGAGGGACTAGATTGTCTACTACAGACCATGTGTATACGCTCACGGTTATTGGTTTGTTTTGCTCTTCAAACTGAGATATACTTTCTATACTCACTGGAAAGGTTATGTTATTAAAGTTCAGCTCATTTATATACTGCCTATAATTAGAAACTCTGTTTGCATTATTTTTAACTGGGTGTAAGTGCGCCAAAACACACCACATGAAACATAAGTTATCTGAATTATGTATGTTTAGGACTGCCCGTTTTAACACTAACTCTTTTGGGAGAGGAATGTAAGAATTGCCGACTATAGGATAGAACTTTACTTGTCTTAATTTGATTTCAATGACTGTTCCTTTAGACCAACCGGAGCCGCGCATTTTCGCTTCTTCAATCGCCTGGTTAAACTGTGTAAGCATGTAATCGGCACAGTCAGAATTAAAGTCGCGATAACTCATTATTTCTATCTGTCTAGTTGAAACCCAGACTAGTATACTACTATCATCGAGGGTTATATATTCAATCTTAATGGCCAACAACACTTTCACTGGCGGGTCAATTTGAAGAGACTCTGGGATTTTAGAAATAGCATGCGTCACGCTTTCGCGAATGTTTATAGGGTTAATAATGCCCATGTCTAGTACTCTGTTCATATTGCCCGACGGTTTGTCATCCACCGCTTTTGTGATCGTCATTTTTAAGATCAAATAAATAGGTAATACAAAAAAATAAATACTAAAATTTAGCTAAATATTTACTAATTTGAGGTAATACAAAAAAATAAATACTAAAATTTAGTTAAATTGAATAGCTACCCCTACAGGGTTAGTAAAAATAGACAATTCAACGTCATCAGGAGCCATAATATTAACTAAAATTGCAATACACTTTATAACTGGGTTGGGCCAAGAATTTGGCATTTTACTGATTAAGTCGGTTACACTTTCACGAATATCTGTGTGCTCAAAAAGATCCGCAATTAATTCGCCAAACTTGTTTCTTAACTCTTCTTCATTAACCCCCCGCTCCATCATTAACTCTAAGGCGCAGCATATATTTTTAAGCTCTGTAACTACTTTGGTCGTCATTTTTAAGATCAAATATATAAGTAATACAATAATTAAATCAGGCTCGTTTTTGGGTTTGCAAGGTTCTGCTTTGCAATGTTCTTTCTGATTGCCTCAGCGTCTACCTGCTGTGAAGTAAAAGTCTTTCTCCATTTCTTTTGGAGGTCGATCTTTTGGCGTCTGTAATCATCACCGTCAGCCATGGCTCGTTTAAATTCTTCGTCTGTTACTTTTCCATTCAGTAATGTATTGCTTATAATCAGCCTTAATGAATGAAGTTTTGCTGTTGCTAAGGCTACAATGGCGGTGTGCTTTTGTAATTTTGGCGTTAGCTTCTTTAAAACAGCACTTACAATCGTGGACATGGCAACTAAACCCAAACCAACGCTCCCAAAAGCTATGGATATCGGTGTCCCAACTCCAGTAGCTAAAAGAGCGACACTAGACCCAGTGCTTAAGCCGGATACAACCGATGAGCCGGTGATTATATAAGAAAGGACATTTAAAGCTTTAGCATATTTCTTTCTAGTAACCCTATACTTATTTAAGTCACTTTCTATTTCTTCTTCAAGCTCAGTCATGTGCTTTAATCTAAACTGCTGGCCGTCCTCCATTTTAAAAAAACAAGATTTTTTTTTTTTTTTTTAATCTTGTACATATCTTCTTATTAACCCTTCTGGCAGCACCTCATCAACAGAGTAAAACGCAATAAAATCAACATACTTAATGAAAATAAAATCGAGTACTGTTAGTTTGTCTTTGTCAACCATCACAGTAACTTTGTCAGAAGATACAGAAGTGTTTATTTCATCCCCGTTTTTAGTAATAACAATAACAAGCCTAAGAGGCCCGTCCAAGTTTTCAGACTTTATTTGCACGCCTCTGATTAACGTATGCTCTGGCAAACTAGGATCAGACTCCCTTGGAGTAATAAATAAGCGAAAAAGCATCGTCATTTTTCTAGGCAGTGATTCTAGTTTTGGGTTAAACTCTAAGCCGACGGTGTCGCCCCCCACTTCAGCTAAGGACTTCTTTCTCCGCAGCATATATTCAGAGCCCTGCTTAGTTATTTCAATCTGCTTTTTCTGTTGTGTTCCTGGGACTAGGCTAGCAAGAAGGCGTCCTTCATTCAAAGCTTTTCTAAAATTGTATTTCTTATCAAAGTATACATAGGGGCTTCGTAGTTCAAACTTTAAATGCCAGTTAATGTCAGGAAGCAACGCCCAGGCATTCTCTCGTTTATGAAGTTTGTATTCATGTTTGCCAAAATCGTTTGCCCTTAGATTTCTTATCTCTTCCAGGGTAGGATATTGCTGCCGTTTTTTGTCTTCAATTTCTATTCGTTTGTAAACGCCATCGTCGGTGTACTCAAATCCATAAACATTTCCTGTCACTCCTATCAGATCAAAGTCAGTTGTGTCTGCTAGATCTTTTAGCTCTACTGCAGCGCATTTAGGAGCTAACTCTGCTTTTGATTCTGGCCCTCGAGACATTCTTTTTAATATAAACAATTTATTATTAAACAATCTATAATGAGCAATCTATAATAAACAATCTGTAATAAATAATCTGTAATAAACAATCTATAATAAGCAATCTATAATAAACAATTTCTTATAAACAATTTGTTATAAACAAACGTATTGAACTGGCGGGTCAGTCCGTAAGCATAGTTTAGCGTGCTTAGATTTTTCTAGCTGCTCTTTTATTTTTTTTAGTTCATCCTTGATCCTGATTATATAGTTTTCACTTAAACACTCTTCAAAACTATCCCTGTCCTTAGTATAGAATAAGATGACTGATTTTAACTGCGATCTAAAGTCTTTTAAGACAGCATTGTATTTTTGAGTTAAGAGCCAAACAGAAACTAATGCGTGTCTTCCGCTAAAGGCCAGCTTAGACAGAGTCCTTCTTTTTTTAACAATGTCTTGTTCAGCTGAACAGTCATCAATAATAAACAGCGTTTCAGTTCCCTCAAATAGCCTATAGTAATGTTCTAAACAGTCGCTTAGCTTGTCAGTAGGATCAACTAAAAATATATTCTCGTCTGTCCAAACAAACTGCCTTTCTTTATAAGACTTGTGCTTAATGGTTGTGCAGAATATAACAATGTACTCGTAATGAAATCTGTAGACTGTTTGTAACAAATCAAGCACGAAGACAGTTTTCCCACACCCAGTAATCCCACAAATAAGCGAACAGTGCGGGTCTTTAGGCAAAAAGTTCAAACTATCCATCTGTTTTAATAGGCTATTTCTTTCAGTCTATTTTCTTCAATGTTCAGCTGGGCGTCATAAACCACAAAAACGTGCATTTGTATCTGACCATTCTCCTCCTCTTCCTTATTAATCTGTATGAGTATGCCATCTGACCCTACCCTTCTTCCGCTCCCGTGCAGTCTGTTGTCATACGTGGATCTAAAATCCAGCCATAGTCCATATTTGTCTGTTAGATAATCTTCGAGTCTTACATCGTGAAGGTGAAGTTTTTTACACACATGATCGGCTGTGGGGCTTGTCTGTCTGCCTCCGGCGAATAACTTTCTTATTTCATCAAAGTGTTGGTCGGGTAAAAGTCCAGCTGAATACAACTGAAAAGGCTTGCCATCTACTGTGCAAGACAGCTGCTCAATTTTTGGGTTGTAAAACACCTCAGATTCTCTCTGAAAAGGAGCTGAGGGTTCAGTAAATAGCAAGAGAACCCCCTTTAGGGACCTTAAAGAATTGCTTATAGCTATTTCCCGGACAGTGTCTTGCTTGTTTTTAATCGCTAGACTGTGGTGTAAAACTCTTTCAAAGTAAACAACCGCCCTACTTTTATACTGATTTAAGATTATTCTAGCTAGTTCAGGGTTAGTAACAACGTCAAAATTAAGAGAGATGTTGCTGACAGTGTATCTAGCTGTTGGGTCATCTGATAGAATAACAGACCCGCTGTCATTGAATGTCAGTTCATAAGTAAGTTTGTCTCTTAGTGCACCTTGGTAATATGGCTGATGGGTTTTTAACAGTTCAAAATCTAGAGGAATGCAAAATCTGTTCTTAAATGCTCGCGCTATTGCCTGGTCTCCCTCGTCTTCCTTTGCATCTGCAGCATTAAGCCTGTGCTTAAGGCCGTTTGGGCTCTGGATTCCTTGAAAGATTTTGTCTTTTCTTTCTGTTCTAGGCAGCCACAGATCAGAATAGAGATTAAAAATGTCTGCGCTACTCAGTGAGAAGACTTCTCTACCCTCCAGTTTAATTACCATATTTTTAATGATGGCCCTGCCCAGGTTAGCAACGACAGTAGCATTAGGATCCGTCGACTCAATATCTATTTTGAATGACAGCCTGGCAGTGCCTGGCATTATAACATCGTCAGGCCCGAGGTCACTAAATCTTACTGTTAATATTTCATTAGGCTCAATTGTTGATGGATTATTTACAACCCGCACAGTCTGTCTTATGCCTTTTATGCCGTGGGGTTCCTTCGCTTTTCTGAATGGATCAAGGTCGCAGCCGTATGGGTTCATTTTTTATAAAACAAAAAATAATAAATATATAAATATGTCTGGCGAGGGTGATTATGATGTGATTAGTCCTATTGAAGAAGATGAAGATGAAATAGAGCCGGGTCGTTCATTGCAAGATAAACTTGAGGGAGCAGAAGCACGTCCTTTACTCCCTAGACAACCTCAAGATGTAGGTTCTTCACTCCTTAGTGCTCGTCAAGAACTTTTAGGAGTAGGCTCTTCACTCCCTAGACAGCGTCACGAACTATTGCAACGACGAATTGAATCATTCTATAAAAATATAGAACGGGAGCTGCCAGAAATACTTGATCTTGACGATTTTGAAGAAGATGGCGGCCATTTGTATATTAGGACTAGTGAAGGAGGCCGCGTAAGAGTTACTACAAAGCCAAACGCGACCAAGTTTTTAAGTCTAAGTACAATTAGACGAGACCTCCCTGCTGCTGATGCAGAACGATTAAACATTACAAATTTAAGGTCTGATGCTGTTAGACTTTTACAGAAAATGGGGCGGGCGTTGCCAACACGATCTGAAATAGAAATCGCCTCTATTCCAGCGTTAAGTCAAAAAACAGATGAAGCAATAACAGAATTTGAGACGAGTCTTATTGAGGAGACGAGTTTTATTGAGGGGCCAATTGGCGGTTCGCCTAGGCAAAGAGAAGGTGAGCTGAGTCCTGAAGAAGAAACAGCTTTAAAATCAATTGATGATCCTCCATTGTCTACGAGTGAACTCAGGGATATTAGAACTGCTCTGCGTGAACTCTTGAATATTAAGTCTGCTTTAGCAACTACGAATGAAGAACTAAAAAACAACTTGGCAAAATTTAATGAGCTAAAGAGAGAGATAGACGAAGAAAAAAATAAGCTGGCTGATGCAGATGATAACAATTTAGGACAAGAAGAAAAGGCTAGAATACAGGCGAAAATACAGGATTTAATGAAAGAAAAAGCAAACGTGTTAGCGGCGTTGTATATTAACAGAGAAAAAATAGCAACCCAAATAAGCAGAATCAGAGAAACTATAAACAAAATGATTTATGAAAATACTACGCTAGCAGAAAGAATAAGGACTCTGTTCAGAGAGCAGGGGATTACAATAGTATATTAACGGCCGTTGGGTTTGCTATCTCTACACTGGTTTATGCATTAACCGGCAGTGCGCCAACAGGGCCAGTAGCGCCTCCAACGCCTCAGCCTGGTAAAAGTTGGATTAGAAAACAATTGCACCATCTGGCAAACTTATTAAAGAAGTTAGCTGCCAAAGCGCTTGGTGCACTGCCTGGCATAATAGGCGGTGTTGTTAGTTGGGTTTTGTCTACAATAGGCAAAGTGGTTGGTTATATGGCTAACCATCTGTGGACTTTGGGGGTGCTGGCCGCCGGTTTAATTTTTAGTAAAATAAAGTATGACCAGTCCAGTAAAAGTTAAAAACACAACAAGGGCCGTCTTTTCGCTAGTATGTCTGTCGGGGTGAGGCACATCGACGGGTGGGGGGTCGCTTTCTGGGCTGCTTATAACTGGCGGTGGGGGGTCGCTTTCTACAGGTTCTGGGCTAGATACTTTTTAAAAATGGCTGGCGCGGGCCTTGTGTTTAAGCCTTGATTGTGTCCTAAGTTTTGATCGTCTCCGGCTATGAGGATTTCATTATTATAATTCTGTATCATGCCAATCTGCAGTCTGAGGTCAGAAGGCAGCATGTATAATCCATGACCTACAACAAAGTCAGCCTTTGACCTAGCATGTGAAAGAACGTTTTGGTACCTTTGTATGCTGGAAGGCAAATCAACAGCAGAGTTAATAGCATCTTCTAAATTGGCTAGAAATTGTTTTCTGGCGTCAAAGCCTGTAGATTGGTCCACTATGCTAGACTTGGTCTGTGCTTGCGCTCCTAATAGACACCAAACGTACGTCCGTATGGAGTCATTAAGTCTTTGCACTCCTGGCATTGTTAGGCCTTTACTTTCATCCAAGATAAATGTTGCCCAAGCATTGGGGTGTTTTTGTTCTATTGATCCCAATCTAACTTGGGAGTTTGACTTAAAAGTGGTGTGGCCGGGCCAGTAGTCAAAATTATATTCTCTACGCTGGCCCCACAAATACAATGTGCCCAGCCCGTGATTGCGGTCTAACTTTTGTCTAAAGTTATTTGAAGGGTTAATGTTAAATTCGTTGCAGATTCTTTCATATGCATTATTGTCCATTGGGCTGAGAAATGGATTAAACGCGTTGTCATTGGGGAGGCGTACTTGTAGTTCAGTTAGTATGCGCCTATACTGATAATAAACATGAAAGTTATATACTGACCTTACTAAGAGGTTGGGGTGGTTTAAATGGTTTGTATATGAAACACCGCAGCCAGTGGTTGAGCAGTAAATGGCAAAATTTAACTGATTTTGGTAAAAAACCATGGGGTGAGTTGACCATGCTGATGGCACTCTATCACTCTTTATTGGAGGATTTAAATATCTAGTTAGGGGGTTTACAAGCCTGACTAGAAAGCCATATGATTCATCCACTGCGATGGTTAGGCTACTAAAGTCCAAAGATTTGGGCTCATAACCCCCCCCCCCCCACGTCGTAAGTGGCACTTTCATTATATTTAAAAGGTTCCATTTTAAATAGATTTTTAAAAAAAGGATTTAAAAAGGATGCACATTTATATAACTAAACAAAACACGCGTGTGTTCTTAAAGTATCCAATTGACAATAGGCGCGGTGATAGTAGGGTTGCTCTTAGAGAAATTGGTTTTAAAGTTAAGTGGTTTAATATATCTGAAGAAGCTCAGAATAACTGGATTAATGTTAGTAACGAGGGAGGCAATCAAATAACTCATGAAAAAATACCAGAAGGTTATTACAACTTTTGTTCTTTAAAAGAAGTACTTAACGAATTTGGCATATTGCTGAAAATTAACGAAGCAAACCTCAAAATTACTATGCATTTTCTACCAGAAGAAAGAAGAGAATACACTTTTCCTAAAGGCCTTGCTAGAATCTTGGGCTTCCACAGTACTAGCAGAGCTTATAAATTTAGCACAAGAGAAGACATCTATCAATTTGAAAGTAATGAACCATCTGATTTTCTCGTGAACCCAATGTTGTATGTCCATTTACAAGAGTTAAAAACAGATACTAATTTATTTGATGGCCATCCATCTACAGTTCTAAGAGTACTACCATCAATTAAGGCGGGGTTTTGCGATTATCAGTTAAGCACATTTGGTGAAAACAGTCGGTTTAAAGAATTAGTTGCAGGGTCTATAAATTCAGTGTGTGTAAAAATAACTAACCAAGATGGAAAACCAGTTGTTTGTTCTGATTTATTAGTAGTGCTTGAGGTAGAAGAGCGTACTAGAAAAATAGTAAGGGCTCAATCCCGCGGGCGTTAATCAGAGAGAAAGTTAAAATGTGCGGTTCTAGAGCAGGAAAATTATTTTGCCCGCAAACCCCCCTTTTCACGCAATTAGATTTGTTTAATTTTGTAGATTTTTAGCTATTTTTTTGGTTGAGAAAATTTGATTATGTGAAAAGTGGGGTTTGCGGGCGAAATAAGATTGCTGATCAAGAACAGACATTTTAACTTTCTCTCTCTCTCTCTCTCTCTCTCTCTCTCTCTCTCTCTCTCCTCTCTCTCTCTCTCTCTCTCTCTCTCTCCAGCCCTGATATGTCTCTTTGCGGTTGGCTTGGCTATAAGTAACAGTACCTTACCTCTCTCTATCTCCCTCTCTCTGTCTGTCTCTCTCTGCACGCCTCTCTATATGTATGTATGTATGTATGTATGTATGTATGTGTGTGTTGTGTGTGTGTGTGTGTGTGTGTGTGTGTGTGTGTGTGTGTGTGTGTGTCTGCGTGCCTGTTTGTCTGCCTGCCTGTCTGTCTGTCTGTCTCTGTCTCTGTCTCTCTCTCTCTCTCTCTCTCTCTCTCTCTCTCTCTCTCTCTCTCTCTCTCTCACTGTGAGAGGACTCTGAATTTCGAAAGTTTTAGTCTGATTTGTTTGGTTTTAGAGAAAGCAGATTAGAATCCACATGTGTCAAGAGACTGAATCGATCGTGCACTTCACGTTGATTTCTTTGCCCCACATATCAACACACGAATTTGGGTAGCTCCTCAACAGACTGTTCGCCATCGATCTTCCCCACCCACCGTACCACCATCCATGTCCACATTGCCCTCTGACATTGCACGGTGAAGTCAACAACACGCGTCTGTGTTCTGTGTTGACACTGGTTTCCTGCGTGTTCTGTGTTTACACTGGTTTCCTGCCTGCCCCCTTTCTCCCACAACTCCCTCCTTTTCCTCTCTGACTCCTGTCCTGCTCACACACCAACGATGCTCCCTTCATCCACCTCCATCTTACAGAAACAACCAATATTGATACAACGCAGTTTGCTCGCTGATAAATTAGGAATGATATGCTGTTCATCTCGTTTGACACAGAATCAATTTGATCCATTCAAAAAGCGAAGCTCGCTTGATTAGGAGGTGAAAATGTGTGTCCGACTTTGCATCTTTTGCGTCATCGTATCTTATTTTCTTTCCACAAGACTTTAGGTAAATATTTAACGAAACATCATGTATTCAACAAAATATTTTGAAGTCTGTTTTCTGTCATTATGGGTCATGCGTTCCTTCCAGACTGTTGAGCTAAGCCAGAAGAACCACTGTTGAAGAGTCACATCATTCCAAACGTCCCATTGGCAGATGTTGTGTTTGGCTAGCCAAGTCAGAGCCGTTGGCAGGACGTCTGGCAGTGTCTGAAGGCAGCAAAAACATGCTCTGTTGACCCTTAACTGCATGCCAATTAGAAGTCGTTGTCAATCAATGCAGAGAAGACCTGTTGGAATGAGAACAAGTTGGCAAGGAAACTGACCTGGATCTGTTCAACATGTCTTGAAAGTATGTGCTCTACATCACATTCATGAAAGTATTTTCCGCGAAAAGTCCTGCGCCTTAGGGGTATTCTCTGCAAACATAGTAATTCCATCCTCTTAAGTACAGGGTTTCTGTTCATCTGTGAACAGGACTGCCTCATGAAACCCTTGTTCATTGCTCCTCAGGCAGTGCTGAAGATACAGTTATGGTGACTGATGCTTCTTACGTGCTCTTTCCGCAGGGAGTGTGTGTGTGTGTGTGTTTAGAGTGTGTGTTAGTGTGTGTGTGTGTGTGTGTGTGTGTGTGTGTGTGTGTGTGTGTGTGTGTGTGTGTGTGTGAGTGTGTGTGTGTGTGTGTGTGTGTGTGTGTGTGTGTGTGTGCGTGCGTGCGTGTGTGTAAGCGCGCGCGCGTGTGTGTGTGTGTGTGTGTGTGTGTGTGTGTGTGTGTGTGTGTGTGTGTGTGTGAGTGACAGACAAACAGTTTTAGTTTGAATGTACAATTTATTTGATGATCAAATGAATCATAACTGTTTGTTTATAATTAGGTTTGTATCGTGTAAACGTGTTAATGTATTAGCATCCTTAGTCCCTGAAGGGACAAGGGCCAGAAGAAAAGTTAGCATTTTCTGGCTTATATGTTACCCTAGGGAATAAAGATTATCAATCAAAGACACACTCTCACTCTCTGTCTGTCTGTCTGTCTGTCTCTGTCTGTCTGTATCTCTCTTATTGATAGATCAATAGCAACTATAGATCAATAGCATTGATAGATCAATCAATCAATCAATCT
>CM065722.1:17897577-17910077 GCA_033310375.1 Conus canariensis
GGGGTCCAGTGCCGCATGGACACTGGTCAGTGTAGGTGATCTTCAGGCGGTTAAGGTGGCTCAGCAGTCTGCAGTGGCCGGTCCTCAGTCTGAAGAGGATTGTCTGCTGGTGCCTTTGGAGCTGGTGGATCGGGTCAGCACCACTCTCTGCACCCAGCCTTCTCTTCCACTGGGACTGAAACTGGTTGTGGATGATGGTCTTGGCCTCCCTGTAGGTCACGGGGTGGCTGAACTGCTCCATTTTGCTGCCTGCTTTGGAGAGAGCATCAGCTTTTTCGTTGCCCATGATCCCACAATGAGACGGGATCCACTGAAGCGTAATGACAGACTGTTTTGAGAGTTCATGGAGGGCAGCCTTGATGTCTTGCGTATGTTGTTCATTTCTTGTATTCTGAAGTCCCTGCAGCAGAGATCGGCAGTCTGTGAAGAAGACAACCTTCTGTGATGGGCTGGCCGGTTCCAGAAAGATCCTCACTGCGTGGAGCAGTGCTATTGCCTCCGCTCTGTAGTTGGAGGAGATCTTTCCAGTAGGGAAGGCCTTGTGTGTCAATCTTCCATTGGTGTGTCTGATGAGGAACCCTGCTCCTCCATTCTTGACTGCTCCTTCTGAGGATCCATCTGTGAAGACATGGGTCCACTCACTGGGGTTGTATTGGTTGGCGATCATCTCCTGTGCTAGAGCTTTCATTACTTGGGGGGCTTGAGAGTCCATTCTTTTAATGCCAGGAACTTCGGTGATGATTGCGACATCTTCCAGGTGATTGTCTGGTTCCTCAAAATTTGGAAGCATCTCCATTTCGGCTGGTGAAACAGGCAGCAGGTCTTCATTGCTGCGATGCAGGCTCTTAGACAGGTGGTTGAAACTTGTTCTCTTCAGCCTGTTTTTGGTGGGGTTCTGCATCTCGGTGTGCATGGGGTGGGTAGGCATACGCAGTAACTTTTCACTGTGGATGAAAACCTTCTCCTCGCGTCTGTCTTCGAGGGAATGTAGGCTAGTAAGCTTCTCCATGGCTTGGATTGGGGTAGTCTTCATCCCACCAGTGATCAGTCGCAATCCTGCATTCTGCACTTTGTTCAGGCGACTGGTGTTGGTCTTGGATGCAGTGGCCCATGCAGAACTGCCATACTCCAGGGTTGGTCTGACGGTACCCACATACACCTTCTGCAGGATGCTGCTGTTTGCGCCCCAGGATGTACCGGCCAGCTTCTTCATGATGGCGAGCTTCCTGACTGCTTCGTTTTCAATGTTCTTGAGGTGCGGATTCCAAGTAAGCCGCTTGTCCAGCTTGATGCCTAGGTATGTTGGGTTGTCTTCTTGTTTTAGCTCTCTTCCATTTATTTTCAGGTATTTGTCTTTCATTTCAGTCTCTTTTTTGTACTCCCAGTTCTTATAGAACAGGGAGTACTTTACAATGGGAACGAAGAAATGCTGTCTGTCTGTCTGTCTGTCTGTCCGTCCGTGGTCAAAATGTGTTCCCCTCGCTCCAGACAAAACTACTGTGCCGATCTTTCTGAAAATTTGTAGGTATGTTCCTTATGGGTCATGGATAATGCCCGATGTTTTATTTTACCGTTATAGCCGTTACTAACGGCTATAACGGCCCATAACGGTTTGTCTTTTGTATGGAATATCTCAGAAAGTAATTGGCCGATCTTTTTGAAAATTTGTTAGTATGTTCATTATGGGTCACGGATGATGCCCGATGTTTTATTTTACCATTATACTCGTTACTAACGGCTATAACGGCCCATAACGGTTTTCTTCTTTATGGAAAATCTCAGAAAGTACTTGGCCGATCTTTCTGAAAATTTGTAGGTATGTTCATTATGGGTTACAGATGATGGCCGATGTTTACCAGAATAGCCGTCTACTAACGGCTATAACGGCCCAAAACGGTTTTCCTCTTTATGGAATATCTGACGCGTACTCAAGATAAACTGGGAGTACGTTTATATGCTTTGCATCTTGTTAATCTCTTTAATTGGGAATAAGAATCATGCAAGAAGATAGAAAAGAAGTGCAAAGAGACGGAGATTGAGAGGAGAGGTACACCGCAGTGGGATTTTGGTTTGTACCAACTTTGGATCGATCAAACTCCCTCCAGCCTTGGCAGGGTGTCTACGCTCCAGTCCTTGTGAAAATGTTCCAAGAGAAATCAAGTGATCGACTGAAAAAATCATTTGGGAATAAAAAGTAAAAGAAGTGCGTTCTTCCTCTCTCTCTCTCTCTCTCTCTCTCTCTCTCTCTCTCTCTCTCTCTCCTCTCTCTCTCTCTCTCTCTCTCTCTCCCCCCGTCTCATCCCCGTCTCACTCTCTTCCCTATTCCCACTCTGTCTCTTTTTTGTGTGTCTCCCTTCCATGCTGTCTTCTAACAGAGAATAACAGTTACTGACTTATCTTAATGTGTGTGTGTGTGTGTGTGTGTGTGTGTGTGTGTGTGTGTGTGTGTGTGTGTGTGTGTGTGTGTGTGTTCAAAACATTTGTATACATGCAAAGAAATGGCTGCCGCGGTTTAGACATCTTTTGCGATTGTTGCAGTTGTTGTTGTTGTTGTTGTTGTGTGTTGTTGTTTGTTGTTGTTGTTGTTGATGTTTTGTTTCACTAAGCATGCAGCCAAAACTGTCACGGCATTTCGCTGGAGAGCTGACAATCGTGAACTGGGCCTACCTACCGGGTCAGATGTCTCAATCCTGAACATCTCTTCTTTGCTGCCCAGCAATAAACAAACGGACACATGATTCCATTCATGGAAAGGGAATTAAAATTTTGTCTGCTGCACCCTCTGAGACCTTGTAAACCACCAACACCACTCACTGATCAGCAGGGTTGTAGTAAGGTTCAGCATGCATCATCTCTTGCCTCCTCTCTCCCTCTCTCTCCTGATCTCACCGTCTCCCAGCCCCCCTCCCCCCCCCCCCAGACCTTTTGCTCATCCTGGCCTCTGTGTACTCTTACAGGTCACTGGACTCCTCCCCACCCAGCTTGCCCCCACCCCACCCCCGCCCCTTCTTTTTGGAAATCCGGATTAATGACAACTGTCCAGTACGTGGCGCTCTCTCTTCTTTCTCGTATCAAGAGCACGCAGGAGAATTCATTCCCATTGAAACGAACTCCTTTGCATGTGTGCCGGTGAGGAATATCATATACCTGTGGTGGGGGGGGGGGGGGGAGGAAGCAGAGGGGGGAGGGGGAGGGGGAGGGGGGGAAGCGGGGATGGACGGTAAAAAGGCTAAGAGTCTCCGATCAATAGTGGACAGACCACAACATCCACATGTAGGGAGATTGAAGACAGTTTTCTCTTCTCTTGTCCACCTCGAGTTCTCCTCTCCTTCCCTCTGTCCCCCCCCCCACCCTCCCGTCATCCATTTGCATCTCCATCCCCAGCCCAACATATCACACTCAACACCAGGGGAAAAGCCACGTACTCTTCAGAAGGAGGTAGACTGAGTGACTGGAATTAGCTTGTATAGAAGGATCTAGGAACAATCTCTCTCTCTCTCTCTCTCTCTCTCTCTCTCTCTCTCTCTCTCTCTCTCTCTTGCGCGCTCTCTCTCTCTCTCTGTCTCTCTGTCAGTCTGTCTCTCTCTCTGATCTGTGTGTGTGTGTGTGTGTGTGTGTGTGTGTGTGGTGTGTGTGTGTTGTGTAAAATCAGATCATATGACACAGTGTAACTGCATATTATGTCGCCAAGTTTAGTAGTATATTTGTTACGAGGCGTTTTCTGATCGATCAAGGGTAGGGGTGGTGCGGGAGTGATGGATCAAGACAAGTTTCGATTGTTTCGTTCCTCGAGTTCTGCTAAGATTTTCTTTGATTGCTAAAGCTCAGTTTGCATGTACATTCGTTTTTTTTCTTTTGCTTTCAAAGAAACAAAGATATTTAGTTTTTTGCCTGAGACATTATACGAATGTGGGGGCCGGAATAGCTCAGTTGATAGAGCGCCGGACTCGTGATCCTGGGTTACGGGTTCGAATGTCGGTACAGGGGGATTTTGCCCTCGGAGTTAACATTGATTCTGACTCCATTCCCCCATACAGTCCTTCGAATGAGACTATAAACCGGTTCCGTGTGTGAACGCACACACAACATCTTGCACACACGTAAAATCCCATCAACAACTTTCGAAAGAGAAGGCCAGTTTGGCCGTTGGTATGGATGACACGTTACACATAGCATGCACCTTCCCCGATGATGGAGTATGGCTGCCTTAATGGCGGGATAAAAAAACGGTCATGCACACAAAACTCCGATACAGCAGGAAACACCTGAACGCAGAAAAAAAAGAAAGAATGCGAATGTAATATGGGATTTGACGTCACTCATTTTCCAAAATCTGTTCTTTGCTTTCTGACTTTTCCCCCCTCTCTCATCACAAGAAAAAAGCATGTGCGCGTTTAGGAATGAAATGCACATAGACGACGATTAAAGAAGAAGTGAAGTGCGCACACAATCGGATCTTGGTTGCTTGTCTACCGACTTGGGATCGATTCAATTCCCTTGGCACTTGGCAGTGTGTCAACACTCTAGCCCTTGTGAAAATATTTCAAAGGGAGATCAAGTAAACGATTGAAAAAATCCTTAGGGAAAGAGCGGATGTTCGTGGGGATGGGTGAAAATTCTAGATCCTCTTAGTTGACAATGTTTGTCTGTCTGCATGTCTGTCTGTCTGTCATTCTCTTCTCTCTCTCTCTCTCCTCTCTCTCTCTCTCTCTCTCTCTCTCTCTCTCTCTCTCTCTCTCTGCCTCTTTCTTCGAGCGTCTCTCACAGCATCTGATGCTTTTTTGTTTTCAGAGAATAACAAGCACTGATTTATGTAGATGTGTGTGTGTGTGTGTCTGTGTGCGTGTGCGTGTGTGTGTGCGTGTGTGTACGTGCATGCGTGCGTTGCACGCGCGCCTGAATTTCCAGCAGTTATCCTACTCCAACAGGAAATGACGTCTTCTTTCCTGTGACATGAAAGTGACAGAGCTAATTCAGGACCTGAACTCACTAAGGTCAACGAGCACCAGACTTCAGCGCCTGCTTTAGTACAAACAGTCAATTACACCGTACACATCCCCGCAAACACCTGCCCCACCCCCTGATCCTTCAGAACCGGTCCCAGGCATTCTCAAAAAGTCTGAACAATTTTACACCAGAATGAACATATTGAATTTCCACAAGAATTCCCAGCCACCAATGACAGGGGCTCCCATTTTGGTATTCTTCAAGGAGGACTGTAACATGTCCATTTAATGTCAGTTGAACCAGGTGTGATCAATGTAGGGCTAATGATATCCAACGCCATACTGGTCACGGCTTTAGTCGCTGGAACCACTATGGTTGTTGGAATGGCCTGGGTGTAGCATGGAATCTGGTTAAATTGCTTCCTTGTGACCAAAGTATTGCGCAGAATATGTCCATAAATGTCAGTTGTGACAGCTAGCATTGAAGATTGCAGAAAGAAAGTCTCCTTAAGATTTCCTTCACTGCTGACCCAACAATGAATTCCGTTTCAGATTAGCTGCCCTTGTAAAACAAAAAAAAAACCAGAGAAGGAAAGAAGGGTTGAAGGAAGCAAGAAGAGAAAGACAGAAAAAAAGTAGGAGAAACGACAAAAAAAGGAGAGAATTTAGTTTACTGTAAACTGAGCTCCACTCAGAACGAATGACAAAAACGCAAAGAATTTCACATTGAGCTGGACCAAGGAATGAATATGTGCACAAAGGATGGACAGCTAAGCCAAATTCGGCTGAATTAGAATACTACACACCACACACACACACACACACACACACACACACAAAACATGGAAAAACATTACATTCAACAAAATGGAGTAATAGCGTTGGCTGACTTGAACGAAAATAACGGAGGTTCAAAATCTTCATTTCATTGTGATTTGTGACTTTTTTAAAATGTAAAAACGCATCCTGAATAGAGACCCAACCAAGCAGACTATATCCCAGATTATTTCTGAAGCATCAGAATGCTCAGCTGCAGAAGTTCAGAAGGTTTTTTCCCCCAATAATCATACATTCAGACGGTCAAGGCACTCAGCTGCAGAGCTGATGTGAATTTGTACCACGCCTGAGATAAGACTTTTAAGGCTTGAAAATATTCCCTGACAGCCAGCAGTAAATGGACACATAACTCCCTTCAGAGAGGGGTAATATTGTCTGTCTGCTGAAGTGCACTGTAAAGAAATTTAAACCTCTCCCACCATCCCTGCCTTATATCAACAGGTTCTTTCCTTAGCAAGAATAGTTATGCATCTTTATTCTCCTTCTCTCTCTTACTCTATCGTCCCCCCCATCTTACAGTCCTCAGCCTTCTTGCTCATCACGGCCTCTGTGCATCGTTAAAACTAATTGGACTTCCGAATCCCTCCCTATTTTGGTCCCAAATAATGCATGGTTATCTACTATGTGACACTTATCCCCTTTCTCGCATTATACTGGTGTGGAAAGGAATTGAGGGGAGGGGAGGGGAATGAGAGAGGGAGCAGGGGAGGGAGGAAGGGGATCAAGCCGTAGAGTTTCCATCAATAGTGGAGAGACTGCAACATTCAGATATCAGGAGATCAAAGACAGTTTTCTTCCCTCCATCCCGCACCCCCAAATCTCCTCTATCCCCACTTTCTCACCTCCCTCCCCCGTTTCTCTCTTTACTCTCCCATCCATTTCCGTCACCGTCCACTACGGACCTAAACCACGCTCAACGCTAGGAAAGGAACAGCGTACGATATGGAACCATTCTGAGCGAGTGACTGTTATTAGCTTGGATTAGAAAGGTGTAGGAACTAGTCAGCTTCTCTCTCTCTCGTCATCTCTCTCTCTCTCTCTCTCTCTCTCTCTCTCTACCTCTCTTCTCTCTCGATTCTGCTCTCTCTCTCTCCCCTCTGTCTGTCTGTCTGAATGTCTGCTTCTCTCTCTCTTCTCTCTCTCTCTCTTCTCTCTCTCTCTCTCTCTCTCTCTCTCTCTCTCTCTCTTCTGTCTCTCTCACTCTCTCTCTCTCTCTCTTCTCTCTCTCTCTCTCTCTCTTCTGTCGTCTCTCTCTCACTTCGTCTCTCTTTTCTTCTTCTGTCCGTCTCCACCTCTCTCTCTATCTTCCTTTCTCTCTCTGTCTCACTTACTCCTTCTCCTCTGTCTCTCTGTCTCTCTCAATCCATCTCGAGATTGTGTGTGTGTGTGTAGTGTGTGTGTGTGTGTGCGGGCGCCGGTGGTCGTGCGTGGTGGTGTGTGTGTGTGTGTGTGTGTGTGTGTGTGTGTGTGTGTGTGTGTTCAGTACATTTGTATACATGCAAAGAAATGTGAAAGTGCCATGTACACGCGTTTGGATGTGTGTTGATGTGCATCCTGTCATTTCTTGTAGACCCCATCGCCCATCCAGCCATCAACCTGCAGGGACAAGCAGACGTACAATGAAAGTAGGGGGCAGAAAGGGAATGGAAACGGCGAAATTAGGAGTGTGTGTGTGGTGTGTGTGTGTGTGTGTGTGTGTGTGTGTGTGTGTGTGTGTGTGTGTGTGTGCGCGCGGCTATGGTGCGTGCGTGCATGCGCGCGCGCGCGAGGTGTGTGTGTGTGTGTGTGTGTGTGTTGTGTCTGTGTCTGTGTGCTGTGTCTTGTGCGAATGTGACGTGCGTGCGTGCGTGCGTGCGTGTGTGTGTGGTGTGTGTGTGTGTTGTGTGTGTGTGTGTGTGGGTGTGTGTGTGTGTGTGTGCGTGTGTGTGTGTGTTGTGTGCTGTGCGTGTGTGTGTGTGTGTGTGTGTGTGTGTGTGTGTGTGTGTGTGTGTGTGTGTGTCGTGCGAATGTGCGTGCGTGTGTGTGTGCACCGCGCATGCGCACGTTTTAGATACCAGTAGTGTTTTTACTCCTACAGGAAATGACGTCGTCTTTCCTATGACATGAGTGTTTGCTCCTGAACGTTACAGAGCTATTTCAAGACCTGATCTCACTAAGATTGAGACTCACCAGACGTCAGCTCCCGCTTTTATATAAAAGGTCAAACAACATTGGTAACATTCTTGATGAACCTGCCTCACACCCCAGAATGGTTCCAGGCTTTCTCAAAAGTTTAAGACAACTTTGCACCAGAATTAACATATCAATCTCTCCCCCAACAACTCCCTGCCAACAAGGACAGGAACTCACATTTTGGAATTCTTCAAAGGGGCCTGTCAAATGTCCATTTAATTCTTATTGTAATCAAAGTAGTACTAATGATATCCAGGGCTATACTGGTCATGATTCTAGTCCCTGGAACCGCTACGGTACTTGGAATAGCCTGGATGGAGGCATGGAATCTGGTTTAAATCGCTTTCTTGTGACCAAAATATTGCACGCAACATGTCCACAAATGTCAGTCGTGACAGCTGACACTGAAGATGAAAGACTGAAACTCTGTTCAAGGTCTCCTTCACTGTCACTCAACAAAGAAGCACGTTTCAGATTAGCTGCCCTCGTAAATACAAAAAGAACCAGAGAAGGGGAGAAAGGTTGAACGTAGGAAGAAGAGAAAGACAGAAAGAAAGGAATAAACACCAAAGGAAAAAGGAGACAAATTAGATTACTGTAAACTGAACTCCACTTGGAACGAATGACAAAAACGCAAAGAATTTCAATCGAGCTGAATCAAGGAAAGAATTAGTCAGTCAGTCAGTCATTGCCCTGACCGCTGGGGTCGTTGGGGGGACGTGATGAGGCAGCTGCCATTTCTCTCCAGGCTCTTCTGTTTGTAGCTGTCGTGAGGAGATCTGGCATGGTTATACTGGTCCAGTCCTTTATATTTTCGGACCAGCTCTTTCTCTGCCGTCCTCGTCTGCGCCCTCCTTCAACGGTACCTTGAAGGATGGTTTTGGAGAGGGTGTTGTGACGAATGACGTGGCCAAACCATGCCATCTTCCGTCGTTTGACGGTTGCCAGAAATGGTTCATGGGGCCGAACTACGTTACTGACCAGGTTCCGCACATAATCATTGGTTTGTGTTCTTTGTAGGAGATGCAGATAGTTTCCTCAGGCACCTGGTCTCAAACACCTGGATTCTCTTTCTGTTTTGGCCATCATGTCCATGTCTCGCACCATATAACAGATGGAACCACTAGTGACTTGTCGAGCCAGAATTTTGTGTGGAACAAGATAAAAGCTAAACCAACAAACTGAATAGAATAACACACACGCACACACACACACACACACACACAACACACACACACACACACACACACACACACACACACACACACTACACTACACACACACACAACACACACACACACACACACACACACACACACACACACACACTGTGACAAAATACATGAAATAAGATGCAGTATTACATTGGCTGACATGAAAAGAAAAAAATCATCAAATCTTTATTTCATTTTGATGTGTAACCTAATTGTATAAGAACACATGCTGGATAGACACTCTACCAACAGAGTATAACCCAGATTATTCTGAAGCACCAGAATGCACAATAAAACAGATTTTTGACCTCAGATCTTCAAGTTAAAAATGAATAATAAATGTCTTTGAGATCTAGTAAGATCTAAAAAAAGAAACAGAACAAATATCGACAACGTTTCGATTCATAGACTCGTCTTCAGACTTGTGACATAAAAAAAAGAAAAACAATAAATACGTATAGGAAATGACGTATGAAAACAAAACATATACGTAAACGACGATGACAGCTTAAAGGTGTGTGGTGTGTGTGTGTGTTGTGTTGGTGTGTGTGTGTGTGTGTTTTCATACTCATTTCCTATATGTATTTATTTGTTTTTCTTTCTTTATGTCACAATCTAAACGGTCTATGACCGAACGTTGTCGATAGTTCTGTTTTCTTTTAAGATCTCTGAAATCTCAAAGACATTTATTAAACAGAATGCACTGCCAGCAGTTTTGAAGGTTTGTTCCACTAGTCCTGCAGAAAGTAGTAAGCATTCGGCAACGAAACTGACGTAGTGAGTTTTACCCCATCCGCTGAGATCAGGCTTTTAAGGCTTGAAAACATCCCTTCCGAGCCAAAGTGAATGGGTACCCAATCCCATTCAAAGGAGGTTAATACTGTGTGTGTCTACTGAAGTGCTCTGTAAAGAAATTCAACCTCTACCACCATCCCATCCCATAATCAACAGGTTTTTAGCCAGAATAGTTCTGCATTCTTCTCCATCTCGCTCTCTCCATCTATTAGCCCTTCCCCCACAATATCACAATCCCCACACTTCTTGCTTGTCACGGCCGCTGTGCATCGTTAAAGCTAGGTGGACTTCCCGTATCCCTCCCTAATAATTTGGTCCCAAATAATACATGGCTATCTACTATATGTCACTTATCCTCTTTCTCGTGTTCCGCTGGTGGGAACGGAATTGAGATAGGGCGGGGAGGGTGAGGGGGACTGGGGGGGGGGGGGGGAGTGGTCGAGAGAGGGAGAAAAGGGAAGGGGAGGGAGTTAGGGGATCAAACCATAGGTTTTCAAATCAAAAGTGGATAGATTGCAACATCCGTATATAAGAAGATCAAAGACATCTTCCCCTCCACCCCACCCCACCCCCAAATTTGATTCTCACTTCCTCACCTCCTTCCCCCCTTTTCTCTCTTTACTCTCGCATCCATTTCCTTCGCTGTCTGCGACGGACCCAAACCACGCTCAGCGCTAGGAGAAGACCCACTCATCCATTTCCTTCGCTTCCTGCGACGGACCCAAACCACGCTCAACGCTAGGAGAAGACCCACTCATCCATTTCCTTCGCTGTCCGCAACAGACCCAAACCACGCTCAACGCTAGGAGAAGACCCACTCATCCATTTCCTTCGCTGTCCGCAGCAGACCCAAACCACGCTCAGCGCTAGGAGAAGACCCACTCATCCATTTCCTTCGCTGTCTGCAACAGACCCAAACCGCGCTCAACGCTAGGAGAAGACCCACTCACATTCCTTCGCTGTCCGCAACAGACCCAAACCACGCTCAACGCTAGGAGAAGAACCACGCAGGCTGTGGTAGGTGAGAGAGCAAGAGCTGTTACTAGCTTGGATAGAAAGGTGTAGAACAGTATCTCTCTCTATGTCTTTCTGTCTCTGTTTCTGTCTCTGTCAGTCTGTCTGTCTGTCTGTCTGTCTGTCTGTCTATTTGTCTCTCTCACCTGATGTGTGTGTGTGTGTGTGTGTGTGTGTGTGTGTGTGTTGGTGGTGCTATGCGCGTATGCGTAGCGCATGTGTGTGTGTGTGTGTGTGTGTGTGTGTGTGTGCTGTGCGCGTATGCGTAGGCGCATGTGTGTGTGTGTGTGTGTGTGTGTGTGTGTGTGTGTGAGAGAGAGAGAGAGAGAGAGAGAGAGGTGGTGTGTGTGTTGTGTTGTGTTGTTTGTGTTGTGTGTGTGTGTGTGTGTGTGTGTGTGTGTGTGTGTGTGTGTGTGTGTGTGTGTGTTGATCAAATTACGTGATGCAGTATTGCCACAACCCATACGTGTTTGTTACAAGTTGATGAATCTTTGATTTCTTCCAGAATATGTTTTTCTTCTTTTTGTATTTAGTTGAAACCTTCTATTAGGGCTGAAGTCGCAATTTTCGACTTTTTGGAGTTCTGCTAAGAACAGAAAAAGTTAATAAAAACTTGGTTGGTCTTACTCCCCTTTGGAACAAACTTACACATTTAGTTTAATCATGAACATTATACAAATCTAAAATGCGATTTGGCTTCATTCTGGTTTTTTTTGTGTTTGCTTTCTGCCTTACTTATTCCCTCTTTCACATATACATACCCACCACTCCCACACCAGTCGGCATAATCTTCCACCACACACACACACACACACACACACACACACACACACACACACACACACACAACACACACACACACACCACCACCACACCACCACCACCACCACCACCATAACCCCTACTACCCACTGCATACAGAAGTTGCAGCCACCCCTATTTATTTCATTTCATTTTATTTTCAACTGTGTTTACTTTATTTTATTTCTTTATCTATTTATTTTTCATTATTATCTATCTATTCACTTATTCATTTATTTCACTTGATTTATTTACTTATTACTTTCTTTCTTTATTTATCCATTTATGTATTACATTTTATATTATATATATATATTTTTAATATTATATATATATATAATATATATATATATATATACAGTATTTAAAAAAAATTAATTCATTTACTTTATCTTATTTACCATCGTTTCACACCCCCTCCCTTTCTTTTTTCTTTTCTTTTTTCCCCCCTTTCCCCCAACCCCCTCTTCCTCTCCCATAATCCCCTCGTTTCCGTCTGGCGGCCATTTTCAATTTGGAGACGAACAGGAGAAGCGCAGCTAAGTGGTTACATGTTCTTGTCACTGTCCTAAATATTGTGTGTTTTCGGCTGAAGAAGACCCAAGAGGTCGAATTGCATTGTGTCTAGTCCTGTACTCTTGTTTGTCTGTGTCACTGGCGGTAACTAACCCCCTCTCTTTTCAAATTTTCCTCTTTCACTGCTAGAAATGAGCGCATGTGG
>CM065722.1:17912577-17930077 GCA_033310375.1 Conus canariensis
TTCTTTCTTTCTGATATTCTTTTTTTTATCGTTTTTTTTTTTTTTTTTTTTTTGTCTGGCTGTCAGCCTTCTGTAAAGACTGTCAAAATACCACCACCACCCTCCCTTTGATCAACAGGTTTTTAACCAAAGCATGTCTGCTGCCGTCCCCTCTTCCTCTCACCCCCCCCCCCCCCCCCTCTCATGATCCCCAACAGCTCTTGGCCCAAAGGCCTCTGGTACTCTGGTAACGAACCTGGCCCGATTTCACCCCCCCCCCCCCGCCACCCCCCCCACTATCCCCCTCTCAACTCAACTCCACCCACTCCAACATCAGGCCGACTATAACTATTAGCCACTTTTGTGTGTGTGTGTGTGGTGTGTGTGTGTGTGTGTGTGTGTGTGTGTGTGTGTGTGTGTGTGTGTGTGGTGTGTGTGTGGTGTGTACCTCTCTCTCTCTCTCTCTCTCTCTTCTCTCTCTCTCTCTCTGTCAATCTGTGTGTCTGTGTTTGTCTGTGTGTTTAGAGCACAGTCCCAGAGTCTCTAATTGGTAACGGACTGATCTCAACACCCACATATAATGAGATCGAATGCAGTCCCCGCCCCCCACCCCATCTCCTCTTTTCTTCCTTTTTATCTTTCTTCTCCCTCCTCCAACCCTACCCCTCCCACCTCCATCTTTTCCCCCCCACACTGACGATGGCCTCAACTCACCCAAACTACCTCAACATTGGGAAAAAAAAGCCATGCTGTCCTTGGTGTGAGACAGAGCAAGTGACTGTTGTCAGCTTCAGCAGAAAGTTATAGGAACAAGTCCTCCCTCTCCTCTCTCTCTCTCCTCTCTCCTCTCTCTCTCTCTCTCTCTCTCTCTCTCTCTCTCTCTCTCTGTCTTTGCACATGGCAAAAAATGATCAGATCATGCACAACATAGTGAGAGGTTTGACTGAAAATTGAAACAGAAATGTTTGCAACTTTCATGATTTGAAACCTTATTGTTACTTTCAGAAATGGTCAGACCCTTGAAGTATATCATGACCAAATTCAGGTTTGAAAATATCAGAATCAGCGGTTCACAAGTTTAGATACAAACCATTATTGATGACAACGACTTCTTGTGTCCGCTTTGTAAAGAGTCTCCAGAAAATGAAATCCATTTTGTTCTTTGCTGTCCAGCCTTAAGGAACATTAGAACTGAATTCAGCCAGCCTCAATTTGATAGACAGCCTTCACTATCTAAATTGGCTATAGTGGTGCCATCAGCCTCACCAGAAGTTGTTCAAAATTTGTCTTTGTTTTTGGATAAGGCATTTATAGACTAGGACAAATTTGAGAAAAACAAACACCCCCAGGCATTTCTTGTTAGGAGCTGTCAGACAACTTTTTCTAGTGGATATGCGTGTGTTGAATCCATTTCTTTTGTCTGACAGGACCGAAATTGCTTAGATGGCCTGGAATATCATGTTTTTCAAAATGGCCGACAAACGAAAGTACGGAACCGGTTTTGATTCAAACACACCTTATTTGCTTATGTTTTACACCACTTGTGCTAAACTTGAATAATATTTCAGTCTTTATGTCAGTATTTATGGCAGCCATTTTGAATATTTAATTTTAGTGCAAAAACTACGCTTTTGAGAGGTTGTCAGACAACAAAACCGAAAAGAGCATGGTCACATTCTTTGGAATCAGTGGTCTGACAATTCCTAACATCATTTGCCACCTACTTTTGCTTTGGCCTTTTTTGTGAAATTTGTCCTAGTCTATTAGATTGAGAGAAGCAGCTACCTCTTGATGTTCTGAATCATTTGTATTTGGAGCGCTTTATAGTCATGAGTTATAGTCTCAGTTCATATATGATGCTCACTCACCTCTTCATAACGGGCCAAGGTCTATATGAAGAACTCATCTAAATCCGAATCCAAAAATCTGTCTGCCTGCCTGCCTGCCTGCCTGTCTGTCCTGTCTGTCTGTCTGTCTGTCTGTCTGTCTCTCTCTCTCTCTCTCTCTCTCTCTCTCTCTCTCTCTCTCTCTCTCTCTCTCTCTCTCTCTCAGACAGTGCGACTGCAAATGTATGCTCCCAAGTCTGTATGTATATAGTCAATTGATTAAATCTGCGAATTCTGCCGGGAGATTTTTTTTATTTTTAGGTTAGTTCGTGTTGATTGTATGTTTGTTCTTTTGTTTTGAGGGAAGGGCAATGGAGATTCATTTCCAACGTCGAGTGGAAGTCAGTTTAGTCTTTTGTTTCCCTTTGAACATACTTCAGTATTTAATATGATCCTGAACCTAATACAGGTTGAAATTGCCGTTTGACATCTTTCCTTTTCTTTTTCTTTTCTTTTCTTTAACTCTCCCTTTGTATCTGTTTAAATGGGAATAAGGAGCATGCTTGTGGATTGAAATGAAAAGCATCCATACAGAGATGTCAGAGGAAGAAAAAGACTAAAATCTGCTAGACAGATCCTGGTTTATTTTAGTTTGACAAAAAAAATCAGTCGGGGAGGGGGGGGGGAGGGAGGGGGGGGAACAAAACAAGTGCATTCTCTTTGTCGTTGACTGTCTGTGTGTCTGCCTCCTCTCTACTTTTGTCTGTCTGTCTGTCTGTCTGTCTGTCTGTCTGTCTGTCTGTCTCTCTCTCTCTCTCTCTCTCTCTCTCTCTCTCGTGTGTGTGTGTGTGTGTGTGTGTGTGTGTGTGTGTGTGTGTGTGTGTGTGTGTTGTGCGTGTGCATGTGTCTGCGTGCGTGCGTGCGTTCGTACGTGAGTGCGTGCGTGCGTGCGTTTGTGCGTGTGTGTGTGTGTGTGTGTGTGTGTGTGTGTGTGTGTGTGTGTGTGTGTGCGCCGTGCGTTCGTGTGTGTGTATGTGTGTGTGTGTGTGTGTGTGTGTGTGTGTGTGTGTGTGTGTGTGTGTGTGTGTGTGTGCGAGTGATAAATCAGATTACATATCACAGTGCGACTGTCTATATTTTTCCTTAAGCCAAACATGATTAAAACCTCGAATTATGCCAGAAAGTTTTCCCGTTTTTTTTTTTTTTTCAATTTTTATCTCAAATCTGATTTTCAGGAGGTGGGGTAGAGGTGACGGCGATAGGGGCAGAGTGAGCAGTTGGAGGGGGGGGGAGGGGGGAGGGGGGGGTCGTTATTACAGGACGAGTACTAATTGATTTTTTTTAACCTTGAATTATGCTTCGAACGAAAAACGGTACAACTCAGGTTATCTTTTTCTCCTTGAAACAAAGGCAAATATTGACTTTGACCTTTTATCATCAAACAATTTGAAAATGCGATATGACTTTTTTTTCTCTCTTTTTTTTGTGTCCTTTTTTCTTTTTCCTATTTTTCTCTCTTTTTTTTTTTCTTTGTCTTTTATCACGATTTAGGTGCATGCATTCAGACAGGAAGAGACAGATTCAAGAGGGAGAGCCGTGTGTGACAGTCGGGTCCTAGTGTGTTCTGTGCCAACTTGTAATCGATCAAAATTTAATACACATTGGCCTTGACAGTCTATCTATACTGAAAAATGTTTCAGTGAGTGTTCGAGCAGTCGAAATTCAGTTGCGAACTGGAAGAGAGAGAGAGAGAGAGAGAGAGAGAGAGAGAGAGAGAGAGAGAGAGAGAGAGAAGAGAGAGAGAGAGAGGGAGAGAGAGAGAGAGAGAGAGAGAGAGGAGAGAGAAGGGTGGGGTGGGTAGGGATGCAGAAAGGGGGAGGGCGATGTGCATTCTCGTCATCATTGTCTGTCTGTCGGTCTGTCTGTCTGTCTGTCTGTCTGTCTGTCTGTCTGTCTCTCTACTTCCTTCCTCCCTCTCTGTCTTTCTCTGTGTGTCTTTTTCCCAAGCTCTCTTGTGTCAGAGGATAACAAGTATTCCCTCGTATAGATGTTGTGTGTGTGGTGTGTGTGTGTGTGTGTGTGTGTGTGAGTGCGTGCGCACGTGTGGCGTACGTGCGTGCGTGCGTGCGTGCGTGCGTGCGTGTGCGCGGCGCGCGCGCATGCGTGCACACGTGCCGAATGTGCTTACATCATCTCTGCATTTGTGTGTCGGCAACAGTGGCAGAGGTTCCCCTTCTTCCCACAAGGGGCGCTGAAAAACGTCCTCGTTATTGGTGGTGTAGCAGACTTCACAATATTTGGGCTGGTGACATCCAGGGCTGTAGTAGTGGCGGTTCCCCCCCAGGGAACCAGTACGGTAGCGGGACTGGTCTGGATGCAGACGTAAAATCTGGTGAAATCGCCTTTTGTGACCGTAGCATGCATCAAGAACACCATGTCCATAAATGTCAGTTTGTGACATCTGACACTGAAGATTGAGGATTTAACCTGCCCTCCAGCCATTCCGTCACTGTCACTCGACAATGAAGAACGTTGAAGTTGAGCTTCGCTCGCGAGTGCGAAAAGAACGGAAGAAGGAAAAAAAACAGTTCGAGCGAAGTGGGAAAGGAAAATATGAAGAAAATAGGAGAAAGAAAAAAAAAGAGAAATTGGTACGTATTGAATCTCGCTGTAAAAGGAAAATTGATAATTTGAATTAGAGTGGATCAGCTGACCAGAATGAAAAAAAAAAAAAAACCGAAGCAAAACTACAGCAAACCATACCGGGCAAGAATAAAACAGGACCCCCCCCCCCCCCCCCCCCCCCCCCCCCCCACACACACCACCGGGAAAAAATGAATTAAAATTTGCATTCAATAAAATGCCATCACAAACATTGGCTAACACCAACAATCATAAGAACAATTCAAAATCCATATTCTATTTCAAAATCCATATTCTATTTCAAAATCCATATTCTATTTCGATGCTTGACCGTTTTATATTAGGTCATATGCTGCATAAGCGACTCAACAACACAGTACGCCCAAGTTTGTTTGTTTGTTTGTTTATGTAGTTTCTTTGGTTGCAGTCATGTAGAAGAATTTTTATTTTTTTTCCACCTAGACCTGCATTCAAATGGCCAGGACCTTCAGCTGCAGAGCATATGTGGTTGTGAGTTCGATCCTGTCATCGTCTTTTATTTTTAGGCCTCAACACCTTCTTTGCTACCCCGCAGTAAACGGGGTACATGATTCAGAGCAGGAAAGGATTTTTGTTTTGTTTTGATTTGTCTTCTGTACAGCACTCCTTAAAGATGTTCAAACCAACATCACCACCCCTTCTCTTGTGGGCATGCATGTGCGCATGTTTGCGTGTGTGTATGCATTTATATGTGTGTGTGTGTGTGTGTGTGTGTGTGTGTGTGTGTTTGTGTGTGTGTGTGTGTGTGTGTGTGTGTGTGTGTGTGTGTAGCTGTGTGTTTATCTGTATTTCTGTCTCTGTGTGTCTGCCTATCTGTATGCGTGTCTTTGCGTGCGTCTGTCTGTGAATCAGTGTCTCCATGTGTCCAAGTGTCTGGTAGACAACAACAGTCTTTAACTGATGATGGACTGGCCCGACCTCAACATCCCTATGTTGCTGTTGTTTGTCTGTCGAGACGACGAAGACCATCTAGTCATCCTGGGATCGGGGGTGAGTGCGTAGATGGCTGGTCAGGCCGATCTGCGCCCGGAAAGATCTATCACAGTACGGACAGGGGATGGTGGCAGCAGCCGGAGATCTGTTGGCACTGGTCTTCCTGATCATCCTGCGCTGCTCAGCTGCAGCATTTCTGTTACTTTCACAGGTTTCTGCACCTTTGCTGACAGCTGATCGCCACCCGTCTCTGTCCTGGGCAGTCTGCTCCCACGTTGTGTGGCTGATGCTGAAGGCCTTCAGGGAAGATTTGAGGTTGTCTTTGAAACGTTTCTTCTGGCCTCCACGAGAGCGTTTTCCTTGTTGTAGTTCACCAAACAATAGTTTCTTTGGCAGCCGATGGTCTGGCATGCGTACCACATGAGAAGCTGTGACTGCATCAGGATGGTGAAGATGCTAGACAGGCCATAGGATAATAGGATATTAAATACGATTTTCTTCTCCAGTCCTTCTTCTCGTCGTTTCTACCCTTCCTCCTTCATCACTCCCACGCCCTGTCTTCCATCCCCAATCCCCCACTATCCCAAACCGACCCCAAAAGACGCTCAACACCGAGAGAAAGCGTCACACTCCTTGACAGGACATAGAGCAAGTGACTGTTTTTAGCTTGGACAGAAAGGTCTAGAAATAAGAATGAATAAGAAATGTCCGTTTACGTATATGTTTTCATACGTCATTTCCTGTACGTATTTATTTGTTTTTCTTTTTATGTCACAACTCCTGAAGACGGTCTATGACCGAAACGTTGTCGATATTTGTTCTGTTTTCCATTTTTTTTTTAATCTTCTGAAAATCTTCAAAGACATTTATTATTCATTTTTACTTGAAGATCTGCGATCAAAAATCTGTTTTATTATTCTAGAAAAAAGGCATATATATATATATATATATATATATATATATATATATATATATAATATATATATATATATATATATATCAATGTAGTTGCACAGCCTAAAACGATTCTAAAAGTGCTCAATATATATATATACTAGCAGGGGCACCCGGCGTTGCCCGGGATATGAACATTCTTTGCGATACTCACGTGACGGCAAACATGTATTAATTGTTTTGATTTACAATCAATCCCCCCCCCCCCAACATCTTCCCACCCCCTCCTCCCCCACACAAATACACATTCTGTCTGTCTGTCTGTCTGTCTGTCTGTCTCTCTCTCTCTCTCTCTCTCTCTCTCTCTCTTACACATTTTATTGTTTTCCGCCTGCCTCTGGTCCCTTTCCTCTGGATCTTCCCTAGTACGTCGAGATGCTTTTCTCGCTCGATTTTCCGCCTGCACTCACTGTTCCCATTCCCATTCTTCTGATTGCCCTTAATTTTGTAGGAATAGACTTTGTGCAGAAGTAGTTTATTTCAACGGGTCTGTGCCTAATGTAAAAATAGTGTATCAGGCTTTGCACTGTACAATCATTTTTCTGGCCCCTCTCATTCCTCCCTTTTCATCCCCCTACCCTGTCCCATCCATGTTGCAAAATTACTTACCGTTACTGGACATACGCATACCGAATTTTATCAATAACGGTGTAAATTTAGAAAATAGCGGTTTTTAACGGTCAATGTTAAGTTTTGGTTCGTAAAATTTGCATAACATTGTTCAGCGCTTAAAACTGTACGTGCATACGGAATGTTATCAAGAACGGTGAAAATTTAGAAATTCAGAAAGTAACGGTTTTTAACGGTCAATGTTAAGTTTTGGATCTTGAAAATTGTATCTCATTGTTTAGCGTTCAAAGCTGCACATGTATATCGAATTTCTTCAAGAATACTCTAAATTTATAAAATAACCTTTTTTAACGGTCAATTTTAAATTTTGGTTCGTAAAAGTTGTATATCATTTTTCGGCATTTAAAACTGCACATGTATACCGAATTTCATCAAGAACAGCCTAAATTTTGAAAATAACGGTTTTTAACGGTCAACTTTAATGGTCATAATGACTATCTAATGACCCAATGTTACCCGCTGGATGTTCCTGTAGGCTTATGTCAAGTTTGGTGGCGATCCGATGACTCTCGTGGCCGCCAACCTCAGAAGATCGGGTTTTAAACAGTTTTTATAGGGTTTGGTGTTTTTAACGGTTTTTAGCTGTTACAGATAACGTTTCTTAACTGCCAAATAACGGTTCCAATTTTCGAGAAGTAGCCCTGTACCTGTGCGATGTCACAACGGCCATTTGAAGAAAAGCAGAGGAAAAATATATCTTTGAAACCGTTATAACAGTTTTTTTAACGGTTTTTAACGGTTTTATTTTTTGAGAGATTAGCCCAAAACCATCCTCGGTTCACAACAGACGTGCCTGCTAAATTTCAAGAAGATCGGGTTTTAAAACAGTTTCTTTTATAGGGTTTGGTGTTTTAACGGTTTTTAACTGTTATAAATAACGTTTTTTAACTGCCAAACAACGGTTCTAATTTTAGAGAAGTAGTCCTGTACCTGTGCAATATCACAACGGCTATTTGAAGAAAAGCAGAGGAAAAAGATGTCTTTGAAACCGTTATAACAGTTTTTTTTAACGGTTTTTAACGGTTTTATTTTTTTAGAGATTAGCCCAAAACCATCCTCGGGTCACAACAGACGTACCTGCCAAATTTCATGACAATCGGTTGAGCCGTTTTTGAGTCTATACCGTACACAGACAGACAGACAGACAGACAGACAGACACACACACACACACACACACACACACACACACACACACACACACACACACACAGAATTTGCCATTTATATATTAGATATCTCTCTCTCAGACACACACACACACACACACACACACACACACACACACACACACACACACACGCACATGCACACAAATGAGAGAGAGACTGAGACAGACAGACAGAGAGAGAGAGAGAGAGAGAGAGAGAGAGAGAGAGAGAGAGAGAGGGAGAGGAGACTACATGACACATCCAACTTTTTGCCAGTAGAACAGAATTTTGTTTCTTGAAAGTCAGTTGAAACCTTTCTGTTAGTGTGTCCTTTTGATTGGTCCTGGTTGTTCCAATCAGTGGGTGAGGACAGTGTTTCTCTGGGTCACACTGGCACCTTCATGTTTGTGGTTGTTCCAATCAGTGGGTGAGGACAGTGTTTCTCTGGGTCACACTGGCACCTTCATCTTTGTGTTCTTCTTTACTTCCTTTTCATTTCTTTGTTTCTTGTGTTGTTTTAAGGAGAGGCGGAAAGGAACAAAAGATAAGTCTTGCTATCCTTGCATTCATAAGACAAATTCTGATGGACTACAGCGTGTTTACTGTGAACATTTTTTTTTAAAGTTTAAACGCGGGTTCTTCTTTCTTTGTCCACCTTCATCGAGTTGAGGATTCTGACACTTTTGTGTGTATGACCGTTTTTTTTTTATCCCGCCATTAAGGCAGCCATACTCCAACTTCGAGGAAGGTGCATGCTATGTGTAACGTGTCATCCATACCAACGGCCAAACTGGCCTTCTCTTCCGAAAGTTGGTAATGGGATTTTACGTGTGTGCAAGATGTTGTGCGTGCGTTCACACACGGAACCTCGGTTTATAGTCCCATTCGAAGGACTGCATCGGGTTGGTCTTTTTGTTTTCCTTGGAATGAACTCAAGTATTCAGTTCCATCCTGAATATGTTTCACGTCGAAATTCCCACATGAAAAAAACCCAACTTTTTCTTTCCCTTCAGTCTTCCTTTCCATCTCTTTAAATGACAATATCGAGGGTTGACTGCCAGAACCCAGTATCTCATATATACTACTAAAAACAATTGAAGTACCACCCCTAATTTTTGTATGCAATTTTTAAAAAGCTCTGATAAACCAATTTATATTGATAATTGAATAAACTCTGCTGGATAAGCTTACCCGGTTCTCAAATACTACTCCTCGTGCATTTTTGTTATGTTAAAGTCGGTCAGCAGTTATCTACCGCGTCGCATCTGAGGCAAAAAAATCCCGAGAAATTATCGAACTTGTGTCGCTCCCAGATTTTGACACAGACACAGCAAGAAAAAAAAATGTGATGCACGTGAAAGCAAGGTCTTTTCTGAGCAGAATTGCAATCAGTTAGTACATTTGACGGATATAAAAAGTCGCGAAATTTAGGAAGATTTAACCATGCCTGCGAGACAACGACTAAGCAACACCGACAGAGGAAGAGCGATAGCATGGTACCAAGAAGGTATTGGCTTGAGGGAGATTGGTCGACGGCTTGGAGTGAGTCACCCAGTCATTCTGAGGCTCAGAGACCGTTGGCTTTACACTGGAAGTGTTGAAGAACAGCAGGGACGTGGACGGACGAGAAGCACCTCCAGACAGCAGGATCGGTTCATTGTTATCGCTTGTCTGAGAGACCGTTCAGCCAGTGCCACAGTACTCCGAGACCAGCTACGACAAGCCAGCGACGTCAACGTCAGTACCCAGACAGTTCGGAACCGGCTCCACGACGCCAACTTGAGGTCAAGGTCCCCAGCAGTGAGATCAATACTGACCCCAGCGCATCGAGCTCATCGTCGGGCCTGGGCAGCATGTCATAGAAGGTGGACAAGAGCTGAATGGGCAACAGTACTCTTCACAGACGAGTCAAGGTTCACCCTCAGGTTCAACGACGGGCGGGTTCGCGTCTGGCGACGTCCTGGAGAACGCTACGTTGACGCTGCCGTCAGGGAGCATGACCGCTATGGAGGTGGGTCCGTGATGGTGTGGGGTGGGTTCAGCCTACGTCACAGGACCCCCCTACACCGTGTTGAAGGCCGCCTGACCGGTGCCACCTACCGCGACACCATCATCCGCCCCCTTGTGATGCCCGCCCTGAGGGCAGTTGGCCAGGGCGCCCAGTTCCAGGACGACAACGCGCCGTGCCACCGCGCCGCCATCGTGAATCAGTTCCTACAAGGGCAGCAGGTGACAAGAATGGACTGGCCTGCCAGGTCACCAGATTTGAACCCCATAGAGCATCTGTGGGACGTGCTGGGGAGGCGAGTGCGGGCCCACAACCCTCCAGCAGACACCGTGGACCAGCTGTTTCAGTTGCTGGAGCAGGAGTGGCAGGCGATCCCCCAGGACACTCTCCGCCGCCTGGTGCACTCCATGAGACGTCGATGTGACGCTTGTTTGAACGCGAACGGTGGTCATACCCGTTATTAACATCATGACATCTACCATAGACTCTTGTTACTTTTCATTTTGGGGGTATGCCTCTTTAATCAAGTGTAAAACAAAGATAATTTTTTGTCACGGTGTTTGAATAAATTTGAATGGATTGAGGAATAATAAAAATAAAATATTCAATCATTAAATTATGTTCAGCTTTGTTTTCTTTCGAATGACAGCAGTTTTCCTAAGTGGTACTTCAATTGTTTTGAGTAGTGTATATATATATGAAACATGTCTTCACCATCATGTTGTTGTGGAACCCGGATACTTCTGTAGCAACATGTTTTTGCCATCATTTGCTGTGGATTCTGAACACTCCTCCTGTAGCAACATGTTTTCTCCATCATTTATTGTGGAGC
This sequence comes from Conus canariensis, assembly GCA_033310375.1. Lineage (NCBI taxonomy): Eukaryota > Metazoa > Mollusca > Gastropoda > Neogastropoda > Conidae > Conus > Conus canariensis. The sequence goes on from CM065722.1 coordinate 17,923,571, forward strand.
CTGGATACTTCTCATGTAAGAACACGCTTTCGCTGTCATTTGTTGTGGATTCGGAATATTTTTCCTGTAACAACATGTTTTCGCCATCATTTGTTGTGGATCGTGGATACCTCTCCTGTAACAACATGTTTTCTCCGTTATTTTGCAGCAGAGCCTGAATACTTCTCTGAAACAAAATGTTTTCACCGTCATTTTGTTGTGGAGGCCGAATACTTCTGTAACATTATTTAGCCATTATTTTTTTTCACTAAGCCTGGTTACTTCTCCTGTAACAACATGCTTCACCATTATTTTGTAGCGGAGCCTGATTGCTTCTCCGCCCTGGATGACATGAACGACGTGTTTATACCCCCCCCCCCCCTCTTTTCTTTTATTATTTTTTTCCTTGGGTGTAGGGAGTGGGGGTAGGGTAAGGGGTGGGGAGGCTATCCTGAAAACAGACACATATTATAAAGTTATGAGGATGATTTAACAAAACAATCTCACTGTCTCTCTGTCTCTCTCTCTCCCTCTCTCTCAAACACACACACACACACACACACACACACACACACACACACACACAACGCACGCACGCACGCACGCACGCACGCACGCGCACGCACGCACGCACGCACGCGCGCACACACACACACACACACACACACACACACACACACACACACACACACAATTCAATTCAATTCAAATTTAATCCTTTGACCCCTGTTGGGGCATGGAGGATACAAATGTAACAAAGAGAAATACGAAACTCACTCAGAACAATGTGTGAACATAGTTGCGAAATGCTGAATTCTGGTGAACTGTAATGATCTCATTAAACAATCTTCCCATTTTTTAGAAACTTACTAATATTCAAACAAATGCGTCTTCCTTTTTGAAATAAATTACAAAAGTTGAAAACAGACTTTGGTTTTAGATATTTTTTAGGGATGAATTTTTCACGAAGTTCATTATATTTTGGACATTCCATGATGCAATGAAATTCATCTCCAATTTCACCCATTTCACAGTTACGACAAATACGCAATTCTCTTGGAACATTATGGTGTCTTCCAATTTCAATTTGCAATTTATGGTTACTACATCTAAATTTAAATAAAGATATAACATAAATATCTGGTAAGGTAGAAATATAATGTTCTTTTTCAAAGACAGTCTTTACACTTTTATAGAATACACACTTGTTGCTGTTTTCAAGAGAACTGCGCCAATCACGAGCATAATTATTTTGCAACTCCTTTTTAACACACTTACATAAGTTACTTCTGTTTGTGAATGAATGAGATTCCCAAACACAATCAAAACCAGTTTCAAATAAAATGCTTTTAACATAACTAAGCCATGGTGAAACGAAAATTCCTTTTGTATATAGTTCATGTAAGATATTATATACTTTGTTTGAATACTTCTTAGAGTCAGGAACAACTAAGTTAGCCCAGAACCTTATCATTCTCACTTTAATCAGTACAGATAAAGGATAGATTCCGGTTTCACCATAAATCATTGAAGTCATTGTAGTTTTATTTAATCTAAATAGATACTTTAAAAAACGTAACTGTAACTTTTCTAATATATCAACATTTTCATAACCCCAAATTTCACAACCATACAACAACACAGGTACAACTATGGAATAAAATAATTGTATGCAAACATCAATTGGCAATTTCTGTTTTCTTGCAGTTTGTAATAATGAAAACATTGCCTTGAGAGCCTGATTATAAGCACATTTTTTTGCTTTGTAAAAAGAACCTGTTCTGCTGAACTCGATGCCTAAGTATTTCATTGAATTAAGAACCTCTATTTTTTCATTCCCAAAGAAAAAAAATTCACGCATACTATTTCGACCATGAAAGACAACTATTTTTGTTTTCTTTGGATTTACTTCTAACTGCCATTGCGTGCAATATATATGTAAGGCATTAAGTTCTTTTTGCAAAGCTGATTTAGAATTTGCCAATAAAATTGTATCATCAGCATATAACAATACAAGCAATTTAATAAACTGTTCAAGTTTCAACTCTTGCGTTAAATCATATTCTAAAGTAGAACAGTTTTTGTCAATAAGGAACTGTTGTAGATCATTCAAAAATAATGAAAACAATAAGGTGAAAGGTTTTCTCCTTGACGAACTCCCCTAAAACTGCCAAAGAACTCTGATTTTTGACCATTTAGAAAAATGCACGATTTTATTTGATCATACATATTGATTACAACGTGCAGTATTTTCCCAGATATGCCTTGACTCATCAGTTTGTGCCATAAAGCATGCCTCCAAATAGAATCAAATGCCTTTCTGTAATCAATAAAAGCACAGTATAATTTTCCATTGTTGATTGCAAACATGTCAATCAATGATTTAAGAACAAAAGCATGGTCAAGCGTTGAATGCATGTGTCTAAAACCTGCTTGGTTTTCTGAAATAAGTCCATTTATTTCAACAAAATAAGTAAGTCTGCTATTTAGAATTGACGTGAATAATTTGCCTACACAACTCAACAGTGTTTCTTGGGTCAACTGGCACCTTATCTTTTGTTTTCTTTACTTCTTTTTTTTCTTTGTTTCTTGTGTTGTTTTAAGAGAGGGGGGAAAGGAACAAAGATAAGTCTTGTATCTTGATTCATAAGACAAATTCTGATGGACTAAGGTTTTTATGTGAAATTTTTTTTTAAAGTTTAAAAACGGGGGTTTTCTTTTCCTTTGTCCCCCTTTCATCGAGTTGGGATTCTGACACTTTTTGTGTGTATGACCTTTTTTTTTTTTATCCCGCATTAAGGCAGCCATACTCCAATTTTCGAGGAAGGGCAAAGCTATGTTAAAACGTGTATCCATCCCCAACGGCCAAACGGCCTTCTTTCGAAATTGGTAATGGGTTTTTTTACTTTGGTGCAAGATGTTTGCGTGCGTTCAACAGGGAAAACCTGGGTTTTTTATAGCCCCATTCGAAGGACTGCATGGGGGTTGGCTTTTGTTTTCTTGGAATGAATCAGTTTTCAGTTCCATCCTAAATATTTTTCCCTTTTCAAAATTTCCCCCAATAAAAAAAAAACCCAACTTTTTCTTTCCTTCATTTCCTTCCACTCTTTAAATAAATATCGAGGGTTGAGCCAGAAACCCAGTATCTCTATTAAAACCTAAAAAAAATTGAAGTCCCCCCCCTAAATTTTTGTAAGAATTTTTAAAAAAAGCTCTGAAAACCCCAAAATTTAAATGAAAATTAAAATAAACTTGTGGATAAGCTTACCCTTCTAAAACTACCCCTCGTGCATTTTGTTTGTTAAAATTCGGTCAGCAGTTATTACCGCGTGCATTGGGCAAAAAAACCCCGGAAAATTTATCGAACTTTGTCCTCCCAGATTTTGACACAGACACAGAAGGGAAAAAAAAAATGTGATGCACGGAAAGCAAGGGTTTTCTTTTCGACAGAATTGAAAAATCAGTTAGTACATTTGGGGATATAAAAAGTCGCGAAATTTGGAAAGATTTAACATGCCTGGGAAAAAGACAAGCAACACCGAAAAGGGAAGGCGATAGATGGTCCAAAAAGGTATTGGCCTTGAGGGAGATTGGCGACGGTTTGGGAGTGAGTCCCCCAAGTATTCTGAGGTCAAGACCGTTGGCTTTACAGGGAAAGGGTTAAGAACAGCAGGGACGAAGGGGACGAGAAGCACCCCCAACAGCGGGAAATGGGTTCATTTATGCTTGTCTGAGAGCCCTTTCACCCCGGTTCCCACGTACCCCCGAGACCACTACGACAACCCCCCACGACGTAACTCAGTACCCAGACAGTTGGGAAACCCGGCCCAGACGCCAATTGGGTAAAGGGCCCCCAGCAGTGAGATAAAATTTCTGACCCCAGCGCATCGAGCCTTTTTCGCGGGTGGGCGATGTATAGAAGGGGGGACAAGAGCGAATGGGCAACTACCTTCACAGCGAGTAAAGGTTCCCTCATTTTTTTTAACGACGGGCGGGTTCGGTCTGGCGACGTCCTGGGAACGCTATTTTTGACGCTGCCGTCGGGGCCCTGACCGTATGGAGGGGGGTCCGTGAAGGTGGGGGGGTGGGTTCAGCCTACGTCCCAGGCCCCCCCTACCCCGGTTGAAGGCCCTACCGTCCCACCTCCCGCGACCCATATCCCCCCCCTTGTGATGCCCCCCCCGGGGCAGTTGGCCGGGGGCCCCCCTTCCCGGCGACAACGCGCCGTGCCACCGCGCCGCCCATCGTGGGGAAAACATTCCCCAAGGGGACAGGATGACAAGAATGGATGGCCTGCCAGGTCCCCGATTTTAACCCCCTAGAGCATCTGTGGGAGTGTGGGGAGGCAGTGGGGCCCCCAACCCCCCAGCAAAACCGTGGACCAGCGTTTTGTTTGGGCAGGAGTGGAGGCGCCCCCCAGGACATTCCGCCCCCTGGTGCACCAGGACTCGATGGACGCTTTTTTTTGAAAGCGAACGGTGGTCATCCCCCTTTTCTATGAATTACCAAGACTTTGTTTTTTTCATTTTGGGGGGGGTATGCCCCCTTTAAACAAGGTAAAACAAAGAAATTTTTTGTCACGGTGTTTTTAAAAAATTTGAAGGATTTGAGGAATAATAAACTGGTTACTTCTCTTTAACAACATGCTTCACCATTATTTTGTAGCGGAGCCTGTTTGCTTCTCCCCCCTGGATGACATGAACGACGTGTTTATACCCCCCCCCCCCTCTTTTCTTTTATTATTTTTTTCCTTGGGTGTAGGGAGTGGGGGTAGGGTAAGGGGTGGGGAGGCTATCCTGAAAACAGACACATATTATAAAGTTATGAGGATGATTTAACAAAACAATCTCACTGTCTCTCTGTCTCTCTCTCCTCCTCTCTCTCAAACACACACACACACACACCACACACACACCACACACAACACACACACACGCACGCACGCACGCACGCACGCACGCACGCGCACGCACGCACGCACGCACGCGCGCACACACACACACACACACACACACACACACACACACACACACACACAATTCAATTCAATTCAAATTTAATCCTTTGACCCCTGTTGGGGCATGGAGGATACAAATGTAACAAAGAGAAATACGAAACTCACTCAGAACAATGTGTGAACATAGTTGCGAAATGCTGAATTCTGGTGAACTGTAATGATCTCATTAAACAATCTTCCCATTTTTTAGAAACTTACTAATATTCAAACAAATGCGTCTTCCTTTTTGAAATAAATTACAAAAGTTGAAAACAGACTTTGGTTTTAGATATTTTTTAGGGATGAATTTTTCACGAAGTTCATTATATTTTGGACATTCCATGATGCAATGAAATTCATCTCCAATTTCACCCATTTCACAGTTACGACAAATACGCAATTCTCTTGGAACATTATGGTGTCTTCCAATTTCAATTTGCAATTTATGGTTACTACATCTAAATTTAAATAAAGATATAACATAAATATCTGGTAAGGTAGAAATATAATGTTCTTTTTCAAAGACAGTCTTTACACTTTTATAGAATACACACTTGTTGCTGTTTTCAAGAGAACTGCGCCAATCACGAGCATAATTATTTTGCAACTCCTTTTTAACACACTTACATAAGTTACTTCTGTTTGTGAATGAATGAGATTCCCAAACACAATCAAAACCAGTTTCAAATAAAATGCTTTTAACATAACTAAGCCATGGTGAAAAAGAAAATTCCTTTTGTATATAGTTCATGTAAGATATTATATACTTTGTTTGAATACTTCTTAGAGTCAGGAACAACTAAGTTAGCCCAGAACCTTATCATTCTCACTTTAATCAGTACAGATAAAGGATAGATTCCGGTTTCACCATAAATCATTGAAGTCATTGTAGTTTTATTTAATCTAAATAGATACTTTAAAAAACGTAACTGTAACTTTTCTAATATATCAACATTTTCATAACCCCAAATTTCACAACCATACAACAACACAGGTACAACTATGGAATAAAATAATTGTATGCAAACATCAATTGGCAATTTCTGTTTTCTTGCAGTTTGTAATAATGAAAACATTGCCTTGAGAGCCTGATTATAAGCACATTTTTTGCTTTGTAAAAAGAACCTGTTCTGCTGAACTCGATGCCTAAGTATTTCATTGAATTAAGAACCTCTATTTTTTTTATTCCCAAAGAAAAAAAATTCACGCATACTATTTCGACCATGAAAGACAACTATTTTTGTTTTCTTTGGATTTACTTCTAACTGCCATTGCGTGCAATATATATGTAAGGCATTAAGTTCTTTTTGCAAAGCTGATTTAGAATTTGCCAATAAAATTGTATCATCAGCATATAACAATACAAGCAATTTAATAAACTGTTCAAGTTTCAACTCTTGCGTTAAATCATATTCTAAAGTAGAACAGTTTTTGTCAATAAGGAACTGTTGTAGATCATTCAAAAATAATGAAAACAATAAGGGTGAAAGGTTTTCTCCTTGACGAACTCCCCTAAAACTGCCAAAGAACTC
>CM065722.1:17937577-17942577 GCA_033310375.1 Conus canariensis
TGAGGCACCATTTCCTGTTAGTTCAGTTAATACACCAGAGTAAAACGAACGCAACGTTCAAAGCTATCCACGCCCAATACTGCTCCTCCCGTCACTTCTTCCTTGTCACTATCTTTATCGTAATTTTAAAAGAAATCGACGGAACAAAAAATCATCTGTTCTTAATTAGCACGTCATTCGACCACAGCTGTCACAAAGTCATCTGACTGCCATTATCTTTTGAGAAACAATATGATCAATAAGAAGCACAAAGCATATGAAAGTTCTTCTGAATTTATGGAAGATCAGATCGTTTGAGAGAATATTTGTTTATATTCATCTGGTGCCTATTTAGTTCTATTCTGATTCTAAAACCTCTAAGACGTGAAAAGTGAATCAAGTTGTGAAGTACAGTGCGGTCCATTTTCATGACGTTTTCCTGAAGCCCATTCTATTTTTTTTTTTTTTTACATTTCAGTTAATCCTATATTGTTTTCCTGGATGCTGCTCGGCTTTATTTCAGTCATGTGGTTTTCAGTTTAAATCAATTCATGTCTTTATTTTTTTTCTGATGTATTGCAGTTTTGTTAATTTGCTTCCATTGTTTCCCTTCTATATAGTTCATCGCAACCATTCTTTGCCTCTATGTCTTTTTCTTTTTTTCTTGGTGGGGTTTTAATTTGTAGAAAACTGATTTGTTTCTTTCTTTCTGTTCTTTTCCCGCTCTTTTCCGTTTTTCATTTTTTTTCCTCACCCAGAAGAGCACCTAATTTGTTACCTACCTCGGCAATGAGTGATGCTGAATGAATGGACTCCGAGGGCTGCCAACGACATGTGCACGTGCCTGTAGGTGCATAATTACTTACTTAGGCCCATAGCTCAAGGGTGAGCATAGGCCATCGACAACACTCCGCCATCGCACTCGGTTCTGGCCTGCTCGCTGAATGCCTGTCCAGTTGGTCCCCTGCCTCTTTATCTCTGCCTCAGTGTCTCGCCTCCAGCTGCTGCGAGGTCGGCCTCTCTTCCTTTTCCCCTGCGGGTTCCATGTCAGGGCTTGGCGTGTGGTGCTGGATGCTGGCTTCCTGAGAGTGTGTCCAATCCAGCCCCACTTCCTGCGCAGAATCTGCTTGGCCACTGGTTCCTGTCCTGCTTGCTTCCATAGATCTTCATTGTTGATTTTCTCAGGCCATCTGATTTTGAAGATGCTGTAGGTGCATAGGGAGACATCATTCAGAGGCAGTGTGATGCACATAAATAAAAGAACTAAAAGAAGAAAAGAAAAATGCTAGTAACTTGTTATTGGTTTGGGCAGGTAATTTGTGTTATTCGGTTCTACCCCATAGACAGAAGTTCAAAGAAATACGTTGATGCCTGTGCTATTACGCACTCCCCTAGTAACTGGAACCCCTTTGCCATTCAAACGCTGAATACATAGTTTCAAAAATTGGGGTATGACTGAATATTTTGAAAGATCGTCGTCTGAAAACGACAAGTGTCACAACTGAAACAAGATCCGCGTGAAAGTTGCTGTGCGCACGCACATTTGTAGGACATCACTCTCAGTGTTTTTGAACTTGTTGATGTGTGTCAAAATGCAGTGTGCTGGTAGACGTTTTAGATTGTTTCACTGAGCGCTCACGGTTAACTCCGGGTCCTGAAAGTCTCCTCTGTCCACACCGGAAGTTAGTCAAAGAAGACTTCCACTGTTTGAGATTCTATATTGCGGAAGTGCTCAGGTGTCCTGTTGTGTTCAGGTGGCTGAAACGTCTTGTTTCTTTCCATCACAGAAGACGACGTTCAAGGTCAGTGGATGACAGTTGCTATCACAACAGAGAAAATCCTTCACGATTCTGACCCTTTCAGAGACTTGTAGTACGTAGGAGCATAATGCAGAGCAAATGATTTCAGCGGTAAACGAACCCTTCACCCCGTCATGAGAATGAGAACAGAGCCGAGATGCCCAGTCACCATAATCGCCGAGTCAAAACTGATGACACAGCCATGACGACCAGTTCTCTAGCACCAGTGAAGGCTGATGTCATTGACAAGCGTTAAGAAGGGATCTGCATGGACATTTCTGATAGCAGAGCTTGTTCCTGACCAGGTTCGGTCGGTGCGAAATCTCCAGAGAGACGGTTGTGCAGCACAGTGATTTAAACAGGTGTGTTCGGAACACCTACCAGCCGGCCCCTTCCCTCTTCTCTTCAGTCCCATTCTGTAGGTTTTCTTTTTGTCACTCGCGCTGCAGTTTGCACCCACATCGAAGGGATAAGAGACTGCGTGTTCGTCTTTTGTTGCTGTTGTTTTGAATGTGGTTTTTCCTGCCTGAGGAAGACCCAGTAGGCCGAAACGCAGTATGTCCGTCTTACAAGCAGTTTACACTTTCGTTTTGTAGCTCAGTAGTTCTGCTCAGTGTCTGTAAAAAAATGAAACTGCTTTAAGTAGAAAGTGTAAGAATACTCTTACATCACTTCATGTATTATTTTAGTAAGAAATATATTGTATAATACATGCTTACTTTGGGAGGGGAAGGGGGGGGGATAAGACATCTACGCATTCTCACCCCTGGTCCTATCACGAAAGAAAAAAAAAACCTCTGAACATACCCTGAAAAGATTGTCAAGACCACACGGCATCAGTCATCCTTCCACTGGAGGTAGTGGACAGTGTGTGGACAACATCATCCCACCCCACTCCATCCCCATCCCTCAACCCCCACACGTCCTCCCGCCCCCACTTTCTTTCTATCTTCTCTTCCCCTTCTCTGTTTCCTTTCTTACCCTCAATAACTTTGAGACGAGTATACGTCATTCCCTAGACAAGAAAACTGTGAACAATAAACAAGTAGGCTAACTCTTGCTCCCATAAGAAAACATAACACAGAGTAACTTTTATTCAAGACTGGCACACCCTTTTCAACTTGAATAAAGTCAGACAAATACAAAAACGAACAATCTAATAGTGGGGGAAAACAAGCGCAGGCCAACAACCCCTCCGTCATCACAGTAATGACTTGGCAAAGATTTGAACTTAAGGGGGCGGAAGGAGGGGGTGGGGGTGGGGTGGGGTTGAAGATGAAGAAAATGGGAACATAACATTAAGAAAATATATTTCAAATATGAAAACTCTTCACTAGCTGCATGAGGGAACCATCGTAATCCCTCTCAAAGGCAGATCTATTTGTATTGCCTGCTCCTAGGCCTTTCGTCTGCTGGATCGGACTCATCAGGGAGACACGGCTGGTTGTGTCTGTGCTCCTGGCGTCAAATAGAGACACACCACAGTCCATAATACTGTGGTGTTCTCACCACAAGAAAGCTGTGGCCAATCCAACCCACCCGATTCTCTGTCTCTCCCACTCCTCATTCCCCATGCCATTTGTTTTCGTCTGCTACACCCTCTGGAAAGGAATTGAAACCATCACCAACACTCCTAGCTTCCCTTGATGAGTAGCTTTCTGCTACCTCCCATCTACCCCCCCCCCTCCCCATTCCCCAACCCCACCTCCACCGTCCTCCCACCCACCCCTACGCCGTGTCCACCACCATCGTCCGACCCCCAGCATCTTCTGCTTAATTGTTTTGCGTATGTATGCCTCTGAAAGAAATTGTACCCCGGCCCCCCATCCTCTCTGGTTCCGGCCCTAAATAACTCTATAACTCACCATGTGGCACCCCTCTTTCTCCTACTGTCAATGGCAGCCGCCAGAATTCCTTGACATTGAAACGAAGTTCTGTGAACGCGTGCTGGTAAGGAAGGGGATCTATGTGTGTAGAACAGCCACAGTGACCCTGATCCATGGTGAAAACATCTCAACATCCACATGTAGGGAGATCAAAGAGACTTTCCCGTACCCCTCCGTGCACCGTTCCCTTCCACCTTCCCCCATCCCCTCTTTCTATCCCCCCTACCCCCATCCCCCCCCCCCCCCCCCCCCCCCGGATCCAAGCCACACTGAACACTGGAAGAAAGCCCACATAGTCCTCGGAAGGAGACAGAGCAAGTGACTGTTATTAGCTTGGAAAGAAAGGTTTAGGAACAAGTCATTTACTCTGTCCATCCGTCTGTCTGTCTTTCATTACGTCTGTCTGTGTGTCCGTCTGTGTGTCTGTGTGTCTTTCTCTGTCTCTCTCTTGTCTCTGTCTGTCTATCTGTCTCTCTCTCTCTCTCTCTCTCTCTCTTTCTGTTTCCTTCTACACATGTCTGTCTGTCCTACTTTCTTTCCCCGCTGTCAGTTTGTCTGTCTGTCTACCTGTCGTCGTTTCTGTCCGTCTGTTTGTGTAACTGTATGATTGTCTGTCTGTCTGCCTGTCTGTCTATCTACCTATCGATCTGTCTGTCTGCGTATCTGTCTGTGTGTCTGTCTGTCTCTTTCATTCTCTGTCTGTCTGTCTGTCTGTCTGTCTGTCTGTCTCTCTTCTCTCTCTCCTCTCTCTCTCTCTCTCTCTCTCTCCTTTTCAACCTATGTTTACCCTCTACTCCATTTACCCTACCTTCCCCCTCCTCCTGTCATTCTAATAACCTACCAATCCTCAATATGTTAGCTTCCCTCTTGCCCGCACGACTGTTCACAAACATATCCTATATGGGCGTGCATAACGCGAAATGACACAACACACACAACACACACACACACACACACACACACACACACACACACACACACACACACACACACAGGCGCGCGCACGCGCACGCGCACGCACGCACACGCGCACGTACGCACACACACACTAACTCATTCACTCACTCACTCATTCACTCTCTCTCTCTCTTTTGTCACACACACACACACACACACACACACACACACACACACACACACACACAACACACACACATATATTCAAACGTACACACACACTTACGCTCGTCTCCCCCCTCCCCCCCCACCTCTCCCGCCCACGGTCCCTCCCATCCCCCCTTCAGAGAGAGAGAGAGAGAGAGAGAGAGAGAGAGAGAGAGAGAGAGAGAGAGAGATGTTTCGATCTTGAACAATGCCTTCGATCTGGCTCAGAGAG
>CM065722.1:17960077-17967577 GCA_033310375.1 Conus canariensis
TTAGCCATGTAGGAGAAACAACAGATCACTCAGATGTTTTGTTCGATGAACCAATTTCCAGGCATGAGGTTCAAGCCAGCATTGGTAATCTCAAGGCCGGAAAAAGTTCTGGCCCGGACAATTATTAGTGAGATGCTGAAGCATGCCAATTCAAAAATTATTGATTTCTTAGTTATTTATTTCAATAAATTGTTTGACCTTGGTGTTTTCCCAGATGATTGGTCGAAATCTATAGTTGTTCCAATATATAAAAAGGGAAATCCAAACCTGCCAGATAACTATCGTGGCATTGCCCTAACGAGTGTTGTAAGTAAGGTGTATACACATATTTTAAACAAAAGACTTTCAAAGTGGGTAGAGAAAGAGGAAAAAATAATAGAAGAGCAAGCAGGCTTCAGACCAGGTTATAGTACCGTAGATCATATTTTCACCCTATATGCGTTAGTACAAAAGTTTCTTATAAAAAAGTCTAAACTGTATGTTGCCTTTGTGGACTTCAGAAAGGCTTTCGATTCTGTGAACAGAAATGTTTTATGGGCAGTTTTGAGAAAATGTGGTGTGAAAGGAAAACTTTATCAAGCTATACGAAGTGTTTACGATTCTGTATTAGCCTGTGTACGAGATAAATGTTGTTATTCAGATTACTTTGAATGCCCAAGGGGGGTGAAACAAGGATGTCTACTTAGTCCGCTCTTATTTTCCTTTTTCATAAACGAATTGGCTGTTGATTTGTCAAGCAATGGAAAACATGGTATTCAGCTTATTCCTGGTGCAGCTGAAATATTCTTACTATTGTTTGCGGATGATGTTATTTTGTTATCTGACTCTGTTATTGGGCTCCAGAATCAATAAATAGTCTTAAAGAAGGGGCAGATCGATTAAAGTTAACTGTCAATCTTGACAAAACAAATGTAATGGTTTTCAGAAAAGGTGGCTACTTAAGTGATAGAGAAAGATGGTTGTATGGAAATGAAGAAGTGAAGGTAACAAACTCATACAAATACTTAGGGATGGCTTTTACCACAAAGTTGAGTGTTAGCAATGCTCTGTCTGATGTTTGTAGAAAGGCAAAAAATGGAGTGATGGAAATCATGAAATCATTAAGAAGACTAAACACTATTGATATAAATTTATTTTGGAAGCTTTTCGATACGCAAATTCAGCCTATCCTAACATACGCAGCTGAAGTCTGGGGATTAGAACAAGACAGTAAACAGATTGAAAATGTCCACATGTTTGCCATAAAAAGATATCTGAATGTACCCCTACATACATCAAATAAACTGATATATGGAGAAACTGGGAGGTATTCTCTACGCGTTACAACTACTGTAAAATGCATCAAATACTGGTTAAAACTAGTCAGACTCCCCATGTCGAGAATATGTAGGCAAGCCTACGAAATGCTTCTGTTACAGCACGAATCTGGTCACTTTAGTTGGGTGTCAGAAGTACAAAAGACTCTGACTGAAAACGGCTTTGGTATTGTTTGGCTGAACCAGGGAGTTTGTTCCGAATATGGTTTTATAACAGAATTCAAAGACAGACTCATTTCCTGTTTCAAACAAAACTGGCATGCAGAAATAGATAATAACGATAAATATAGATATTTCTGTTCTTTCAAAAGCATTTTTCAGGCAGAAAAGTACCTAACGTTAATTACAAATAAATGGCACAGAATCAGTTTGGCCAGATTTAGGTTAAGGGTTAGTGGTCTGAAAAACTGTAAGCAATGGTTCTTAAGTTCTGAATATTCGAATGACACCATTTGCCCATCTTGCGGAAATGAATTAGAAAACGAAGAACATTTTTTGTTTCATTGTACTACTTATGCTGACAAACGTAAAAGCTGCAGTGTGTTGAATACTCGTTCATTCCACCAAAATAATGCTAGCGTTGCTTCAGTGTTATCTAATAACAATGAACGTGTTGTTAAAGAAGTGGCTAAATACATAGCTGAAGCCATGTATGTGAGAAAAAAGATAATTGAGCAAAATACCGGTTAACATAAGGATGATCCAATGTGCGGATGTTCTGGGGAGGGCGGGGGTGCGGGTGGTGGGGGGGGGGGGACAGGGGAGGGTGTGTGAGCTGGCGGAATAGGGGGAGGGAGAGGGAAGGGTTAGTGGTCAAGTGTGTGTGATTATGGCGGTATGGATGTTGGGGGCAATAGTAGACAGGTAGCGGGGTGGGGCGGAGGGAAAGGTGAGGACGTGTGTATCTGTGTGAGTACGTGTACGCATGAAATTTCTGCTTTTTGTATCGGTGAATGCATTTGCCAACCCCCTTGTCTAAAAGGCTTAACTGCTAAACGGACAATAAAAAATTGTCAGTGTCAGTCTCTCTCTCTCTCTCTCTCTCTCTCTCTCTCTCTCTCTCTCTCTCTCTCTCTCTCTCTCTCTCTCTCTTGTGCGGGCGCGTGCGTGCATGAAATGTTTCAAGGCACCACTCATTTCTATAGCCGGACTCTCTCTCCATTTTTTTCTATGACCATTCTCTTTCCACAACTATTTTCTCTCCGTCTCTGTCTTCCTGTCTGTCTGTCTGTTTGTCTGTCTGTCTGTCTGTCTGTCTGTCTGTCTCTCTCTCTCTCTCTCTCTCTCTCTCTCTCTCTCTTTCTCACACACACGCGTGTATACACACACCTACACACACACACGCGCGCGCGCGCGCTCACAAGCACTCTTCCAAACACATAGACACATACACGCGCGTGCACACAGACTGACAGACAAACATACACGCGCACGCGCGCGGGCGCGCGCGTGCACACACACACACACACACACACACACACACACACACACACACACACACACACACACACACACACATACTGACGCGTTCATGGAACATTTTGGAACGCAAAAATCTTATTTAATCGCTGAAAGAAATGTGGAAAAGTACACATAAAAATCTCAATCGTCTACTTTCCGCTAGAATGCTTCTGTATTTAAGATAAAAGACGTTAACTATTATTCAATCGTGACTTGTGTGATCAAAGAACTACTGCATTTTGTTTATCAACATGGAAACCAGAAAAGAATTGCAATTCTTGACACTTCAGACTTTTTCTTGAAAAGATTTTTTGAGTTCGTTTAAAACAACTCAAAGTTTAACCGTATTGAACTTTAGGTACCATTCTTTACACAGCGCATGTGTCTCTGTGTTTTTGCTTTGATTTACCTGTTTGGCCGTTCAAATCAGCCTCATAGGTTCCCTTCCTGCTATTGCCTATCTTATACTGCTCGCAATTTTTTTCTTTTCAAATTTGTTTTGGATTCATTTCAAAATGAAGAAACAGAAAACAAAATGCATTGCATTTATTGTACAGATTTACATTTTTGTGACAAGAGGAAAAAACAACACCCCCCACAAATACTATGCCTGTTTCCTAAAAAACGCACTCATTTATAGATGCCATATATACCAAATCTATACACGAAGAAAACTATATTTGAAAACTACGCCCATTGTGTAAGAATTTGCATGCAGTCTAGCCACCGTGAATACCGTCCACGTCTGTGTAGAATGGTGAACATGAAAATTACCCACCCCTTCTCCTGTTGTACGCTTGGGGGAAACAGTGTATTAAAAAAGCCAAGAACCGAAGTATATCACTGAAGAACAAAACGTTTTGATCAATTTTAGACACGTTTTATTTTCCAAAAGAAGCCATTCGTGGCAAGGAAAGCACACGCTCAGTTGAGGCCATGATGCACGGTGCTGTCATCATTTTCACGTATATCACGTGCACTGACTTGTCTCCGTGGATGAAAAATCCCTACCAGAACTGACTCCGCAGAGACCTGTAAATATTCCACTGGCCAGAACGACTGTCGTCAGCACTGCTACGTCTCTAGCTTGAAGTAGTGGGTTTTGAAATTACACATGGAAGGCCGCGCTGAAAGTTGGCGATATGCTTTAATAGGTGTCGACAGCACAAGACGGTGCGTGTTTGCGTGTTTGTGTGTTTGAAAATAGAATTAAAAAAGAAATTGTGGGTGTATTTACAATTTGAAACTGAAAAGTATTATATGAACTTCATTTGGTCATAAGCTACCTTTTCTCTCTCTAAATTTTGTTTTCCTCTGTCTTTTCATATTAATCCATTTAATGTTTATTCTGAGCTTTGTCCTGTAGGCTCTTTTCCTACATTCATTTTTTGTTCTGCTCTTTAAAATGCGGATGCAGAATTTGGGTTGTTGGACTGGATTTTGTGGAAAACATTTTTAATGTATAGGTATCATATGTGAACCTTTTGAATAATCATCCGTGCTTTTGCAACTCCGTTTTAAGTAAAAGGACGGACTTTTTAACATGTCTGGTAACACATCGGGACAATTTCCGAAAACTCGGAAGAAACTCAGTCCCTATCTAATGGCTCTGGTATCTTATTTCACTGAACAATTGTTCCAGTTGAGGTATGATCAGCCGCAGATCAGTGGATGATACAGATTCTTTTACATGTCTAAGTGAACTTTTGTACATGTGCCCAGCACAGCAAATGACTAATTATCTTCCACCAGTACGGACAGAACATTGTAAATCCATGTCCACATCACAAAGAATATCTCTTCAAACTCAGTGGGAAGGATATTAGCGACACAGAAGAGAAACCCCAAACAGCTCGCTGATCCCCTCAAAAGCTAGTTATCATGGGTTTAGAGGAACGGTAACAAATGTCGCCATTCTTCTGGAAGAACAAAACATAGAAGAAATAAAAACAAAAACAAATATCAAAAGGAAACAACTGAAATGAAAAAAAAGAAAGAAGAAAAGAATGAAAGAAAGGAAGGAAGGATGGACGACAGACAGACAGAAAGAAATAAGTGCTTGGATTCTCTTCACTAAAACACCTTTGAAATAACAAAAATAAGTGAATACGCAGAACAGTGAAAGCACAGAATAAAGAAAGAAAGCAAGAATGAAGTTGAAGAAAGTTAGGAGTGAGGGAGGGAAGGAATAAAGGAAGGAAGAAAGGAAGGAAAGAAGGAAGGAAGGAAGGAATTAAGGAAGAACAAGTGCATCTTTCTTTAACGTGGCCAGTGCTCACTCTCGGGCGTTTATACAGCAGACCAGGCGCTATGCAACCGTAGTTAGATTCACAGATTCCTGGTTAGGAGATCGTCGGTTCGATTCCCATCAGCACTATTTGGTTGTGAGATTTTCTGACTTGTATGGCTCCGACCTATACATATGAGATCGACTTCGAAGACAGGATCCACACAGCTTAGATCCGTTCGCTTAATGGATCGTCTCTGCAAGTGTTGCTCAAATGACCCGACCAGCATTGCAGGTGTCTATATCTCTTTGGCCTGGTTGACGCTGAGATACGTTATAAGCTGAGCATAGAGTGCAGCCCCAGCATGAAGTCTTGTATCAAAATAAAAGTCCACAGTATCTTCTTCTTCATCATCCTCATTGATCAACGTCAAAGAGGTCTCCGTTTCTGTGAATCTTCCTGCTGTACTTTAATGGTGACATCCCATCCTATCCTCACCCCACCCACCCACCCTCACCCCCAGTTTTGATTACCGCTCTACGTCCATCATTTTGGTCAGTTCGTGTCAAGGCCACTGGTCCTGACATGTTTATTGTTTATGGTTTACTATTCCCTGCCTCATTTTACTTTCAACTTTGTTTCAATCAAATCGAGGTTATTTTTATTTGTTTCTGTCCGTCTTTTTTTTGTCTTTTGATCTCCCTTGGATCCTTGGGTGGATCCTCAGGCTTAGCTCAAAGATTGTCCCCTACATTTTATACTGTTTGCATAACGTCTTTAGTTTTTCAGCAACTTTTTTCCTCCCCACACTTTCGTTTAGTTTCATTTACTACTCTTCGCTGGCTGCTTTGAGGGTGCTATTGGATTCTTTTTTGAACCCTTGGTGGTGAGAACACCACAGTATTATGGACTGTGGTGTGTCTCTATTTGAGCCAGGAGAACAGACATAATCAGCATTGTCTCCCTGATGAGTCCGATCCGGCGGACGAAAGGCTTAGAAGCAGGCAATACAAATAGATTTGCCTTCGAGAGGGATTATGATGGTTCCCTCATGCAGCTAGTGTAGAGTTTTCATATTTATGATATATTTTCTTAATTTTATGTTTCCATATTCTTCAACTTCAACTCCACCCCCTCCTTAAGTTAAAATCTTTGCCAAGTCATTACTGTGATGACGGAGGGGTTGTAGGCCTGCGCTTGTTTTTCTCCCACTATTAGATTGTTTGTATTTGTCTGACTTTATTCAAGTTTAAAAGGCTGTGCCAGTCTTGAATACAAGTTACTCTGTGTTAGGTTTTTCTATGGGAGCAAGAAGCACCCTACTTGTTTATTGTTTAAAATTCTCTGTCTCATTTTATTTTCAACTTCATGGGGACTGTCGTTGGCTTGATGTGGTGGCGTCCTTCTGAGGGGGTGAACTCACGGCTAGCTCCACGGTTAAGCGGTTACTGTTGTCAGTGTGGGACTTAGTGGGTGGTGTCCTGTGTAGGCTGGAGCTCCTGTACAAAGTACGTCGCTGAAGTCACCCGAACAGCAAAGCAGGCTGGCTTCTGGTGAGATGCTTCATGATGACTTGACATTAACAGATCCCTATGGGCTACGACAGGACAAGGCAGGGTGTGGCTGTGGACGGGAGTGAGAAGAAGGTAACTTGACTTGACTTAGTCCTCTTCGCTCCTTGAGAAGCATAGGGCCACAGCAGCAACCTTCCACCTCCGTCTGTCCTGGCATAGGTCTTGATCTCCCCCCCCCCCTCCCAGGTCAGGCTGGAGGCTCTCAGCTCGTTTAGCAAGCTCCTCCTCCAGGTCTGCTTTGGGCGCCTTCGCTTCCTCTTGCCCTGCGGGTTCCACTCGAGCGCCTGCCTGGTGACGTTAGAGGGCTCCTTCCGCAGCGTGTGGCCGATCCATCGCCACTTTCTCTTCCTGACCTGGACGTCCATTGGCTGTTGGTTTGCCCTCGTCCACAGGTCGGTGTTTGGCACTCTGTCGAACCATCGCAAGTGGGGGATCTGCCGGAGACATTTGTTGATGAAGGTTTGGATCTTCGTGGAGGTGTTGGTGGTGACTCGCCAAGTCTTTGACCCCTTAGAGTAGCACTGATTTTACTGAGAAGGAGATGCGTTGGCGGTAATGCCACTGAAGTTGCACAAGAGATGTGACAGCAAAAATGTTGACAAAGTAGACGACTTGTCGGGAATAGTCAGGTCAAAGGACATCTTTTGCTTGCTTCAGGGCAGGAAATTGTAAGGACTGTAACGTTTTATTGATGAGCAGTCTCAAGGCTGTACACAGTCCTGACTGCTGAAATGAGAGATAAGACCAAGACAGGACCGGTTAGTGAGTCTGTTTGTTTGCTATGATACACTGACATACTGGGCGCAAAGGATACATACTGAAAAGATAATACGTGTTTTGTTTTTTTTTCAGATCTCAAACACTCCAATGTGCCTGCACATCTGCCACACACACACACACACACACACACACACACACACA
>CM065722.1:17972577-17977577 GCA_033310375.1 Conus canariensis
TCTGGGTTTGTTCATGTTCTCATGTGTGAGTCTATGGCATGACGGTGTCAACCATGGTTGTTTTTTTTTTAGTTTCAAAGTGAGATGGCTGCAGGCTGAAATTGAAACAAACTTCACAGAAACATGACTATGCCGCCAAACAAAAGCACTCGGAGCTGGGATGCAGGATTCCCTGGCTGTCTAAGGTCACTGCCTTATCTACCGTGTCACATCTCCGTTCTCATCTTTGCCAAATACCACCTTTCTCTCTCTCTCTCACTCCTGTCACCACCCCCTGTCTCTGTCTCTGTCTGTCTGTCTGTCTGTCTGCCTGCCTCTCTCTCTCTCTCTCTCTCTCTCTCTCTCTCTCTCTCTCTCGCTCTCTCTGACGCTCATTCATTCATTCATTCATTCTCCCTCCACCCTCCTCTCTCACTCTCTGTTACTGTCTTTGTCTGTCTGTCTGTCTGTCTGTCTCTAAAAGGACATTCATTAATTCATTCTGTTCCCCCCTTTCTCTCTGCTTCTGTCTGTCTGTCTGTCGGTCAGTCTGCCTCTCTCTCTCTCTCTCTCTCTCTCTCTCTCTCTCTCTCTCTCTCTCTCTCTCTCTCTCTCTCTCTCTGTGCGCCCTCTCACTCCCCCTTCCCCTGTATACTTGTCGTATGGTTTTAGTTCCTTGCATTGATGGATTATTTTCGCCGCGCCATCCAGGTTTTATCCATTCCCTCCCCATTATCCCACCTTACGCGCTTATTCTTTTCACGCAGTAAAAAGACTCTCTCTCTCTCTCCTCTCTCTCTCTCTCTCTCTCTCTCTCTCTCTCTCTCTCTCTCTCTCTCTCAGTGACAATGGGTATGATATGACATAAAGCTAAGAATGACAAATTGGAACGTCTGCAGATGTCGCAGTTTTCTTCTGTATCGCTAATACCGGGCCTTTGCCACTGGCATAAAATCCCGATACATCACTCGGCCAAAGCCTCTAATCTGGAACCCTAAGAGGCCGTTCCCGCCTAGAGATGCCAGTGATGGTATTGCGCTGGCTCGTGTAAATCTGGGAGACCATCTGCAGACCTAGCGTCCATGCAGGAGAGAGGTATCTGCAGATCTCTCGGGACTGTGTCGTGAACTAGAAACGTACCCCACCCCTGCCTGCCTTTCCCTCGTCCCTCTTACACTGCGGGTTTCTTCTGTGGAGTGCGCAGTCAAATACTACTGAACTTGTTCTGTATTAATTGTATAGTTATCCGTTGGATAATATCTGTCGATGAAATTTTTATACTGTTAAGTTCTAAATGTATAAGCTTGGAGATTTTTACAAGAACTGGTATCTTCACATGCACAATACCCTTCGCACACGTCCCTTCTTTTGTGTTCCTTATCTCTACCTTCACTACTGGGGGTGGGGGTGGGGGGGGGGGTGGGTGGGGGGGTGAGGGTGGGGGAGGGGGGCGGGGTCATGCAATTTACTTTAACATGTCCTCGTTCTTCTTTCTTGAACTCGTATGTGTAATATCACAACTATGTGAGCAAAACATGTTCGATTAATTATTCTACTTTGGTAGCTTTTTTTCTTTATTGGCCTCGTTGGGTTAGTCTCGTTTCTTTTTTCTCGCCCCCCCCCCTCCCCCCGAATGTTTTTGTACATTTCTTTTCTGTTCTATTGATCATTAGCCTGTTGTTGTTGTTGTTGTTTGAACAAAGTCTGCCTTTTCAATGTCAGTGTTGTTCGCTTGACTGCTATATTATGACAGCCAGGAAGTGAGTTTATCAGTACTTGGGTCATTTTTAGCTGCCCCTTCTGCAAGATTTCAAAGATTGACGATTAGAGAAGTTGAATCCTTTTTTTTTTTTTTTTTTTTTTTTTTTAAACCATTTTCTGTGTTTTATGGAAGGAAACGGGATAAAACGTATGCGCGTTCACACACATACACACACACACGCATGCACGTGCACGCACACACTTAAAGATACAGAGACACACACAGAAAGACAAACAGGCACGCACAAACACACACACACACACACACACACACAACACACACACACACACACACACACACACACACACACCACACACACACACACACACACACACACACACACACACACACACACACACACACACACACACACACACACACACACACACACACACACACACACACACCACACACACACACACACACACAACACACACCACTCACACACACACACACACACACACACACACACACACACACACACTCACACACACACACACACACACACACACACACACACACACACACACACACACACACACACCCGCGCATGCGTACATCTGACAGGCACATTTTCACACTTACAACTTCCCCATACACATCTTAGCTACAAAAAAAAAGAAAAAAAGACGAGAGTCTTGTCATCTGTTTGAATCAAACTGAAAAAAAAGTACACCTGTGCATGCAAAATATCCTGAACAATGTGAGTGCTTGCTCCAGATAAATAAAAGTACCCCCACCCCACCCCCTCTGTCAATAAGAAAAACTGAAGAACAGAAACATCAGATATCAATAAGCTGTAATGTAACTGTGAACTGGAACATTGTGAAGAAAAATGTTCGCCAGGCTTGTTGACGAGAGAGAGAGAGAGAGAGAGAGAGAGAGAGAGAGAGAGAGAGAGAGAGAGAGAGAGAGAGAGAGAGAGAGAGGAGAACAAGAAGATAACATTGACTGTTGAAGGCCTTAATATCATCTCTACTCATCTTCCATCACTCTCCACCTTTCTTTCTACCCTGCACATCCCCCCCCCTTTCCCTACGCAAAAATCACAGAAACGGGGGAACTTCTTTGATGTTGAATCTTTGAAATGTTACTGAAGGGGTGGCTATAATCCACACCCAATACTCTTAAAGTCACCACCGGGCTGCTGCAACATTGCAGTCCAGCAAACGGCTCTGACATTGTAAATGGAGTCTGTTAAGAATACAATAGGTCAGCGAGTAAAAAAAACACAGAAAATACAAGTTACAAAGACACTAGAAGAATCTGCAGACAGCTGATCCAAAAGACAGCGTGAAGGAGGATCGTGCAAGACAACAACACAATCATAAATCTAACATGTTTTGCGAACAGAGTCGTGATATGACACACACGAACAAAAGAAAAAAAAACAACAGGAAACAATACAAGAACAAAGAGAAATGAAATCCCAGGCGAAGTCCACTCCAGCAGTGGGGTTAGGGATGAGGAATTCAAAAGCAGGGATGGTGAGGGAGTGGGCTATTAACATGCATACAGCGATACCATTACATATAAAGTCTTCGAAGACCTTATACATTTTGGACTTAACTGTAAACGAAAATGTCGTTCACAGATGTTAATCTACGTGCAGCTAATTCACTATTGATACACGACAAGTTTAGACATGCTTGACTGTGCATGCTGCAGAAGAACAGAGTGGAAGAAGCATGGGTTAGTGGCGGGGAGGGGTGGGGTACCTTTCTAGTTTACGACGTCGTCCTTACACAAGCGATCTGCAGATACCTCTCTCCTGCACGGACCCAGGGTCTGCTGATAGTCTCCCAGATATTACACGAGCCAGCGCAATATCATCACTGGCATCTCTAAGCGGGAATGACCTCTTAGGGTTCCAGATTAGAGGCTTTGGCTGAGTGATGTATCGGAATTTTATGCGGATGGTAAAGGCCCGGTATCAGCGATGCAGAAGAAAACGGCGACATCTGCAGACGTTCCAATTTGTGATTCTTACCTTTATGTCATATCACACAGACACACAGACACACACACACAGACACAGACACAGACACACACACACACACACACACACACACACACACACACACACACACACGCACGCACACACACATACACACACACATACACACACACACACACACACACACACACACACACACGCACACACACACACACACACGCACACACGCACGCACGCACGCACGCACAGAGAGAGAGAGAGAGAGAGAGAGAGAGAGGGGGGGGGGAGGCAGACAGTGGCAGACTGGGGTGGGAGAAGAAGACAGTGGGGTACTTGACATAGGCCTGGGAACTGGAGAAAGCGTTATACTGCAATACAGCAGGCTCCGAGATGGAAAACTTAGAGCGCCATCAACAAGATACAGTGATGAGTCTCGCGAAAGATATTCTAGAATGCTATCCTGGTTTTGAGGCGTATTCTGTGAGAGCTGGTAGGGGTAGGTGGATGGGAGGGGGGGGGGGAGGGGGATGTGACAGACGGTGGAAAAGGAGGGTGGGCAAGAAATGCAGAGTTTATTTCATAGTGGAGATATACCAAAACGCGTCATTGCGAAATCGGGTCGCTTTTCTGTAGAATTATTTCCCCTGCTCATCTCCGCTGGCTTCCATGCTGTTCCCGGTTGAGTTCGTGATAAAATGATGAAACAGGTACCCATCTCTCTCTCTCTCTCTCTCTCTCTCTCTCTCTCTCTCTCTCTCACACACACACACACACACACACACACACACACACACACACACACACACACACACACCTGCATTCACAGATATACATGCCTTATGTCCCAGTTTCCCCTTTTCTGATGCCCAGCTTGTTCAACAGACATTATTTATCGCCTGCCTATTGTTCTCCCTTATTTCTGCGCTTTGAGACAGGTTACTCTTCCTGTCTGTCGAGAACTCAGTGGTTGACTCAGTAACGTTCTGATTTCACGTACTTCAGGTCTAACATTAAACTTATGTATATCTCTATGAGGGAAATGGCAGAGATACAAAAAAAAGTCCGCTTTGTGATTTCCAGGAGATACCATTTTGGATCTCTTTGCATCTGTTGAAAAATGCGGTTGGGATTATTTTACCTAAAGGTAATATAAAAGAATATACGGTCGATTAGTATCTTAGTACACATAAATGCCTTCACAATTAAATATTTAGTGGAAACAAAACAGCACTGGCTGCCCAAGAAAGTGTTGTTATGCTGCCTGAAAGCGTATTGCAAAACAATGGCACGAAGTCAGGACAA
>CM065722.1:17982577-17987577 GCA_033310375.1 Conus canariensis
ACACACACACACATGGAGAGAGAGAGAGAGAGAGAGAGAGAAAGAGAGAGAGAGACAGACAGACAGACAGACAGACAGACAGACAGACAGAGGCAGACAGAGACATAGACAGAGAGAACAGAAGGAAACAGAGACTAACAGACAGATGGACAGACAGAGGAAATACCATGTTCCTAAGCCTTTCTGTGTATGCTAATACCAGTCACTTGCTCTGTCTTCTTCCAAAGTCTATGTGGCCCCCCCACCCCCCACCCCCGAGTATTCAGCGTAGCTTAGATCGTGTAGGCGCACTGATAAAGATAGGGGTAGAGGGTGAGGATGGGGATGAAGGAGGATGGAAAGGGAATGAGGTACGGAGGGGGCTGGAGGGGGGGGGGGGGGGCGGTTACCTTTGATCTCCCTCTATGTGGATGTTGGGATCTTTTCACTATCGATGAGGGTCACTGTGGCTGTTCTACACACATAGATCCCGTTCTTTGCCAGCATGCATTCACAGAACTTCGCGTTTCAATGTCGAAGATTTCTGTCAACTACCATTATACACACAGAGGATAGAGTACCAACAGTGAGTTATAGAGTTATTTAGGGCCAGATCCATGAGGTCGGGGTGGGGGGGGGGTGGGGGTGGGGGTGCATGTTGTTTAAGAGCGTAAAAAAAAGGCCAAACGATTAAGCATAGGGCTTGGGGGATTGTCGGGGTGGACGTGCGGTGGGGTGGGGGGTGGGGGGGGGGGCAGTGTTGGGTCGGCGGGCGTTACGAGAGAAGGAGAGAGGAATCAGAATTATATTGCTGAAAAGCTTGGTTGATCAAGGGAACGTAGGAGTGGTGATGGTTTCATTTTCCTCTCTAGAGGGTTGCAATGGACAAAAAAAAAAAAATGAATGGAAGGGAGGGTGGATGGGGGGAGAAGAGGAGAAGGAGGCAGAGAGGGGGATTGGCAGTAGCATTCTTGTTTAGGCAGTGAGGTACACTTACCTAAAAGTTGTTGAACATAAGGAAGAGAGAGAGAGAGAGAGAGAGAGAGAGAGAGAGAGAGAGAGAGAGAGAGAGAGAGAGAGAGAGAGAATGGTTAAAAAAAAACTACAAACACCTGGAGTAAGTGCAAAATATATTTCGCTTTATTTAAAGCTTCTTCAGTTGCAACCATGGACCGAACTGAAAGGATGAAACACAGAACTTAAAACGTAAACAACTGAATTAAAATCAAACACTAAGCCTATTTAAAATGCACGGGTTTTTTCAGTACAAGAGTTCAGTAGCTGAACATGATCAACAGAGAGAGAGAGAGAGAGAGAGAGAGAGAGAGAGAGAGAGAGAGAGGAGAGAGAGAGAGAGAGAGAGAGAAGGTGGGATAGAGGAGGGTGTGGGAGACCCAACAACCAGTGGATTACAACAGATAACGTCTGCATATGACAAGTTTTTAGTGCGCATTCTTTCTTTCTTTTTCTTTTTAAAGGAACTAAAGGGTCAGAATAGATGGATGGCTAGCTCCTCCCCCCCCCCAATGTTATTGTGTTTTATACGATATAATCCTTAGTCATATGGAATAGAATGAAGTACCATAGAAGTTAACCCTACTCTTGCTTTACGACTAGGTGCAGTTCTCTTTCATGGCTGGAAGACCGATGGGGAGTTTCATACGTTATTGTAATGTTCCAAATACACATATTTGAGTACTTTGTTGAGACACACATATTTGAGTACTTTGTTTAGATACACATATTTGAGTACTTTGCTGAGATACACATATTTGAGTACTTTGTTGAGATACACATATTTCAGTACTTTGTTGAGATTTGGCACTGACCCGACATGTCAGAAACAAACTCTGGTAATAGAAACGTCACTGAAGATTCCTCGTTACTAGTTGTTAAAGGTGTAAGCCTTCACTGGTGCCCAAGAATTGGTCACCGTGGCTATGTCATTATTTTGATTTTGATGAATACGGTGAATTGGCGCTACACTCTGTTCTTATTATCATAAAAAGGCTCGTATGTCACCTCAAATAGTGTGCTGGAGATTATGTTCTGAGGGTTAGATTCGTTGTTCAGTAATAACGGGTAGCCTGCGTCAGTAGAGCAAGACACAACTGCTCTACATTTCAAATGTCTCGATGTAAGAATATGACCTACCCTTAGTAGATCAGACGTCCTAATCGTCAGTTTATGACGCTATAGCACAGTTAATAGATTTCTTGTTCATGAGGGTGTGATCTTTAGCTCAGTAAATCAGACGTCTTGGTCGTGAGAGTATGTCCCTGCTGCATAGCAAATCAGACGTTCTAGTCGTCAGTGTTTGACCTTTTATCACAGTAAATCGGACGACGAAATCTTTGAATTGTGACCCTATAGCTCGGTAACTCAGACATCTTAGTCGTTAGAGTATGACCCTGCAGCTGAGTAAACCAAACGTCTTAATCATCAGATCATGAACCTAGAGTTTATGCAATAAAGCGTCTGAGTCGTCAAGAGTATGACCCTATAGTGCAGCAAGTAAAGTGTCTCAGTTGTCCGACTAAGACGCCATAGATAAGTAAATTAGATATTTTAACCATCAGAGAACGAACCCCTTAGCCCACTGAACCTATAGCCGAGCCATCAGGAGATGGCACCGTTACTCAGTGAAACAGAGCCAAAAGAATTGTCATAAGAGGACATCGAAGCAGTTCTGTAATACTGAAACTAAAGCACTGACCTTTTCTTTGTCTCAGTTCCAGCGTTCGGTGTATTGGTCTGAAAAGTCTAACAGCAAACCGCATTCTGACATTCAGCTGAAAGTTCATAACATACAGCATGATGTCTCACAAATTGGTATGCACAGCAGCTTTCACTTGTGTCCTGCTTCAAGTCTAGGACTTGTTTTTTTTTTAGAAGACTTCGTGTTAATGATGTCCGATTTTGGCAAAATAGATGTTAAGCAGTTATCATGAAAGTGGCCATATCCAGGTACTAGGGGAGTGTGTTACACGTTCTGGATAAAATGCTGAACAATTAAGTAGTGGGGGAAAACAAGTGCAGGCTAACAATTCTTCCGTCATTATAGTAATGGCTTGGCTAAGGTTTGCACTTTAAAAAAAGGGTGCTGGTTTGAAAATGAAGAAAATGGGAACATAGAATTAAGGAAATATATTATAAATATGAAAACTCTTCACTAGCTGCATGAGAGAATCATCGTAATCCCTCTCGAAGGCAGATCGTTTTGTATCGCCTGCTCCTCGGCCTTTCGTCCTCTGGATCGGACTCAGCAAGGAGAAACGGCTGAGTGTGTCTGTTCTCTCGGCGTCAAACAGAGACACACCACAGTCCATAATACGATCTGGATAAAAGTATTTCTCTGAACTTCTGAGTAGGTGGCAGAATTGGAAAAATCACCAACCAAATCCAACAGCAAGTTATTGGCATTCTTTGTGTTTTTTTTTTCCTTTTTTTCCCCTTCTCATCATTCTGTGTGAAGCCCAGCGCATCACACTGCCTCCGAATGATGTCTCCTTTACTGGCACACAGGCACGTGCACGTGTCGTTTGCAACGCTGGCGGTTCATTCAATCAGCATCACTCATTGCTAAGGTACGTTACAGATTAGCTGATCTTCTGAGTGCGAAAAGCAAACAAACAAACAAAACGAAAGAATGAAAGACTGAAGAGAGCAGGGAAGGAAAGTAATAAAGAAAGAAATTACGAGTTCTACAAATTGAAATTCCAGCTAGAAAGAATGACAAAAAGACGAAGAATCGGTTTGGATTTAATGTGTAGATATAAAGAAAATGAATATAGAAATACTGTAAATCTAAACAAAACTTTGCGGAAAACCAGTGGAATGAATGATTTAGAATAAAAAGAAAACGAAATCCAAGCAACTAAGATAAACTCAACCCACCTCGAGGAAAACGATAAAAGATTAATTCAAAATTAAAAAGAATAATACTAAAGAAAAATATATGAAATTGAACTACATCATGCTTTATTCCATTTATATGTGTGCCATTTTCAAACCAGAATATAAGCTGAAGAGGCACTTGATGGATACAGACAAGAATTCTTTCAAACTGTCTGATAATTCATAAATCTAGCAGAACTCAATGAAACTCTCATATGATTTTCTGCCTTATTCATTATATTGTTTCTAAAAAGAAGACGCCGGTTAGATGATGGTATCTAAGCTGGGGTCGACTGACGTTTCAATTAAGGATTGATGGTGACGGACCTCAGCCATTTCACACATAATATATATATATATATATATATATATATATATATATATATGATGTAATTATATTAGTTAGTTAGTTAATCCTCTTCATCCCGCGTACCGGGACATAAGGCGCCAACAAGCTCCCACCAGCCCTCTCTGTCCTGGGCAAGCCAGCTCAGTTCGTTCCAGGTCTTGCCTACCTCTCTCATCTCCTCCTCCACTGTCCTCCGCCAGGTGCCGAGTGGTCTGCCTCGCTTCCTCTTCCCCGGTGGTGCCCATCTCAGCGCAGTATGAGGGAGTCTGGTCTTGTCCATCCGAAGGATGCGTCCCAGCCACCTCCACCGTCGCTGCTTCACCTCGGCCACAATGTTGTTTATGCCGGTGCGCCTTGACACTTCCCTCTTGGTTATGAAGAAGGAAAAGACAGGAACAGATTGATGTGGGCTGAGACCCCAGTATTCGTTTTATTCTGAGGCATCAGCTGCTTCTGAAAAGGAAATAATGTCTTTCTTCCTACCACTCGCACATGTGCATGTACTGTCTGCCATCTGTGCAATCCGTTCCTTCACGGTCATTGGACGCTGAAGTACGTTACAGATTAGAACCAAGTTGCCGATTGGGGCGAGAAAAGACAAAGACATAGAGAGATAGAAGCAAGCAGGAGGAGAAGACTGGGAAAAAGTGAATTTGAAAAGGATCAAAAGAAGGAAAGAAAGAAGTGAGTAAACAATAGAAATAAATGAAAAGATCAACCAAAAATGTGAGGAAAAACAAACATAATTCAACTAAACAGATTGAAGTAAGTACTT
>CM065722.1:18000077-18002577 GCA_033310375.1 Conus canariensis
GACATGCTGGAGAATGCAGAGACGCAGACAAACATCCTTCCAATGAGACTATAAACCGAGGTTCCGTGTGTGAACGCACGCACAACATCTTGCACACACGTAAAATCCCATCACCAACTTTCGGAAGAGAAGGCCAGTTTGGCCGTTGGTACGGATGACACGTTACACACAGCATGCACCTTCCCCGAAGTTGGAGTGTGGCTGCCTTAATGGCGGGATAAAAAACGGTCATACACACAAAAGTGTCAGAATCTTCAACTCGATGAAGGTGCACACTCAAAGAAAGAAGAAGAACATCTACTCTATCCAGAAAGAAGTTGTCAGCTTGAGGACAACCAAGAAAGACATTGAAATCTTCATAGGCCTGTACCTCCACCTGGGTCTAGTTCAGGCCCATTATGTTCGGGCATACTGGGAGACCACAACACAATAAGCCCCCGTTGCTGATGCCTTGCCCAGAGAAAGAAAAATTGAAGAAACTGACAAGCAATCTTCCCTTTACAGGCAAACTGCGAGTAACAGAGGACTAAAAACCAAGCCGACAAGCTCTGGAAAATTCGTCCATGGATAGATGGCCTGCAGAAGGGATTCAGCAAAATCCCACCAGAGGAGTTCAATTCCGTGGACGAGATTATGGTCTCCTTCAAGGAACACTCCTCCCTGCTGTGTCTGACTGTCTTCATCTGTATCAAATATGATATATGGCTATATCCAGTGCCTTGAAAGCCCGATGTATCGTACATGATCAAACTATATACCAAATTAACAAATGGACTACTTTTCCCCTTGTGTGTCTTTTTTTTTGGTCCTTTATTGATTAACTTTAAAGCGGCAGAATTTTCCTGAAAGTTGTTTTGAACATGCAGGCTCTAGAGGGTTAAAGGTACGTCATGGGGTACCCACTGATGACGGCTGGAAGAATCAGGAATGTCCACATTCCTGTATCCACAGTTGTAGGCAATACGTAGTGTCTGTACACGTTCAATCCATTTTGTTTTCCATCCAGGACTATTCCCGTCGGTCCCTGAGACGACCAGCCTACGTCTGTACTATGTGGGGAGGTGCTACTGAGGCTGGTGGTCCTGGCAAGATTTCTGCCGGTCCAGACAAGCGTGCAGGAATTCATAATTTCGAGGTGAGGTGCTTCCTTGTCTTATGTGTGTGTGTGTGTGTGTGTGTGTGTGTGTGTGTGTGTGTGTGTGTGTGTGTGTGTGTGTGTGTGTGCGTGCTGTGCGTGCTGTTGTTGTTGTTGTTGTTGTTGTTGTTTGTTGTTGTTGATATTGTCGTTGTTTGTCTGTCATTCGCTCTCTCTCTCTCTCTCTCTCTCTCTCTCTCTCTCTCTCTCTCTCTCTCTCTCTCTCGCCTCCCTCCCTCCTTCTCTCTCTTTCTCTCTTTCTGTCTGTCTGCCTGTCTGTCTCTTTCTCTTTCTCTCTGTCCCTGTCTGTCTGTCTGTCTGTCTATCTCTTTCTCTCTCTGTCTGCTTGTTTATTCCTCTGTCTGTCTATCTGTTTATTTGTCTGTTTGTGTGTTAGTCTGTCCGTCTGTCTGTCTGTCTCTGTCTCTCTTTGGCTCTCCGTCTGTCTGTCTGTCTGTCTTTCTGTCTCTATCCCCTCCCCCCCCCTCTCTGTCTCTGCATCTCTCTATCTCTCCCTCTCTCTCTGTCGCAGATACTATTTGAATTTTGCAAAGTAGCAAGTGAATGTTCACTGACGTATTCCATTCATCTTGCTGAGGCTTTCACGGCAAGAATGTAAGCAATGTTCTCCTGACTCCACTCTGCACATTTAGATCACAGTGACTGACCCACTGGCTACTCTGTTGACTTCTCCACCTTTTTCTTTCTGAATTACTTATTTATTTGTTTGTTCGTCCATCTGTTCCCTTTATTCCATCTTTAATTTTACACATGTTTTAACAAAAACTTGAAAAGGGCTATAGAAAAATGGATTTTTGTTGGTAAAGGAATCTGAGAATTGAGCCACTTCTGACCGACTCTGAAGCGACGTTCATATTTTTTTTCAGCGGGAGAGGGGAAAAATGGTAGTACAGAATCAGAAAAAGTTGTCAGTGCTTACCTAGGCACTTGAAGATGACACTTGACTGGTTACTATCGACGAAGAAGCGGATTTTTACACGGAACGAATCTGAATCGGAGACTAGTTTGGTGAAACTTTGGCTTTAGCTCTCTTTGACTTTTATTTATGCATGTTTACACATGCGTTGGGCTAGGCGATCGACAAAACCTCTGTACTTACTTCTTCATGAATAGTGCTTAGCAAATTCTCTGCAAACTCTCTCTCTCTCTCTCTCTCGCTCTCTCTCTCTCTCTCTCACTCTCTCTCTCTTCCCCCCCTCCCTCCTCTCTCTCACTCTCTCTCTCCAGTCAATTCATCTCTGGCAAGCAGTACCATGTTTTTCACAATCAGCACTTCACTTACGCATACGCCCCACTTGGTGGAGGGCGAGAGGAGTGGTGGACTTTGGCCCTCCATCTGGACTT
>CM065722.1:18005077-18017577 GCA_033310375.1 Conus canariensis
GTCAGGGGTGGTCCGCGCCCTCAGTCTGCACTTAGTGCAGTACATTACGGCGATGTTGTCAGGGGTGGTCCGCGCCCTCAGTCTGCACTTAGTGCAGTACATTACGGCGATGTTGTCAGGGGTGGTCCGCGCCCTCAGTCTGCACTTAGTGCAGTACATTACGGCGATGTTGTCAGGGGTGGTCCCGCCCTCAGTCTGCACTTAGTGCAGTACATTACGGCGATGTTGTCAGGGGTGGTCCCGCCCTCAGTCTGCACTTAGTGCAGTACATTACGGCGATGTTGTCAGGGTGGTCCACGCCCTCAGTCTGCACTTAGTGCAGTACATTACGGCGATGTTGTCAGGGAGTGGTCCACGCCCTCAGTCTGCACATAGTGCAGTTCATTACGGCGATGTTGTCAGGGCCACCCTCAGTCTGCACTTAGTGCAGTACATTACGGCGATGTTGTCAGGAGTGGTCCACGCCCTCAGTCTGCACTTAGTGCAGTTCATTACGGCGATGTTGTCAGGACCTCAGTCTGCACTTAGTGCAGTACATTACGGCGATGTTGTCAGGAGTGGTCCGCGCCTCAGTCTGCACTTAGTGCAGTTACATTTAGACCTAGCGCATGTTAGTACATTAGGGTGTTGGGTTCCGCGCCCTCAGTCTGCACTTAGTGCAGTACATTACGGCGATGTTGTCAGGGGTGCCGCGCCCTCAGTCTGCACTTAGTGCAGTACATTACGGCGATGTTGTCAGGAGCGGTCCCGCCCTCAGTCTGCACATAGTGCAGTACATTACGGCGATGTTGTAGGCGTCCGCCCTCAGTGACTAGTGCAGTATTACGGCGATTCGAGTGGCCCGCCTCAGTCTGCACATAGTGCAGTACATTACGGCGATGTTGTCAGGAGCGGTCCACGCCCTCAGTCTGCACTTAGTGCAGTACATTACGGCGATGTTGTCAGGAGCGGTCCACGCCCTCAGTCTGCACTTAGTGCAGTACATTACGGCGATGTTGTCAGGAGCGGTCCACGCCCTCAGTCTGCACTTAGTGCAGTACATTACGGCGATGTTGTCAGGAGCGGTCCACGCCCTCAGTCTTCACATAGTGCAGTACATTACGGCGATGTTGTCAGGAGCGGTCCACGCCCTCAGTCTGCACTTAGTGCAGTACATTACGGCGATGTTGTCAGGAGCGGTCCACGCCCTCAGTCTGCACTTAGTGCAGTACATTACGGCGATGTTGTCAGGAGTGGCCCACGCCCTCAGTCTGCACTTAGTGCAGTACATTACGGCGATGTTGTCAGGAGTGGTCCACGCCCTCAGTCTGCACGTGGCTCTGGAAATGCTGCTGTTGCCGCTGCGTTCCACTGTGGGCGATGGATGGTGGATGAATATAAAACATGATGAATGAAAAAAGGATGAATGAAAAAAAAAACGGATGAATAAAAAATGGAGTGAGACGACGGTGTGGGACTTTGGGGATTACCAGACTATCTGAGAAGTGATCATGGAGTGCGTTACAGAATATCAAATTTAATGTCCTTCCTCTGTCTGTATCCGATTGCCTGTCTGACTTTCTGTCTGTCTGTTCGTCTCTCTGTCTGTCTGTCCGTCTGTCTGTCTCTCGCATAAACACACACACACACACACACACACACACACACACACACACACACACACACACACATACGCACACACACACACACACACATACACACACACACACACACACACACACACACACACACACACACACACACACACACACACGGACACACGCACGCACACACATATATGCACAAAACTATATCTTCTCTGATTCGCTTGCATTTTCAACATTCAGTCTTTAATCGGCCTTAGCATTTTCAAATACATTTTTTTTGTTTAAAGAGCCAACAACATGCTCACTGTTACGAAGCTGATTTAAGGATTAGCATCCATATTATACAGTGGACACTATCTGCAGTGTTAATGTTATTAACGAGTTCAAAACCGGTCATTAAGGCGCCGCTCATCACACTTAAAAAAAAAGAAAAAGAAAAAAGTGACCTCTGAATCATGCCTACCTTTCTGATCAGCGCCAACTTCGACTTACCACTGTCCTGCATTAGATAAACTCAAAGACAGAACAACATATTCAGGGATATTTCAGAGGATCTGTCTTCCTGGAAGCAGATTTTGAAAGGAATACAGAAACGTCTGCTGACTTTTAGAAGCGATTGATCCACTTGGCTCCCTGCTTTGTAAAGTGTCCTTCCACTAATGATAAAACACATTGTGCTATTTGTTGACATGTTTACTTCATACTGGACGGACACACACACACACACACACACACACACACACACACACACACACACACACGCACGCACGCGCGCGCGCGCGCGCGCGTACACACACACTCACGCGCGCACAAACACACATACGTGCACACACACACACACACACACACACACACACACACACACACACACACACACACACACACACACAAATTTGTTTTTCTCAGCAACAGGTACTCATCAAGGTCTAATCAGAACAAACTCCTCAAGTCTACCACACATCCTTCACACTATATAACTACCGCCACATACTTCTCCCTACTCCTCAAGTCTACCACACATCCTTCACACTATATAACTACCGCCACATACTTCTCCCTACTCCTCAAGTCTACCACACATCCTTCACACTACATAACTACCGCCACATACTTCTCCCTACTCCTCAAGTCTACCACACATCCTTCACACTATATAACTACCGCCACATACTTCTCCCTACTCCTCAAGTCTACCACACATCCTTCACACTATATAACTACCGCCACATACTTCTCCTACTCCTCAAGTCTACCACACATCCTTCACACTATATAACTACCGCCACATACTTCTCCCTACTCCTCAAGTCTACCACACATCCTTCACACTATATAACTACCGCCACATACGTCTCCCTACTCCTCAAGTCTACCACACATCCTTCACACTATATAACTACCGCCACATACGTCTCCCTACTCCTCAAGTCTACCACACATCCTTCACACTATATAACTACCGCCACATACTTCTCCCTACTCCTCAAGTCTACCACACATCCTTCACACTATATAACTACCGCCACATACTTCTCCCTACTCCTCAAGTCTACCACACATCCTTCACACTATATAACTACCGCCACATACTTCTCCCTACTCCTCAAGTCTACCACACATCCTTCACACTATATAACTACCGCCACATACTTCTCCCTACTCCTCAAGTCTACCACACATCCTTCACACTATATAACTACCGCCACATACTTCTCCCTACTCCTCAAGTCTACCACACATCCTTCACACTATATAACTACCGCCACATACTTCTCCCTACTCCTCAAGTCTACCACACATCCTTCACACTATATAACTACCGCCACATACTTCTCCCTACTCCTCAAGTCTACCACACATCCTTCACACTATATAACTACCGCCACATACTTCTCCCTACTCCTCAAGTCTACCACACATCCTTCACACTATATAACTACCGCCACATACTTCTCCCTACTCCTCAAGTCTACCACACATCCTTCACACTATATAACTACCGCCACATACTTCTCCCTACTCCTCAAGTCTACCACACATCCTTCACACTATATAACTACCGCCACATACTTCTCCCTACTCCTCAAGTCTACCACACATCCTTCACACTATATAACTACCGCCACATACTTCTCCCTACTCCTCAAGTCTACCACACATCCTTCCACTATATAACTACCGCCACATACTTCTCCCTACTCCTCAAGTCTACCACACATCCTTCACACTATATAACTACCGCCACATACTTCTCCCTACTCCTCAAGTCTACCACACATCCTTCACACTATATAACTACCGCCACATACTTCTCCCTACTCCTCAAGTCTACCACACATCCTTCACACTATATAACTACCGCCACATACTTCTCCCTACTCCTCAAGTCTACCACACATCCTTCACACTATATAACTACCGCCACATACTTCTCCCTCAAACGCCCCTGTGCTCCCCTACCCCACCCCGTCTTCCTGCCCGTCGGGGAACCTTTGAACTGACATGCAGGAAGAAAGGACTTCATTCACAGTCACTGGGCATTGACACTACAGTCAATACTATGTTGCATAGCTCGTAGCTAGAGAAAGGACAGTTAGAATACGACAGGCAGTTCACGACAAGTCCTGTCTGCCTGTACCCCTCAGAGTTTCTTTGAACGTGGACTGTTAGATGTCCACCACCAGCTAGACGGTATGTCAGAGCTGAAAGAGTTCTGATGTTTGACGCAGTAGCGTGGAATTGACTTTGTGAGGGCATTGAATTGTACTCTTCACAGGTTGAGACTATTGAAACCACGCGTGGTGTGCTTATGGGTGTCAAATAATGTCCATGGTTGCTCAACGAACTTGTGAGGGCACCAAATTGTACTCTTCACTGGTTGAGACTATTGAAACCACGCGTGGTGTGCTTATTGATGTCAAATAAGGTCCATGGTTGTTCAACGAAAATTGAAACCACGCGTGGTGTGCTTATGGGTGTCAAATAAGGTCCATGGTTGTTCAACGAAAATTGAAACCACGCGTGGTGTGTTTATGGGTCCATGGCTGTTCAATGCATTTGAGAGGGTATTGAATTGTACTCTAACTGGAGACAAGTTGCGATCGCATCAGACTTAGATACTCGACTCGCCGCCATCTTCTGGCGACAGAAAGAGGTTCTGTGCCCTCCCCACCGGTCTGCTACGAAGCAAACACACGTCATCACAATATGTACACGGCCTCAAAGAAGTCTGCAGAGAAATAAAAGTACATGGATACTTCAACAGAAGCAAATTTCGTTTTCTTCACCTGACCAAGATGACGTTAAAAAAAAATTCCCTGGAAAAAAATGTTGAAACAAAATATACTTATCTTACGTCGAAAACTGCAGGAAGAGATTCTTGAGAGAGAAATGCAGAGATTGTTTTATGTAAAAGATTATCGTCTGTAGGCACTATATAGAATGTGGCGACTTGAAGAACGATTTGTTGTCCTACTCAGTCATTGAGTCTGGCAGTCAATACCCAGCACGAAAGTGCATTTGAGGAAGAAAGTTGAGTCACTTTAAGATTGACGTAATATGCATGAGGTGATACAGAGACAAAGAGAAAGAAATACAGAATGAGAGAAACCAGGCAGATACAGACATGCAAACGAGGGGAAAGGGTCAGATTAGCGATGAGACTGGCAAGCAGATACGCAGAGAGAGAGAGAGAGAGAGAGAGAGAGAGAGAGAGAGAGCAGAAGAGACAGAGACAGACAGACAGACAGACAGACAGACAGACAGACGGATAGACAGAGAGACAGACAGACAAACAGAGAAAGACAGAGACAGCGAGACAGAGAGAAAGTAATTGTCGTTTTCATTGTGAGGAAGTTAAGTATACATGAGTCCTTGCGTGTTTGGTGCTGTCATATTTTTCAAAGTGAGGAAGCGAGTGCTTGCGTGTCTAGTGCTACCTGAATAATATAGACAATCTCGATGGTCTGTGTCGTGATTGTACCAAATAGCGCTGCTTCCCACACAGTGTGTCAAAGCTCGTATTTGCAGCATTAAGACATAAAGGGTTGCAACAGCAGTTCCTGATAGACCGTGTTTTCTGTCTTTCGTTTTGTCTTTTTTTTCTTTCTTCCTTTCTGTCTTTCATCTTTCTTCCTTCTCCTTGTCTATATCTCCTTCTCCTTCTCCCTCTTCTC
The DNA here is from genome assembly GCA_033310375.1 of Conus canariensis. Taxonomy (NCBI): domain Eukaryota; kingdom Metazoa; phylum Mollusca; class Gastropoda; order Neogastropoda; family Conidae; genus Conus; species Conus canariensis. Next base: position 18,010,839 of record CM065722.1, read on the forward strand.
CTCATCCTCCTTCTTCCTCTTGTTTATTCGTCCTTTCTATTTTCTTTCTATTTACCTTAACGTTGTTCACATTCTATCTCTTCGTATTTTCCTTACGTCTTTTTCTTTTCTCTTCCTAGTCTTTTAATTCTTTTGTTATTTTCTTTTTTGCCTACATTTCATCTGCATTTTCTTCTGTTTCCTTCAATCTTTTTATCATTATCATTCCTTTTCTGTTTTCTTCCTCTTCACTTCAAGATGACCCGGAAAGGGATTCAATTCACGGTGCAGGGCGAATCGGCCATGCCTGATTGAAGTTTCACATTCACGCTGCATTCCAAAGCTGCAGAAAGGACAGAGGTGTACAACAAACAATCTTAATGCTTCATCTCCTCAGGGGACTTGTGTGTAGACCGCCCTTTCTTCGCACTCTCGGCAAACTCTCCATACACGTGTAAATTCTCTTCTCTGGCGCCATCATGTTTATTTACGCTCCAAGTAAGCGGTGTGTGGATGCTTTTTTTGGGGATTCTTTGTTTGTTGATTTGTTTGTTTCGCTCGTATTTTGTTGATGTTTTTTTTTTCTGTTTGTCGGTTTCTCTCTTTCACAAGTGTTTGTCGGTTTTTCTCTTTCACAAGTGTTGTGTCGTAATGCTCCTCCATATCGTTTGTGTTGCGTTTGAGCGTTGGATTTTAATGTCCGCGTATCTCTGATGTGAGCCACCTCGTACAGGTCCAACAGAGCATCGTGGTCGGCTTGGGTATGAATACAATGAGTAAACATTCTGCCCTTTCTGTCCATGTCCCCCACCTCCATATCATTCCGACACCCACCCTGCCTTCGCCTGACTATTTTTTCCCCCTTCCAGTGCCCAGTTCTTTTACTATCTTCTTTGAAACATTTCTCATTATGGCATTGGGAAAATATATTGTGATTTCCGCGGTCACGTCAGTTATTATTCAGGTCTGTTCCTTAGTTTCTTGCAGGTTTTTTTTTTCTTTGGTAAAAGTGCGTGCGTGCGTGCGTGCGTGCGTGCAGCGCGGCGCGCGCGCGCGTGTGTGTGTGTGTTGTGTGTGTGTTGTGTGTGTGTGTGTGTGGTTGGTTGTTATTGTAAAAGTGTGTCTGTCTGCCTGTCTGTCTGTTTATCTGATGCCTGTCTGTCAATCTGTCTCTCTGTCTGTGAAATCAAAGACTAACGAAATATGAGCAGTTGTCTACTCGGATTGTTCATGCGATACTTAATTAAAGCAGTGTTTGTGCCACCCTCACAAGTGTATCAAAATATTGTCCGTTTAGAGCGATAAGTATTAGGAAGTTTTCCACTTTATGGAATATCCAGGGGAAGACAGCACGGGTTATTTTCAGAACGGAGTGACTGAGGGAGGAAAATGAAGCAAAAGTTTGAAAGAGAGGGGGTTAGTTACCGCCAAGGACATAGACAAAGAAAGTACAGCATAAGACACAATGCATTCGAACTCTTGGGTCTTCTTCAGGCAAAAACAAATAACATTTAGGACAGTGAAAACGAAGAACGAGAAACCACTTATCTTCTCATATTCGGCGCACGATCAAAATGCAAGTGGTTTGTCGTTCTTCGTTTTCACTGTCCTAAAGGTGCATTGTGTCTTGTCCTGCGCTTTGTTTGTCTATGTCCTTGGCGGTAACCACAGGTTATGCCACACTACATTGCGCCTGGTACACAAAATGAACTGTCAGTGAGATTCAATGAGATGCCACGAATCAGTCAGACAAATTATTCTACTTAAGCCTAGCAAGAACACTGCTTGGGTAAGCAGCGACTTTTGAATTGAGAAGAGTGACACCCGCTTGTCGACTAATGATCATTCTTTTCCTTACTGAACAACGAAAACACGATCATCACACCAAAACGGTTTCAAATATGATCATTTACATAGTGGTGCCATAGTAGCCAAAGAAACAAGCACAGATAAACACGAAATACTCATGAAAAATTAAGGAGAACAACGGAATTGGACTACAGTCGCCGCCATCTTGTTCTCCATTTTGCACAATCTTTGAGGATCACCCCGCTGGCTGCTGCAGAACGTTTCCAACGCTCGCAGCAAACGTGCCGCGGCCTAGAGAGAGAACACCGAACTTGATATAGAGCGCTCTGCCTGGGTGCTCCCACCCCCTCTTCCACACACACACACACACACACACACACACACACACACACACACACACACACACACACACACAACACACACAACACACACACACAACACACACACACACACACACACACACACACACACACACACACACACACACACACACACACACACGCCCCACCTCAACTACCATTGTCCCCTTCTCCCTTTCCTACTACACCATTCAGTCGTGCTGCCTTCCTCCACCCCCTTCCCCGCAGACTTTTGGATGTCTGTTTCTTAGGCATGCTATATTGCGGCTCCCAGGTCGGACAGCTTTAGAACAAATCGATAAAAAAAAAGAAAAGAAAGGTTAAAAAAAAAGAAGAAAGACAGAAAAAAAGAAAAGATAGAAAGAAATAAAGAAAGAAGGAAAGAAAGAAATTCATAAGAAAGAATGAAGAAAAAAAGAGAGAAAAAGCCATGACTGTTGAGGGATTTGACGAGAAACGCTAGGAAGATCTCAGTTCAGTTCAGTGGTTTATTTAATGTCTTTCCTTCGTCAGATGATATTAGACACTTAAAACAAGACAAACAAACACCTCCACACTCAACTGATCATCCATGTAAAAAGTTTCAAACCCACATCTGATTTATGCATATTTACATAAGTGAAATACCCTAGTGGTACACATAATTGTTGATCTTTATTAAAAAAAAAATGCAACCTGTGATTGCGAAATAACCATGGCAATTTCAGCAACATATGAACCATACAAAACAGTATTGACATTATCAAAGTTATTCATCTCAATACCTTTCTCCTGATAGAGCGAAGTCAACACTGGGCATTCAAACAAAAGATGATGCACAGAAATGTTTTCTCTGCAGACACAAGTAATGCCATGAGAATATTTAGTGTTCCATGTATTCAGTTTTAATTTTTGAATTAATCTAACAATATGCCTCGGGCACGATGGTAAAGTAGCCATTTTTTAAAACTAAAATTCTGCTTATATATATATTTTGTCCATAATTTGGATTAATTCACAAGAGGACAAATCGATCGTTTAATAAATTTTCAAGGTTTCTATTTGCTCCTTCTTTTGCAAGACTGTGCTATTTTATTCCACTTTGTACCACAGTGAAATGGGACTGTCTGCTATTTCCTTCCACTTTATACCACAGTATACCACAGTGAGATGGGGCTGTCTGCTATTTCCTTCCACTTTATACCACAGTATACCACAGTGAGATGGGGCTGTCTGCTATTTCCTTCCACTTTATACCACAGTATACCACAGTGAGATGGGGCTGTCTGCTATTTCCTTCCACTGTATACCACAGTGAGATGGGACTGTCTGCTATTTCCTTCCACAGTATACCACAGTGAGATGGGACTGTGTGCTATTTCCTTCCACTTCATACCACAGTGAGATGGGACTGTGTGCTATTTCCTTCCACTTTATACCACAGTATACCACAGTGAGATGGGACTGTGTGCTATTTCCTTCCACTTTATACCACAGTGAGATGGGACTGTGTGCTATTTCCTTCCACTTTATACCACAGTGAGATGGACCCAACAAAAATCAATTCTAGGAACACCTACACGAATTCTTGTAGACACGAAACATCGTTTCGTGACATCTTTTTGACATAAACCTGAAGGATGAACAAAGATTATTGTATAAATGAACCATATTGTGGTGTATTTTAAGTACTTAATTGTCTTTCTACGAGTTGTGTTGCTTTATTTTGTGTTGTCCTGATTCGTATTGTAACGCATTGGGTAGTGTTTTTAAAGTCACTGAAGTGGTTGCGACCAACGCTAACAAGCATGAGTGTGACACGTATGTCTTAGCAGCCAAATTGTAAGTAAATGAAGAAGAAGAAGAAGAAGAAGAAAACGAAGGAGAAGAAGAAGAAGAAGAAGAAGAAGAAGAAGAAGAAGAAGAAAGAAGAAGAAGAAGAAGAAAACGAAGGAGAAGAAGAAGAAAAAGAAGTGAAAGAGGAAGAAGAAGAAGAAGAAGAAGAAGAAGAAGAAGAGAGAGAGAGAGAGAGAGAGAGAGAGAGAGAGAGAGAGAGAGAGAGAGAGAGAGAGAGAGAGAGGAACCGTGGTGTCTACAACAGAACAGAGGCTGTTCTTCTCAGGAAATACAAGGGCTCTAAATTGTGTCATGAAAACGATGCGGCTTCATGCAAGAGAACAGATATTTATTTACCTTCTTCTTTGTGAATTTGTTCGTTTCCTGTCTCATCTTCTGAGTCACCCGTGTGCATTACCCCCACACCGCTTATTCCACCCCCCCCCCCCCATCCACAGTCACACCGAGGCTTGTCCCGTCACAGCTCTAGCACTGGCACCCCCCGGCACCCCCCCCCCCCCCCCTGGGAAAGTCAATATCGAGTCGTCATGAGGCGACCCAGACACTGCACTACTGCCGAGTCACTTTGGTGTTGTTCAGTGGTGCCTGTTCTGATCCAACATACGCAGGACACCACCTACTTAGCCCACTATTGACGGCAATAATTGCATAGTCGCGGTGCCAGCGTGAGTGAGCTCTCTCCCCACCCAGCTCCCATATCTTCCCCACCCTTCTCAAAGGGCATGGCCATGTCTGCCCAAAGACAGGCCCCCATATACTCTTTGATACCGGCGACATCTACACGAACTCGCAAAGGGTGTAGACCTGCAGACGAAATCAACAGTGAGGTCATCTTCAAAGCAGGGCATGAAGGGCAACAGAATTTGAAACTTTTTTTTTATGTTGTTCGATGAATTGAGGAGGATAACGAAGATGCTGCTGCAGATTTTCCATTCTGGTCTAAGAGTACATGACACAGCTGCGCTGGATGCTTAGTTTCATAACGTGGACTATCCAGGCGTTAACCAGGCCCGAGAGATACAGACACCTTTAATGTTGTTCAGGGCGTTTGAGCAACACTCTCAGAGACGCATCCACTAAGTGAATGAAACTCGACTGTGTGGTTCCACTGTTCCCAGATGAGCCCATAGCAAACTCAACGCTGCGTAGGAGCCGGTTATGGGCCGGAAAAATCCCAAATAGGAGCCGGTTATGGGCCGGAAAAATCCCACAGTTTTACATGTGTCTGATGGAAATCGAACCCACGACTTCCCAGCCTGGAATCCGTACACTAACCGCCACGCCCTGTCGGCTGGATGAAAGATTGTGTTTGTGTTTGTTTGTGTGTTTGGGAGTGGCAAGGGAGTGATGGCAGTAATGCCAGTGAGGATCACAGAAGATCTGGCAGCAGAAGAGAGAGAGAGAAAGAGAGAGAGAGAGAGAGAGAGAGAGAGAGAGAGAGAGAGAGAGAGAGAGAGAGATCAAAAACAAGTGCAACAACGATAACACCATAAGCATGCAAACACGCCAGTAAACAAAGAAACAAAATAGGCTTGTCTTTTTTTTAATTTTGTTTGTTTGTCTGGGTATTTTTTCAGGGGGGGGGGGTGCTTTTAAGCATGCAAGCACGCCAGTAAACAAAGAAACAAATCAGGCTTGTTTTTTTGTTTTGTTTGTTTGACTGGGTATATTTTTTCAGGGGGAGGGAAGGAGGGAGGGAGGGAGGGAGATTGTTTTTGTGTGTCTTCATCTTTTTGTTATTGTCATTGCACTTGTTGTTGATACTCTTTTCTTGCTGCTGCTGCTGCCAAGAGTTACTCACTCGCCGCTTATTCCGCCCCATCCCACACACAGTCACATTCAGGTTCGTCATGTGGCAGCCCCAGCACCGGCACCCCCACAGTGAGCAGTCAGTATTACTGTTGAGTGATGGGCATTCCGCCAGAAGGATGATAGCACGGTGTGGGTCACCTCAGTGGTGTCCCTGGGGGCGCGGTCTGATCTCATATACACAGGGCACCACTCACCAAGCCATCTACTGACATCAAAAGTCGTCCGGTCGTGGGGACGGAATGAGTGAGACCCCCCCCCTCCCTCCCGGGAGGCGCCCCACCTCATCCATCCATTGACTGCCTCCATGATACCGATGATTTTGATACAAATTCATCACAAATATTCAAATGGAGAGGAAACAGGTTACATACAACGAGATGCTGACTTTTTGGTCAAGAAAATCCGTTTTCTATGAAAGATATGAATGTTCAATATTTGCGGTCAATTTAACTAATTCATGAACTTATTATATGAACCTGACCAATCCCTCTCTCTCTCTCTCTCTCTCTCTCTCTCTCTCTCTCTCTCTCTCTCTCTCTCTCTCTCTCTCTCTCTCTCTCTCTCTCATTTCAAACACATTCGCTTTTACTAATGTATTCTTCCTTGAGCATTTATGAACGTATTCTTGTACAGTAATCATTCAATAGTCCGCCTGTTTGTTTGCTGGGAATGGGAATTGTTCCCAGTTTTGGTTTCGTTTTCGCCTTCTACGGGTGAGGAAGATTTATAAGTTGGCCTTTGCTGGTGGAAATATACAGTTTCATTCATTCGTTCCCAGTCGACACTTCACATCGCCTCTCATAGTATCTATATGTCCCTCCTCCTCCTCTTCTCTCCTGTCTGGCGGTCAAAATGGACATGACGAAGAAGAGTTATGACAAAGACAAGTAAATCACTCGGGATAACCGCTCCACTATGCATTCCATGGTTATCGCCCGTCCATT
>CM065722.1:18022577-18032577 GCA_033310375.1 Conus canariensis
AGCAAGTGCGACAGACATTGCTGACATGCTGTTGGAAGGACAGGGTTTGATCAAGAGTTACACCGAGGTTGCGGGCAGAATGAGAGAGAGTGATAGGTGAATCAACAAGTTTGATGGAAGTCGGAACAGAAGGGTGGTTTTGAAGTTTTGGTGGGGTGATCAGGATCAGTTCAGACTTATCTTCATTTAGTTTTAGTTTGTTTCGGGTCATCCAGTCCTTAAGGTTGGCTACACAAGACTGGGTGTTTTGGATCATGAGAGGAAGGTCAGAGAGAGGCCCAGAGACATACAGCTGATTGTCATCAGAGAAGGAATGATGCTGAAGTAGGTGTTCTTGGACAATAGAAGAGACAGGATAAGAGTAGAGAATGAAGAGTAGAGGGCCCAAGACAGATCCTTGTGGCACGCCGTAAGTCAGACAAGAGGGATTAGAAGAAAGGCCGTTGATAGAAACTACTTGTTGGCGATCAGTGATGTAGGAATGAAACCAACTCAAGACTGTGTCATCAAGCCCAAAAGAGTGATGTAGGCGGGAAATGAGGATAGAGTGGTCAATAGTGTCAAAGGCAGCAGATAGGTCCAAGAGAGTCAAAAGTGATACATTGTTACAGTCAAGGGCAGTCAGAATGTCGTTACAGATTTTGAGAAGAGCAGTCTCAGTACTATGTCCAGAGCGGTAAGCAGACTGAAGGGGATAGACAAGGCTGTTGGAATGAAGGTGGTCTAACAGTTGGTCAAGAACAACTTTCTCTAAAATTTTTGAAAGAAACGGAAGATTTGACACAGGTCTGTAGTTTTTCAAATTGTCAGGGTCAAGAGTAGTCTTTTTCAAAAGAGGTCTTACAATTGCAGATTTGAAAGAAGAAGGAAAGAAGCCAGTTGAGAGGGAGTGGTTGATGATGATGGTAATATGAGGGAGTAGAGTGTCAAGGCAATGGGTGAGGAAAGAAGCTGGTAGTGGGTCAAGTTCACAGGTTTTAATGCCAGATTTCATGATGATTTTCTTTACAAAGACCTCAGAAACAGGATGGAAGGAAGTGAGGAAAGTTCCCGAGAAAGGGGGATCGGGAAATGGTGCATGAGTATTAGTCAGGGAGTCCAGTGAAAGCCTAAGATTAGTGATCTTGTTGACAAAGTAGTCAGAGAAAGCCTGTGGAAGGTCAGAAGGTGGGAGATTGGAAGGAAGAGGAGAGGAGTCAGTTTTACCAAGAAGAGTGTTAGTAATGTTATACAGCTGTTTGGATGTGGAGCATGCAAGAATTTTGGCATTGTAGTAGGCAGATTTTGTAGCGTGAACAAAGCTGTTAACAATTTTGTTGGCAGTTTGGAAAATTTGCTTGTGAACTGTCAGACTGGACTTGAGCCACTGTCTCTCGGCTCTGCGTCTTTCACGCTTGGCTTCTTGCAGCTGAGGCGCAACGGAGGAGAACCAAGGTGATGGTGGCCTCTTGGAGACAAGACGGCCACAGGCAGGAGCGTACTGGTCCAGGAGCCGAAGGAGAAGGGAGTTGAGGTCATCTGGAGTGGTCGGCGGTGAAGTAGACAGGTGAGAATGGAGGACAGCGTTGAAGAGAGTCATGTCGACTGCGGAGAGGTTTCTGGCTTGAACGTACGTTTTGCGAGGTGGAGGGCGGAAAAGGTGGAGATCAGCTACGAGGCAGACATGGTCAGACGGGAGGGTGTGGTCGATAGTGACAGAACTCACCACAGCCTGGTCAACCCTGTGGATCATATTATCCAATGTGTGTCCACGAATGTGAGTGGGAGCGTGGACACACTGAACCAGTCCATAGCAGTCCAGGAGGTCGATGACTTTGGAGGTGGTGGAGTCAGAGGGGCGATCAAAATGAATGTTGAAGTCACCAGCGATGATGTAGGAGCCATGAAGAGAGTTGCAGTAGGACAGCAGATCGGGGAGTTCATCGAAAAAGGTGGAGTCAGTCAAGCGGTTCTTAGGGTTTGGAGGGGGACGATACAGACACAGGAGGTGGAAAGTTTGGTGGGGAAAGGTGAGGGTGAGTTGTGCCAGTTCGAAGGAGGTGTGGGTGAAGGGGAAGGAGGACTTGGTGGAGAGGAAAGGGGAGAGTGAATCAGCGACGACAAATGCAATGCCGCCGCCGCGGGACTGACGGGGAAAGGAGATGGTGTGGTGGCCGGGTGGAGCGATGTCACGGCACTTAGCTTCGTCACCTTCAGCACGAAACCAAGTTTCGGTCACAGCGAAGACATCAACGTTGTTGTCATGGATGAAGTAGGAGAGGGCAGACCGTTTTTCAGTTCCAGTACCCAGAGCTTGGGCATTTTGCGGTTTGCGGTTTGCAGCATGCTCTTGATGTATTAAGCGAGTATTGTAGTACATGGAAGCTTAATGTTAATGTAGCAAAAACAAAGGGTGTAGTCTTTAATGGACGCAATAGCCCAAGAAAAAAACTAAAATTCAAAAACCAGTGTATAGAAATAGTACACACTTTCAAATATTTAGGTATAATCTTTAGCAGAACAGGAAATTTTTATAAATGTAAGAAGCATTTGTATGACCAAGCGCAATGTGCAATGTTTTCTTTATTAAAGATGGCAAGATTTCAAGATTTGCCTATAAACATTGTACTGGACTTATACCAGTCAATGGTACTGCCTGTGCTTTTATATGGCTGTGAAATTTGGGGATATAGTGATTTAAAGCTAATGGAAAGTTTTCAGCTTAAATTCTTTAAGCATCTTTTTCATTTAAATCGTTCTACCAAAAAAGAATTGATATATGGAGAACTAGGAATGTATCCTGTGTCAGTTCAAGTACATGCACGAATGATAAAATTCTGGTCATCCTTACTTTCTCCACAAACAAACAAATATTCATCTAGATTGTATCAGGTATTATATGATTTATACAGAAATCAGGGTTTTACATCCAGGTGGTTGATGTGTATGCGGGATATCCTAATAGAAACAGGATTCGACTGTGTGTGGGAGACACAAAAGTTTTCGTCTGTTCACAGTCTCTGTAGAAATGTTCGTAATTCATTAGAAGACATTCACAAACGTGCATGGAATGATGCTTTAGAATCTAGTAATAAGTGCTTATTTTACACAAATTTTAAAACAGAGTTTCGCCGTGAAAAATATATTAAAATGTTACCTGATGTTTATATATACCCACTGATTCGGTTTCGCTGTGGCAATCATAAACTCATGATATAAATTGGCAGACGATTTGGAATACCTCACGATGAACGATTCTGTCGGGACTGTTACCAGAATGACCTTGGTGATGAATTTCATTTTGTAATGAAATGTAACAAATATAACATTAGAAATCAGTTTATACCTAGAAAATTTACATATACAAAGTCCGTATTTAACTATTGTCGTTTGCTTTGTGGTAGTACGAAAGTGTTGCTAAACTTAGCGAAGTTTTTTAAACTTAGTAAAGTTGTGTAACATTACATTCAGTACGTTAATTATAGGGAAAATTTTGATGTTTGATTTGTTTCATTTCTATTTGTTTGATTTGTTTCAAGTCCTCCATGCCCCAAAAGGGGTCGCAGGATTAAAATCTTTGAAATCTTTGTGTTGTGGTACAGATACTACACCAATTTTAGTGCAAAATGGGAAGGTATTTTAGAACCCCTACTACGTCTTATCGTTATCTTTAACTTTGAGAGTGTTGATATAACGCCGGTCCACGGTTAGAGACCAACCAAGCTCCAAGCGCTTCACAATCCATACGCTTGATACAACGGGCTGTCTACTTTGGCACAGCCGACTGAAGAACCACCTGCTAGCCCGTATCCTTCAGTCAATATTAGTCACTGAGTTTTTTGTATTCATTCCTTTGATCGATTTTCACTTAAAGTGCATTCTATGCATAACGTATCATCCATACCAGCGGCTCTCATTCTCTTCCAAAAGTTGCGATGATATGTGTGGGGAACACGTTTTATGTGTGTTCAGAATCTGTTTCATGTGTGTGTTCAGAATCTGTTTAATGTGTGTGCATAATCTGTGTTGTGTGTGTGCAGAATCTGTGCTGTGTGTGTTCAGAATCTGTTTTTTGTGTGTTCAGAATCTGTTTCATGGGTGTTCAGAATCTGATTTATGTGTGTTCAGAATCTGTTTTAAGTATGTTCAGAATCTGTTTTATGTGTGTTCAGAATCTGTTTCATATGTGTTCAGAACCTGTTTCATGTGTGTTCAGAATCTAATTTATGTGTGTTCAGAATCTCTGTTTATAAGCTCATTCACGGGACTTTTCGGGGAATCGAGTCAGGACCGATGTAAACTCGGGGAAGTGTGTGTCTATTGTGTGTGTGTGTGTGTGTGTGTGTGTGTGTGTGTGTGTGTGTGTGTGTGTGTGTGCGTGTGTATATGTGTGTGTGTGTGTGTGTGTGTGTGTGTGTGTGTGTGTGTGTGTGTGTGTGGGAGGGGGGGGGGGATGCGGGGATGGGCCAAAATGCCCTGGCAGACATTCGAACCAAGAACCGTAGGACACCAGGATTATGAGTCCGGCGCTCTGCCAACTGAGCTATTCTAGCCCCAGGATTCCTTGATTCCAATGAGTGGCATGTGTCACCACGAGAATGAAACGCCTATTCTTCAAAGACATGGCAGCAATCCTAGCACGCTGACAGAGATAAATGACAAAGGCTGCTCCCAGCCTCCTGCTGAATCTGACCCAGACACAGAAAGGGTCGAATGTGGTAACAATGTTACAGCCATCACTTCCAGATCTCTCTCTCTCTCTCTCTCTCTCTCTCTCTCTCTCTCTCTCTCTCTCTCTCTCTCTCTCTCTCTCTCTCTCCTCAAATCCCAAATGATCTACAGTTTATGAAATCAAAAGTGGGGGCATCGCAGGCGCAGCCTAGACAGTCCAAACGCATGGTAGATGCTAACTATAAGTTCTGGAATAACGAGGAAGAGTACTGACAATACCTGGAAGATTCGAGAAATGATCTATAAAAAAAAAGAAGAAATCTTGTCGGAGCTTCTTGCGCTTCCCAGAAAGTGTTTGAGATGCGCAGAAACTTCTGGATTATTGCTACATACCTGTCTCATTACATACCTCATCTGATAAATAAGTAACACGTAAAACAGGTTGTGTTGTTGTTGTTGTTGTTAAAGAAAGACGGAATCTGAAATGAGGAAGAAAACGGTAAACAGTGACTAACGAACAAGTGGGGTACCACTGGCTCCCATGATGAAAATGACTACACACCCATAACTCCACTCGAGGGCTGCTGTATCGTAAGCAACATTCCTTTGGAGTTATAAGCCTGTGTTCATTTTCTCGTGGGAGCAAGAGTCGATCTGCTTGTTCGTTGTTCAAAGTATATTGATCTGAACCAAGCCACGAGGTCGTATACCTCCAGATCTGTTTGTAACATTAGTCCCTCATCCACCCCCTTCCCTAGGAACACTTTTCCCATTTTGTTTCCACAAACAAACAGATAAAGTTACCCTATAATCAAAACAAACATATTAAGTTACACTATTTTCAAAACAGATAAATTTTCTCTATCATCAAGACAAACAGATTAAGTTACCCTATTATCAAAACAAACAGATGAAGTGACCCTATTATCAAAACAAACAGATAAGATCACCCTGTTATCAAAGCAAACAGATAAAGTTACCGTATTATCAAAACAAACAAATAAAGTTACCCTTTTATCAGAACAAGCAGATAGAGCTACCCTATTATCAGATCAAACAGATAAAGTTACCCTATCATCAAAAACAAACAGATTAAGTTACTCTATTATCAAAACAAACAGATAAAGTTACCGTATGATCAAAACAAACAGATTAAGTTACTCTATAATCAAAACAAACAGATGAAGTTCAGAGTGCGGTGAAAGAATTAAGCATCTGACTTATCCAAACGATTCATTTTGTCAACACCAACACTGTGACTCCAACATTGTGACTCCAACACTGTGACTCCAATACTGTGATTCCAACACTGTGACTCCAACACTGTGACTCCAAAGTGAAACAGAACTGTATTGACTTGCGTCACCTGACGTTGCAAGGCAAACGAGAGAGAGAGAGGGGGGAGGGAGAGAGAGAGAGAGAGAGAGAGAGAGAGAGAGGAGAGGAGAGAGAGAGAGAGGGAGAGAGAGAGAGAGGGAGGGAGAGAGAGAGAGAGAGGGAGAGAGAGAGAAGAGGGAGAGAGAGAGAGAGAGGAGGGAGAGAGAGAGAGAGAGGGAGAGAGAGGGGAAGGAGGGAGAGAGAGAACACTGAACACTGAACATGTTTAATGTCATTAGCTATACAGCCTTTGTGACATGGGAGTACAACAGAGAGAGAGAGAGAGAGAGAGAGAGGAGAGAGAGAGAGAGAGAGAGAGAGAGAGAGAGAGAGAGAGAGAGAGGGAGGGAGAGGAGGAGAGAAAGAACACTGAACGACATGTTTAATGTCATTAGCTATACAGCCTTAGTGACATGGGGGGTACAACAAAGAGAGAGAGAGAGAGAGAGAGAGAGAGAGAGAGAGAGAGAGAGAGAGAGAAGAGAGAGAGAACAGAGACAGACAGACAGACAAAGAGACGGAGAGACGGATAGAGTAGACGATAAAAGAGAGAGAGAGACAGACAGACAGACGGACAGACAGGCACAGAGAGAGACAGACACAGTAGAGAGACAAGAGTAGAGACAGAGAAACAGAGAGACAGAGAAGCAGGCAGAGAATAGAAGAAGAAGAAGAAGAAGAAGAAGAAGAGAAGAAGAAGAAGAAAGAAGTAGAAGGAGGAGGAGGAGAAGAAGAAGAAGAAGGACAGAGGGAGAGAGAGAGAGAGAGAGAGAGAGAGAGAGAGAGAGAGAGACAGACGAGAAGACAGACAGACAGACAGACAGACAGACAGACGAAGAAGACGGAGAGACGGAGAGACACAGACAGAGAGACAGACAAAGACAGAGACAGAGAGAGCGACAGAGACAGAGAGAGACAGAACAGATTTATAACCCCTGCCCTCCCTGTCAAATGAAGATTCTTCAATAAGAAACGAAAGAAATGAACTCGAACAGCACTCTCAGATCAGACTTGCAATAAATAACCTCACAGTTCCGCGCCATTCGTCCTGTCGTCTCTCTCTGCTTCACTTATCACTTCAGCATCATCGACACGCCAGACTGTTGACTCTGCTTATGTACCGTGAAACACAGGCTGTATAATCTCGTTGTCTGTGGTGGAACTCGTGGCCTTAGTTCTCCTCAATGTATGAGAGAATGAGCCTGTTGCTCTTTATTACAAGGCTGATCAGGCAGCCGTGTGTGTGTGTGTGTGTGTGTGTGTGTGTGTGTGTGTGTGTGTGTGTGTGTGTCTGGAGTGGTGTATTGGGGGCCACCCCTTTCAGTGTGAACGTGATTGGTAACGACAAAAGTTGTCAGCAGATAAATTTGAATATTTCCACAGAGTGTTTGATGTCGTGAAACTATGAATGTCTTCGGCCCCCCTCCCCCCTCCCGCCCACGCGTGTGTGTGTATGTGTGTGTGTGCTCGCTCGCTTGCTTGCTCAAGAGAACGTAGGTTGAATGAGGCTGATATGTGCAGAAAGTCATTCCTGAAGTCTTGGAACAGAATAAAACATCCATGAGGTGGTATGGAATAAACATCCAGTGAATGAAGATATTAAGTGATTGCTTGTTCATTTTCGTTGTCCTGAGTGCTTTGTATCTTGCCTGAAAAAGACCCAAGATTCCTGCTCTGTGTGGTCACTTTCAGAATCTTAAAGGTATTTGTCTCACGTATCTTGAATGTTTACTATATGTTTACTTGTAACTCTGCTTATTGTATTGTTTAATCTTAGATGTTTGATATTCTTTCAAACACACAATGCTTATGTTGTAATGTTGTCAAAGATCTTGGGATATATGCATGCAGGTTGAGTGATGAGGGTGCAGTGCAAGGTCATTTTGTTTGAGAGAATTGTTCATTGATTATTTCATGTACTGTCCCCTGTTGCATGTATTTTAACTGTTGCGCCTGTTTCAAAACGGAGTGACTGAGGGCGGAAAATGAAGCAAAATTTGGAAAGAGAGGGGGTTAGTTACCGCCAAGGACACAGACAAACAGAGTACAGGACTAGAGACAATGCATTTCGACCTCTTGGGTCTTCTTCAGACGAAAACAAATAACATTTAGGACAGTGACAAGAAGAACATGTGGCCACTTAGCTTCGCTTCTCCTGTTCGTCTCCAAATCAAAAATGGCCGCCGAGCGCGCCGAGACGAACAGGAGAAGTGCAGCTAAGTGGCCACATGTTCTTTGTTTTCGCCTGAAGAAGACCCAAGAGGTCAAAATGCATTGTGTCTAGTCCTGTACTCTGTCTGTGTCCTTGGCGGTAACTGACCCCCTCTCTTTCCAAATGTTCCGCCTGGTCTTACTTTCTCGTCTTTGAGATTCTAAAGTGATTTTGACTTTGTCTTGACTTGACTTGCCTTTGACTTGGAAAAAACGCGAGTCACCCTTCGCATATTACGAAACACGAACAAGAGTAACGAACGCACCATTCACAAGACAAACGCCGTCGCAGGCCCTGTGTGTCTGAACTCGCTACCATGCTATTGTCCATCAGTTGCAGAGTTTCTCTTCCACTCTCATTGCGGCCAGACCATTAGATCACAGCTCACGTGACTGCAACACTGAAAGGGCTACGGATTTTGTGACGTAATGTTCTTCGACAGCTAAAACAATTCGCTCGTTCTTTTCGATAAAGCAAGAATGAAAACGCATTTCCTCCAAATGCGTATATATCCTTTTTCTATGTTTTTTGTTGTTGTGTTGTTGTCGTTGCTGCTGCTGGTGCGCTGCTGCTACTGTGCTCTGCTGTTTTGTTGTTGTTGTGGTTGTTGTTGTTGTTGATGCTGCTGCTGCTACTGCTGCATGCTGCTGCTGTATCTTTTTCTCTCTGTCTGCTTGAAAGCATTAGAGGATATGAAGTGTGCAGTGCGATTAAAAGAGAGAGAGAAAGCACTCAGAGAATTGGCATCCCAGGGGTGGAACACATAAACACTTCCAGAAAAAGCTTTTCTGTGTGGTTCTTGTTTCATGTGTTTTTTTGTTTATTTTTTTCCACATCCAATGATAATGTAAAATCCACTCGTTCAAATGTGTGAATATTGCACTATTTATAATTCATCTGGAACTGCAACCTCTCTCTCTCTCACTCTTCTCTCTCTCTCTCTCTCTCTCTCTCACTCTAACACACACACACACACACACACACACACACACACACACACACCACACACACACGCACGCACGCACGCAACGTCAACACCCCGCACGCACGCAAATACACACACACACACGCACGCAAAACACACACAGACGCACGCAACACACACACACACAACACCAACACACACAGCACGCAAACACACACACACACACACACACACAACACAAACACACACACACACACACACACACACACACACACACACACACACACACACACACCACGCACACACACACTCAGAGAGAGAGAGGGAGGGTGAGGGAGAAGAGAGATGGGGGAAGGGGGGGGGGAGAGAGATATAAGACAGACAGGTAGGAAAACACGAGAAAAACCAAAGAAAGTATAACCCTCTCTTCACTGATGAGATGGCCCTATGCAGATTATCTTAAAAAAACAAACAAACAAACAAACAACAAAATAACAACAACAGTTCTGACATTTTGAAAACAACATTGGAATTGACAAGTCCCAAATGCACAACTTTTAATTCTGTGATTGATTTTATTCCCCCAAAGGACAAACACTGCTTTTGTTGCATTTGAGGCTTGGGAGAGAGAGAATGCGGATATTCTTCCTCAATACCGGTTCCTCTTCTCCAACCCGTTTCCCCCTTCTTTTCAGTCTCCAGTTATGAGGTGTTGTAATTAAAAAAAAAAAAAAAAAAAAAAAGAAATTGAGTTGCCGTTGAATGTCACCAAGGTGGAGTGTTGGCAGAAATGCCAGTAAAGACGGGAACCTGTTGACACATTTTACGAATAGGTG
>CM065722.1:18037577-18047577 GCA_033310375.1 Conus canariensis
CCGCAAATCTGCTCGGCCACTGGTTCCTGTCCTTGCTTGCTTCCATAGATCTTCATTGTTGATCTTCTCTGGCCATCTGATTTTGAAGATGCGCCTCAGACAGGTGTTGATGAAGGTCTGAATTTTTTTTTGCTGTATTGCCTTGGTCATTCTCCAAGTCTCGCAGCCATAGAGCAGAACCGACTTCACGTTTGAATTGAAGATACAAAGTCGTATGGTGTCGCCTTTTTTCCACTTTTTTGACGGGGGAGGGAGGGGAGGGGGGGGGGGGGCGGTAGGTCGGGGAAGACGTGAAATAATATTTGGCTTTTTGGTTTGTGAGAAGGAGTCATGTGTATTTTTCCAAGATGATTTATTTCCGTATTCTAGTATGACCTCTTTTTTTCTGCTGGCTTTTGTTGCCTGTCGCTGTGAACAGGAAGAAGCCATCACGGAAATGACGGGACTTGAAAAGGAAATGTTCGAAGTTTACACCTGGGGTTTTCAACGTTGTGTGGTTCCAATGTGAGTGAAATTGTAAGATTGTTTGGTTTTATGTGGTGATTGGTTTTGTCTTTTCGTCATGGAGATATAACATTTAATGAATTGCTTCAACTTAACATCATTGCGATGCATTGTTAGACTTTTTTCTTCATTCTCTTCTTCTTCTTCTTCTTCTTCTTCTTCTTCTTCTTCTTCCTTCTTCTTCTTCTTCTTCTTTTTCTTCTTCTTCTTCTTCGTCTTCATTCTTGGTCTCCGTCTTCCTCTTCGTCTTCTCTCTCTCTCTCTCTCTCTCTCTCTCTCTCTCTCTCTCTCTCTCTCTCTCTCTCCCTCTTTCTCTTTCTCTCTCACTCTCACTCTCTCTCTCTCTCTATCTCTCTCTCTCTCTCTCTCTCTCTCTCTCTCTCTCTCTCTCTCACCTTTACATAGGTTCATTAAAGGTTGAATCTATTCAGAAGCTAAAAATCGAAGTTTTCAGACAAAACTGAAACAACACACATTTATTGCGCTTATGTTTGGCCTTGACCTTGGTTCATCCACCCACCACCACTACCCCCCCTCCTGTGTCCTCATTCCTTCCGCCGCTTCCCCCCTTTGATCATGACCATTAATAACAACTCTGTACAGAAAAAAAACCCAGCTTTGATTTTATAAAAAAAAAAAGGGTTTGATCGGCATCTCTCTCTCCCTCCCTCCCTCCTCTCTCTGTCTCTCTCTGTCTTTCTCTGTCTCTCTGTGTCTCTCTGTGTCTCTCTGTCTGTCTCTCTCTCTCTCTCTCTCTCTCTCTCTCTCTCTCTCTCTCTCTCTCTCTCGCTCGCTCGCTCGCTCGCTCGCTCGCTCGCTCTCTCGTTCACCAGATTCCTCCAAATGTCAGTTTTCTGCCAAGGGCTGAGTCTGTGCCAATAGTTTCCCTGTCCATTCTGGAATTATTTCAGTCCATCGTTCTGTTTTTTCCCCTCCATCTCCCTTCCTTGTTAGTTCCTCGGAAGATTGTTGAATGCTACTACTTCTTGATACTGTAACTAGAGGAAAGAGAGACAGAGATAGAGGGGAGAGAGAGAGAGAGAGAGAGAGAGAGAGAGAGAGAAGGATGGAACAGAAAGAGAGAGAAGATACAGACAGACAGAGACAGAGACAGACAGACAGACAGACAGACAGAGAAACAGAGAGACAGAGAGGGGGAGAGAGAGAAGAAGAAGAAACGAGAAATCGAAAGACACGAATTTTAGCTTTCTTCACTAATGGGGACAGGTGCATCGTTACTCTCTACACAGACTATCCTGTGGACCTGTCTGAAATTCTGGAACTAATATTAGAACCGACATGTCTGGAAGAAGCAACTTCCAGCTGTGTGATTGATTTCTTTCCCCCAAAGACAACCACTGCTTTGGCCGTTGGAGATTCTGGAAGGAATGCAGATCTTGTTCCTCAACACCGGCTCCCCCATTCCGCCCCGCCCTCCCTCCCCGTTCTTCTTTCCCCCTTTTCAATCTTCTGTTAAAGATGTTGTGATGAAAAAAAGAAATTGTATTGCCATCCAGTGTCAGCAGAATCGAGAGACTGGCAGGAATGCCAGAAAGGACGGGTGTGTGTGTGTGTGTGTGTGTGCGCGGCGCGCGCGCGTGCGTGCGTGCGCGCGCGCGGCGGCGTGCGTGGTGGCTGCGTGCGTGTGTGTGTGTGTGTGCGCGCGCGCTTACACACATACATACATAACACATACACATTGACGAAATAATCCTGAGGCAATCTTTCGTTTAATTGTAAATATTTTCACTCTCCAATTAGAAAGAAAACAAAACATCATGTCGCCTCACTTGTTGTCTATAAGCAGCACGATTTTGTACGAATCTATTGAATGTTTTGCCATCAATGCATTTTTGTTTGTTTGTTTTTGGTGAGGTTTTTCTCATTTACGAAAAGAAAACAGTCTATTGCAAGTGTACTTTTGTGGCCAGAAACAAAATTGTAAACAAACAAATAAACACACAAAAACCGATGTTCTAACAAGCTTATATGTTTATTCGGATCATTCGTATTAACGGCACAAAGAAAAGTGGCACATGTACATAATAAATGAACGAATAAGTAATTACATCAAGTCATGCTGCATATCGTGTTGCCAGTTACAATAGTCACAGCATAGTTGTAAACCAAACGATGTACAATTTCTTTAAAAAAATTGATAAAAACACGACAGGAAATGATTGAATCAAAACATAGCCTCATTTAAAAAAAAAAAAAAGGCACCAAGCAATGAATGAACAAATAAATAAATTAGCAAATAAATAAATAAATACACTGATTTGTCAACAAAATAGACGATTTTATTGCTTGCTTATACTTTTAACGCTGGTATAACTGCACTTTTGTTTTCAGTCGCACCTTATTACAACTAGTACATTGAATTCGTTAGTTGACTAGTCCTTTAACTCTGCTTTTTGTTTTTGTTCGTTTGTTTGTTTGTCTTTTGTTTGTTTGTTTGTTTTCCCATTGTATTCCGTATGTCATTCCTGGCGCCTGCGTTTGAGTGTCACCTTTTTGTTTCGTTTTTTTTTCTTTTTCATTTAATTAGTTTCTTCATTCTTGATCACGGCAATTGCTATTTACACAATAGAATACAACAACTTTACTATGAATAACAAACCACACACACAACACACACACACACACACACACACACACACACACACAACACACACACACGCAGACAGACAAACTGAGAGACAGACAGACAAGCAGACAGACAGATAGACAAACACAGAGACAGTCAGACAGACAGAGATTGAGAGATAGGCAGACAGACAGAGAGGCAGATGGGCAGAGACAGAAAGAGAGCATACGCCCAAAATATTTTCCTTGATTAAATCACGACCCAGTCTTCACCACCAAAGACACTTCTCCGCATATTGATCGTGTCGTAACAAACAGGAGTAACGCATGCACACTGAACATTCCCCCCCCCCCCCCCCACCCCCTTCCTGTTCCTCACAGGCATGTTTGAACTTATGTCCTTTTCTTTCTCCAACATTGCCAGATTCCTCTCTCAACTTTCCGGTAGCTAGTCATTTCACAACTGGCATGACTGGAATATCAATCAACGCAACTTCAAAGTTGTGTCGTGTCATCAGTCTCTCAGAGTGTGTGAGGAAGTGGGGTTGGAGTTATCCTTTGGCTTCTTGGTCCAGGGAAATGAGGAATAGTGTGGGTTTTTTTTTCCCTGGCTACTTCGTTTCCACATTCCAGTAGCGTCTCTTTTCTGTGTGTATTTTTTTCTGCCCTGTCAGCGTGAACAGGACGAAGCAATCACGGAAGTGACGGAACCGGAAAAGGAAATGTTCGAAGTTTACACTGCGGGGTTTTCAACATTGTGTGGTTTGTGTTTGGGTTAAACGGTTATAATATTCTTTCGTTGTATGTTGTGATCGTTCTTGTCGTTTTTAGCCATGGAGGTATAACATTTATTAAGTTGTTTAAATGTAAAATCGTCGCAATGCATTGTTTGATGTCTTTTCTTATTCTCTCTCTCTCTCTGTCTCTGTCTCTCTGTCTCTGTCTCTGTCTCTCTGTCTCTCTCTCCTCTCCTCCCCCCCCTCTCTCTCTCTCTCTTTTCTTTTTCTTTTTCAAAGTTACTTTAAGTTTGAAACTTGTCAGAAACTAATAGCAATCAAAGAGTTTCAGCGAAAACTGACATAACACACGTTTGTTATCTCCCTTATGGCGCTCTCATGAGTATCCTCCCCCCCCCCTCCCCCGTCGCTCCACCCTTTCCTTCTCCCTTTCTCTCCTCTGCCCTTCCTGCAAACACCCGCCACAAACTCCACCCCCCCCCCCCATTCCACACCACCTTTCCTCCAGCTTTCAATGCCCATTCTGCTGCCCTCTCGCTCACTCTTTCCACCTCCTTTCCCCCTTCAGTCATCACCATTAAGGACATTCCTGATAATGTCTTTGTTTTAATCAAGGAACGGATCGACCTCTCTCTCTCTCTGTCTGTCTATCAGTTTATCTGTCTGTCTGTCTTTCTCTCTCTGTCTCTCTGTGTCTCTTCCTGTCTGCCTGTCTGTCTGTCTGAATCTGTCTCTGTCTCTGACTGTCTTTCTAACCGTCTGCCTGTCTGTCTATCTCTGTCTGTCTGTCTGTCTGTCTCTCTCTTTCTTCTCTTTTTGTCCTTCTCTCTCTCGCTCTTTCTCTCTGTCTCTCTCTGTCTTTGTTTGTTTGTCTGTCTGCCTCTCTGTCTGTCTGTCTGTCTGTCTGTCTGTCTTGTCTCTCCCTGTCGGTCTCTGTCTCTGTCTCTGACTGTCTTTCTATCCGTCTTTCTGTCTGTCTGTCTGTCTGTCTGTCTGTCTCTCTCTCTCTTCTCGTCTCTCTCTCTCTCTCTCTCTCTTCTCTCTCTCCTCTCTCTCTCTCTCTCTCTCTCTCTCAAGTCCATGAAGAGTCGGTGGAATGCCACAATAAAGAACTGTTCACCAGATTCCTCTAACGGCTGATTTTGAGCCGAGATGTGGGTCTCTGAAGGATTTGCCTGTCAACTCTGCAATATTTTTCAGTCCATCTTTGTGTGTGTGTGTGTGTGTGTGTGTGTGTGTGTGTGTGTGTGTGTGTGTGTGTGTGCGTGCGTGCGTGCGTGTGCGTGTATGTGTGTGTGTGTGTGTGTGTGTGTGTGTGTGTGTGTGTGTGTGTGTGTGTGTGCTAGCAAGTCTATTGGGTCTTTTTTTTTTCTTTTTTAACTGGCGTCAGCAGATATTTCTATGGTCTAGGTGCTGCCTGAAGGTTTTTGCGTACTTTGTTCATTTAGTGATATGATCAGTGTATCTGATGTGTTTGCCTCTTGCAGTAATGCCTCATTTCTATGGTTTGGGTTCTTCTTTCCCAATGGACAAATACCGAACAAAAAGCATTGCTTGAAGGGCAGTCACAGAGGCACAATTGGGGAAACAAGAAGGATGACTTTTAGCTGAATGAATGCGGTGAGCGCTTTGGGAATGTCAATCATTTGATGAAATATGTTCTGGTGGGATTGAGAGAGAGAGAGAGAGAGAGAGAGAGAGAGGAGAGAGAGAGAGAGAGAGAGAGAGAGAGAGAGAGAGAACGAACGAACGAACGAATTTTATTTTAAGAGGATAGTGGACTAAGCATGAATAGAGAGAGAGAGAGAGAGAGAGAGAGAGAGGGAGGGGAGGGAGGGAGGGAGAGAGACCCTTCAGACAGACAGACAGACAGACGGACAGACAAACAAACAGAGACAGGGAGATAGAGTAACAGAGATAACGAGGCAGATAGACAGGCAAAAGCTAACAGATATAGAAATTGCCAGCCTGCGCATTCTTCCCCCACCCCTTACACCTGGAAATGAGATTCCTCTTCCGCTTCACAAAAAGCCCCCTCTGGACTCATTTGAGTTTAACCTCCAAACCTGGCTGTTTCATGTCTGATCCCTCCCCCCCCCCCTCCCTCATCTCTTCAGTCTGTTCTTTATCCTCCAAACCTGGCTGTTCCATGTCTGACCCCCCCCCCCCACCCCTCATCTCTTCAGTCTGTTCTTTATCCTCCAAACCTGGCTGTTCATGTCTGAACCCCCACCCCTCATCTCTTCAGTTGTTCTTTATCCTCCAACCTGGCTGTTCCAGTCTGACCCCCCCCTTCATCTCTTGTCTTTTCTGTCCCCGATTAGTGTTTGTGAGTTCCTGCAAATGTCATTTTTTAAAGTTATGGTTTGCCTGTGTGCCAGCAATGTGTTTAAACGCTTTGAATCGTGATAGGGCCCAAATTAAGCGCTGCATAAATATTGTTATTAAAAAGGCAGAGAGACAAGAATTGAGAAAAACTGTCGTTGGACGGACGTGGTGGCGCCCTCCGGAGGGAGAGCTCACTCACGCCGGCTCCGCGACTAAGCAATTATTGTCGTCAGTAGGGGGCTTAGTAGGTGGTGTCCTGCGTATGTTGGATCAGAACAGGCGCCACTGAACACCACCGAAGTGACTCGGCAGCAGTGCAGTGTCTCCTCCGGTGGGTTGCCTCTTGACGACTTGACATTGACTGCTCCCTGTGGATTGCCGGGGCTGCGGCGGGGCCGACCGGGCTGTGGCTGTGGACGGGGTGTCGGAATGAGCGGCGTGGGTGCATGCCTCTGAGGTGGCGCAGAGGTTGAGACAGCAACAACAAAAAAAAATTAAAAAAATTTTAAATTAGAGAAAAAAATAATTAAAGCAATAAATCGTAGTCTCAAGTCTTTACAGAGAAAGGTCTATTATAATGTCGATCGCTTGATAAGAAACGTGATGGAAGGACTCGGACACATTCTTCATAGCTGCTCATTCTGATAGGTGGCGGAGCGGTGGCACTGTGAATAAATTCATTCCTCTGAAACCTGCAAAACTCCATGGGTCCATGGTTCCAGATTCTCCATCTCCATGCGACTTTAAACTGTGTCCGGGTACATGTCCTACGGAGGAAACAATAAGCTTAGGGAACGGGAATAGAGGCAGTCTGGAATCAAGAAAAGGGTGTGCGGTGCCAGAGTGTGGCACCGCTATTCCCGACGTGGAGAACTGCATGGATCTTACACAGAGCAGTCTACTGTCACCATGAAGTTATACAACAACACAACAATACGTTACATGACAGGGCAATACATCACGATACAGTACGGTACGGTACATGATACAGTGCGATACAGAAGAGCCGGAATAGCTCAGTTGGTAGAGCGCCGGACTCGTAATCTTGGTGATCCTGGCGTTGCGGGTTCGAATCTCCGCCGGGCCGTTTGGGTGCAGGGGGGGGGGTTTCCCTCGGAGTTAACATTGGTTTTGACTCCATTTCCCACACAGCCCTTCGGATGAGACTATAAACCGAAGGTTCCGTGTGTGAATGCACGCATAACATCTTGCACACACGTAAAATCCCATCACCAACTTTCGGAAGAGAAGGCCAGTTTGGCCGTTGGTATGGATGACACGTTACACATAGCATGCACCCTGCGTGAGAAATGGAAAGAATGAAGGAAGTAAGGAAATTGAGCGCACAATATTGATCGGATGATACGGGAAATGACTGAATGATGCGCCGGCAGGCAGCTCTTCAGTCGGCACTACCCAGGTAGGCAGCCTGTTGTATAATCGAGAGTGTTTATTATATTATGATGTAAAGCGCTTAGAGCCCTAATCTTTAGAGAATAGGCGCTATAAAAATTAACATTATTATTATTATTAAGATACAATAATTGCAATACAATGCAGGTACAACGTAATGCTGTACAATGCTGTTACAATGTGGTACAATGCTGTACAATGCGCTACAATGCTGTACAATGCGGTACAATGCTGCACATACAATCCAATCAGTGCAACACAAGATCCAAAGAAATCCATCTCTCTTTCATTTTTAGTTCTGAATACAGCGATTTGCTACTTCTTTACTTCTTGACCTCGGGCCGCCCCACCCGTCACTACACAACACACTTATCTGTTTCACACCAGGTGTATACAGCATAGAGATGATGCAATGAATATATCCCTTTACCTCAATTGTTCTTAGTTATCCGAGGCATACTACATTCAAATATTCTCTCTGGTTATGCACTTAATGAAAGCAAAAGAAAGACATGAAAGTTCACCACTTGTCAGTTGTTTCCCTGGACTGAACTGCTAGCTCGTTCAACACACCAACACCAACACCACACACACACACACACACACACACACACACACACACACACACACACACAAACGCGCACACATGCCTGCGCGCACACACACATACACGCACGCACACACACACACACACACACACACACACACACACACACACACACACACACACACACACACATATGTGCCCACGCACACACATGGGCCCATGCCCGCACATCATGCACACACGTGTACATTCACTACACACACATAATTTTTTTTTTAAAAACATGGTAGGTAGGCACTCAAGGTCTGACCAGCACGTTGGGCTAATGCGTAGCTCAGACATCCGCTGAGTCGTAGCCACGAGACTCTCTTCTTCAATTTCTCATCTTAGTTGTTAATTCATTTATCCATCAGCTTCAAATCATGCGTAGTGTGGTCTCAAAATTTAGCGGATGTGGTGTAGCGTATATGGACTAGTCCGCACGCAGTGACGCCTCCTTGATGAAACTGACACTGAAACTCATCGGTCAGTTTCATCGGTCACGTCAA
This sequence comes from Conus canariensis, assembly GCA_033310375.1. Classification (NCBI taxonomy): domain Eukaryota; kingdom Metazoa; phylum Mollusca; class Gastropoda; order Neogastropoda; family Conidae; genus Conus; species Conus canariensis. Next base: position 18,046,241 of record CM065722.1, read on the forward strand.
CCTCTCCGGAGACGCCGCACTGTCCGTCAGTTCTTCCGATGTAGCCGTGGTCCATTTGAGGGATACTGACAGTGTAGCTGGATCTGTATCCTGGAATCGAGTCCCCCTGACTCGTCCCCTGCAACTCGCTGTCTTCACTCAAAGGGTTCTAGTCAGCTTTTCCCACAGATCTCTCGTCGCCGCACACACCCTCGTTGGCTGAAAGTTCCTGACTGTTTTGTATCTTGCCTCAAAAAGACCTAAGAGGTCGAAACGCGTCGTGTTCTGTCTTGTGATTCGTTGGTCCACGTTTGTTTGTTTGTTTTGGCGGCGCGCTAACACTAATATTTAATATTTGTGTAGGGGGCCGGAATAGCTCAGTTGGTAGAGCGCCGGACTCGTGATCCTGGGGTTGCGGGTTCGAATTTCGGTACAGGGGAAATTTTTCCCTCGGAGTTAACATTGGTTCTGACTCCATTCCCAATACAGTCCTTCGAATAGATTATAAACCGAGGTTCCGTGTGTGAACGCGCGCACATCTTGCACACACGTAAAAACCCATCACCAACTTTCGGAAGAGAAGGCCAGTTTGGCCGTTGGTATGGATGACACGTTACACATAGTATGCACCTTCCCCGAAGATGGAGTATGGCTGCCTTAATGGCGGGATAAAAAACGGTCATACACACAAAACTCCACTGCCTGTCTATACAGGCAGTGTCCGCAGGAGTATCAGCCTGCGTACGCAGAAAGAAAGAAAGAAAGAAAATTTGTTTAGATTTCCGGCCGCCTGCAGTCGCCTTACTTTGCAACTCGATCTGAAAGTTCCATGTCTAGGTTCTGGCAGGTCTGACACGCCTCGCTGTCTTCCGCCTCCCGTTCAAGTCGTGTCTCCTGGTCTCTCTACTTTCAGGCTTGCAGCAGACTTCCAGGATACGTAACGTCTTCTAGTCTTGACTCTACTTTGCTATCTTCATTTGAGCCCTCAGCAACGTTGTTATGATTTCACTCTCCACAGGTGGGTCACACCTACACTGGTTTTCCGAGCGTCTTATAACCGTTTGTTAAACAACGAAGATCGAATGGAATTACATACGCAAATCATAGATTCATGATACTAGTTTGAATGTGAGGTTCATCCTTGTTCAGTCATTTTGTGATAAGATATCATTATTAGGATAAATTATCCATTGATGATATGAAACAACAACAACAACAACACAACAACAAAAGGCATCCATCGCGTGGCATGAAATAACCAACAAGTTAAGATGTCCACAGGTTGATATGAAATGCCAAAAAGAAAACAAGATGCAAAGCTTATAAACGTCCTCCCAGTTTATCTTGAATACGCATGA
>CM065722.1:18052577-18055077 GCA_033310375.1 Conus canariensis
AATGCACAACTACCCATTCTGTGATTGATCTTTCTTCCCCCCTAAAGGCCGAACTCTGCAATGGCTGTTTGAAGTTTGGGGAGTGGTTGCAGATCTTGTTCCTCAACACAGGCTCCCCACACTCCGCCCCACCCCCCTCCCAGCCCTTCTTTCCTCCTCTTTCAGTCTTCTGTTACGAGATGGTGGAATGAGAAAGAAGAAGTTGTATTGCTATTCAATGTCAGGAAGATTGGGTGGCTGGCAGGAATGCGAGAAGGGGCGGGAATCTGTGGACACTTTTTTTTTTTTTTACGAAGATGGGTGTGTGTGTGTGTGTGTGTGTGTGTGTGTGTGTGTGTGTGTGTGTGTGTGTGTGTGTGAGTGTGTGTGTGTGTGTGTGAGTGTGTGTGTCTGTGTGTGTGTGTGTGTTGTGGTGTGTGTGTGTGTGTGTGTGTGTGTGTGTGTGTGTGTGTGTGTTGTGTGTGTGTGTGTGTGTGTGTGTGTGTGTGTGTGTGTGTGTGTGTGTGTGTGTGTGTGAAACTTTGGTTTGTTGTGTCTACTAATGTGTTGCTTGACGAAGTAGCGCCTAGGTTAGTGTCAACGATGGCACCATTTTTACTGACTCGAGACAAGATTCTGCAGAAAACGGTAAACACCCTATAGCATTGTGAATTATGGAAGCGTGATGTTCATGACATTAATTAAGCCGAAAATATTTATTTCATAGCCTTAAACATAATAGAGATGCTTATTCATTAATGTTTTATAAAGATTTGAAAATATATACTGTAATAGCAAGGAATCAGATTCTGAAAGACAGTGAAAATGTTTAAGGCAAAAAAAAAAGAAAAAAGAAAATCAGTAAAGACAGATGTTTGACTACTATGTGTTCATTTTAGCAGAGAGCTAGAAATCTTTACAAGACATGTTATAGTTCGGATTCTTATTTCGATTGTGTAAAACTACAGTGATTCATATAATTTCACCTATGTTGAAACTGGAATCCTTCCATATTTTGTTTTAGGGATTGTTCATTTTTGTCTGATTTTTCTGACAATGTTTATATCTATATAAAAAAAAAAACATCATTCAAGTAGACAAAATCGCATGCAAACCAAAAATATAGAGAATGGGATCCTCGCCAGTGGATTCGCCACGAACGAAACCTAACTGACGATGGGTTTCATTGTGCCTGAGAAGCTCAAAGATCTCACACAAGACCTGTGATGTGCAAGAGCATCGCTTATCCGCTTCCACAGAAATGTCAGGCTGAAATACATCTTTCTGTGGGGGGGGGGGGGGGGGGGGGGGGAGCGACAAACGTTTACTTTGCAAACATTTTAACACACGTTTTTTTTCAGTAAGGAGTATAAGAAGAATATGTAACGAGTGTAATACTTGTATGATGGAGGAGAGAGGCGAGGGGAGCTTTTTTTGCCAGACCATTTGCTGTCCAGCTTCGTCTTTTGTTTTTTCCTACTTTACAAAGATCTTCAGATACGTGTCAGAATAAGATAAGTTTTTTTTTCTTAGAATAAACTGTGGAAGAAACCATTTTTTTATTGTGTCATTCTTCTAGTGCAAATATGTCTCTTCTCTTCAAAATGAGCGAATGTAAACAGAGAAAACTGTAGAATCTATGTCGTTCTGTGGCTCTGTATAGCTCTTTATAAAAATGGTAAAACATTCATTTGATGTGTGCATTGCGTACAAGCATTTGATATTCTCTACGCCCCAACAGTGGATAAAAGCATTCAATACTTTGATGTGGTGTGTGTGTGTGGGGGGGGGGGGGGATGGCGACAGAAAAAGAGAGAGAAAAAGCAACACAGACGGACAGAGAGAGAGAGAGAGAGAGAGAGAGAGAGAGAGAGAGACAGACAGACAGACAGACAGACAGACAGACAGCAGCAGGCAGACATACAGACAGACAGACAGACAGACAGACGGACAAACAGACGGACGGACGGATGGACAGACGGATAGAGAGACGGACGGACGGACAGACAGACAGACAGACAGACGGGCGGACGGACAGATGCACAGACAGAGGGGAGGTGGAGGCTGGATAGAGGGGAGGGGGGAGGGGCAAGGATGAAAGGGGGCAATAGTTAAAAAAATATTTTCCTTAATTAAATAGCAAACCCACTCTCTGCTGAGAGAGAGCTCTCGTCGTCATATTGATCGTGCGGTGACAACGAACACGAGTAATGACCGCTGAATACGGTTTTCTTCGTCATCATTTCTCACATGCATGTCTAAACCCCAGCCTCTTTCTTTCCACTGCATTGCAAGACTCAGGTTCTCTCCTCCTTTGGTTAGCCAATCACTCCACAATTGGCATGACCAGAATATCAATCACCACAGCTTCAGGTTGTGTGCTGTCTCTTCTGTGGGGCAGGGGTAGAGGGTGCGGGTGGGGGTGGGGGTGGGGGGGGCTATCATTTGGTTTATTTGGTTTTGGGGGGAAGTAGTAATGCCTGTTACTCCAGGGATGTTGTTTTTATAATCCAGCATGGCA
>CM065722.1:18060077-18062577 GCA_033310375.1 Conus canariensis
GGCCTTAGGAAAAAAAATCACCGCCTTAGGTGCTCCATTGATCCGATAACTGATGCCACAAAAAAACATTGTGTCATACAGTATAAAACAACGCGGTACAACACAAAAGAATACAAATGCATACACTAAAGTTTGAAACGATGCAATGCGATACAATGCATGCAGTGCAGTCAATAAAATAGTATACAGGATCCAAAGAATTTCATGTTCTTTCTTCCTCACTTGTCAATACGGTTATCAATACTTCTGTCCGTTCTTGGTCTGTGCTTTATCATCAGAAGGGACTAACGTAAGGCCAGTGATGCTGATATCGTCGTCCTTCGAGACAAAATCTGATTTGTGCATTGTGTGCGCGCGTGTGTATGTGTGTGTGTGTGTGTGTATGTGTGTGTGTGTGTGTGTGTGTGTGTGTGTGTGTGTGTGTGTGTGTGTGTGTGTGTGTAGGTGTGCCCCTCTTTGTCTCCCTCGTTCTCTCCCCTCTGCTCCCTCTCACCCTCTTAAACTTCTCTTGCCCTCTGTCCTTCCATACGTCTCTCTCTCTCTCTCTCTGTCCCTCTCTCTCTCTCTCTCTCTGTCTATATCTCTCTGTCTCTCTGTCTCTCTCTCTCTCTCTCTCTCTTAGTGAGAACAGCACCACAACGACAAGGTAAGACTACCCAACTGTCCGCCGTTTTAGTGCAGTTAAGTCTTTTCTGAACAATCCGTACACAGAGCCAAAGCATTTTTGTCATCCCAAAGAAATGCTGAGATCCCTGAAGCGTTCTGACAGACTCTCACCCGTGACTGGTATTAAAACATCGTACTGATACTACTAACTTCCGTCCAAGCAAAAAGGATCCACCGCCATTTTCCAAGCATCCTCACTCAGACAGCAGTCTCAATCAAGCAGCTTGACAGCCTCATCCAAACAACAGCGTGATCCAAACAGCATTTTCATTCAAACAACAGCCTCATCCAAACAACCGTCTCATCTAAACAGCAGCAGCATCCAAACAGCAACCTCATCCAAACAGCAACCTCATCCAAAAAGCAGCATAACAGAAACAGCCTCATCAAAAAAAAAACACCTCATCCAAACAACAGCCTTATCCAAACAACAGCCTTATCCAAACAACAGCTTTATCCAAACAACAGCCTTATCCAAACAACAGCCTTATCCAAACAACAGCCTCTGTTAAACAATAATCTCATTCAAATAGCAGCTTCACGCAGGCAGCGCATAAGCCAAGCAAAAAACGAAACAAAAGTAAACACTTAACGGCCGTTGCTGTTGTTTACACGTGTTGTCTCGTTTTTAGGTAATTCCCCGGAGGTAGTTAACCGTGTCTGTTTTAAGATGGAATCCTCGCTTGCTGGGTTGGGGCGGTGTTCACCGTTGCGGTAGACGAGAGCGAGGCTCAAGCGAGCGTGAGGCTATGATCTCATATCATAAACAACGCCAGCACGGAAAACTTCTTGATAGCGTTATTTCTGAAAAGATCTTGGTGTACGTAATTACCGATATACATCAGCGTGTATATTGCCTTGTTATTAAGAAGAACGAGTCGTCAGCTTTTTTTGTACCTTCGGCTTGACTAATTCCACAATTCATTGCGGTTTCAGCTTTCATGAACGCTCACTGAGCTTGCTCTGTGTAATAATATTATGGGCTGTTTAGCATGTAAAGGGCCGTAACTTTGTAACGGCAAGTGTCGAGAGGAAAAAACGCAGTGGGCTGCTTGTTTGTCTTTCTGTGCGTGTAGACAGCGGCAGCATCCACGCAGTTTCATCGAGGGGGACCTTTTCTTTGGCCCTGGTCTAGAAGACCTGTCATTAGTGTAGCTGGCAGGGGGGGGGGGGGGGGCTGAGATGGGGAGGGAAGAGAAAGAAGAGAGTGGGTTTGGGGGGAAGCGGGAGCAGAGTGATAGGGTTGTTGGAGTGTGGGGGTGTTACTGAAGTTTTTATTAAAAGAAGAAGAAAAAAAACCACTTGCAAGTCACTGATTATGAAGTCTTAGTGACGTTGGCTTCCGGAAGATACATCAAACTAGATGTCTGACTGGTTGGCTGGCTGGCTGTGAGTCAGTCAGTCTCTCTCTCTGGCTCTGCCTCTGTCTGTCTGTCTGTCTGTTTGTCTGTCTGTCTGTCTGTCTGTCTCTCACTCTTACACACCCCGCCCCCACCCGCTTTTCTTCACCCTTCTCTGCCTTCCTACCGTTTCCTGTTCTTATTCTTCGTGCCCTTCTTGGTGGCTTGACTTCCAGGCTACTTGTTCTGACTATCATAGGTTCATGCATGGGACAGCCTCTGTCTAGGTGGCTTGACTTCCACGCGCCACTTGTTCTGACTCTATCATAGGTACATGCATGGGACAGCCTCTGTCTAGGTGGCTTGACTTCCAGGCTACTTGTTCTGATTCTATCATAGGTTCATGCATGGGACAGCCTCTGTCTAGGTGGCTTGACTTCCACGCGCCACTTGTTCTGACTCTATCATAGGTTCATGCATGGGACAGCCTCTGT
>CM065722.1:18072577-18077577 GCA_033310375.1 Conus canariensis
AGACTCTAATCTGTGCTTTTGTCCTGTCTCGGCTCGACTATTGTCACTCCCTCCTTGCCGGTTGTCCCTTAACACTCATCTCTAAACTTCAAAAGTTCAGAACAATGCCGCCCGCCTGATCTCCGCTCCTCTAGATCTGATCACATATCACCAACTCTGTCATCCTTACACTGGCTCCCAATTCAGTCTCGCATTGACTTTAAAGTTCTCTCTGGTTTTCAAATCACTGATAAATCTGGCTCCCTCCTACTCTTGACCTCCTCCATCTCTATGTTCCGTCTCGCAACTTACGCTCTCCACTGATTCTCGGCTGCTTCGGCTTCCCTCCGCTCGCCTGAAAACTTCAGGCCAACGATCTTTCTCTTACCAGGCACCTGCTCTATGGAACAGTCTCCCTTCTTCTTTGCGTAACACGGACTCTTTAGAGACTTTTAAAACCTCCTAAAGACACATCTTTTCCTCGGACTGATTAACGATATCCACTTACCACTGTGCGCGTGTTCGCTGGCGTTGAACGCGCTCCTGTGTCCGTCTGCGTGTGAGAGGGTTTTTTTTTTTCTTCTTTTTTTCTTTTCGGCGGTGTGTGTGTGTGTGTGTGTGTGTGTGTGTGTGTGTGTGTGTGTGTGTGTGTGTGTGTGTGTGTTTGCGCGTGCGCTTTGAATTAGAATTATAATTTTATCATGTTTTTCTGTAATATGCGCTTTGGGCTCTTGCGAGGTAAAGCGCTCTATAAATATCCTTTTACATTACATTACATTACACAGAAGACAGAAAACAACTAAACAACACAAACACACAAAGACTGCCAGTGCCTGAGAAAAACAGAAAAAATGTTTTACTTTTAAAAGATCTTGAAGAAAAAAAGAAGAATAGAGCGGAAGTAGAAACAAAAAGAAAACAAACAAACAAACAAACAAACCCACAAGAATTCTGAAGAAGAAAAAAGAAGGATCGCTTTCAGAACTTAAAGCTGAAAGAATGAAGTAGGAAACTTATAAGAGAGAAAAAAAAAAACAACGAAAAGGTAAAGAACATTCTGGTCAGGTCTGATTTCTGTTTGAATGGTTTTGGAGGGAATGTAACCTCCTGACTGGATGTCCGTCTCTCTTTTGATGTGTAATGTTCTTTTCATGGCCTCTCTCTCTCTCTCTCTCTCTCTCTCTCTCTCTCTCTCTCTCTCTCTCTCTCTCTCTCTCTCTCCCTTGTCTTTATCTCTGTCACCCATTTCCTCCAACCCTGTAGCATTCATGACTTTCCTCTTCAAACCGAATCAGCAGGGTGTCCCTGACCTTTGCCTCGTTCCCGTCTCACGCCACAGCGAACAGAGTAGGTCAGGGTGCTCAGAAGACACAGGAACTCAAGGAATGAGCGGAACAGACCCCTGTTTGGAAGAAAAAAAAAACGAAAAAAAAAACAGCGTGACTGAAAGAGAGTGAGTAAGACGTGAACTGAGAGGATGAAAAGAGGCGAGAGAGGAAGAGAGGGGGAAAGATACAGACAGACAAACAAAGAGACAGAGACAGACAGACAGACAGGCAGACAGATAAACAGACAGACAGACAGGCAGAGTCAGAGAGAGAGAAGGACAGATGGAGAGTGAAGAGATAGAGACTCCAGACTAAAAAGTTTATTACTCAAGGATGAAGTTTATCATCATCATCATCATCATCACATCATCATACTTATTATATTATTGTTATTATTATTATTATTTTGTTGTTGTTGATGTTGTTTTATTATCATTGTCATTGTTATAACTATTATTATAAGAACCATCATGATAATAGTAATAATAACAAAAACAACAGCAATAACAATTATAAAAAAAAGATTTGACCAGGAATAATAATTTCAAGAATATCAGTAACTAATCAAGGGAAATAAATACACTATGAAGTAAAGGTTAAGAAGCAAACATAAAGCTTAAGCCGATGGCAAACGTTCACACACAGACACGTGAAAGAGAGAGAAAAGAAGAGAGAGAGAGGGTAGAGGAGAGAGAGAGCTAGAGAGAGAGAGAGAGAAAAGAAAAGAAACAGGAGAGAAAGAAGAGAGAGAGCTAGAGAGAGAGAGAGAGAAGAGAGAGAGAGAGAGAGAGAGAGAGAGAGAGAAAGGAATGTTATTCATTGAGGGAAAGGAATAGGCACAAAGTCCATGGCTTTTTTTTTAACCAGCCCACAAATAAAGAAAGATGTCTGCAAACACATGAGAGAAAACATCGGACAGAACTGCATATAATCAACAAATATACAACAATGAAAACATAACAGCTCAGAATGAATTCATACAACATGTATTCTGAAGAAAAGAGTATGGGAGGAACATAACTGAGGAATGGAGAGAGAGAGAGAGAGAGAGAGAGAGAGAGAGAGAGAGAGAGAGAGAGAGAGAGAGAGAGAGAGAAGCAGTTCTTCAACCAAACAGGAAAAGCACGTATTTCCCAACATCTTGCCTCTCTAACAATAAGTAATGAACACTAGTCACACGACAGTGTACATGAGAACACTGCAATAACAAAACAACCAGGCTTCGTGAGAGAGAGAGAGAGAGAGAGAGAGAGGAGAGAGAGAGAGAATAATGTGTCAGTGATTTTCATTCCCGAAGAACGGTTTTCGTCTGGGAGGTACATTGTAGCTTAATTAAAACTACAGTCACAAAGTCAGTGATTTTCAAACCTTAAGTAGTAGTGACTATTTGACTATCAGCCCCAAAAGACGAAGATGACGTTGATTTTAAGCCGAAAAAGCTAAAGAATAGGAAGCGTCTACTGAAAAAAGGGAAAACATATTGCTTAATTGTTATCTGTACCGTGAATGAAGAAATAAAATGTATATTTAATATGAAATTATATGATAGGGAATCGAATTAAGTTAGATATGGAGAACGTCCATGGATAGAAAAATCGATTCCGATCTCCCAGGTTCAGATAAACACAATAGAATGATGGGGTCAATATGTCAATAAGTGTCGAGTTTCATGACTCGCCCTCAGCGGATTCTGTAAACTACTTTGAATTGGCAATGACCAGTAGCTCATTTTACCTGGCGAGCCCCTTGCCAGCACTGAAGCTATCTGGTCTGAAAGCTTATGCATGTCATCTGCCATAGTATACGATTTCATTTCTACAGAACGGCTTTCTCCATCTTGCATGTAATGCTCTTTTAATGTAAAGATTTATTCAACGAACGCAAGACTTTAAAGTAGACTTAGACATATACCGTTCAAAAACGTCGAAATCGTAGGACATTAAAAGTAAAAAAAAAAAAGAAGAGAAAGAAAGAAAGGAAAATGAAAGAATATACAAGAGACAAACAATGGTTTTAGACAAGCTGAAAAAAATAGTATGAAGAATGAAAAAAAAGTACAATCGATATTAATAATGATCGTTAAGACGCATGGGAAAAAAAAAGAAACCAAACATCACAAACCAACAAAGATTTGGAGTGTAAGATAAAGCCCTAGAAAGACAGGAGAAAAGAGTTTTAGGATGAAGATCTTGAAGATGAAGAAAAGAGTGGAAGCATAAGGAAGAGGGAAAGAAAAATGAATTCAGGAAAGAAGGAAGGATCTCACTCTTAGAACTGAAGCGTGAAAAAAAAAGAAAATGAGCAACTTGCTGAAAAGAAAAGAAAAAAAGGGAGAGGACAGAATGATCATGTCTGGAGTCTGTTTGACTGATTTAAGTGATTAACTTACGCTCCTGACTTGATGTCTTTCTCTCTATTCATACACTATGGCTCTGTTCATGGGATCTTACACACACCACACACACACACACACACCACAACGCACACCACACACACACACACACACACACAACGCACACCCCCCACACACTGTGTGTGTCTGTCTCTGTCTCTGTGTCTGTCTGTCTGTCTGTCTGTCTGTCTGTCTGTCTGTCTGTCTGTCTGTCTCTCTCTCTCTCTCTCTCTCTCTCTCTCTCTCTCTCGATCTATCTCTGTGCTCGTAAATTCAATTCATTTCTCTCTCGTTCTCTCTTCTCTCTCTCTCTCTCTCTCTCTCTCTCTCTCTCTCTCTCTCTCTCTCTCTCTCTCTTGTTGCTGTTGTCTTCAATTTAACGTCTTTCCGCATTAAGTGATATTAGACGAAGAGAAAGGGTGTGGAGAGGGGAAGCATGAGGACGGGGTGGGTGGGTGGATTATCTTGCAATTATTATAACAAAAGGCATCTTTACAATCTTTACAATACAATAGAATAAAAGTTATGGGAAAACCAACTTTAAATAACTATTTTGAATCATAACACAAACTATAAAAATGTCCCATTGGACTGCGTAGTAAACAGTTCGCAAAATCAAACTAAAGTTCTCAAGGATACTTTCAGAGAACTTACAGAAATAGCCGGTAAAATAGGCCTCAATCTCTGGCATTCCAGAAGAATGTGTTGGTTTGAAATTTGTTCCACGCACAGACATTTAACATTCTTGCTGAATTTTGTTTCGAAGGCATTAAGCTTTATCATATAAGACAGCGAAGTAGCGTGTCCAAATTTGAAAATGTTACTATAATTCACAGCCATTTTGTTTGCCAAATCATCAGAGTTCATTAAAATACTGGAGAATTTCCCCTTCCTATGGAGAGATTTTGAAACTTTGTTTCACGATGTTTCTTCCAGTAAATGATACCCCTCTGTAACGGATAATGGAATGTTTATTTCTATAGATTCCTTGTCTTGCCTTGTGCCTCTTCTTGCGGCTCTGTTAGCATGGTCATTTGAATACAATCCACATGTGAAGGAACCCAACAAAAGGACAATGTTGGTCCCCTTTAAACTTAAAATGTTAATAATTTGATTGATTTCTATGATAATTTTGGACTTTTCCTTGTAATAATGTACGTAAAGCATACAGTACGGACTGTGAATCGACGCAGAATAAAATTTGAAAAATATTCAATGAAAATCAACTATGTAATTACGAGCCATAAGTATAGCAACGAATTCGGCGGTAAATATTGATCGATTTTTACCAATGAAATATA
>CM065722.1:18085077-18090077 GCA_033310375.1 Conus canariensis
TCAAGGATAGGGAATATATTTAACACTGTAGCAATTTGAACGACAGCACGATGAGATTGGTCGTAAAATATGATCATTGAGATGCTGGACACCAGCGGAAGTCGAGCTTGCAAGCATTAACTGTGATCACGCCGCTACTCTGTACGTGATGCATTCAAGCAATCTTCAAAACAATGGTCAAGGTTTGTACAGAAACACGGAATTTGGGAACGAATTAAGACTTTGCACGTTTTCACATTATATCCTTCGCACAGACATCCATTTGTTTGTGACAGACATCCATTTGTTTGTCAGTGGAGAACACAGATACTTTAGACTGTATGACAACTCTGGACCTAGTTTTAACTTGTTCCGTCTTCCGTGCCTGTCCCCGCCCCCTACTCCTTTCTCTTCAATTTTTCATTGTGTCTACTTCATTCTCTCACCCCCTCCCTGTCCCTCCTAACTATTTTTTCTGCCACACTGTTCACTTCCACTCACAGACAGCCATATCTGGTTTAGTCTTGTCACACCAGCATCAACAATTCAAATGGAGTACTTATCATCAAGTCATCAAGGAGGCGGCCCACGAGAGGCAACACTGCAGGTGCTGCGGAGACACTTGGGTGGCGATCAGTGATGCCTGTTCTGATCCAGTTGACGCTGAACACTGCTGGCTCAACCCCACGTTTCGCAGTCCTTGTCTTCCACCCCACACTCCTCTTCTTATTTACTTACTACTTACTTAGGCCCATAGCTCAAGGGTGAGCATAGGCCATCGACAACACTCCGCCATCGCACTCGGTTCTGGGCTGCTCGCTGAATGCCTGTCCAGTTGGTCCCTTGCCTCTTGATCTCTGCCTCAGTGTCTCGCCTCCAGCTGCTGCGAGGTCGGCCTCTCTTCCTTTTCCCCTGCGGGTTCCATGTCAGGGCTTGGCGTGTGTGCTGGATGCTGGCTTCCTGAGAGTGTGTCCAATCCAGCCCCACTTCCTGCGCAGAATCTGCTTGGCCACTGGTTCCTGTCCTGCTTGCTTCCATAGATCTTCATTGTTGATCTTCTCTGGCCATCTGATTTTGAAGATGCGTCTCAGACAGGTGTTGATGAAGGTCTGAATTTTTTGCTGTATTGCCTTAGTCATTCTCCAAGTCTCGCAGCCGTAGAGCAGAACCGACTTCACGTTTGAATTGAACATACACACTCCTCTTCTGACGACAGTAATTACTTTGTCGAAGAGCCAGAATGAGTAAGCGTTCTTTCCAAAGGGTACCACCATGTCTGTCTGTCTGTTGACTGCCCCTGCGAACTGGCCTGCATCCACCCTTTTGACACGACCTCGCCGCAGGTACTGACGTGGAGAGGACATGGACACTGGAGTCACCACGAGAGCAGCATGATGGACCACATCACTTGAGACCAACATTTTCCTGTCTTCGCCCTCCATAGAAACCTGATGATCTGCTTGAAAAGTGATCCAATTGATTTTGAATCACTGCAGGTAGACAGTCCAATAGGCAGAGAAACAAACTGACATACGGAGCTGGTTTAAATAAATCTATTTTCCACTTTACAATCACGTAGCTTTACAAAAAATGTGAAAATTTGATCAACAAGCTAATGCTTATAGTGTGTTCGAATGTTTATAATTACACATGTGACAAGGAAATGGCAGGAGACTATTAAAGTTACTATGCTAAACAAAAGACGCAAAAAAAAACAAACCAAACTACATACCACACGTATACAAAATGTAAATGTATACATGTACATAAACATACTTTATACATACACATATACACATACGGAGCTGTTATGTGAAGGATAATGACACTGCCTCAGATGACGTTTTTCAATGACTCTGAAATACTTAATCATTCTTCGAGCCACCCCACACCACCCTACCTACCCTTTACCACGCCCACTCCTATTTACTCTCTCTAATGCTTTGTTAAAATTACTGTACATTTCATACTTTTGGAATTTTTTTCTTTGTGAGAGGATCAGGGATTAAAAATTTGTTTGTTTTGAGTGCCTGTTGGCTACTTGTGCCAGGTAAATGGTATCTCATACAACAATTACTTTGGAGTTGATTGCCCTTGTTTTAGAACGAATGTTATTTTGTTTGACCAGCTGCCATGGTGAAGTGGTTAGCATCGCGGACTCCCGGCTGGGAGGTCGTGGGTTCGATTCCCATCAGAGTCATATGGGATTTTTCTGCCCCGACCGGCTCCTACCCAGAGTTGAGTTTGCTATGGGCTCAGTTGGGAAGACTGGGACCACACAGTCGAGTTTCATCCACTTAATGGATGCGTCTCTGAGAGTATTGCTCAAATTCCCTGACCAACACCACAGGTGTCTGTATCTCTCGGGCCTGGTTGACGCCAGGATATATCATGAACGGAAGCTTAGAGTACAGCTCTGTCATGCAGACTCAGACCGAAATGGAAATTTGTAGCATCATCTTTATCATCCTCATTCTCATCGATCAGCATAAAAAAGTCTCAAATTTTGTGGCCCTTCATGCCCTGCTCTCATAGTGACCCCAGGTTCGATGTCTTCTCCACGTCTGTGGTATGGTTTGGTTCCATCAGGTAACCGGTATCGGCGAGTCCATGGGGGCTGTCGTTGGACGGACGTGGTGGCGCCCACCGGAGGGAGATCTCACTCACGCTGGCTCCGCAACTAAGCAATTATTGTCGTCAGTAGGGGGCTTAGTAGGTGGTGTCCTGCGTATGTTGGATCAGGACAGGCGCCATAGCGTTTTGGTCGTGCAGCGAATATGAGAAGGTAAGTGGTTTTTTCGTTCTTCGTTCTCACTGTCCTAAATGTTATTTGTTTTTGCCTGAAGAAGACCCAAGAGGTCGCAATGCATTGTGTCTTTTCCTGTACTTTGTTTGTCTATGTCCTTGGCGGTAACTAACCCCATCTCTTTATAAATTTTGCTTCATTTTCCGCCCTCAGTCACTCCGTTTTGAAACAAAATGATTATGTTTGCATCAAAGATGGCTGAACGTGCAGTCTCAATGCTGTTTTTTTTTTTATCCGGAATAAGCACCATCCATTGCAACAGAAGCCATTTATGGAAATTGATGTCATGACCCTCTGTCTTTGACTTGAATATTACAGCCGTTTGCAGTGCCTTTACAAGGCTCACTTTTTGTTCCATTCATGCAGACAATTAGCAACACGCATTCCTCGTATTTCGTGATCATTAAAATCTGTTCAAACGCAATTTAGCAGCCATCAACGATTAATACACGCGAAGAAGAAACAGTCGTCAAAAACTGACACATCTCTGAATTTAATAGCAGTCAGTTTGTTTCTTCCGTTCTTGAGGGCATGTAATTAGATTTTCCCTCTGCCAAAGAAAGACGGCACGTGATGATTGGAGAGGGCCGTTGGTATTCCAGCCGTGTGGTGGTGGCTGTGGGAATGCAGAGAGCCCCATGCGATATCAGGAAATACAAGTGGGGGCTGAACTAGAGAGCTGTCGGTGGATGGGCTTGAGAGGAACATGGTTCGTGGAATTACTCTCACACAATGCTGGTCTCATGCCCTTGTTGCCGGGAGGTCTCTCTGGAATGTCTTTGTTGTCATGTTCTGCTTCTCCTTCATCGTCAGTGTGTGTGTGTGTGTGTGTGTGTGTGTGTGTGTGTGTGTGTGTGTGTGTGTGTGTGTGTGTGTGTGTTCCTTCTATTTCTTTCTCTTTTTCTTGTCCTTTCCAGAATTCATCCTCCTTCTATGATATTTCTTCCACACTCTTCATTCTATTTTCATAATCATCTTCTCATAAACCCAATCTCTCTCTCTCTCTCTCTCTCTCTCTCTCTCTCTCTCTCTCTCTCTCTCTCTGCCTCACCCCTCACCTCCCCTCTCTGTGCCTCTTCTCTGTCTGTCTGCCTCTCCCTGTCGCTGTCTGTCTGTCTGTCTGTATATTTCTCTCCCTCTCTTTCTTTATTTTGTATTTCTCTGTCTCTCTGTCTCTGTCTGTCTGTCTGTCTGTCTCTCTGTTTCTGTCTTTGTCTGTCTGTCTCTCTCTCTCTCTCTCTCTCTCTCTCTCTCTCTCTCTCTCTCTGCCCCTATCTCTGTCTCTCTGTCTCTGTTTCTGTCTCTCCATTTGTCTCTGTCTCTCTGTCTGTGTCTGTGCCTGTCTGCCTCTCTCTCGCTCTCTCTTCCTCTCTCTCTCTAATCCTATGTCTGTCTGTCTGACTCTCTCTCACACACACACACACACACACACCACACACACACACACACACACACACACACACACACACACACACACAACACACACAATGTCTCCATCTGTCACTTTTAGTGATATTGATAAGTTTAAGCTTTTATTATGATGGAGTTCAATCAGTGATGGTGGTTGTTGCTGTTGTTTATGATGGAGTTCAATCAGTGATGGTGGTTGTTGCTGTTGTGTTTATGATGGAGTTCAATCAGTGATGGTGGTTGTTGCTGTTGTTTTATGATGGAGTTCCATCAGTGATGGTGGTTGTTGTTGTTGTTTTATTTATGGAGTTCAATCAGTGATGGTGGTTGTATCTGTGTGCTGTTGTTTTATGATGGAGTTCCATCAGTGATGGTGGTTGTTGTGTTGTGTTTATATGGAGTTCAATCAGTGATGTGGTGTGTGGTTTTAGTTCAGTGATGGGGTTGTTGCTGTTGTTTTATGATGGAGTTCCATCAGTGATGGTGGTTGTTGCTGTTGTTGTTTGTTCTAAGTGGCGTCAGTCCTGTTTTTTTCCTGCTTGTCACACTCTATCTGTATTAGGCATCCACCTACCAATTCAGAATTGTGAGAAATACGAGGGGGTGGGGGATGGGGAGGGGGAGCCTATAACCCTCAAATACGTAATAATAAAGCGCACATCCACAGGAAACAAACAAAACAAACAAACAAAAAAAAAGAAAACCCAAACTAAACGTCACACAGAAATACGTCATCAGCACCCCCCCCCCCCCCCCCCCCCCCCCCCCTATCTTCCAAACTCCTCTTGTGACGACAGTAGTTACT
>CM065722.1:18095077-18110077 GCA_033310375.1 Conus canariensis
AGTTGGTGATGGGATTTTACGTGTGTGCAAGATGTTATGCGTGCGTTCACACACGGAACCTCGGTTTATAGTCTCATTCGAAGGACTGTGTGGGGAATGGAGTCAGAACCAATGTTAACTCCGAGGGAAAAATCCCCCTGTACCGAAATTCGAACCCGTAAACTCAGGATCACGAGTCCGGCGCTCTACCAACTGAGCTATTCCGGCCCCCTAGTTAACAAAGAAAGAGACATTCAGGGCTGTTACATGAAAGATAACAACACCACTACCTCAGAGAACGTTTTTCAGGGACTTTAGAATGCTTACGTAATCCTCAGCTCCTGTCCTATCCCGTCACACCTTATATCACCCCACTTACACTCTCTTCTCTCTCAGTGCTTTATGAAAATGACTCTACATCATGTTTGCAAGTCTGTGCATGTGGGCAAACTTGAAAAGTTCTTTTACTTTTTTTTTCTCCCCTTTTTTTAGGGGAGGGGGTGGTAGTCTTCTTTTTTTCTAGTTCTTTAGTAGAGGATGGGGCGGTTTACTTGTTTGTTTTGTTGTGTGACTTTTAGCTGATAGTGCCAAGTAGGTGGATAGTTCAAACAGCATTATTTTGGAGATACTGTCCTTTATTTCATCATGGGACAAACAGCACTATTTTCGAATCAGTTGCCGTTTCATCATACACATGAAAGTTACCGTGTTTGCTCATAACCACAAATAAAGCAAGACAGTAGAATTGAGTTATTAGACCACAGAACGAATGGAAGACACAAATAAAAAAGCAGTAACCAAATCTGCGGGGCTTCATCCTGCAGGACAAAGAGATAAAAGAAACACAAAACATGCAGAGAAACAGCGCCTTACTTGAATGTGTATTCTCTTACTTCAGTTACCCGTCAGCTGTCCTACTTTACGACTTTCAGCGAAAAGAGTTAGGAGTAGCATTAAGGTAAACAAACTACACATCACAGAGGCTACAAAAGCTCTAATCACAACTCTGGTTTCCTTTTGACACGCGCTACTCACCGAGTTTCATTTGAACCTGATGAATCCATTGCAGAGTTATGAACTGTGTACCACAAAGTTACTTCCCTTTTCTGCAGTCCTCATCGCCTTCCTGTTTCCAGTGGAATGGAATATCAGATCTGCATGCATTGCTAGGCATGACTGGCATGGCAACCGCGTGTGTGTCTGAACTTGCTCATGTACTTATCCCTTCATGTTCTGTGTGTGTGTGTGTGTGTGTGTGTGTGTGTGTGTGTGTGTGTGTGTGTATGCGTGCGTGCGTGTGTGTGTGTGTGCGTGCGTGCGTGCGTGCGTGCGTGCGTGTGTGTGTGTATGTGTGTGTGTGTGAGTGTGTGAGTGTGTGAGTGCGTGTACGCACACGCGCATATATATATATATATATATATGGGGGGGGGGGGGGGGCGCGCGTGTGTGTGTGTGAGTGTGTGAATGCGTGCACGCACGCATATATATATATATATATATATATTATATATATTATATATAATATTAAGGAGTCATGCATGGAGACCTGAATCAACCTGTAACTATATATATATATATATATATATATATGTGTGTGTGTGTGTGTGTGTGTGTGTGTGTGTGTGTGTGTGTGTGTGTGTGTGCATGCATACATGAATACGTTAGTATGTGTGCATGTTCCTGTGTTTGTGATGGGAGTGACTGTGGACAAGTGTTTGAATGGAAATATCGTATTTTTGTTTTTCAAATATGCCTGAGCTTAGAAAAAATAGGTTGGATATCTATCATTATCGTCATCACTATTTTGACAAAGCTAATGTGGCTTTTATTGGTTATAGTATTGAGGCTACTAAAAAAAAAAGTTAGCCATTGAAATCTTATTATGTGAACAGCACAGACATTCTAAACAACACAACCACAAATATTTCATCACAGAGACCACATAAGCTCAGAAACAACAACACTAGCGAAGCATTTATTTATAGCACTTTTTTTAAAGTGTAAAGAAAAAAAGAGGAATGAGGAAGTGCTAAAATACCTTAAACTGTAGTAAGAAAGAAACTCGCCCAATCAAAATAAACTTCTGTGTTAAAGACGGCTGAACAGACAGCCCCAATGCTGTTTTTTTTTTTTCTCATTTTTTAATCAGTGCCATTGATTGTAAGAGAAGCCGGTTATGTCAATTTGGTGTCGTGACCCCTTCCCCTCGACCTAAACCTAACAGGCTTTTGCAAAATTTTCACAAGCTGTGTCATTTTTTTGTTCCATACATGCAGACAATTAGCAACACGGATTCCTCGTATTTCGTGATCGTTAAAATCTGTTCAAATGCAGTTTAGCAGCAATCAACGATCAATACACGTGAAAAAGAAACAGCAGTCAAAAACTCCGAATTTGATAGCAGTCAGTTTGTTTCTTCCGTTATTAGGGGGCCTGTAATCAGATTTTTCCTCTGCCAAAGAAAGACGGCACGTGATGATTGGAGAGGGCCGTTGGTATTCCAGCCGTGCGGTGGAGGCTGTGGGAATGCAGAGAGCCCCATGCAATATTGGGAAATTAAAATGGGGGCTGAAATAGAGAGCTGTCGGTGGATGGGCTTGAAAGGAACATGGTCCTTGGAATACTCGTCACACAGTGCAAGTCTCATGCCCTTGTTGCCTAGAGGTCTGTCTGGAGTGTCTTTTGCCGTCGTTTTCTTTGTGTCCTTCATCGTGTGTGTGTGTGTGTGTGTGTGTGTGTGTGTGTGTGTGTGTGTGTGCGTGCGTGCGTGCGTGCGTGCGTGCGTGTGTGCGTGTGGTGTGTGTGTGTGTGTGTGTGTGTGTGTGTGTGTGTGTGTGTGTGTGTGTGTTTTGGCTGCTGTTTGTTCATTTTTATTCTGTTCTTTCTCCAAGTTATCCTGCTTCTCGTCTTTCTCGCACTCTTCTTTCAATCCTCAGAATTATCTTCTTCTCCTACACTTCGTTTCAGAATCTCTCTCTCTCTCTTCTCTCTCTCTCTCTCTCTCTCTCTCTCTCTCTCTCTCTCTCTCTCTCTCTCTCTAGTTATAAGAATAGTGCTCACCGAAAGTGTTCTCAAAATTGTTTCTCACGTAAAATCTCTTTGTCCTCTAAATTGACCCTGTCATTAAAAAAAAAAAAAAAACCTGTGCAGACATTAATATCAAAGGCTGCTCTATAACATCAAATGTTCTTAGTTTCTGACCCTGTTAAAGAAAGGGGAAATTACTCATTACGTTTTGTGTCTGTCTTCTCTGCTGTCCCTCCCTGTTTCTCCCCTCCCCATCCCCCACCGATGCTAACGTGGCACGAGACACAATTACAGCAGGAACATTCATTTCTTCAAAACAGACCTTTTCTTTCCCTTGGTGCCCATAATGATGTTGTTGCTGCTGTTGCTGTTGTTTTTGCTGCTGCTGCTGCTGATGATGATTATGATGATGATGACATGATGATGATGAAAGTGATAATGATGTATCAGTAGTAGCAGAATGTGTGTCTTATCATTATCATCATTGTTGTTGTTGTGTTGTTCTTGTTATTATTTTATCATCATCATCAGCAGCGGCGGCAGCAACAACGACAACAACAATAACAGCAACAACAACAACAACAACAGCAACAACATTTTGGGAGGAGTTAAACGGATTGAATACAATTGTCAAAGAATATCCTGGTAGGTTATTTAAGACATGAAGGCTGGAGGGTATTCACGAAGGGATCATGGGCCCTGAAAAGGTCGGTGAATTGAAATAAAGATATGCAAGTTAAATGGTTTTCTGGAATGAAAATGAAATGAGGCAGGCAGCAGTAAACAACAAACAGGTAGGGTAACTCTTGCTCCCATAAGAAAACCTAACTCAGAGTAACTTTTATTCAAGACTGGCACAGCCGTTTAAACTTGAATAAAGTCAGACAAATACAAAGACGAACAATCTAATAGTGGGGAAAAGCAAGCGCGGGCCAACAACCCCTCCGTCATCACAGTAATGACTTGGCAAAGATATGAACTTAAGGGGGGGGGGGGGGGGGGGTAAGAAAATGGGAACATGAAATTAAGCAAATATATTTTTAATATGAAAACTCTTCACTAGCTGCCTGAGGGAACCATCGTATTCCCTCTCGAAGGCAGATCTGTTTGTATTGCCTGCTCCTAGGCCTTTCGTCCGCTGGATCGGACTCATCAGGGAGACACGGCTCGTTGTGTCTGTTGATAACAGTTTTTCTATTACTTATGTCCTACCAACAATGAGTTTGTTTTTTGAATTAGCTGACAATGAGTTTGTTTTTGTTTTGTTTTTTTAAATTAGCTGAACCTCCTTCCCGTTTGTCACACCCCTACCACCTCACCCCCTCCCCCCACTACAATCAAGTAGAAACTGAACTCCACCTTCCATTATATGATCCGCATCTGTGTATGATCTTTTTTTTCATAACTGGCTAAAGACATTTTAGTCATTTTGTTGTTATTAGGCTGAACACTTCAATGACGGTTATCATGTCTGTGTCAAAAGATTATGTCTTTCCAATGACTTCCTGCACCACACAGTTACTCTTCATAAAGGTAGATAAGTTTGTGTTATCAGTTATTCGATGATGACTTCTAGGTCTTTAATTCCAACTTCTTTTGTTGTTTGTTTTGTTGTAGGTGTCACTGATTGGTTTTTTGTTAATGCCATCAATATGTGTCTTTGGAATGCACTTACTGCCCTGTCCACGACTGTGAGTCAAGCAGAGGAAATAGTTGTGTTCACCAAAATTTGGAGAGAAACAAAAAACAGATGAAAATGAAATCATTGTGTGAAAGCTCAATTTGTGTTGAACATCATAAGTGATCCATTCCTTGCTCAATGAATGACTGCTATGGAACATGAGGGACGATTCAATCCTTGCTGGCAGAAACTGATTCCTCTTCAAAATGCTGATCACTTCACTGCCCGGGTATTGATTCCAGTTCAACATAGCAGGTGATCAATTCACTGCTTGGTTATTGATTCTTGACCAACATTGCAGGGGATCCATAAACGCGCGCTCTAACTAATTCCTCCTGAAGATGACATGCAATTCATCACACTGGTCTTTTATTTCCCTGTGTTCAAAACCTGTAAAAAAAAATTGCCTGTGTCTGAGCTGTAGGATTTAGACGGATTGCTTTGTCAGAAGGGTCTGGGTCATTGTGGGAGTGTTTGACCAGTTTGTTGGACAAACCATGGCTGCAACTGTCTCTAGTGGATCACATCATGCCACGTGTGTGTTACAGTTCCCAAAAAGGGAGAATGAGAAGAAAGATGAGAACACACAGAGAGGAACATGCAGACCCACACAGAAACACACACACACACACACACACACACACACACACACACACACACACACACACATGCACACACACACACACACACACGCACGCACGCACCCACAAGCACACACACACACACACACACACACCACACACACACAAGCACGCATGCACACACACACATACACACACACACACGCGCGCGCGCGCAAGCACGCATGCACAGAGAGAGAGAGAGAGAGAGAGAGAGAGAGAGAGAGCAAACAAAGTGCCTTAATTCAAATTTCATTTTTTTTTACTTCAGTTTCTGCCTGGTGTTCTACTTTTAAGCTTACCACAAAGAAACTAGGTCACAGCGATAAATAAAACAAATAAGACACCGCTGAAACTACAAACAGCTATAATAACACCTATGTTTATTGTTTTTGTTTTGGTTTTGTTTTCTCTCGACACGCTCTACATTCTGGGCTTTGTCAGAATCTGACAAATCGATGGCACAGTTATGAATTATGCTGCCCATCATAATTATATTTCTAGTACAAAAGAAACGTTACTATCATTTTCTGCGATCTGCGCTGACTTCCTGTTACCAGAACATTAGATCTGTATGCATCGCCACAGTGCAGCCCACTGGTATGAACTTGTTCATATGCGCATCCCCTAACGTTCTATAAACTATTCAGGTGATTTGTACTTCTTTAACAGGGAAACAAGTCCCCTAATCCGAAGCATCTTGTAAAGGCTGTCGGCGCTTCAAGCTTTCGCGTCTTCTTGGCCTGCTTCGTGGAAGAAACTTGTATTTTCAATCCGTCATGTTCCACCATCACTTTCTACTTTCAGACTCAGGGTAAAACACCATTTGATTTCACAGTCCTTTTCATGTTTTCTTCTATTCATTGAATGTAGCGGATTTGGTTCTGGAAGCGTAATGTCATGCTGTTTGTATTTCTGATGCTGTATGTACAATGAGAGCAACTGTGGCGCGCTGATGTAGCATTTGGGTATGCGGAAGGGACGTGGTTGGGGAACTGCTTAGGTTAGTGGGTGGGTGGGTTGATGGGTTGTGAGTGTATGCCTCTCTATTTCTGTCTCACTCTGTCTGTATGTCTGTCTGTCAGTCTGTCTGTCTCTCTGTCTGTCTCTCTCTCTCTGTCTGTCTCTCTCTCTCTATCTCTAATTCTGTCTGTCTCCCTGCCCCCCCCCCCCTCTCTTACAGTGAGTCATGTGCGCATACTTGTTCTCTCTCTCTCTCTCTCTCTCTCTCTCTCTCTCTCTCTGTAAGTGCACGCACGAGTTGTGTGTGTGTGTGTGTGTGTGTGTGTGTGTGTGTGTGCAAGCGTGCGTGCGTGTGTGTGTGAGTGTGTGTGTGTGTATGTGTGTGCGTGCGTGCGTGCGTGCGTGCGTGTGTGTGTGTGTGTGTGTGTGTGTGTGTGTGTGTGTGTGTGTGTGCAAGCGTGTGTGTGTGTGTGTGTGTGTGTGTGTGTGTGTGTGAGTGTGTGTGTGTGTGTGTGTGTGTGTGTGTGTGGTGTGTGTTGTGTGTGTGTGTGTGTGTGTGTGTGTGTGTGTGTGTGTGTGTGTGTGTGTGGTGCTGGTATGAGGCAGTAAAGTGGGATGGTGAGATGAGCAGGGATGATGAATGTCTATGTGTTGGCAAGCACGTTCCTGTGTCTGTGATGAGAGTAAATGTCATCTAGTGTTCGGACGTAAATATTTGTATTTTCTGTTATTCAAAAACGCCCGAGTACAGCAGACATGAGACATATAATTATATACATCTTATTATCATCACACTTTTTAAATAGTTTCTGTAGGTGTCATAAGCATCAGCGTTAAGGCTAGTTTTCTTTTATCAGCAACTGGCGTCTCATGTGTACACAAAAGAAACATAAACAACACAACCACTAGCACATTACCACATAGACCAGATAAGTTCAGGAACAACACTTTCAAAGTCTTTTGTAACGCTTTTTGAAGAGAAGAATGAGGAGCTGGTACAATACCCCAAACTATAACAAGAATGAAACTTGTACAATCGAAATGAAACCATCGTGTCAGAGACAGCCGAGTTATACAGCCAGTTACACAGCAAAGCTGTTCACCCTGTCCTGTTGAGTTGATACCTTCGATTTTAACGGAAGGTGCTTGTGTCGAATTGATTTCGTGACCTCTTCCTTCGACCAGGATAACAGGTTTTTGCCACGCTTTCACAAGGGCTGTGTCACTAATTTGTTCCATGCAATTAGCCACATGCGTTTCTCATATTTCATGATCGTTAAAATCTGTTCAAATGCAATTTTCGCAGCAATCAACGCGACCAATACACGTGAAGAAGCAACAGAGGTTAAAAAAAAAACTAAAAAAAAACGGACACCTCCGTATTTTACAGCTGTTTGTTTCTTCCGTTCTTGGAGGCATGTAATTAGATTTTTCCTCTGCCAAGGAAAGAAGGCACATGATGATTGGAGAGGGCTGGTGGTATTCCAGCCGTGTGGTGGAGGCCGTGGGAATGCAGAGAACCCCATGGAATATGAGGAAAGAAATGTGAGGCCGAAAAAGAGAGCTGTCGGTGGATGGGCTTGAGAGGAACACGGTGCATAGAATTACTGTTCACACAATGCAGGTCTCATTCTCCTGTTGTATGGATGGAGATCTGTCTGGAATGTCTTTTGTTGTCTTTTCTCCGCGTCGTTCATCATCTTTGGGTGTGTGTAATTTTTGACTGCTGCTTCTTCATCCTTGTTCTGTTCTTTCTCTGCCTTGTCCTGCTTCTGGTCTTTCGCCCACTCTTTTTTCTATCCTCAGAATCATCTTCTTCTCCTAAACCTCATTTCAGAATTTCCCTCTCTCTCTGTCTCTCTCTCTCTCTGTCTGTCTCTCTCTCTCTCTCTCTCTCTCTCTCTCTCTCTCTCTCTCTCTCCTTCTTTTCCCGCCCCCCCCCCCTCTGATTCTCACTCTGGTCATGAGAATAACACTCACCGAAAGTGTTCTCAAAATTGTTTTTCTCATAAAATCTCTTTGTTCTCTAAATTATTTCTGTAATTTAAAAAAAAACAACTATGCAGACATTGATACCAGAGGCTGCTTTGTGGCCAGTTAAAATGTTCCCAGTTTCTGACACTGTCAAAGAAAGGAGGAATTTCTTATTACATGTTGTCTCCCTGTCCATGACTGCGAGTCAAGCAGAGGAAGAATGTGAGTTCATTGAAACTTAGAAAAGATTAACAAAAAATAAAACCACTCTGTGAAAGCTCAATTTCTGTTGAACATTCCGAGTGATCCATTCCTTGCTCGGTAACTGACTCCTACAGAACATCAGGGACGATTCAATCCTTGCTCGCAGTAACTGATTCCTTTTCAGTATGGCTGGTGATTCCTACACTGCTCGAGTATTGATTCCTGTTCAACATAGCAGGTGATCAATTCACTGCTTGGTTATTGATTCTTGTCCAACATTGCAGGGGATCCATAAACGCGCGCTCTAACTAATTCCTCTTGAAGATGACATGCGATTCATCACACTGGTCTTTTGTTTTCCTGTGTACAAAACCTGTAAAAAAAAAATGCCAGTGTCTGAGCTGCAGGATTTAGACGGATTGCTTTGTCAGAAGGGTCTGGGTCAGTGTGGGAGTGTTTGACCAGTTTGTTGGACAAACCATGGCTGCAACTGTCTCTAGTGGATCACATCATGCCACGTGTGTTCTAGGTCGCAAAAAGGGAGAATGAGAAAGAGATAAGAAAAAATGGGAACACACACACACACACACACACACACACACACACACACACACACACACACACACACACACACACACACAGAGAGAGAGAGAGAGAGAGAGAGAGAGAGAGAGAGAGAGAGAGAGAGAGAGAGAGAGAGAGCAAACAACAGTGGCTTGATTCAATTTTCATTCTCTTATTTCAGTTTCTGCCCGGTGTTCTGTTTGAAACATGCCACAAACAGAATAGGTCACGGCGATAAATGAAAGAACAGACATTTGTGAAATTAGTATAACAAGACCAAACACCAGTTTCGGACATGACATGAATTCATGGCCAGAGCTTTCGGAGCTCTGATGCCCCTTCATCAGAAGCTACAAAGGATACAATCCCATCTCTGGTTAATTTTTTTTTCTCTCGACACGCTCTACTTTCTGGGCTTTGTCAGAATCTGATTAATCGATGGCATAGTCTAACTCATGCTGTCAACCTCATTTCTGCTACACAAGAAACGTTACCATCATTTTCTGCCCTCCGCACTGACATTCTGTTTCCATTCGAATCGAATATCAGATCTGTATACCTCGCCACAGAGTCATGATTGGCACAGCAAGACCGCAGCCAACTTGTTTGAACTTGTTCATGTTCGCACCCCCTGTTCTCAAAGTTCTTTTGATCAGTTGTTCATCTTTTTTTTAGGAAAAAAAACAAACTAATCTGAATCATTTTCCAAAGGCTGTAGAGCCTCATGCTTTTCCATACCTTACGCCTGCGTTGTGGACTCAACTTCTACGTTCCATCTCTTCTGTTCTAGCGCTGTCTGCTGTCAAACTCGGCTTCAAAGCTGATTTGACTTCATGATCCTTTCTTTCTTCCATTCACTGAATTTAGTAAAAAATATAATTCTCGTCTTTTAATGTGTAATGAGAGTGTCTATGGCGCACTGAGGTAACGTGTGTGTGTGTGTGTGTGTGTGTGTGTGTGTGTGTGCGTGCGTGCGTGCGCGTGTGCGTGTGTATGTGTGTGTGTGTGTGTAGGGAGGGGAAGTGGGGTGAGGGACTGGATGAGTTAGAGGGCAGGTGGGTTGGTGATATGGGTGTATGCCTCTGTCTGTCTGTCTGTCTGTCTGTCTGTCTCTCTCTCTCTCTCTCTCTCTCTCTCTCTCTCTGAGCGTGTGCGTGCGAGTCCGCGCGCATTTGTTGTATGTGTGTGTGCATGCGTGTGCGTGTGTGTGCATGTGTGCTGTTTTGAGGCTGTGAAGTTCGATGGTGAGATGAGCGGGGATGAGGAACATTGATGTATTGGCATGCCTATTCCTATGTCTGTGATGGAAATAAATGTGACTAAGATAGGACTTGTGAAGTGAGATGGGACACATACAAATGTGATTGTCATTAACTCTTTCTATATAGCTACTATAGCTGTTATCAATGTCAGTATTAAAGCTGTTTTTTTTTTTTCAAATTACCTACCGACATCTCATATATGAACAAAACAAACATAAACAACACAACCACTAGCACTTTATCATATTGACCAGATAAGCTCAGGAACAACAACACACTTGAAATATTTTAAACGCTTTTTAAAGAGAAGAAGAACGAGGAGGTGGTACACTACCCCAGACTGTAATGAGAATGAAACTTGCACAATCAGAATAAAAACAGATAACGCATCTTTTATATATACACGAACACACACACGTGCGCACTGCACCCATATATTTTCAAAGGGAGACAAATACATGTATGCACAGGTGGACAGAACATAAATGACTGACAAAAGAAAAAAAAAAGAAAAAATTCATATACCGCTCTGGACACAACTGAAAATCAGCCAGTGAAAGTATGCGCTTTCTTTTTGCATGGTAGATCTATTCATGCTGTTAAGAGGAATGGACCTTGCAGACGGATAACAAACTGTGTAAAATCCGTCCAAACCTCAACGAGTTTTTACCATGTTCCAGAGGCGGCCGTAAAGAAGAAACAGTCCTGTGCCGCTTGCACACAGGCCACTCGTTTTATACCCATTCTTATCTTTTAAAAGGCGAAGAAGCTCCGTGGTGTATTCCATGTCATGCTCCACTCACAGTGAAACATATTCTTTTAGATTGTTGGGACTTGCACGATGTGAGACATAAACACTTTACAGCAGAGTCCATGAAAACCCTGTTCAGAGATGTCCCACCTGACGTGATCTTTGAGTTTCTGAAAGAGATTAACATTTTTCATCTGATTTAAGATTTTACGGAAGAAAGATTTTTAACGAAGTTTTCTGGTGCGTTTTTAGAAGATGTATTTTAAGGAGATGTGTGAAAAGTTGTTTTTTTTATGACTTGTGAGCTGATTTTAACGTGGTGACAGCCCTGATATGGCCCTTTGCGGTCGGCTGGGCTATAAGCAACATTACATTACCTTACCTTCCTTGGAATGACTGACATATGTGAAAATAGACCACCACCACGACAACAACAACATGTGCATACAAAGCTCAGCCTCCCAGTCAACGCTTGCACCAACAGGAGTTGTTTCCCTTATGTCTATCGGCGTCCCTTCTTCATGCAGCCCTATGCCCAATTCCTTGCCTGAGTCACCCTAAATCAAGGTCTCCAGCCGTGTTCACCTCAAAACAAGCTATCTGGATTGCATGAAATTAGACAGTGTGCGCAAAACAATGAACCCACGGTCATAGTTTTAAAACAATCAAGTGTCTATGGACACTTCCGTTGTCTGTATATACATTCAGAAATCATTGAGTATGTGAAGGCGCGTTTTCAGGCTGGCCACTTGTGCGTGTGTGCTCATAACAGTGTTAACAAAGACACATCTAAAACCTCCATCGGCAATCCTCTCTCCCCCAACCCTACCCCGGTCCCGACACCATTAAAATAACATACAACAAAACATCATGACTAAATTTTGTATTCCATGTGTCTGACCTCCATTTGGTCAATTAAGAATTTAAAAAAACCTGCATACGCTACTTGGGGTGTCACGTTTTTAAAATCACAGAGCAAGAATAAAAGGAGTGTCTTTTTTTTTCTTTTTGCTGTCTCATCCTCTGTGCCACCTCAGTGGCAGTGCACCCACGCCGCTCATTCCGACACCCCGTCCACAGCCACAGCCAGGCCCTGTCCGCCGCATGCCCGGAACCGGCAATCTACACGGAGCAGTCAATGTCAAGTCGTCAAGAGGCAACCCACCAGAAGAGACACAGTACTGCTGCTGAGTCACTTCAGTGGTGTTCAATGGTGCCTGTTCTGATCCAACATATGCAGGACACCACCTACTAAGCCCCCAGCTGACGGCAATCATTGTTTAGTTGCAGAGCTGGCGTGAGTGAGCTCGTCCTCCGGAGGGCGCCACCACGTCCGTCCAACGACAGCCCCTATGGACTCGCCAATACCGGGGACTCAAACCAAGGCCGCAGACGTGGAGAGGACATGGGAACTGAGGTCACCATGAGAGCTCGGCATGAAAGGCCACAGAATTTGAGATTTTTTTATGCTGATTGATGAGAATGAGGATGATGAAGATGATGCTGCGGATTTCCATTCCAGTCCGAGACTGCATGACAGGGCTGTACTCTACGCTTAATTTCATAGTATATGTCAGCGTCAACCAGGCCCGAGAGATGCAGACACCTGCACTTCCTGTTGCCCCACGCATGTCATGTCTTATGCCCCCACCCATGTCACACACTGCATCATCCCTATCCTAACCATCTGTGTCATGCTCTAGAATTCGCGTCCCACGTACCCAAATCCACGTTACGCCCTGCATTCAACTTCCCCCATCCTTCCGCTTCTCCACGCGTGTAAGGTGATGAAAACCCCATCCCCTTCCCCCCCCCCCCCACCCCTCGTCCACAGTCTTATCCATGTCACACCCTGGAATTGACGTACCCCACCCTGTATAATGATCTGATATCCACGCCCCCTACCCCCATCTATGTAAGCCCCAAAATCTGAATTCCCTGTACTCCTAACAATATCATACCCTACATGTGCGCCATCTGAACCCCCACCTATGTTACACCCTGCATTCACGTCCCCCATCCCCCCACCCATGTCATGCCCCACCTATCTTACACCCTGCATCCACGCCCCCCCCCCCCCCCCCCCTCACGTCATGCCTCATCTATGCCACACCCTGTCTCGGCGACCGCTGTACCACCATGAATGTCGTACGCTGTCTCTGTGCCCTCCATACCCACCACCATGTTGTACACTGCTTCCATGATCCCCTTACCCCCCTCCCCCTTGCATGCCATTCCCTGCATTCACGACGCCGTACCCATGGCAGACTACGCACCTACGCCCCCCAGACCTCCTCATATTCTGCAGCCACTACAGCCCACTATGTCCCCATACATGTCGCGCCCTGCGTACGTGCCTAAGTTTGCCCATCCGTGTCCTATCATGCATTCATGCTCCATCCCCGACTCCCCCGTACACTCACCAGTGTCATGCCCTGCATACACGCTCCCTCCTCCCCTTTACTCCACCCATGTGCATCCACACACACCCTTCCTCACACCCATCCATTTTGAGCGATTCATCCGTTGCCCCCCTCTGCCCTCCAGTTCGCCAGCCCTGTTACGCCCTGCATCTGCGCCCACCGTCAACGTCCACTCATGTCGTGTTCTGTATCTATGCCCACCTCTGCGGCAATACACCCACCCGTATGACGCCTTGCATCCAAGCCCCACTCCTCAATACACCTACCATGCCTTGCCCACTATCTGCGCCCCCTCTACACCAATAAAACACCAATTTCACGCCTGTCATCCGCGCCCCCACTACGCCAATAAGACACCCATGTCACGCTCTTCATCTGCGCCTCCTCTGCCCCATACGCCCACCATGTCACACCCTTCATCCGTGCCCCTTCTGCCCTAAGAAAACTCACGTCATGCCCTTCATCGGTCCCCACTGCCCCAACAGGCGCACCATGCCACGCCCTTCATCTGCTCCTCCTCCACCCAAATACGCCTCTCATGTCACGCCAAATTCAAATCGCATACAACTTTACAGTCACAGTCGAAATTCGAACAGCAACAACCTAGAGCTTAGAACGTGTTCAAAATGTCTCGCCCTTCATCCACGCCCCCCTCTGCCACAATATACCCACCACGTCACACCCTTCATCTGCGCTCCCTCTACCCCAATAAGCCCACCATGTCACGCCCTTTAACTCCCTCTGCTCCAGTGTGACACCCACATCAAGACCTTTATCCATGCCCCAATACGCCCGCTCTGCCACAATACACCAACCATGTCACGCCCTTCATCCGCGCCCCTTCTGCCCCAATACGCCCACCATGTGACACCATTCAACCGCGCCCCCTTCTGCACAGTAAGACACCCTCATCAAGACTTTCATCCGTGCCCTAATACGCCCACCATGTCACGCCCGTCGTCCGCGCCCCCTCTGCCCCAATACGCCCATCATGTTATGCCCTTCATGCGCGCCCCCTTCTGACCCAAGAGAACATCCACGTTATACCCTTCATCTGCTCCCCAGATGCCCCAATACGCCCACTATGTTATGCCCTTCACGCGCGCCCCCTCTTCCCCAATACGTCCACCCACGTCACGTCTTTCATCTACGCCCCTCCGATCCAATACGCCCACCATTTCATGTTCTTCATCCGCGCCCCCATTGCCACGTCCACACGCGTCCAATACATCCGCACACGTTACGATCTTCATCTGCGCCCCCCTTTGCCCCAATTTGCCTACCCAAGTCACGCAAGCCCCGCATCCATGCTCCTTCTGCCCCGATACGTCCACCCACGTCACGACCTTTATCCCCAACCCCACACCCCTACCATACCTGCATCCACGTCTCCCGTACCCCCACACATCATACTTTTCATTTGCCCCCCCCCCTCCCCATGTACACCTATCCACAACACGCCCTACGTCGGCACCTTTTCCCTCCTCACCCCCCATACCCCACCCCACTATTTGACCATCCATGTCATGCCATGCTTGCAAGCTCCCTCCTA
>CM065722.1:18112577-18115077 GCA_033310375.1 Conus canariensis
CATCGAAACCTGAAGAAAACGAATGAAAATGAATTAAATCATTCCTTGAAACTCCAGTCATTGATTCATGCTAAATATGTCGGGTGATCCATTCCTTGCTTGACAAAGGACTCCTACAGAACAGCAGGGGGATGATCCATTCATCGCCCAAGAAGTGGCTCCTATAGAACATCAAGAATGTTTTACTTATTGCCCGAAAAATGACTCTTGCAGAACACCAGGGATGATCCATTCAGAGTTCGATAGGTGACTCTAATAGAATATCAGGAATGTTTCACTCATGGCCCTATCAATAACCCCTACGGAACAAAGGTATGATTCATTCCTTGCACATGGTAACTGGTTCCTCTTCAACATGGCAGGTGATCCATTTGCTGCTTGCTCATTGATTCCTGTTCAACATCCCAGGTGATCGATCAACTCGCTCATTGATTCTCGTCCAACATCATTGGGGAATCCGTAGAAGTGCGTCATAACTAATTCCTCTTGAAGATGATGACACACGCTTCATCAGACTGATCTGATGATGACACACGCTTCATCAGACTGATCTGATGATGACACACGCTTCATCAGACTGATCTGATGATGACCCACGCTTCATCAGACCGATCTGATGATGACACACGCTTCATCAGACTGATCTGATGATGACACACGCTTCATCAGACTGATCTGTTTTACCCTGTGTGCCGCTGACACACGCTTCATCAGACTGATCTGATGATGACACACGCTTCATCAGACTGATCTGATGATGACACACGCTTCATCAGACTGATCTGATGATGACACACGCTTCATCAGACTGATCTGTTTACCTGTGTTCAGCATTGTAGGGTTTGCCGCTGACACACGCTTCATCAGACTGATCTGTTTTACCCTGTGTTCAGAAGTTGTAAGGGTTTGCCGCTGACACACGCTTCATCAGACTGATCTGTTTTACCCTGTGTTCAGCAGTTGTAAGGGTTTGCCGCTGACACACGCTTCATCAGACTGATCTGTTTTACCCTGTGGTCAGCAGTTGTAAGGGTTTGCCGCTGTTCAAGCTGCGGATCATACAGATGTCTTCGGCAGAAGGGTGTTGATCGATGTGACAGACCTTGAGCAGATATTGGGCCACACATAGCCGCAGCTTGGTCTAGTGGATTACATGATGCAGCTGCCCTCCAGTACCCGGAAGAAAGAGAATGAGAAAGAGATAGAACATTATGGGGAAAAAAAGACAAAAAGATACAGGCCCAAAATATTTACGCACGCACACACACACACACACACACACGCGCGCGCGCGCGCGCGCGTTAGCGCGCATGCACACACGCACGCACGCACGCACGCACGCACGCACGCACGCACGCGCACACACACACACACACACACACACACACATATTTATATCAATCTATAAACAGCGTTCTGGGTCAATGTTACTTTTAAACGAGCTGCGCGAAAAATATCTCTATAACACGTACGTTCTTGACAGTTTTGTATTTTAAACTCAGTAAATCTTCACTTTAAGCTTTGATAAAATGTATTCGGACATTCACAACACCGTGTGTGTGTGACCTGGACACAGCCAGAGTCATACACGGATAGAAAGTCAAAGATGTATGGCGCCAGTGTTTGCTTTCCTTCATATCTACGTTGTAGAATATGTCGTATGCTTTGTGTCGTAACTGGCTTGAGTTCATGAGAGAGAGAGAGAGAGAGAGAGAGAGAGAGAGAGAGAGAGAGAGAGAGAGAGAGAGAGAGAGAGAGTATTATTAATATTTTAAGTTAGGCATTTTTTCAGATGCACATGTTTTATGAGAGGGCAAAAACCTGTTAATGATTCCCCCCCCCCTCTCCCCCCCCCCCCCCCCCCCAGCAAATAATGATGTGTTTAAAAAAAATGCAAACACCATAGATTGCATTCTCGAGAGTATCCGTGATTACAAAGAAGATAGTATGTATTCAATACCGGTGAGGAAGGAAAGCCTTTGTCTGGATACATCGTAGAAACTGTAGCAAACAAAACATGGCTGTAACTCACTTATAATGATTCTTATCTGTTCCATGGTATACGCCTCATTACTACAATATGGCTTCCATGTTGCAAGGAATTGTGCTTATTTGCATAATGGTTATAATTGATTCAATCTATTTTGATGTCCGCCCCCCCCCCCCCCCCCCCCCTTCCCGCTGTCTTCCCAATTGTGAATGGGCTATATCCTTTAAACACAATAAGTTATCTTAAATAAATGTTAGCGAACCGCCCAGAGAACGTGGACAAACGAGTCACAAGACGAAACACAACGCGTTTCGACCTCTTAGGTCTTCATCGGGTGAGACATAAACGAATAAAACAACGAAAATTCACTTAACTTTGATCGCTTCAGATCACTTCACAGGGTTCAGCGCAAGGAAGAAGGCGTCGAAACGCGTTGTGTTTCGTCTTGTGACTCGTTTGTCCACGTTCTCTGGGCGGTTCGCTAACATTTATTTAAGATTTGTTTAGATT
>CM065722.1:18120077-18122577 GCA_033310375.1 Conus canariensis
GGTGGAAGTGTGGGGTGGTATGAATGGGGAAGGAGAGAGAGGTGGAAGTGTGGGGTGGTATGAATGGGGAAGGAGAGAGAGGTGGAAGTGTGGGGTGGTATGAATGGGGAAGGAGAGAGGTGGAAGTGTGGGGTGGTATGAATGGAAGGAGAGAGAGGTGGAAGTGTGGGGTGGTATGAATGGGGAAGGAGAGAGGTGGAAGTGTGGGGTGGTATGAATGGGGAGAGAGAGGTGGAAGTGTGGGGTGGTATGAATGGGGAAGGAGAGAGGTGGAAGTGTGGGGTGGTATGAATGGGGAAGAGAGAGTGGAAGTGTGGGGTGGTATGAATGGAGGAGAGAGGTGGAAGTGTGGGGTGGTATGAATGGGGAGGAGAGAGAGGTGGAAGTGTGGGGTGGTATGAATGGGAAGAGAGGTGGAAGTGTGGGGTGGTATGAATGGGGAAGGAGAGAGGTGGAAGTGTGGGGTGGTATGAATGGGGAAGAGAGGTGGAAGTGTGGGTGGTATGAATGGGAAGGAGAGGTGGAAGTGTGGGGTGGTATGAATGGGGAAGAGAGGTGGAAGTGTGGGGTGGTATGAATGGGGAAGAGAGAGGTGGAAGTGTGGGGTGGTATGAATGGGAGGAGAGGTGGAAGTGTGGGGTGGTATGAATGGGGAAGAGAGGAGTGGAAGTGTGGGGTGGTATGAATGGGGAAGGAGAGGTGGAAGTGTGGGGTGGTATGAATGGGGAAGGAGAGAGAGGTGGAAGTGTGGGGTGGTATGAATGGGGAAGGAGAGAGAGGTGGAAGTGTGGGGTGGTATGAATGGGGAAGAGAGGTGGAAGTGTGGGGTGGTATGAATGGGAAGGAGAGAGAGGTGGAAGTGTGGGGTGGTATGAATGGGGAAGGAGAGAGAGGTGGAAGTGTGGGGTGGTATGAATGGGAAGAGAGAGGTGGAAGTGTGGGGTGGTATGAATGGGGAAGGAGAGAGAGGTGGAAGTGTGGGGTGGTATGAATGGGGAAGGAGAGAGAGGGGAAGTGTGGGGTGGTATGAATGGGAAGAGAGAGGTGGAAGTGTGGGGGTGGTATGAATGGGGAAGGAGAGAGAGGTGGAAGTGTGGGGTGGTATGAATGGGGAAGGAGAGAGGTGGAAGTGTGGGGTGGTATGAATGGGAAGAGAGGTGGAAGTGTGGGGTGGTATGAATGGGAAGGAGAGAGGTGGAAGTGTGGGGTGGTATGAATGGGGAAGGAGAGAGGTGGAAGTGTGGGGTGGTATGAATGGGGAAGGAGAGAGGTGGAAGTGTGGGGTGGTATGAATGGGAAGGAGAGGGGTGGAAGTGTGGGGTGGTATGAATGGAGAAGAGAGGTGGAAGTGTGGGGTGGTATGAATGGGGAAGGAGAGAGAGGTGGAAGTGTGGGGTGGTATGAATGGGGAAGGAGAGAGGTGGAAGTGTGGGGTGGTATGAATGGGGAAGGAGAGAGGGGAGGGAGGTGGAGACGGGAATCACGATGTTTTTGTTTTGTTTTGTTTTGTTATTCTGTCCCACCCTCTGTGCCACCTCAGAGGCAGTGCACCCACGCCGCTCATTCCGACATCCCGTCCACAGCCACAGCCCGGTCGGCCCCGCCGCAGCCCCGGCACCGGCAATCCACAGGGAGCAGTCAATGTCAAGTCGTCAAGAGGCAACCCACCGGAGGAGACACTGCACTGTTGCCGAGTCACTTCGGTGGTGTTCAGTGGCGCCTGTTCTGATCTAACATACGCAGGACACCACCTACTAAGCCCCCTACTGACGACAATAATTGCTTAGTCGCGGAGCCGGCGTGAGTGAGCTCTCCCTCCAGAAGGCGCCACCACGTCCGTCCAACGACAGCCCCCATGGACTCGCCGATACCGGTGACCCCGACGGAACTAAACCAAGACCACAGACGTGGAGAGGACATCGAAACTGAGGTCACCATGAGAGCAGGGCATGAAGGGCCACAGAATTTGAGACATTTTTTATCTTTTTTTTTTCACGATGTTAGTTTACGGACGACAGCTCATCGCTGTGACGGAACAGACAGGCTTTGTACTGATAACGTCTGACGAAGTGGAAATCCTTGCAAATGAACTAACCTCAAGAATAATTTTATCCATTTTTGTGTTATGCAGTCGAATCAAGAATCCGAAGCGCACCGTGTCTTTTAATAATAATAACAATAATAATAATGTATAATACTTATATAGCGCATTTCTTGTTGTACAACTCAATGCGCTTACATCCACCATTTGCACTTATTCATACAATATTCATGCACACAGCAAAAAGAAAATACACAATGGCAGACGCACCTACATGCATAAACTGTCTCACCGAACTAGTTGTGGAGGAATTTAAGAGAGATCTAGTCATCTACAGAAGAGAATAGGCTTTTTTGAAGAGGTAAGTTTTGAGCTGAGATTTAAAAGAAGAAAGAGTAGGCTGATTACGAAGGTCTTCAGGGAGGGAGTTCCAAATAGAAGGTGCTCTAAAACTGAAGG
>CM065722.1:18137577-18145077 GCA_033310375.1 Conus canariensis
TTTTTAAATTGTTTGATGCCCAAGTGCAGCCTATTGTACAGTATGGCACTGAAATTTGGGGATTGGATAAAGGTCATGAAATTGAAAAATTACATTTATTTGCTATGAAACGCTTTTTGCATGTGGATAGACGAACCCCTAATGACTTGGTTTATGGTGAGCTTGGCAGATATCCCATTTATGTAAATTCATACGTGAAATGTATTAGTTATTGGCTTAAGCTCATGCGTATGGGAGAACACAGGTTACGTGCAAAAGCATACAGAGTATTGTTTGATTTAGATTCTAGAGGTAAATCAACTTGGGCAACTTCTGTTCGTAAATGTCTTTGTAGTTATGGGTTTTCGTTTGTTTGGTTAGAACAGAGTGTTGGATGTGTTAAAACATTTTTGGCTTGTTTTAAGCAGAGAATAATTGATTGTAACTTGCAAGACTGGAATAGCATATTAAAAACAGTGAGAGATTTTCTTTGTTTCGATTTCTAAAGTCAAATCAGTAATGGAAGCGGAACCTTATCTGTCGATGAATATCAATAGTTTTGTCAGATCTGCATTAACTAAGTTTAGATTCGGCGTATCTGATATTGCTGTACACAGGCAACGTTACAATGTTCATACAGAATTAGATGTTTTATGTCCATTGTGCAAGTCTGCCCCAGAGAACGAACTTCATTTTCTATTTGTTTGTCCTTCGCTTACAGATTTAAGACAAAAATATATTCCTTTGAAATATTATCGACGTCCATCATTTTTTAGGCTTGTCTTGCTTTTGTCGTCAAGAAATGAGAATGTTGTTGGTGATCTAGCTTCATATTTGTATAAATCCTTCAAGAGAAGGAGTTATCTGACTTGAATTTGTTTATATGTGCTTGTATATTAATGTGTTGTTACATCAGTTATATGTCAATACCCCCTTCAAATGGGGCTGTGGCCTTTCTTGAATAAATTATCGTTATCGTTATCGTTATCGTTATCTCTCTCTCCTCCCACGCGAAACACTGACAAAATTCCTCATCCCCCGTCAACCTGGTTACAAACATAAGACATACTGAACCAGCAGTACATCGGATCCATGCTCACTGAGGGGGGGTGGGGGTGGGGGTGGGGGGAAGAAGAGATCATCATTGTTCCACATTCCTTCACCCAGGATTCCAAAGGATTCTCTCGTCACTTCCTTCCTGAGACTCTGATCTCTGTGTCTCAGCGCTGACGAAAGACTGTTTTTTCTTTCTTTCTTTCTTTCTATGTACGCAGGCTGATACTCCTGCGGACACTGCCTGTATAGTCAGACAGTGGAGTTTTGTGTGTATGACCGTTTTTTATCCCGCCATTAAGGCAGCCATACTCCATCTTCGGGGAAGGTGCATGCTATGTGTAACGTGTCATCCATACCAACGGCCAAACTGGCCTTCTCTTCCGAAAGTTGGTGATGGGATTTTACGTGTGTGCAAGATGTTATGCGTGCGTTCACACACGGAACCTCGGTTCACAGTCTCGTTCGAAGGACTGTATGGGGAATGGAGTCAGAACCAATGTTCTCCGAGGGAAAAATCTCCCCGTACCGAAATTCGAACCCGCAACCCCAGGATCACGAGTCCTACGCTCTACCAACTGAGCTATTCTGGCCCCCACAAAACTGTCATTCCATGGTGAAGCTGCTATGGAGACGGAATCAGGACAGCATCCTGACGTTTTGCTCTGGGGGAATATGACGGCTTAGCTTGCTCTGGGCCCCTGACCGTCATTTGACCATGCTGATTGTGACTGCCTTTGTCATTACCCTGGATATGGACGGGCAAGGGACTAGGAAGGGGGGAGAGTGGGTAGGGAAGTTAACTGCAGATTATGCGGTTATCAGCCGCGAGGGAGGGTGTGAAATGTGGGATTTTTGTTGTGAAGTAGGCATAGGAATGTACTACGACGATCTGACGGAGAAACGTCACTTTGGACACGTACATTTTCTTACAACAGTGCGCGCGGGATTGCTCAGAGAGAGAGAGAGAGAGAGAGAGAGAGAGACAGAGAGAGACAGAGACAGACAGACAGACAGACAGAGAGACAGACACAGACAGACAGAGAGACAGAGACAAAAACAGAGATAAACACAGTAACAGAGACAGACAGACAGACAGACTCTACAGAATCGTTAGTGTCATCATCATCAATATCTTTGCAATTCGTTTCCTATTACGTCCAATTCTACACAGTCTGGTGGTTTGAAACAAAGAAACCAATTACATGCATCGTGAATGAATGAGGCTTTGAACTCCGTCAATATTTGTCCGTCCATAGCCACAATCTCACGTCATTGATAAACCTCTCTTCTCTACTCCTCAACCCCTCTCCCCATCTTCCAAATCCCGTTTCCCCTATCTTCCTCCTCAAAGCAGCAGAGTGCCTTCTCTAGCCGCCGTGGTGCAGCGGTTAGCGTCGTAGACTCTGAGGCCAGGAGGTCGGGGGTTCGATCTCCATCAGAGACATTTTTGAGGGATTTTTTTTTAAGCCGACCGACCCCTAATCAAAGTTGAGCATGGAGTGGGCGTGAATGTGGAAGCAAGATCTATGCATTTGAGTTTCATCCATTTCATGAGTACGTCTCTGAGAATGTTGCTTTGATTTCTTGATAACAGTGCAGTTATCTCTATCTACCTGGCCTAATTGACGCCAGGATATATTAGGGAAGGAAACTTAGCAGTCCTGTCATATTCTGTTGCTGGAATTTCCTGATCAACACTGAAGGTATTTGTATCTACCAGACCTGGTTGCCACCAGAATGCTTTATTTAAAGAAACGGTTAGTTTGCAGGCATGTAATATGGTCTCTGACCACTAAATGTAACACCATAGCATTATTTTCATCATCCTCATTCACATTTACCAGTGTAAAAAAAAGTTCCAGATTATGAAGCCCTTTGTGCCCCACGTTCAGGGTCAATCGATTTTTCTCCTAATCTATGCCTGTGGTGAGATCCTGTAAAAGTCGGTAGTATTGGCCACTTCGTGGTGACTGTCGTTGGATGGGCTTGCAACTAAGCAGTTATTACCATCAATAGCAGGTTTAGGAGGAGGTGTTCAGTGCATGTTGAATCTGAACAAGCACCACCAGAGCACAAAACAAAGCAAATCTTTAATTTACATACTCAGTTTCAGCAGAATGAACAATATAGTATGTCTATCTCTGTTTACCAGCTGAAAACCACTACCGACAAATGCGTGCAGTGGCCATGGGCACCAGCCTGCTGGGACCATCATATGCCTGCCTTGTTGTTGGGTGCGTGGAAGAAAAGATCTTTAGCACCTTTGAAGGAACATTCTCTGATCTCTTCAGGCGATTCATGGATGGCTGTATAGAAGCCACATTCAGTTCAGAATCTGACCTTCTACAGTTCACATCATTTGTTTCCAATTTCCACCCACCCTTTGCTTCACCTGTCAGATGTCAGACACACCTGTTTTGTTTATGGATATCCACCTGTCTGTCTCAGCTGATTTAGTACACTGACAACTGCTGTTTTCTACAAGGCCACGGGTTCTCATTCTTACCAACTGTACTCATCCAGCCATTCACGCGCTGCAAAGGACAACATTCCCTTCTCACAGTCTGTACGTCTCCGACGCCTGTGCAGTGGTGACCAGGACTTTGAGGCAAAGGCATTGGAAATGGCATATTTTTTCGAGACACGTGGTTTTCCAAATGCCATTGTTCAAGAGGTTCTTGTTCGAGCAAACTCTCTCTTCTGGTCAAAAGCCTTGATGTCCAAACCTGGTTCATAAAACAAAAGCCGTGTTCCTTTGACCCTAATCTACTACCCCGATATCATCCCTGAAAAAACACCCTCCTACGCCAATTCAGAATCTTACAATCTGATCCAGAACTAAAATCTATCTTCCTCAAACCTTTAATCATCTCCTACAAGAGACAAAACCTTCGCGACCGCCGTGTTCAGTCTGAACATCAAAGGCCGGAAATTACCCATGCAATCAATCGGAAAGTAGAACCTGCATCTTCGTTGGCAATATCCACAGCATCACTGGCCCAAAGTCCGCTCCCGTTTCGTTTGCCAGTCTACCTGTGTGGTGTACATATTCAGATGCAGCCTTTCCTCACAGCTGTATGTAGGGGAGATATGTGGCACTCTCAGCTAATGCTTGGTAGGGCAACTCAGAACCATTCAGTTGTCTCATCCAACGCCAGTGGGGATTCATTTCAGTGGTGACTGCCACAGCCAGATCCATATCTCCATCACTGGTGTCTGGCAAAACCACTCTTCATCTCTAGCAAGAAAGTTCATGGTGTCAGCGATCATCTCTTGCCTTGGCACCACAGTTCCTGACGGACTCAATTCCCACAACTGACTTTTTAGTTTCAGTCATTCCAGTTCTTCGCCCACTCTTCTCAGTCTCTCCTCCATCCCTCTCCTCTCCCCACATATACACTACTGGCCTATGGGCCCGACCCACCATCTTTGTATTCACACCTCAGTTGCATAATCACAAAACAAAATATACACAACAAAATACCAATGCCATCGTCTAGGTATGAACACACATAGATGCACTCACGTGGACAATCCATACTGGCCTATTTTGATAGGGTTTCAACACATGCACCCCCCTCCCACCTCATACACGCGCACTTTTCCCCACACACTCCACTTACACACACACACACACACACACACACACACACACACACACACACACACACACACACACACACACAAACATACACACATACACACACACACGCTTGCGTACGCGTGCACACACACACATTCTTGCAGGCACGCACGCATGCACGCATGCACACATGCATGCATGTGCACACACATACACACACACACAGACACACACACACACACACACACACACACACACACACACACACACGCATGCACACATGCATGCATGTGCACACACACATACACACACACACAGACACACACACACACACACACACACACATGCAGGCGTGCACGGATACACGCATGCATGCACACACATACACACACACACACACACACACACACACAACACACACACACAAACAAACACATACACACGGGCAAACGTGGCGTGCACGTGTACACACATGGGAAGTAGCCCATTCAGTCTCTATTTGCTGTTACTTCTGTTCCTGGCAGTATCTGTTTAACCATGACCTAACCGAAAGGGAAGAGCCAGAATCCATTTGAGTTTGATAGATGACTGTGCTTTCTGAACTCCCTTCTAGTTTCAAAATAGTCGTTTGGTCTATCCTTTCAGCTCAATCTATACACAACTCGTAAGATGTAACAAACTTAAAAATAGTTCATCTCTGTTCTAATCTGAGTCTGTGTGCAGCATTCACAAGGAAAGAAAAAGAAACTTTAAGCCCACAATCCCATGCTACCCCCACCGTCCCATCCCCCAATACAGATCCAAGATGCCGGGAGAGCAAGGACGGTTACTCTTGCAAAGTAACTCAGGGGTCAGGTCAGTACTCAAGTATGTCATGAGAGAGAGACGGCCAGACAATCAGACAGACAGACAGCCAGACAGACAGACAGAGAATATACTATGTTGTCAGAGCTCTCAAAAAGTGGGTCAATCACTGCCTGCCTTATCAGGCCACTCCAATTCCTTGTCCAGTATCGAGCGCGGTGCAGCCCACTGTTATTTGCATGTCGGTACTGAAGAAAAGGGGACGGGACGGGGAGCAGTGGGAGGGAGAATTTCTGGGCAGTGGAGTGATGAGGCCACACCATTCATCATCGGATGCATGAATGCTAAGGCTCGTTCCTCCATTGATTAGGACCAGCAGAGCTGACCTTCAAACACAGGGAAACTTGCTGAACAAACTCTTTTAGAGGGGGTTCTTTCAGTTTTGACTGAGCAGCTGTGGTGATGACCTCACTGTATTGCACTCAGAGTTATACAAGTTTACCAAAAAGAGTGGCAGGTTTGGCTCTGTCTGGACTATGGATGGTAGAATCGACATTGGTGAAGAATTACCAGTGGGTGCAGTGGAAAATGAAAAGGAAAAGTCTCCTTTGATTAGAAACGTGGTTGACCTTTTATTTTCTTTATGTCGGGTTCAGTTATGACATCTGATAAATGTCTGTGGCTTCTTTTGAGAACTGAGCCATGGCCGACTATGTGGACTAGATGACATTTAGGTTTCTCCACAGCATCTCTGCATACACTCCCAACTCCCCCGCTTTTTGGTATTAATGCACAATGTAAGCTATGTCGCCGATGGTTGGCCAGATTGTGTGTCCTACAGCAGTGATTTTCTCTGATATTCTCATTATTTTCCTTCAGATTCTTTCAGTTTATAAAATGAATTTGAATTTCTTTTTCAGGTTCTATTTTTATTTCCGTTTTTATTGATGGTTGGGGAGGGAACAAATGGTGTGATAATACTGGAAAACAAAATGATATAGATGATGAAGCCTGATGTGTCCTCATAGATCATGAAAATTGAATGGCACTGTAACAGAGGGGAAAATAACAAACCAAGTTTTGATGATAAGAAGAGGAGAAAAGACAAAAACAAAACGCAGTGAGTTAGAAAATGTCTAAGGATATTTACACTACCAAGGAAGAAAAGTGTACTACTGTAGCTACGAACAGGAATACAATATCACAAAGACAGCGTTGTGACAGATAAGACGAAACAGTACTGCCGAGGTGTAAGAAACAGATAATGTCATGGAGATAAAACAAAGGTTAATGTTGAAGGGTGGAAGAAAATAGGTAATGATGTGAACATGGTAGAAAAACCAGAGGGAAAGATTGGTCCAACCAGTAATGTTTAGTGAAGTAGCCAAGTTTGTGTTGAATATTTTGCATAATGGGTTGGCCTCATTCATCATGCACCTGCTTGTGAAGCTCTGTACGTTGCTGGCAACGCTGTTAGAATCTCCAAGTCTTACTGATGTAATTATCGCTTATCTTTTGTTTGGTTTTCTGCAAGTGTAGCCTGATCACTCAGCTACCTTCCTATAGTTAATGGACAGAGTGAGAGGGAGAGAGAGAGAGAGACAGAGACAGAGACAGAGAGAGAGACAGAGAGAGAGATAGACAGACAGACAGACCATCAGACAGACAGACAGCCAGACAGAGCATGCGTGTGTATGATATGCACGCGCACGTGTGTGTGTGTGTGTGTGTTTGTGGTGTGTGTGTGTGTGTGTGTGTGTGTGGTGTGTGTGTGGTGTGTGTTCATAATATGCCAGTGGTGAAATAACACATGTGCAGACGTAATGCTGATTTTTCTTTTCTTTTTTTTTGTGTGTGTTTGTTTTGATGTTAATCTTAAGTCTGATCACTGCTCAATATGTCATCGAGAAGAGAGAGAGAGAAGAGAGAGAGAGAGAGAGAGAGAGAGAGAGAGAGAGAGAGAGAAGAGAGAGAGAGAGAGATTCTACGCCAAGGTTGTACGAGCATTCCAACCGATCTTCAGAATTAAGCAGTCACCGCCTACCTTATCAAACCACTTCAATTCCTTCCCCAGCATC
>CM065722.1:18150077-18175077 GCA_033310375.1 Conus canariensis
ATTATGGAACCGATATTAACGACATGAGGTGGACAGACGTAGAGTATTGATACTCCCGCCGCTCAATATTCCTCTGCATTATACTCCCCTCACATGTGGCGCTTGATACTCTCCCTGCTTGATAGTCCCCTTTTCCAACTTCCCCCTTGCTCGACTCTCCCCTGCACAATATTCCCCCTGCTTAATATTCCCCTACCGATAACACAAAGAAGTGATCTAGGGAAAGGAGGTACGAAAGGAAATCTTTCCTATACCACAGCTAAAGACCACGAGCTCGCGCGCGCACACACACACACACGCACACGCACACACGCACGCACGCACGCACGCACGCACGCACGCACACACACACACACACACACACACACACACACACACAGAGAAACTAAGACTCACATGCCATAGACAAGCAGGGGCAATATTGGGCAGGTGGATTAAGGAACAGGGTGAGTATTGAGCAGGGGGAGTTTCAAGCAGGGGATTTATCGACAAAGGGAATTATTTCCAGCGGATTGCCAGGTGGAACATGGCCAGAGGACGACCCATTAAATATTGGTGCAGAGTTTTCTTTTCTGCGGATCCCGGTCAGACGATGAATTAGGATACTCACATCACGATTTCACAGTAATGACTAAACTTGTTTTAACGATCTTGGTGTACATATGAACTATGGCCCATTGACGACCCCATTGAACGTTGGTGCGGATTTGTGATGCGGTTCAGACTT
This sequence comes from Conus canariensis, assembly GCA_033310375.1. Classification (NCBI taxonomy): domain Eukaryota; kingdom Metazoa; phylum Mollusca; class Gastropoda; order Neogastropoda; family Conidae; genus Conus; species Conus canariensis. Next base: position 18,150,805 of record CM065722.1, read on the forward strand.
CAAAGTCTACATCCATCTTCTGTTCTGCAAGACTACTCAGAAATAATCGGCTGGATCACAACCAAAGTTATTGGACTGATGAAATGCGGTTCAAAGACGAATTCGGTTAATTTTTAGTGCAGATCTAGATCAAAGCGCAGATGGAGAATACATACAGCAGTAGCAGGCAGGAACTACTGAACCAGTTTCCACGAACATTGCCGGAAAGTTCAAACGTGGCCAGAGGATGAAGTCATTCCATTTTGGTACCGGTACAGGTCAACGGGGCCAGGTCTGAACCATGGATTGCCTTATCAGTTATTGATGTGTTTATTTCACAAAGTTTCAACCATCAATCAAAATAGAATAATTATGTTATAAATTCTGCACGCTCGTCACCCCAGCCAAGTCCCAAATGTGAGAAGGGGTGTGGTAGGGAGAAGGGGGGGTTGGGAAGGGTGGGTTAGGGAGAAGGGGGTCAAAACGAAGGGCCCAAGTAGGGAGATGGCAGGAACTGGAGCACGGGGGAGGTTAGAGACAGAGGGGGGGGGGGGAGGGGGGGTAATTATAAAATAACGTGAAAATAATGAGGATCACACTTTTCATTCCCAATAATTCATTCTTGCGCACAGAGAGAGAGAGAGAGAGAAGAGAGAGAGAGAGAGAGAGAGAGAGAGAGAGAGAGAGAGAACAAGGCATATAGCGTGAAAGTTGCACATCCATACGCATTCACCGACCATAAAATCATTAAAGGTCTGATCATAGCTTAAATTATGCAGCTAGATCGGTGGTGATTGATGATTTGTTAAATAAGGGTAGACGTTGACGGCTGTCAGTTTATCAACGACAAAATTGACACCAAAAACTTCGACCGTATGAACACCCCACCCCCCTCACACACCCCACCCCCCGGCCTTCAGCCCATCTCACCGCTTCCTCTCTGTACCTCACCACCATCCGCCCTCTCCACCCCCATCCCCATCCTATGGCAAATTCAGATTTACTTGATTTACTCTTTCTTTTTTTTTTCCTCCTTATATTCAGAAGATTAATCATTTCTCCGCTCCTCCCTACCTCCTCTGTGTACCTCCGAAGAAGCGCTTCATCTCCACCTTCCTCCTCCACCCCCCTCTCTGTCTCTGTCGCTCTGTCTGTCTGTCTTTCTCTGTCTCCCTCTCTGTCTCTCTCCCTGTCTCTCTCAAACACACATCACACACACACACACACACACACACACACACACACACACACACACACACACACACCACACACACACACACACACCACCACCACCACCACCACACCACCACCACCACCACACACACCACACACCACACACCACACACACAACACACACACACACACACACACACACACACACGCACGCACGCACGCACGCACGCACGCACGCACCCACGCACGCACGCACGCACACACACACATCATTGAGAGTACCACATGCGCATGAGATCTTAATGGGTACAACATAAATATTTCTCAGCATACAATCTGAAGGAAAATAAAGTACAGCACACCACACACACACACACACACACACACACACACACACACACACACACACACACACACACACACACCACACAGAAAGAGAGAGAGAGAGAGACAGACAGACAGACAGAGAAGAGAGACAGACAGAGAGAGAGAGACAGAGAAGAGACAGAGAGAGACAGAGAGAGAGAAGAGACAGAGAGAGAGAGACAGAGAGAGAGAGAGACAGAGACAGAGAGAGAGACAGAGAGAGAGACAGAGAGAGAGAGAACAGAGAGAGAGAGACAGAGAGAGAGAGAGAATGAAAACAATAATGAAAAAAAGTTAAAGAACAAGAAAAGTAAAAAAAAAAAACCCGAAAGAATAGAAGTAGAAATAAAAGTAAGAAAGGCCCGTATACTGTAAGAAGAAATATATGCAACCTCACGCACGTGTACAGGCAGATGAACAACCAGGGTACAGTCTTTATTCACCATGCAATAGAATTATTTGTGTGACTGGAAAATGGATACTAGTTACAGTAACAGGAAAGATATGCAAACCCACGCAAGCGTACAAACTAGCTAACAAACACGACACTCAGTCTGTATTCCACATCGAACAGAATTATTTCTCTGATCTGAACTCGGACATTATTTTACAAACAAAAGAAACAAGCGAGGTGGATTGAAGCAGGGAGAGAGGGGAATTCCTTCGAATCAAGTCGTCGATGTCAATTTCACCGAGAAGAAACTGACACCCGCCGAACTCGCTCCTTCAAACAGTCATAAATCACCGGACATAATCGATATCATCACGCAGCTGTCAGAAAAATTAAAGGCAGCCATGGTTCTAGGAATATGCATCAGCATGTGTTCTTTCAACCCTCCTTCTTTCACCCTCTTACGTCCCCGTCTTCTCTCTCTCTCTCTCTCTCTCTCTCTCTCTCTCTCTCTCTCCCACACACACACACACACACACACACACACACACACACACACACACACACACACACACACACACACACACACACACACATAAAGGACTCACACACGGACGCTCGTGCACCCATCCCCACCTCACTACAGAGAGAGAGAGAGAGAGAGAGAGAGAAGAGAGAGAGAGAGAGAGAGAGAGAGATGCATTTCTTTCTTTGATGTCCAGCTCTCCAGAGCGTTCAAGAGAAGCTAATGAAGGGCAAATATTACAGACAGCCGCGTGTGTTTAGGACTTGCAATGGTACCGGGCGCTTGGCGCGGTGTGCAGCGTCTCCGGACGGCGCACTCGGAAACCGTGAGTTCAATTCCAGTCAGAGCCATTTATTTGTGGACTTATTCTGCCTCGACCGGTTCCTGCCCAGATCTGAGTTGATGTGGAATCAACTGGGGAGACTGAAGTCCACGGTGGAGTGTCATCCTCTGTACAGATGCGTCTTTGAGAGTCTGGCTCAAAGTCTCCTGGCCAACAATGCAGGTGTCTGCAACTGTCGGGCTTGGTTGTCGCCCGGATATTCTATGAAAGGAAAGTCGAGTACAGCCCTCTCATGTCGTTTCTCGCTGGAATCGAAGTCCATAGCATCATCATCATCATCATTATCATCATCATCATCATCATCATCATCATCATCATCATCATCACCATCATCATCATCATCATTATCGTCATTATTATTATCATCATCATCATCATCATCATCATCATCATCATCATCATCCTTATCATGAGGCCATACAGATCAGCATTTTGAAAAAAATAGTATCTCTGGCCCCTTCACGTCTTGCTGTCGTGGTGACCTCAGCTTTTATATCCTCTCCACACTTATGCTCTTTTCTTTTGTTTGTTTGTTTTTTCTTTTTCTTTTTTTTTTTTTTTGGTCTGCTGTCCCATCTTCTGTTCAATCTCAGTGGCATTGCACCCACGCCCCTCATTCCGACACCCCGTCCACAGCCACAGTCCAGCCCGTCCCGCCGCAGCCCCGGCACCGGCAATCCACGGGCAACTATCAATGTCAAGTCGTTAGGAGGCGACCCACCGGAGGTGACACTGCACACTGCACCGCGCGCTATGCTCTAGGTGAGTTCCATTTGAGGTTGTCGGTATCAGCAACTCCATGAGAACTTTGAGGTCGTCGGTCTCAACAACTCCATGAGAACTGTGGTTGGAAGGATATGGCGGCGTCCTCCAGAACGGACGGCTCACTCAGGCTGCCACGCGACTAAGTAGTTGTCACTTACAGGGTGGTTAGTAAGGGATGTCCTGCGCAAGCTGGCTCACAACAGTGCAGTGTCTCCGCTCATGGGCTGTCTTATGACGGCTTGATATTGACTGCACCCTGTGCATTTTCCGGTGCCAGAGCTGCGACTGGACAAACCCAGGATTCAGCTGTGAACGGGAAGCTGAACAGAGTGGCATGGAGATAATGCTGGAGTAGCACACGGAAAATGAGGCAGCAAAACAAAACCAGAACAAAAGAAGAAAAAAAAAATGATGTGCCATGTTGGTTAATTAATTAGGAGATCACCCCCCTAAACGCATCTTTTAGGTACACAACATTCAACCCTACGGTACCAGTCCGTCCATTAAAATCCATAGCACATTCAACTCAAAGCATGAGGGTAGGACATGAAATATCACATGACTTTAGGCGTGTTGTTTTAGTTTAACGATGATGAAAAGGAATCAAGATTGAAATTATGCTCTGAGTTCCTTAACACATCACAGTGTTGTACTCTAAGCTTTCATAACGTATCCCAGCGCCAAGCAGGGTCGAGAGATACAGACAGTTGCAGTGTTGGTCAGGATATTTGGACAACACTTTTTTATTATTATTATTATTATATTGGGTATTTATATAGCGCCTATCCTCGGTCACAGACCAAGCTCTAAGCGCTTTACAATAAACACACTACCTCACTCACTCAACGGGCTGCCTACCCAGGTAGAGCCGGCCGAAGAGCAGCCTACTGGCGCTCATTCAGTCGTTTCCCGTACCATTCAAATATCAATCACTCATTTTCATTTATCTCATTTATTCCTCCAGTTTCTCACATAGGATGCATGAGATGTTTATACGTGTCCTCCATTTCTACCGGTACACGATGGCACACGCTAACAGTAAGTGACAATTTTTGTGGCTTGGTAAGAAATACCAGGCAGCTATCTTCAATCTACATCAATTTTGCCAGGGCAGCGGGGAACCCCCCTGCTCTTTTCGATTTTCAACTGCCGTGGGTTCTTTAACGTGTGCAGGGGGCCAGGAAGGCACACGGGTCTGACTCGCTTATAGTCCTCATCCGATGGACTTACAAACAAATCCATTAAATGGATGAAACTCGACTTTTTGATTCCACTCTTCCCAGTTCTGCCGACAGCATACTAAGCTCTAGAGGGTGAGAGAATCCTACAAATAAATGGTACTCTGGGAATTGAACACACGACCTTCCAACCAGCAAATCGCTAACCACTGCAGCACAGCGGCAGGTCTTCTCTCCCTTCAAGCTCTCTGTGCGCCTGCCGGACAAGTAAACAGCTGCACTACGTGCCCCAACAAAATGCCAGTGAGGGGTCCTGATGTTTGTGGTCAAAGTTAAAAGGTTTTTTTTCCGTGTCTTTCTTCTTCTTCTTCTTCTTCTTCTTCTTCTTCTTCTTCTTCTTCTTCTTCTTCTTCTTGTTCTTCTTGTTCTTGTTCTTCTTCTTGTTCTTGTTCTTCTTCTTGTTCTTGTTCTTGTTGTTGTTCTTCTTCTTGTTCTTCTTCTTGTTCTTGTTCTTGTTCTTGTTCTTGTTCTTCTTCTCTCCTCTTTCTTTTCTTCTTCTTTCTTCTCTTCTTCTTCTTCTTTCTTCTTCTTCTTCTTCTTCTTCTTCTTCTTCTTCTTCTTCTTCTTCTTCTTTCTTCTTCTTCTTCTCCTCCTCCTCCTCCTCTTCCTCCTTCTTCTCCTCCTTCTTCTCCTTCTGCTCGTGTTTCTGTTCTCCTCCTCCTCCTCCTCCTCCGCCTCCTCCTCCTCCGTCTCCTCCTCCTCCCCCTCCTCCTCCTCTTTCTTGTTCTTCCTTCTTCATTATCGTCATCACCTCCTTCTGGGAATATTTCATGTCAGTGACAGTTTTGTTTCTTAACGTTTATTCTTTATGATCATATCCGACGAGGTATTGAAAAAGCGCTCAGAGGAAAGCCGGCAGATAAGTGCCAACACTAAAAATCGAACGCGCTATTCATGCCATGCGTGAAAGCGAATCGGGTAGAGCAAAACAACAAATAATGAAGAAGTACAGTAATGTTGCTCCTATTGTTCAGTGACTTAAACCAATGGTGCCCCCATTCGCCTAGCACATGCATAGGCAGCAGACAAAAGACACCCGGTGTCGTATAATATCAAGGAACGGTGATATCTGGGAACGCAATCCCAGATTTCCTGAACTTTTCCAATCGTGAAATCTGGGAACTGGTGTGAAATTAATGAAAAAAAAGTGACAAGAAGGCCAAAGATCTCAATTGCACCTAAATAAATTGTTTCCTACCTTATCTCGAAAATCCATTCTTTTTTCGTCTTCTTTCTGCCCTTCTGAGCTCTGAAAGACCACGTTCCCAGATATCACGGGCCTTCCCAGATATCACAGTACATTTTGGGAACGCGTTCCCCAAAACATCTGTGGTATCTGGGAAGCCTTCCCAGATATCACGTTCCCAGATTTCACGCGACACCGGGAGTAACAATTAAAAAGTGTCACTGGCTGGGAACGTTTTGAAAGGGAAAAAAAACGTCTTTTGTTCTTTAGATACTTTATGTTATCAACAGTTGTTGTACAATGAGAGAAAATATATCTAAGCATCACACATGAATAAAGAAAAGGGGTAAGGAGGGGGGGGGGGGAAGGGGAGGAAGTAAGACTATTGAGAAACAAGAATCTGTACCAGTACAATTTGAAAAAGAGGATTTACCCGCCGTCTGTTACATTTTGCGCGGTTGTTACAATTTGCGCTGTCACACCCGTCTCTCTCCTTCTCCTGTCCACCTGTGCTGAATGTCTCTGACCTCCTCAGAAGTCCATGTTCTCCCGTGTGCCTTTCGTAATGGTTGTTCGTGTACTTAGTCCGCGTCACTTGGTTTTGAGCGTATTCGTAGGAAGATATTGTGCTCCTGACGTGTTCCCCTGTTTAACTGATCCAAGAGCTATGTTGTCAATGGGCGTTTTCTGCAAAGGATGCAATATACATGGCAGTGCCATTCGTTGAATATCTGTTTGGTTTAATTGCCGTAAAGGCCGATATCTTTGTTAACCCTCCTGCAGATGATACAATATACATGGCAGTACCATTCGTTGAATATCTGTTTGGTTTAATTGTCGTAAAGGCCGATATCTTTGTTACCTTCCTGCAGAGGATGCAATATACATGGCAGTGCCATTCGTTGAATATCTGTTTGGTTTAATTGCCGTAAAGGCCGATATCTTTGTTACCTTTCTTTTGAAGATGGTAGATTCTGAAGAGACTCGTACGTGGGTTGTTTATATCTGGTTTGATTTGGTTTGCATTGGTTGGTTGGTTTGTTGTTGTTGTTGTTGTTGTTTTATTTGGTTGTTGTTGTTGTTGCTTTCTGTAATATATCTATTTTCTACGTGATCCCATGCTAGTTGTTGTAGTTGTTGGTGCTTACAAGATACAATTTGTTCTGTAGTTATGAAGGAAAAGCAACAACCAGAGAGAGAGAGAGAGAGAGAGAGAGAGAGAGAGAGAGAGAGAGAGAGAGAGAGAGAGAGAGAGAGAGAGAGAGAGAGAGAGAGAGAGAGAGAAGGGACGGAGGGCAGTTGGTATGGCCTTCGCCGTGCAAATGTAGTGATATAAGAAGAACAAATAGAAGAAAGCAACCCCATGGCAATGACAACACCCATCTACAGGACGTAATAATGGCCACAGAAATGAGGCGGGTCGATGATGGGACAATGTGATTGTAATTATCAAGATAGGCAGACATTGTGATTCTAGCAATCCAAAAAAGCGGGGGTTTAATGACTGCCAGATCATAAGAAGACCTTTGTTGACTGTCTTTCGTAGGTATGTTTATAATCATCATCATCATCATCATCATCATCATCATCATCATCATCATCATCATCATCACAATCCATCTCTTCCTCCCCTCTCCTCCTCTTTCTTCTCCTCCTCCTCCTCCTCCTTGTCCTGCTCCTCTTCATCATCATCATTACCATCATCATCATCATCGTCATCATCATCATCATCATCATCATTATCATCATCAGCATCAGCATCAGCATCATCATCATCATCATCATCATCATCATCACCACCACCATCATCATTATCATCACCATCATCATCATTATCATTTTCATACTTCCCTATTGTTGTTGTTTGTAAGCAAAGATCTTGTTGCTACTACTAGTAATGATAATAACAATAATACTGACAACATCAGCACACAGGCTGAGAAAGCGACTCAGTATTAAGAACTATCATTTTTATCCAAACTTCGCTCAGACCATGTCCACTCGACCCTCCCGCTTTATCGCATGTCTGCCTCCCACACCCCATCCCCATCCCTTCTGTCTGTTTCCCACTCTCTGATCAGCATGGCAGCCAAACACAATGACAGGGTGTTGGGGGGGGGGGGGGGGGGGGGGGGGGGCTGCTTGAAACTTGTGATCTTTGAAAACAGATTTTACACATTTTGTCTGTGCATCTTTTGCGTGTTTTTGTGGAGGTTTTTTTCTTTATATTTTTCTTCTTACAGTGGAAGAAAAGGGGATGGATCTACCAGCAATATTAATTTCCGGAAAAGACCTGTCCGTATCACACTGAGGGATACTCAGGTATTTATTTCAGCTGGGTTATGGTATTAAACAAAACTGATTTACATAAAAAACATTAAAAAAAAAGTTTCATAAATAGTTAGCTTATACTACACTGAAGATACTAACAGAGAAGAAGAAGAGTTATTTCATTTCTACAAGCCAGTAAAATGCGACATTTATATCTAACAAGAACAAAAAGAAGTATATGTCCATCAGAGCTCACGACCAAACTGTCAATCACATGCTTTCATCTTTTCCACGGCCATCGAATGACAATAAAGACAAAATAACACGGTGCAGTCTGTATCGCTTTCTCTTGACCCGTCTTATTCCTGCATGCCCCCCCCCCCCCTCTCCCACCTCCCTTCTCTCCCTTCTACCGTTTCTGTGTCCCCTCCCCGTATCCTCTGTGTACCCCGCTCCTGGGATTGTATACGGTGCAAACAAAAAGAAGGAAATGAAACTGTCCATGAAGAGGCTTCCATTCTCTATATGCTATCCCCCCCCCCCCCCCTCTGCTCTCCGAACCCCCTCCCCGCTACTCACTCTCGGCCCTCCCCCCTTCACCCACCCCCCACCCCCTTTTACCTCCAATCCCTTCAGCTAACAATCTCACCAATCTGAAATATAGGAATTCAATGTTTTCCTTCTTCTTCTTCTTCTTCTTTTTTGAGATTTCTTTGAGAGGCGTCTATATCAAACATTTGGATATAAGCTCCCTTTAAATAGGGATAGCTGAGAGTGTTTGTAATATGAGCAAAAAAAGGATTTTTTTAAAAGCTTTCTTCCATGAAAAAAATTCATTTTGTGTCGTGTGATCAAGCATGTGGTCTTCGTTTTGTCGAAGGGAAAGGGTTTGGTGGTTTAGGAGGTTGAAGGTATGAATTCTAAGTGATGGTGAACAATATTCTGACTTCAGAAGAGACAACAATAACTGTTGTTGTTGTTGACATATTTTGACTTTCAGCGATTGCTTTTGTATCTCATAGTTTGACCTCCCACGATTTCATCTCAAACCTTAAATATTTGTGGGCTGGAATAGCTAAATTCGAACAGCACCGAACTTGTGATCCTGGTGATCCCGGGGTTGTGGGTTTAAATCTGCTCTGGGCTGTTTAAGTGTAGGGAGGGGGGGGGGATTTTCGATCTGAATTGATATTGGTTCTGACTCTATTTTCTTCAAAATTCTTCGAATGAGACTAAAAACGGAGGTTCCATGTATGAACGCATGCATAAAAACTGCGCACACGCCAAATCCCATCATCAGCTTTCTGTAGAGGACAGTTTGATCTTTGGTATGAATGATACATATTCACATGTCAATGCATCCTCCGTAAAATCGAAAACAAATGCGCAAGAGTGTGACTGATTTTTGACTGACTGACTGAACGGGAAACGAGTGGTTAGCTTCAGTAGGCAGCTCTTTGGCTCTAACCAGGTGGGCGGCCCGGTGTGTTAACATGAGCATGGATTCAAGAGCGTTTAGAGCTAGGCGTCTAAGCGAAGACAGGTGCTATATGATGATGGTGATGATGATGATGATGATGGTGATGATGATGATGATGATGATGATGATGATGATGATGATGACAAAATTGAAAAAATAATGATAACAATAACAATGATATGATAATGACGATGTTGATGACGATGATAATAATAATAATGATAAAAATAATAATGATAGTAATTACAATAATACTAACTATGATAATAAAGATGATGATGATGATAATGAGAAGAAGAAGAAGAAGAAGTTGCAAGGAAATTCAATTCGTTGAATTTTTTTTTCTCGCAGGGGGGGGGGGGGGGTCAATATTTTTTACTACATTTATCAATGTATCGTCCTAGCTAACTGATATGGTTGGAAAGCGGTTGTTCCAAGTTTTCTCCCTGTGGACATGAGAGTAACGTTAAATTAAGAAAAATAATCTTTCTTTGTTCTATGCTATAGGTGAACCATTAATGGCAAAGGTGGAATACCTGATGAGTCTTGTATAGAAAACGAAATTCGACATAACTCAACAGCAAAAAAAAAGTTCAATAGACCATGTATCCTGACAGGAATATCTATAACTATACATGAAAGCCCCCCTCCCCCCCACCCCCAACTTCACTCTCAGATCCCTGCTCCCTCCCCCCCCCCCCCCCCCCCTCACCTCCTCTTCGCTTTCTTGGGCTTTAAATTGTTTGAATATTGTTCCATACTGCAGGTAAATATTCACATGCAACTGATACATATTTCAGTTGTTCCTCTCAGATGTGAATTTGGATTACTGTTCATTGTTGAAGAGAAAACAAAACCTTCTTTGTAAAGAGAGAGGGGAAAATACAACAAGAGTGGATGAGGAATCCATGAAGCCACGGTAGAAAATAACTACCGGATCCGTTTTCACGAAAATTGTGAGAAAGTTGATGTGTGACCCACAAAAGAAGCAATTCAGTTTCGGCGCCAATCTAGGTTACTAGAACCGTTCAATCCTAGGCCAAAATCTGCACCACGGGGTGCTTATGACTTATTTATACGTTTATTTCACAAATTTTAACCATCAATCAGAATGGAATACTTCATAACTTCTGCATGCTCATCAATCACCACAGCCAAGTATTTGATGACTTTTGGTGGGAATCAGGGCCAAAATGAAGGCCACAAGGAGGGAGGGAGGTGGTAGGACTTGGAGCACGTGTAGGGGAGACGGAGTCATGGTTGTCACAAAATCACGTGAAAACGAGGAAGGTCACGATTTTCATTCCATTAATTCTCTCATGTTCAGACGAACACAGAGAGAGAGAGAGAGAGAGAGAGAGAGAGAGAGAGAGAGAGAGAGAGAGAGGCGTTTAGCATGAAATTTGCACACTCATACATATTCACCACCCACACAAAGTCGTTGAAAGTTTGAAGGATTATATCATGGCTGTTAGATCGGTGGTGATTTACGGTTGTTAAACCAGGGTTAAGAGTTGTTGGCTGTCAGTTTATTAATGACAAAATTGACATTAAAAAAAAAACTTCAATAGCATGAACACCCCCCCCCCCCCAATCCTATCCCTACCCCCAGCCCACCCCATTTCATCTTCTCTGCACCTAACCATCCTGCACGCTCTCCAGCCCTCCAACACCACCACTGCCTGACTGCAGACTCAGATTTCTATCACTCTTTCCTACTTGTTCTGCCTTTGTTTTGAATGTGACTCACTTCTGCCTCCCTCATTCCTCCCTTCGCCGCCTCTCCTTTGTAGTTCTGAAGAGTTTTCCCTTCACCCTCCCCCTCTTTATCTCTCTCTCTCTCTCTCTCTCTCTCTCTTCTCTCTGTCTCTCTCTCTCTCTGTCTCTCTGTCTCTGTCTGTCTGTCTGTCTGTCTGTCTGTCTGTCTGTCTGTCTCTCTCTCTCTCTCTCTCTCTCTCTCTCTCTCTCTCTCTCTGAGAGACGCATACATAAACATACACACATACATGCACACACACAAGTCCACACAAAAACACGCACGCACACACACCACACACACACACACACACGCACGCGCGCACGCACGCACACGCGCGCGCACACACACACACGCGCACGCACGTACGCACACACACACACACACATACACACACACACACACACACACACACACACACACACACACACACACACACACACACACACACACACGCTAAGACCAGCGCAAATTTGTTAGGATACAGTTCTAAGAAACAGAAAATAGAGCGCTCACACACACACACGCACACACACACACACACACACACACACACACACACACACACCACACACACACACACACACACACACAGAGAGAGAGAGAGATGCACCAGAGAATGAGAAAGAATAAGATGAAGAAAAAGAACAAGAAGGAAAAAGAAAGATAAGTAGATGATGTTGAAAAAAGAAGCCCAATATACAGTAAGTAGAAACGTATGCAACCTACGTAAACGTACAAACGGGCATACAACCACAATACAGTCTTCATTCAACATCGAGGAGAATTATTTCTGTAATTTGAAAACGGACATTATTTGAGAAACAAAAGAAATAAGCGAGGTGGAATGAGACAGGCAGACAGGGGAATTCTTTCGATTCAAGCCGTTGATGCTAATTTCACCGAGAAGAAACTGACACCCGCCAAACTCGCTTCTTCAAACAGTCATAAATCACCCGACATAATCAATATCGTCATGCAGTTGTCAAAAATTAAAGGCATTAATGGTTCTAAGAATATGCACCGGCATGGATCTTTAACCCATCCCTCTCGCCTCTCTTAACTCCTATCCTCTCTTTCTCTCTCTCTTTCTCTCTTTCTGTCTCTCTCTTGTCACGCACACACACACACACATACACACACACGTGCCTGCGCACGCGCGCACACACACATACACACACATGGACGCACACACGCACGTGCGTGCACACACACACACACACACACACACACACACACACACACACACACACACACACACACACGCACGCACGCACGCACGACACGCACACACACACACACACACACACACACACACACACACACACACACACACACTCGAGCGCGCTCGCACACACCCTCATTCGCAGAGAGGAAAGCAGAGAGACAGAGAGAGACAGAGACACAGAGACAACGCAGAGAGAAAGAGAGACTGAGACAGACAGACAGACAGACAGACAGAGAAGAGAGAGAGAGAGAGAGAGAGAGAGAGAGAGAGAGAGAGAGAGCTACCATGCATTTTTTTCTTTGATGTCCAGCCCTCATGAACCATTGCTAATCAAGCACAGATGTCACAGACAGCCGTTTGTCTTTAAGATCTGTAGTGTCGCCAGCCGCCGTGGCGCAGTGTTGCGTCCGGGACTGGGAGACTGGGAGATCGTGGGTTCGATTCCCAGCAGAGCCCTTTGTTTGTGGGATGTGTCTGCCCTAACCAGCTCCTGTCCTCAGTTGAGTTTGCTCTGGGCTCAGCTTGGAAAATGTGAACCTCACAGTTGAGTTTCATCCACTTGATTGATGCGCCTTTGAGAGTGCTTCTCAAATGTTCCGACCAAGAATGCAAAGAAGAAGGAAATAAGAGTGGGAAAAGGTAGCACGCTGCGTGTGTTTGTTGAATCGAAATTGCCACTACGCATCACTGACACGAGGTACCAGCAGCTGAAGAGTGGTCTGCGCGGAACATGGCATGGGAAGATTTCTGTGAACTGCTGACGTTCGGGCTGAAACAGTACGCCTCTGGGTGCAGCTGTGGAGGTGGAGGAGGGGGAGGGGGGGGCGGGGTCAGAATGAACTGCCCTGGGTGTAAAATGGTTCTTAAGGGCACAGAAAAAAACCGACCCTACACATTGCTCTGTTTTAACTCCACCTATGCATACCAACCGCGTAGTAAGCCGTCAAGGCATGGAGAAAGAGTGGAGCGGACACTGGTCGATTGTCGAGCGTAGCAGCCTGAACCCTTGGCCTTTCAGACTCACCGTGATAATACCACGAGTGCAAAGTCACACTAGTGCTGCCTGAAAAAGCCAGTAAGGGACTGGGCTGGCTGTAGTGGAGGTCAAAGTCTTCATCCTGTGCCTCCACCTTTCTTCTTCTTCTTCTTCTTCTTCTTCTTCTTCTTCTTCTTCTTCTTCTTCTTCTTCTTCTTCTTCCTCGCTTCTTCTTCTTCCTCGCCTTCCTCCTCCTCCTCCTCCTTCTTCTTTCTTCTTCTTCTTCTTCTTCTTCTTCTTCTTCTTCTTCTTCTTCTTCTTCTTCTTCCTCCTCTCCTCCTCCTCTTCTTTTTTTAATAATTTTTTTTTAAATAGGCACACATAAAGAGAGTATTTCACTGGACAACAGCGACAATATTTACAAACATCAAACAAAGTCATGTAACATGTCACATAGTGTCCTCATAGATACATCATGACATTTAGAGAAAATACGTTACATAATCGTATTTCAGTCATATTGTTCCATTAGATTCCCAAGGTCGCGGACAACATGCCAAAAAAAAAGGGAATTATAGTCTATGCATTATTAACATAATTCTTGTATTAATGTTATGCATGGAAACCATTTTGTCCCGTATTCTGCATAATTCATCTCCATCGAGTACATATGTTTCTCAATTTTATGTCTGTAGCATAGTTCCTTTAGAAACATTATTAGGTTAGGTTTCATCTTATTGATTCTACATTTGTATATGAAATATTTTCCCATTAAAATGATTAAGTCTCGCATATCATCTGTTTTTGTTTTCTCATCAGTGCCAAACAATATAAGCTCTACATGAAATGACAATCTTTCACAGTGTGAGCACTTACTTTTTAGAATATTTTCAAGTTCTTTCCAGAAAGTATGTGCAAATTCACATTCCCACAAGTAGTGACCAATTGAATCTTTCTCTCTGTTACAGAAATTACACATGTCACTATCCACAACCTGCATTCTTTTCAAAATACTGTTAGTTACCAGAATTCTGTGACATACTTTAAGCTGGAACCATTTCAGTTTTATTGCTTTTATTTTCTTAATTCTTTTTAGTACGTCTGTCCAATTAATAGGTATATTAAGGCGCTGTTCCCATTTCGAAAAGAGCTGATGTTTAAAACTTCTTCTTCTCCTCCTCCTCCTCCTTCTCCTCCTCCTCCTCCTCTTCCTCCCCCTCCCCCTCCTCTCTTCGCTCCTTTTCTTCTTCTTCTTCTTCTCTCTATTTCTTTCCTTTTCCCCCTTCCCTTTCACGTTGGCTGTCTCGTTTTTTTCATGTCCCCAATTGGTATCACTCACACACCGCATTCTTCTTCTTCTACTTCAGCATCCCCAAACAGAACCACACTCAGAATTGTGCCCTCTTAGCCCCAGCAGTCCATAAGGAGAAAACAATGGTAAGTTGTCCATGGGGCACACCACCAGAGGAGACACTGCACTGCCATTGAATCTCTTTTGGGGTGTTCGGAAATGCCTCTTCAGATCTAACGTATCAATACACCTACTGACGCCATTAACTGCTTCGTTATGGAGCCGGCGCGACGGAGGGTCCCCTTTCGGAAGGTGCCACCACCACGTCCATTCCATTCAGCGACAGTCTCTAAAAGCTTGCCGATACTGACCACTCAGACAACTCCACTACGGCGTGGTCGCAGAGATTGGAATGGAAACCAAGGTGAGCACGAGAGCAGGGCATAGAGGCCGCATATACTTTTGAAAAAAAATTAATGATGATCAATAGGAATGAAGATTATAGAGATGGTGCAGTGAGTTCCACTCTGGTGAGAGGCTGCATGGCAGTGTGGTGTTGTACGCTTTCATGACATATCCCTGCACCGATCGGAGGTGAGTTGATGATGACACTTGGGGTGTTGGTTAAGATTTTTTTTTGACCAACACACTCAGAGACGCATCCATTAAGTAGATGAAACCCAACTGTGTGATACCAGTTTCCCCCGTTTAGCCAAAAGCACACTCAGCTCTGGATACGAGCCAGACGGGGGAGGGAGGAAGGGAGAGGGGACTGGTGCAAAACATCCTACAAATAAATGCCCTTGGTGGGAATCGACCCCACGACCCCCTAGCCCTTATTTCCGCGATGCTAACCACTGCAGCACGGCGGCTGGACTTCTGTCCTTTCAAGCTCTCTGTGCGCCTGCCGGACAAGTAAACAGCTGCACCACGTGACCCAACAAAAGGTCAGTGAGGGGTCCTGATGCTTGTCGCCAAGGTTAAAAGGCTCTTTCTTATGTCTTCTTCTTCTTCTTCTTCTTCTTCTTTGTTCTGTCTGTCTGTCTGTCTGTCTGTCTGTCTGTCTGTCTGTCTGTCTCTCTCTCTCTCTCTCTCTCTCTCTCTCTCTCTCTCTCTCTCTCTCTCTCTCTCTCTGTGTGCTTTTTCCCAGTTCACCAAACGCATCCTTCCGTTAAACAACAGCACTGTGTGTTTTATGAGAAGGCCAGTGAGGCGGCCGGGTGGTCGACACATTCTCGTGACTTTTTTTTCCCTCTTTCCTCACACCCACCTCCCCCCGTCTTTGTCTTCTTCTTCTTCGTCGCCATCTTCTTCTTCCTCCTCCTCCTCCTCCTCTTCTTCTTCTTCTTCTGCTTCTCCTCCTCCTCCTCCTCCTCCTCCTCCTCCTCTCTTCTTCTTCTTCTTCTTCTTCTTCTCCTCCTCCTCCTCCTCCTCCTCCTCCTCCTCCTCCTCTCCTCCTCCTTCTTCTTCTTCTTTTCTTCTTCTTCTTCTTCTTCTTCTTCTTCTTCTTCTTCTCCTCCCTCTCTTGTTGTTGTTGTTGTTCTACTACTACTACTACTACTACTACTGCTACTGCTGCTGCTGCTTCTACTACTACTACTACTACTACTACTGCTGCTGCTACTACTACTACTTCTTCTTCTTCTTCTTCTTCTTCTTCTTCTTCTTCTTCTTCTTCATTGGAGTCGGCTTCTCCTCCTTTGAAGATTTATATTGCTGACGTTTGGATCTTAACATTTCTTCGTTATGTTCGCATCTGCCAAGCCAGAGGAAAGCTGCCAACACTAAACTGCAAATGCGTCATTCTTGCTTTGTATGGCTGTATTGATGCCGGTGAGGCGGGGAGAGATAAAAATGTAAATAATGAGAAAGTATAGTAATTCCGGATTCCATTAAAGAACAACGCCGTGTGGACTACCCATTCGCCTGGCACATACACAGGCAGCAGACAAGAGACATGCGGGAGCAGCATGAAAAGAGACTGCGCTAGCTTGGAATTTTTGTATTCCCAGTTCTAATAGAACAGGGAGTACTTTACAATGGGAACGCAGAAATGCTGTGTGTGTGTGTGTGTGTGTGTGTGTGTGTGTGTGTGTGTGTGTGTGTGTGTGTGTGTGTGTGTGTGTGTCCGTCCGTGGTCAAAATGTGTTCCACTCGCTCCAGGCAAAACTACTGGGCCGATCCTTCTGAAAATTTGTAGGTATGTTCATTATTGGTCACGGATGATGCCCGATGTTTTATTCTACCGTTATCGCCGTTACTAACGGTTATAACGGCCCATAACGATTTTTCTTCTTTATGGAAATCTCAGAAAGTACTTGGCCGATCTTTCTGAAAATTTGTAGGTATGTTCATTATGTGTCACAGATGATGGCCGATGTTTACCAGAATAGCCGTTTTATTACTAACGGCTATAACGGCTCAAAACGGTTTTTCCTCTTTATGGAATATCTCACGCGTATTCAAGATAAACGGGGAGTACGTTTATATGCTTTGCATCTTATTTCTTTTGTTCTGTAAGGTTTTTTTTTAATAGTAGTAGAGAACAATGTGAAGTAGATCCGAGCATCAAACATGAATTACAGAAAAGAAAAATGACACGGTGGAGATGAAAACCAAGCGAAGGGAGAAAACTGAGAAGGTAAGGTAAGGTAATGTTGAAAGGAGTATCAGTACTAGCACATGTTGAAACCTCTTCACATCTCAGTCTATGCTGGACGTGTTCGACCATGACAGGAGTCTGTGTTCCCCGAGTCCCCTTCTGAATTGTTATTTGCGCGGTTATTTCCTGTTACATGGGTATGACTGTCTAGTCAAGAGCCCTGGAAGGTGAGTGTGTGTGTGTGTGTGTTGGGGGGGGGAGGGGGGGGAGGAGGTATGATGAGTCCTTGAAAGGCTCAAACAAGGGAGAAAGAAACCAAGCCAACTGTTAAAGTCTGCAGATAACGGACCTTGTAAATGTAGGATCTGGTGTGCGGTTCATACTAACCCCGAAACTCTTCTGGCCTTTCCTGACAAACAGTATCAGCACAAGCACGGTGCACTCAGTGGAGGCCAGAGTTAACAAGCACGGTGCACTCAGTGGAGGCCAGAGTTAAGCACGGTGCACTCAGTGGAGGCCAGAGTTAACAAGCACGGTGCACTCAGTGGAGGCCACAGTTAACAAGCACGGTGCACTCAGTGGAGGCCACAGTTAACAAGCACGGTGCACTCAGTGGAGGCCACAGTTAACAAGCACGGTGCACTCAGTGGAGGCCACAGTTAACAAGCACGGTGCACTCAGTGGAGGCCACAGTTAACAAGCACGGTGCACTCAGTGGAGGCCACAGTTAACAAGCACGGTGCACTCAGTGGAGGCCACAGTTAACAAGCACGGTGCACTCAGTGGAGGCCACAGTTAACAAGCACACGAGGAAACGGCTTCATGTCCTACCCGCTCTCACTGACGTTGCGCTCAACTGCCCGCCAGCCACAATGGAAGCTACCTCTGAAATCCACCTAGGAGGTGTACACAGTGGGAAAACCGAGGTTACTGAACATGCCCGAGGACTTCAGAAATAAGATTGTGATATAAATCCAGCTCCACCTGATGGAACAATGGAATGTTCAGGAGGCTTTGGTCACTGCAATGGAAAGATTGGGGAAATAACATTGTGATATAAATCCAGCCCCAACTTAATGGAACAATGGAACGCTCAGGAGGCTGTGCTCACTGCAGTGGAAAGATCATGGAAATAACAGGACACATGCCAACTAACAAGCAGGGTCCTGGGTCAACAGAAATCAAGTCAGGATCGATTGCGAAAGGGAAAGCAAACAGAGACATTGAAACACAGGAGCTGAAGAAAGAAGAGGACGCCAAGAGAAACCAGAATGCGGTCCACCAAGGCCAGCAGGGGTCATAGACTGCGTGGGAATACGCATTCCAAAGAAGTCTCAGGGGAAATAACATTGACCATGTCACAAACCGTCAAGGTTTATTCATGTATCAAACGTTCAAACATTAATAAAGTCTGCATGCGAGAGTCCATTTAGAAATAGCACACAGACATTGCATGGTGAGCATGTGTTAGTATTTGATTTAACAAACAAAAAAGAAGAAGAAGAAAGACGGTGGGGGAACAATAGGAGGATGGAGGCCCCACCTCTTTGAAGAAAGAAAAAAAGATATGATGCTAGATCAACCTCATCCTCCGATCTGTACGCTACCTTCTGTCCTCGAATTCAAACGTGGTAAAATGGGGGAAACCATATTATCCTACAAGTTCACTCTCTCAGGGCAAACAAACAGTGGAACATGCACTGAATTCTTATAAGGCAGCGCTGACCCAGGGAACGTAACTGTATATGCTTATGGAGATCACACATGTGGTCAGCAATGCCAAAGGAAACATTACACCACCAGTAACCTCAGCGTCGAAGTTCTACGATGCAGGAGGCCAGAAACCATGGTCCGGAATGGCTGTGACATCAGAGGCATAGAAGTAGGGCTTAGTGGATGTGGGAGTGCACAACAGACCTTCGGGAATGGAAACAACTATCCAGAGATTATCTGGAAGAATGCCATAAGATCTTTTCCTCCCTTTAGGTTCATCAAAACAATTGTTTTTGATTTAGCTCACTGAGTCATATGAAAGCAGAATGGAGTAAGCTAACATCTACGAGACTAAGAAATGTACTAACATAACCAGCAGCTTCAGGGAATTTAGCTTACGAGCCAAAGTCCTCGCCATTGTGTTTGGAGCAAGGAAGGAGAGGGGAGGATAGAGTCTGCAGCAAGGAAGGCGAGGTGAGGGGGTTCATTAGCATATCAACCTATGATCTCATGAAAGAGCTCTCGATTTCCAATAAGAAGAGGACAAGAACCCTATAGACAATAGCAGAGGCCGCTAAACAGAGTTCCACTTGGATCTGATTGAGGAGGAACAAAAGTGAACTTCATGACGCTTGGATTTCCCAAGTTAGGTTTTCCATAGCGATGTGACTAAGACGTCTGTCTAAAAAGACAACACTTGAGACGCCCCCCTACCAAGGAGTCGCTGGTTCAAAACCCAGCAGCGCCAGAGGAAACCAGTCTGACGGCATAAGGGCGCGCGGGGGCATCTAAGAGTCATGACCTGGATGCAGCTCTGTCTCCTTAGCGTCTAGGACATTCAGGGCTATTCGAAACACTTGCCTAGGGGAGTTCTTGTCTGAAGACCCTCTGTTTCGTTTTCAGTAGACCTTCTTCCTAGCTAGTAAGATGTGTTTCTGAAGTGTTCCTATAATAATCGAGGTCTTATGTTGTGAATGGGCTTCTGTTTGAGAAGATATATTTATTGCCGCAACATTCGATGAATATCTGTTGTTAATTGCAATAAAAGACGGTATCATTTTTACACGTATTCTAAAGATTGTAGATTTTGTTCTAAAGATCGTAGATTCTTTATAAAATCCTAGTTGTTTTTTGTTGTTTTTTTCCTCGTAAGAAATCCGGTTTATGGTTCGCTCGATGACTCGCTAGTTGATATTGTTTGCACCTACGGAAAGCAGTTTTATAGCACTTATATTTTGGCTGGTATTTAATTGTGAACGAAAAACGAGAGAGAGAGAGAGAGAGAGAGAGAGAGAGAGAGAGAGAGAGAGAGAGAGAGAGAGAGAGAGAGAGAGAGAGAATAGATGTTTGGGACGGAAGGGAGGAGGCAGGGTCATGCCGTGCAAATGTTGTGATATAAGAATGACAAAATAAAGCAGTCTTGTGGCAATCAAAATGCCACTGTATTGAAAGTAATAATAGACACGGAAATGAAGGGGGATGGTGACTGGACAATATCAGCTTGATAATAAAGCCACCTGCACACGGCGATATTCCAACAATTCAAAACGCAGATGTCTGAACCATTGCCAGATCACAAGAAGACATTCATTGGCTTCATTTCCTATGTACGTTGTTATCGTCATTATTGGTATCATCATCATCATCATCATCATCATCATCATCATCATCATCATCATCATCATCTCATCTTCATCTTCATCATCATCATCATCATCATCATCATCATCATCATCATCACCATCATCATCTTCATCATCATCATCACCATCATAATCATCATCATTACTTTCATGATGTTTACTTTTGTTGTTGTTCCCACAGTTGTTGTGCTACTACTACTAATGATGATAACCACAATAATGATAATAATTATCAGGGTACAGTCTGAAAAAAACTGACTCAGTGTTATTAAAGCAGCATTTTAACCCACGTTCGCCCAGATCATAACCCCCCCCCCCACACACACACACACACACACACACCTCATTGAATCCCTCCCTCATCCCACCCCCACCCACAGCCCTTCTGTCTCTTCTTTCTCTGCATCTACAACACTACCAATAGCCGTACTGATGATCGGGAGTGTGGGGGAGAGAGAGGAAATGGGAGGGATGGAGGTGGGGTTAATGATTGTGCGATGTGTACAGATATCGTGTATGCCCAAAACTTCCTGAGGTGAAAACAACGCAGAAGGCGATGGGTTGTGTGGTAATGCAGCAGTCCGCCTGATATTAATTAAAGCAAATTACTGTCATTTAAAGCGCGTTCGTTTTTCGAAAGTTCGCTTCCGGCCTCAGTAGGGTACCGCAAATTGCTTGCGCTTACTTGCTGGCTGATGCAGGCAACCATTCGGATGTCATGTTGTTACCCAAGTCCTTTTAAAACCACAAAACATAAGCAGCATTTGTGTTCGGCCTTTAGTCTTGTTACTCATACTGAGACATTCCCCCACTCATTGTGAAACAAGACAGGCAGTTGTGATTACAACATGCCATTGCATGAGGGAGGGCAAAGGAGGGGGGATGGAGAAAGAGGGATGAAGAGGAGCATGAAGACAAAATGCCAACGAACTTTTCTGCAGGATGATTAGTATCAAAGTAAAGCTGCAGTTGAAATGTGTCAGCTTTTAGAGGTGATCATGAAATAGGACATAAAAAGAAAGCAATCAAAAATAAATAGATAAAAGCAGCAGCTGTCTCTGGTATGTTCATATCGTCACTTTGACCAGTCGATATTGTAGCTGTTCTTGATAAAATACCAGCTGACAAGCCCAGAAAGCTTTCATAGCTGTCAGCACTAGCCACCAGCAGGCAACATCACGTGTTCTGTCACTCCTAACAATAACTGATAACGAGTTCCTCCTCCGGCGCCGTTCCAGCTACGATGCCCTCAACTCACCTCTCCCCTTCCTTCCTTTTTCTCTCCATCTCCTCTCGCTCTCTTACTTACTTAGGCCCGTTGCTCGTGCCAGAGCATGGGCCGTCAACAACTGCCCGCCAACGACCACGGTCCTAGGCAATCTTTTCTAATTCTGATTTGCCCCAGCTGTAACCCATCTGCCTGGTGTCCGCCTTCAGGTCCCGCCTCCAGGTGTTTCTTGGTCTTCCTCGCTTTCTCGTGCCTTGGGATTTTCCAGGTCAGATCTTTTCTGGTAGTGTTGTCCAGGGGGCTTTCGGAGGGTGTGACCTATCCTCCACCATCTTCGTTTACGGATGTCTTGCTCTACTGGCAGTTGGTTACTTCTTTCCCACGGCTCTTTGTCGCTGATTGTCTCTGGCCAGTGGATGTGGAGAATCTTTCGCAGGCAGCTGTTGATGAAGGTCTCGCCCTCTCCTTCCCATCTGCGTTTCCATTCGATGGTCCCGTACTTCCAACCCCTACCCCTACCCCTACATTCTTCTCTCTTGTCTTTTGTCCCTTTTCATTGATATCAACAGCATCTTTCTGGTCTCTTGACTTCGAGCAAATCTGCTCTCTCTCTCTCTCTCTCTCTCTCTCTCTCTCTCTCTCTCTCTCTCTCTTTGGTACCACAATTTTTTAAATATTTATGATAAACATGCACCTTTCAAAACCAAGCGTGTTAGAAGCAGCCCTCTGTTACCATGGCTATCAAAAGATGTACAGGACGCTATGAACCAAAGAGATCACCTTTTGTCTACGGGAGCGAAGAAAGAATTTGTAAATCAAAGAAATCATGTTAATTATGTAAAACGAGCAGCTAAGAAAAAGTACTTTCAAGAACTTGTTTCTTCTAATACCAATAGCAGAGCAATTTGGAATGCTATCTATCAGCTGACGAACAAAAACATCAGTAAAAATACATCTCATGAAGACCTGTGTCCCGAGAAACTTAATGACCATTTTTGTAATATTGCTAAGACAACAATAAAATTAGACAGATCTGTCCAAAACACTCTTACATTATTAAACGATTTCTGTGATTCAAAAGCCATATCCTCAGACTTAGACATCCCCTTAATGTCAGTCCATGATGTATATAATGCCCTGATCCGTCTAAAAGAAACATGTGCTCGTGGCTTAGACGGTATTGATGGCAACATCCTAAAACTTGCAGCTCCAATTATTTCTGATACACTGACCTACATCTTCAATTTATGTATATCTAAAAACCAATTTCCTAAATCTTTCAAAATTGCTAGGGTAAGACCCATCTATAAATCAGGTGACACCTCGGATCCTTGTAATTACAGACCAATTTCTATCCTGTCTGTGGTATCAAAACCTTTAGAGGATCATCTAAGAAGATGTATTCTTAACCATTTTGACAAATATAACTTATTTCACCCTAATCAGTCTGGTTTCAGGAAACATCACTCCTGCCACACTGCACTGACCAACCTAGTAGACAAATGGCTCTCAAATATCAATGAAAACAAAGTGACCGGTGTCCTTTTTATTGACTTTGCAAAAGCTTTTGATGTAATTGACCACACACTGCTTCTAAAAAAGTTAAAATTGTACCGTTTATCCAGTAATGCTCTAGAACTCATCTCTTCGTTTTTAAGCGACAGAAAACAAATTGTCTCAATTCATGAACGCCAGTCTTCTATCTTGCCTCTCAAACATGGTGTTCCTCAAGGCTCCGTCCTAGGACCCATACTTTTCTCAATATATATTAATGATCTCCCCCTGTTTCTCCCAGCGCTTTGTGATATGTTCGCTGATGACACTACTGTTCATACGTGTGATCGCAAAGGAGAAAAAGTATCTATATTATTACAGCAAAGTATTAACCAGCTAACCAAATGGTCTGAATTAAACCATATGTGTTTAAACCCTGTCAAAACCAAACATATGATCATAACCACAAGACAAAAACGTCAAACCCTTTCTTATACGAGCACACCCCTTTCTATCAATGGCATAACTATCGAAGAAACAGTCTGTCATAAAGTCTTAGGAGTAGTTATAGATAACAATCTGTCATGGTCAGAACATGTACGGTCTTTGTGCAAAACAGTTTCA
>CM065722.1:18180077-18182577 GCA_033310375.1 Conus canariensis
ACCAAGGAGTACACAACAGACTGGATCAACTTGGAAGTGGGTATTGCAATGGGCTGTGCAATTTCCCCAATACTGTTCGTGCTGGCAATGGAACTCATCTTGAAAGCAGCAACAAACAACGCGAGACAAACAGACCTTGGCGATGGATACAAGATGCCTCCTCTCAAGGCCTTCATGGATGACACTACAGTGATTTCATCCAGAGAAGACGAGACACGTCATGTGCTGGAGAGGCTGGACGACATAGTTGCCTCATCCAGAATGAAGTTCAAGCCAAAGAAATCACGGAGTCTCTCACTGAGGAAAGGAAAAGTGGCCGGATCTGTGGTCTTCAGTGTTGCCAACCAGGCCATTCCAACAGTCACAGAAGAACCAGTCAAGAGCCTTGGAAGATGGTATGATGATACGCTGAAAGACACACAAAGAGCAAAAGAAACCAAGCAGATGGCGGAGGAAGGCTTGGAGACCATTGACCAGTGTGGGCTCCCTGGCAAATACAAGGTCTGGTGTCTGCAGTTCATGCTGATACCAAAGCTGCTATGGCCTCTGATGATATACGACATCTGCACCAGCATAGTGGAGGCAATGGAAGCCAAAATCAACAAGTTCACAAGGAAATGGCTTGGTGTCCCACCCTGTCTGACTGACATAGCGCTGTACTGTCGCCAAGCAAAGCTGAAACTACCCCTGAAATCCATCCTGGAGGAATACAAAGCAGGGAAGATCAGACTTCAAAGCATGCTGGAGGACTCAGGAGACAAGGTGGTAGAAGCAATTAAGCCCCAGCTGAAGACAGGCAGAAAATGGAAAGTTCAAGAGGCGATGGATTCTGCAAAAGAAAGTCTCAAGATCAGAGAAATAACAGGACACACACAGACCAACAGACAGGGACTGGGGGTGACCAAAACTGAATGGTGGTCAAAGGCCAAAGGAAAAGCCAAAAGAGACATGATGATTCAGGAGATGAGAAAAGAAGAAGACCAAAAAAGACTCCAAAAAGCAGTCCAGCAGAGCCAGCAAGGGCAATGGACAACGTGGGAGAATGCACTCCAAAGAAGTCTCACTTGGAATGACATTTGGCACATGGCCCCTCTCAGGATCAGCTTCATTCTCAGATCTGCATATGACCTTCTGCCCTCAAATGCAAACCTGGTGAAGTGGGGGAAAACAGACGATCCTGCATGCCCCCTCTGCCATGAAAAACAAACAGTGGAGCATGTCCTAAGCTCATGTAAAGTAGCCCTGGCTCAAGGAAGGTACACATGGAGGCACAACCAAGTGCTCAAAGAAATTGTACAAGTAGTCTGGGCTAGTACCAACACCACAAAAGGGAAAATCAGGACTCCAAAAGCACCCGCAACATTCTTCACGGCAGGAGGCAGCAAATCATGGCCAAGAACAACAGTGCCACTCGAAACATGCAGGCAGAGTCTGCTGGACGGGGCAGATGACTGGGAGTGCACTGCAGACCTCCCAGAATGGAAGAGTCACCCAGAGATCATCAGCAAGAGTGGCATGAGACCAGACATAGTAGTCCACTCTAAGTCAACCAAGCAGCTGATCATGATCGAGCTCACGGTGCCATATGAGAACAGAATGGAGGCAGCTCAAATCTACAAGACTGAAAAGTATGCTGATCTGGCAAACAGCCTGAGGAGAGAAGGCTATCAGGTCAAAGTCCTCACTGCAGAAATTGGAGCTAGGGGGTTTGTAGGAACGTCTGCATACAGCCTCATGAAACAGCTCTCAGTTGCAGGGAAGGAAAAAACCAGAGCCCTGAAAGCAATGGCAGAAGCGGCAGAGAGGTGTTCAAGCTGGATCTGGTCAAGGAGGAACAAAAGTGAACTTCATAAGGCTTAATTTCCCTACAAATATCAGGTGTCCCTGTGGCTCAGTGGTTAAAGCGCGAGTCATTAAGTGGAAAATGAGCATGTCCAGAGGGTCATGGGTTCGAATCCCAGCCATGGCTCGTCCCAAGATGGGAAAAAAAGGGGCAGCAGAGGGACATCCGGAGTCATGAACCGGGTGTGGCCCAACCCCCCTAGAGTGTCAGGAGATAAGGGCCGAAACACTTGCTTGAAGGGGGCTTCTCTTCTGAGGACTCTCTGCTGCCACGCTCTCCACGAGTTTCTTTCTACATATATATATATATATATATATATATATATATATAGAGAGAGAGAGAGAGAGAGAGAGAGAGAGAGAGAGAGAGGTCACTTTTGTTAATACACTGAAAATGATAACGAAGGGGAAAAACAGTTGTTTAAATTCTACGACTCAGTAGATAGTAACTTTGAAATCTGACAAGAACAATACGAAGTAATGAATATATTCGTCAAACAATCTCGCTACAAAACTATGAGTCACAACCTTATTCTTTTCTACTATGATTTTACGTGGAGAAAGACAACAATAACCCTGTGCTGTTTGTATTGCTTTCTTGTAATTAACCCGTCTTCATCTGTCATTCCCCTGTCCCTTCTCTCTCCCTCCTCTTCTT
>CM065722.1:18205077-18212577 GCA_033310375.1 Conus canariensis
TTCCCATTGTAAAGTCCTCCCTGTTCTATAAGAACTGGGAGTACAAAAAGTGACGCTGAAAACGGCTTTGGCGACAGCATAGACACTGAATCTCATAACTGACCGCCTTAGTATCAATTTTGTCAAATCTCCTACGCTCCCGTTCACTAGTTGCTCAACAAGAACAAAAGTATGAATGACATGATCAGGGCTTGCCTCCTTCTTTATCTTGAATACAATCAGTGTTCATTGAGTAAGAAACGCGTGCGCGCATGCATGCACACACACACACATACACACACACACGCGCGCGCGCGCGCACGCACGCACGCACGCACGCACGCACGCACACACACACACACACACACACACACACACACACACACACACACACACACACAGTGTAGGCTATGCCATTTTGTCCTTTCCCCAATCCGACCCTCTCCCATTTTCTTGTCCCCTCTTCCTTTTCCCACGTGTCCACTATGTACCCCCCCTCCCCCCCCCCCCACCCCCCCCACCCCCCACCCCCGGCCCCCCTCCTGGAACTGTAGACTGTGCAAACCACAGCGAGGAAATGAAACTGAGCCAGAAGAGGCTCCCATTCTGCATCTGCTGCCTTTCCTCCCCTTCCCACACGCACACTCTCACCCCGTCCCTTCCAACCCGCTTAGGCCATCCACCTGAAAGACAAGAATGCAACGATCTTTGTCTTTTCAAAGATTTATTTTTACAAGGTATGTATGAAAGATGTTTGACATGCAGCTCTGTTTTAAGTAGGCGTAGCAAAGAACGTTTGCAGCATGAGCTGAAAGAAAGAAAGAAGAAAGAAAGAAAGAAGAAGAAGAAGAAGAAAGAAGAAGAAGAAGAAGAAGAAGAAGAAGAAAATCCAGTCGATGTCATATGATCAAAAATGTGAACTTCCGAAGTGTTCGTTTTCCAAAGTGGCGGGTTATATAGGCTGGATATAAGGTTGAAAAAGTGACGATGAAAAAGTCTTTGGCTACAACATAGACACTAAATTTCATAAATGAGCAAGCACTTGACATGTTGACCTCCTACGCTTCCTATCACTGACTGCGTAGGAACGCAAATTATTTCATCTCTGGTGGCGAGAATACTAGATTAAAATGGTGAGCCATATCTACCAATAGGGGTTCCTGATAATGAATCTTGCACAGATGACAAAGGTCAATTTAAGCCAAGGAACCAAATAACTACATAATTATGAAAGCCAGAATTCAATGGATTCTATGTGGTGATTTTTCGATGGTCCAGAATACGTATCACTGAACACCAACAAAGTGACTCGAGAGCAATGCAGTGTCTCCTCTGGTGGGTTGCCTCGAGATGATTTAACAATACAAACCAGTCCCTGACTAAGTCCTGGCTGATCAAACGACTTGGCACCACTACACCACCAGGACTTAACATCAAAGAATAATTTCTCTCCTCCTCCTCTTCCTCCTCTCCTCCTCTCTCTCTCTCTCTCTCTCTCTCTCTCTCTCTCTCTCTCTCTCTCTCTCTCTCTCTCTCTCTCTTCAACTTCACTTTCCTTTTTCCTTTCTCTTAACATATCTGATTTCTACTCGGCCCTGCAGCCACTTGCTTGAGTTTGCTATCACCATGGTTTATGTTCACCTTTCAATTTTTTTAACTGCTATGTTCTCATAGTTCTTTACCATTGAAAAAAGGGCTTAAGGCCCGAAACGTTTGGTCATTCTTATTCTTTTCCTTGGATTACCTTTTCCACCCTGTTTTTTCTCTTCTTTTTTTTTCATTGTATAATCCTGTGGTCAAATTCACCTTGTTGTTAGTCCCTGACGAGTGCCGGTGTTAAGGCTGAAACAGCATAGCCTGGGTGTGGCTGTATTCAGTCAGCAGAAATGAAGGGGAGGAGAGGGAGAGAGAGACAGACAGACAGACAGACACACAGACACACAGACAGACAGAGACAGAGACAGAGAGACATTGCGGAGAAGTCCACAAAAGAGATGACAGAGGGGCAAAAAAAAAATCATAAAAAAAAAAAAAGTTGGCATGATTATCCCCCATTCCTGGAATAACTTGCAGTCGCCTTGGCACTCAGAGTTCTGATAATGCGGACACAGATCGGTCCAAGTCCCACTGCTACAGACAAACGGATCACGCGTCACAGCCTTTATTTATTGTGGCTCCCTGAAAAGGCCAATCTATCTAAAGCTGTCCTTAACTGCTCCCATGAATATTTGGAAAAGAAAGCCTGGATTGATTTTTCCTTCGGGATACACGTTTTTGTGTCGTGTGTGTGTGTGTGTGTGTGTGTGTGTGTGTGTGTGTGTGTGTGTGTGTGTGTGGTGTGTGTGTGTGCGCGCGTGCGCGCGCGTGTGTGCGCGTGTTGTGTGTGTACATGTGTCTGTGTTTATGACAATCTGTGTGGTAGAGTGCGCACGCGTTTGCGCGTGCGAGTTTGTGTAAATATACTTTACATCTTGATATAGACAAGAATACGGATGCCATTATCAGAGCACGCGACTTAATAATGAATTCCATTGTTAATCTCAAGAATGATTATAGCACATGGAGTCACACACACACACACACACACACACACACACACACACACACACACACACACACACACACACACACACACACATACACACACACAGCGCTCCCATCCATCAATCCCTCCAACCTGAGACAAAGAAATTCAATGACCTTTCTCGTTTCTGAGAATCTTCTGACAGCCATATATATATGAAAGATGGACATGCAGCTCCGTTTATGCTGGAAAAGCTAAGAATGTTTGTAATAAAACAGTAAACAAACAAGCAAACACAGAAAGCGAAAAAAGATTTTCCTGCATGAAGAAAATCTTTTCGCAGCCATGTAATCAAGCATGTGAACTTCTGAGGTGTTGGTTTTGTTGAGGAAGGAATGGAGATGGGGTGGAGGAGGTTTGGAGTTGAGGAAGCTGGATGCAGGAAAATGATGCTCAAATGAAATGTCGCTGGCTTCAAGAGAGAACCTGAATCGTAGAAATGACCCCTTTTGCTGTTCAGACATTGTTTACCTCCTGCGATTCCGTTCAAATCTTCAGGTTTAATCTCCAAGATGTTTCTTTTGATTGATGATTTTTGTCCAATTTTTTGGCCACATTTTATTATGGCATTTTTTTCTCCATGTTTACTCACTTTTGCTGTCTGCCATGCAAAGCTGTATGTCGTGCCTTTCTCCCCAGGAGGTCGGATCACAACTACACAGAAAGGTGGTCAGTCTTTGTAAGAGACCCCGTGGGTAAACTATCAATGCCAGAGATGGGGTAACGGGCCAGTCTTGTAGTCGACAAAACAAATGGCTCAATAGTCTCATAATTATGCCGTCAGCATATTTGTACATCAACCCCCCCGTCTCCCCTCCCCACCCCCATTCTCCGTACTCCTTGTTCCCATTCCTACCTAAACAAGCACACACTCCCTCTGATCCCTCCCTGGTTTTTGTTTTGTTTTGTTTTGTTTTGTTTTTTTTTGTTTTATGTTTCCTTGGATCTTTTTTTAGCAACAAACAATTTCAAAATGGCGGGAGAACTGTTTTCCAGCATTTGTTGCCCTCCGCTGCTTCTGTGTCATTCATCATCATTATGCCCATCGCTCCCGGTGGAGCATAGGCCCTCGACGACCCTTCGCCATCGCACTCTGTTCTGGGCTGTTCTGGTCATTCCAGTCCAATTGGTCCCTTGTTGTTTCAGCTCCGTCTCAGTGTCTCGCCTCCAGCTTTTGCGAGGCCGGCCTCTCTTTCTCTTTCCCTGCGGGTTCCAGGTCAGGTGTGTGCATTGTAATTATTTAATGAGTCGGAAGGGAGCTAATAGTGCGGGGAAGGGGGAGGGAGTAAGTAAGGGAAGACAAACGTTGAAGAATGAACGCTGGCACTGCGATTAGTGAGTTATTATCGTCAGTGTAAGCGTTTACTAATGCATATACCGCTTATTACATAGAACAGGCGATCCGAAGACCACAGAAGTGACTTGATAGCAGTGCACTGTCTCCTCCGGTGGGTTACCTCGACTTGCCATTGAGTCGTCCCTTCTATTAGACTGCAGGTGCTGAGTCTGTGACAAGATAACCTGGATGTGTCCGTATACGGTTTTTCAGAATGAGGTGTCATGGTACGACAACCGGTTGGAAGACTGGACTCAGGAACAATATCAGCTTAGAACAAGATGCAAATCATACAAACGTACTCCCAGTTTATCTTGAATACGCGTGAGATATTCCATAAAGAGGAAAAACCATTTTGGGCCGTTATAGCCGTTAGTAACGGCTATTCTGGTAAACATCGAGCTTCATCCGTGACCCATAATGAACATACCTACAAATTTTCAGAAAGATCGGCCAAGTACTTTCTGAGATTTTCCATAAAGAAGAAAATTGTTATGGGCCGTTATAGCCGTTAGTGACGGCCATAACGGTAAAATAACACATCGGGCATAATCCATGACCCATAATAAACATACCTACAAATTTTCAGAAAGATCGGCCCAGTAGTTTTGTCTGCAGCGAGTGGAACACATTTTGACCACGGACGGCCAGACAGACAGCATTTCTTCGTTCCCATTGTACAGTACTCCCTGTTCTATAAGAACTGGGAGTACAAAAAGAAGTCAGCGTCAATGCAGAACTAGGGTAAGCAGACACGGTGGTACGCCTCCCTTCGCGGAAATGAAACGGATCGTGTGTCACAGCCTTTATTTATTGTGGTTCTCGGAAAAAGCCAATCTATATAAAGCTGTCTGCTGCTGCTCATATGAATATTTGGAAAAGACATTCGGCTTGATTTGTGCTTTGGGGTACAAGCTCTGAGCGTGTGTGTGTGTGTGTGTGTGTGTGTGTGTGTGTGTGTGTGTGTGTGTGTGTGTGTGTGTGGTGTGCGCGCGCGCGCGCGCGCCCGCGCCTGCATGTATCTGTGCGTGCGAGTGTGTGGTGTGTGTTTCTCTCTCTTCTCTTGTTGTGTGTGTGTGTGTGTGTGGTGTGTGTGGTGTGTGTGTGGTGTGTGTGTGTGTGTGTGTGTGTGTGTGTAGAAAGTGTAGTTATAATATATATGTGTATATAACACGTCAGAATGGAGATATGGAATCAGGAATCTGAAATGGAAATAATGAAAAGATCTCTCTCTCTCTCTCTCTCTCTCTCTCTCTCTTCTCTGTCTCTCTGTCTGTCTGTCTGTCGTGTCTGTCCTGTCTTCGTCTTCTCTCTCTCTCTCTCTCTCTCTCTCTCTCTCTCTTTTGTGCATCAATACATTTGAATGTGTGTGTGTGTGTGTGTGTGTGTGTGTGTGTGTGTGTGTGTGTGTGTGTGTGTGTGTGTGTGTTAGTACAGTCTGGCCAAGCAAGCCGATCGTTTGTAAGTCGGTACGGGTAAAAAAAATCATGTTGACCATGCAAGTCTAAAACAAAATGTTTACTAATGCGGGCACGATAATTGCTCAGTTAAATAAAGACCTTCGAAATGAACGATAGTTTTTGACATGATCAAGGTGTCACGTTGCAAGCTGTTGACTGTAATTAACAGCAGTAAGGGGTTTTGAACTTTCACTCAACTTGCAGATCGAATTTGTTGACTGAACCATATGCATCCTCAGAAATATTGCTGCACAAAGACCGGGTGTTTTCTGCGAAATGAAATTTTCGATGTATTCAAAACTGTTATCGATATATTGCGTGTGTTTTTTGCAGAATCGAAATAGAAAATGACGTTCATTTTACCTGTAACTTTCCATGTATGAAAGAACAACGATTCAAAGCACGGAGCGAATCAAATCAATGTAGACTACTTGTTCATTTACTGCAATGTGAAATGCAGTGGCAGTATTGCACATAATATATACTATTCCGTTAAAAAAGCGGGACATACATATTAGACTTACCAGCTGAAACAATACAACCAAACCCTCATTGGCAACTTGATATATAAAGTGTGTTCAGTCTGTCTGTCTGTCCGTCATCTGTCTGTCTGTCGGTCCTGTCTGTGTGTTTATAAGTCGGTCTTTCTTTACACAGATAATCAGTTTTCATCTGATCCGAGCCATTAGCATACTGGGTAAGATGAACAGAGGATTACTTTTCTGTTAGACAGTAGCATATTGATTTGAGAAATGAAGGAAGCGAAGCAATGTGGGGATCGAACGCGGATCAAACCCCCCTAGCCCTTGGTGGTTTTATCGATGAAAAAAGGCACTGTGTTTACTGTCAGCTCGGTGGACGGGAGAGGAAGGGGAACGGGGAATGGGGCAATGGAAGGTGCGAGGGAGGACGGGAGGAAAGGGGTCCACGGAAGGGAAGGGGGGGGGGAGGACAGTGAAAGGTGTGTGTGGGACACCTAGCGACACATATTCTTTTAATCTTGGGCTGCTGGCAGAAATGAAAGAATGGTGTATGTGGGTTTGAGGAAGGAAGGAATGGTGCTCAGGGAAGGTGAGGCAGACAAAGACTACGAAAAGGCGGAGCGCGGGTTTGGGAGGTGAGAAGATTCGCAGTGTGTCGAGTGTGCAGGGATGGGTTCGTGTCTCCCCATTCTGCCGTGAGTATGTCTTGTTTCTCAAAGAACTTTGAAAAGGTGGCATTTTTTTTAGAGTTCACTGAAGAAGACTGTAGACAGATTTGGGTAAAGTCTGATATCAATGAACGTTTCGGAGGTTGGAGGATATATTGTGAAGATTCCGATGGAATCTCTCTCTCTCTCTCTCTCTCTCTCTCTCTCTCTCTCTCTCTCTCTCTCTCTGTGTTACGTAAATGCGTGAATGGTTTGAGGAGGGAGGTGACGGCGGAGGGGAGAGGGTATACACGTGTACATGGGTTTATGGGCGTGTGTGTGTGTGTGTGTGTGTGTGTGTGTGTGTGTGTGTGTGTGTGTATGTGTGTGTGTGTGTGCGCGCGCGCGCGCGCGTTTGTCTTTAAGTATCTATGTACGTATGTATGTGTGTGTGTTTGTGTGAGAATGAGTGCAAGCGCGCGTGTGTTTATATATCAGTATGAGAGAGAGAGAGAGAGAGAGAGAGAGAGAGAGAGAGAGCGTGTGTGCGTGTGTGTGTGTGTGTGTGTGTGTGTGTGTGTGTGTGTGTGTGTGTGTGTGTGTGTGTGTGTGTGTGTGTGTGCACGCGCTAACACGCGCGCCCGTTCATGTGTACCTATTAGTACGTCTATCTATATTTAACCTCCACACAATCTTTAGCACCGCAACCCAAACCACGAGATAACTGACTGTTATCATGCATGGAGATCCACCCCCGGGACTTCCAATGTCCCTCATGGTCCACCAAGCAGACCCCCAACATGATGGAGAGAATCTCATCTCCCCTTCCCTCCCCCCCCCCCCTTGTTTTCCCCACCCCCACCGTACTCCCATTCACCAACACCCCACCCACCCACCCACGGCCTGTTGCCTGTCTCTGACCTCTGTGGTGATGACGGAAACCAGAGCCAGAACCCTGATGACAGTGATTAGAGCAGTGCTGAGAGTTCAGTTCCTTCAATTCACGTTTAGT
>CM065722.1:18217577-18220077 GCA_033310375.1 Conus canariensis
ATTATTTTTGCCTTCAGTCTGGTCCTAACTTGACCAAAATTTGGTTACGTGTCCTTTTCACCTCTGCACGTGCTGACAAAGCCATGGGGGAGAACCGTA
The DNA here is from genome assembly GCA_033310375.1 of Conus canariensis. Lineage (NCBI taxonomy): Eukaryota > Metazoa > Mollusca > Gastropoda > Neogastropoda > Conidae > Conus > Conus canariensis. Next base: position 18,217,677 of record CM065722.1, read on the forward strand.
CGGAGCGTGAGGGAAAGTGACAGCTGATTCCATTAAATGACAAGTGCGCTCAGGTGGTCAGCAAAAGCACTGATGCCTTGAATGTTATTTCTCACGTAATTCCTGGGTATGTGCCAGATGTTTTCAGTGGGGCTTAGATCTTGGTTCAGTGGGGGGCCAGGGCAACACCGGAAATCTGTTTCTGTCGTTTCATGTACCATGAAGCGCAGCGGAATCTTCTTGGAGGTACCAGTGTCTGGCTCGGTATTGGTGAGCAACAAAAACAGAAAGCACTTGTGAAGTACTCTAATGCCTTTTCCTCTGTTCGTATTTCCATCCACATACGCTTAAATGGACCAGCTCGATTGTAACAAATACATTCCAACACAGTTTTTAATGTCGTCTTGGGATCATTACGGACGGTGCCCACGATGTCGGCCAGATTACAAACAACACGAATTGAACTGGATTGCACTCTCCCATTCAGCTTGATAACAGTTGTTGTTTTATCAGTACAGAGCACTTCCTTCTTTTATTAACATTCCACAGGATCTCTCTCCACAGTACTGTAGCTGCTTCTTTCGGTTCGCGTCACAAACCACCAGCTCTTTCACGGTGTGATGCTCTGAATCCCATGTTCATGAACATTTCATTGGCAAGTCCTGTCACATGCTCCGACAGAGTTTGAATTTAAGAATGAAAGCTTACAAAATTTCAGAAATTTCCACCAAGACAACTGCTTCGAAACAGCATCACAATGCTGGGAGGAAGACGCGTATCTCTTTACGTAGACCTTTTAAAGAAAGATCACTCATCCCGTCGTCTATGGCTGGTCGTGAGAGACAGCACACAGCATTACCTGCATGAGGAAAAGCGGTGGTGAGCAAGAAGAAGCGGGGGTGGAGTTTGAGGTCAGTTGCATGGGAACATGGGCTCCTGACCTGTCAGTCTAAGGACCAGAATGTCTTTCAACCATGGGAGTTAGTACAGAGAAGAGTTCTTGTCTAGAGGTGGTTTCCCGCTCGCCACTCTTTTGCCATAAAACGTGTCTGAATTAAAAATCGTAGGTTTGGTGGTTTGAAATGTGTGTGTGTGTGTGTGTGTGTGTGTGTGTGTGTGTGTGTGTGTGTGTGTGTGTGTGTGTGTGAGAGAGAGAGAGAGAGAGAGAGAGAGAGAGAGAGAGAGAGAGAACTAGAGGGATAACTGTGTAATTAAGTGATGGCTGGTGACATAGAGTGGGGAAAGAGAGAAGGTTGGGTCGAGGTGGTTGTCTAGTGGCTTATCAAGGTGACTGATAACTCTATCCCCTATCTTCCTTGGTGCCATGTTACACAGCTGAAAGACACGTGTCATCAAGGCCGGAAAAACAAACCACTAGAAAAACCCTCTGATAATCAGTCAACAGAGAAACACTTTGTCATCTGTTTTATCTGACGTTCCCCTCCTCTCTTTTAACCCAGGACATTTATTCAGGTTGGACAGGTGGGAGTCACGGAACGGAGGGGGTGGATGGGAATGGCGAGGGGTGTGGGGGCAGAAAGGAAATTTGTGTGGAGAAGACATGCATGGAAACAGAAATGAATCGGAGTGATCACATCACAAAACCAACCAGGATTGAACCCAGTGGTTGAAATGGAGGGAGAGCCAAGAAAGAGGAGACGAACAGGAAACAGAAAGAAAGGAGGGAAATGGATCCCACATCAAAGCTAGGGATAATAATAAGAAAAAAAATACATGTTGGTGATGAGCTTTAGTGCATTGTTTTAAGATGATCTGTTAACTGTTTCATAACATAACAAAATGAAATACTGAATTTTATTTCTATATGACGTGGTCTCACTTTGATTTTTGAAGATTTCTTTTCTTTTTGCACATTCTTCAGTGTTGGTATTTTCTTTCTTTCCTTCTTCTTGATCGATCTCTTCCTCCTCCTTCTCCTCCTCCTCCTCTTTCCACGAACGTCTTCTCTCTCTCTCTCTCTCACTCTCTCTCTCTCTCTCTCTCTCTCTCTCTCTCTCTCTCTCCTCTCTCTCTCTCTCTAATCGCATACTACAATTTTTTGTTGTGAAATGTTCATTTGTTGAAAGTATCTTTATATAGAGATAGTGAAACCCATAAATCGATGTTTTTACCAAAGCTGAAAATTTACACTAGCTCTCACAAGCCATCACATCATAAAAACAATCAAGGGTTTAACCCAGCTAACGAAATGGAGTAACAGGTAAAAACAAAAAGAAAAATCTCCTGACAAGCCCAGCGAAGATTCGAACCCACAATCTCAGTTTAGAGGCGTCTGGCGCTCTATCACCTGAGCTATTCCAATCCCAGTTAACAGCTGTCGATAAAGAGCCCAAGCCATCTAATTCATCGTCAGACTATTGATGGTGTGCATGTCATGTGATCAATCAATGGGTATTTGATA
>CM065722.1:18222577-18247577 GCA_033310375.1 Conus canariensis
GGATCAAAACAGACGCCACTGACCACCAACGAAAGAACTCAACAGCAACACAGTGTTTCATCGATTAGGCTGTCTTTATGATGACCTGGTATTGTCTGCTCCCTGCAGATTGCTGGTGTTGAGGCTGCGACTGGATGATACCAGTTCTGCCTATGTCCTGGAGAGCCGCAAGGAGAGGCATGCGAATAGTGCCAGGGAGAGAGTGAAGAAGATGAAACAGACCATGATAAAATAACATAAAAAATAAGGTTTCAACATCATGCGACCTAATAGTCTGTGTCATTACATAGGGCACCCCAAAATTGACGGTACCTGAAATGTGGGTGGCCCCAGCGTTTCCAATAACGTAATCAGATACAAATTACAAAAAAATTAACAGGATTTCAATGGAGCCAAGTCTTTAAAAGAAAAAAAAAAGACGAAAAAGATAAGGACAGAGGACGAAAACATGTGGAGACAAACTGCAGAAAACCAACGTGCATTCAGTTTGGGAAACGTAAGCAAGCAACAAACAAACCTGCCGAGGAATATGAGTCAGGTCGTCAAACAATTTCGAAAATAAAGAAAAACCTAATCAACGAACATTAATTATCAGACTTAGCCTATTTTTTTTTCCACACCAGTTCACTTTGTTCCCAAGGGTTTATGTTTGGTACGTTAAAAGAGTTGGGTTTTTTTTTTTACCAATACAGAGTTTTTCATAAATAGTATATCTATTTGTCATTTGGTCGGTAGCAATTAGATATCTCATCTTCATCATGCTTTACAGTCCAACAAACTTAAATAAAGAAAATATTATCTATTCCTATTCATTAACTTTCCTTTGATTACCTGCTAGTTTCGAATGTTCTTGAAGCCTGATCGGCCCAGTGGGTAGGGTACCAGATTCTAATTTCAGGGTCTGGAGTTCGAATCCCACTCAAGAGAAACAGGATGAAAGCGACTCCAGTTCCCTCCCTTGTCTTCCGGATGTGTCTTCAAACGAAATCATGTGCGTCAACACGTGCTTAACAAACGTGCGCGTGTTAAATCACAAACCACGTTTCGGAGTAGGCCATCGTGTTCCGGTAGAATTGATGACGCGAAAACAACACACTTCACACTGGTATCACGTTCAGACATCAACACGGAAGACGCAGTATAGATGCCTTAATGATGGGACTGAAAACAGTGAAATTCTCATCCCCCCAAAAAAAATTCACCAATGGTTGCCTCGGAGTTCTGTCCAAAGAACGAAATAAAAGGTAAATTTGACCAACCGTTCACAACATCAGTAGACAAGAAGCGTTTTCATCTCAGTAATATTGATTTTTATTCTGAGTTTGTGGATAAATAGGCATAGTTCTCACAGACGGTAATGAACTACTGGAGAAGAGGCCCCAGGAGAGGAAGTGTAGTATGATGTTAAACATGCTTCAGGCCCATTCCTTATCCTGGCACCAGAAGCAAGGGACCTGCGTGGAATTCTTTCCCATACTAACATTGAACCCCGCCACAAACATGTCCTAGATTCTCTTCCTCCATCGGTGTATCCACCCAAAGTATAATATCGATCTGAACGACTTTTAGATAAGGTTATTCGTAGCTGCTAAATACGAATTTACAGTAAAGAATTCGCGCTGATTTCTTATATAAGATGTTGGGAAAAGAGACATTTGCTTATGGTGAGTGATGATTAGTTTAGTGCCATAGTTTGTAAGGTTTGTAAATGGCGTAACTGTGTCTCATCCAATAGCGCTCAAATGTGTATTTTTCTTTCGTCATTTTATACCTTTAGATTGATCTTCTCGTTTGTTAATACCCTTTAGTAAGCTCTCCCTCCCCCCCCCCCCTCTCTCTCTCTCTCTCTCTCTCTCTCTCTCAGAAACAAAATCACTAAAATTTCGTACGCACCCTTGTTTTTCTACATCTATTCATGTTGCTCAAAAGTGCAGTCTGTGTGTGTGTGTGTGTGTGTGTGTGTGTGTGTGTGTGTGTGTGTGTGTCTGTCTGTCTGTCTGTCTGTCTTTCTGTCTGCCTGTCTGTCTGTCTGACTGTCGGTCGGTGTTTGCACGCACGTTCACATGAATGTGCGCGTGCGCGTTTGTATGTGTGGGTGTGTGTGTGTGTGTGTGTGTGTGTGAGAGAGAGAGAGAGAGAGAGAGAGAGAGAGAGAGAGAGAGAGAGAGAGAGAGAGGGCGTGTGTATGAATGAGGCGAACACCGTGTCCTGTGGTAGCACATCATTCATATGTTGGTTGTTTTTTTTCCTTATTCATAAATAAACCCTTTCCTCTGTGTATGGTGTATTTGTTCTTTGGATCTCAACATGACGTCATAGTCCATTTCTTTCCATCAACACACAAGTGTGTGTACGTTGATTTCTTTGCAGACGTTTAGCATTGTAGGCACGTGCGTCTAATTTACATGAAGGCGTGGGCTGACCCGTGTAAGGAGAAATAATTCCACCCCTCTTCTGATTTTACACTTCACGGCGAATATGAAGTAAATGTATGAACACTGTAGCTATTGTAAGATGAACAGTAAACAAGTTGGGTACTTTTTGCTCCCATAAGGAAACCTAACACAGAGTAACTTTTATTCAAGACTGGCACAGCCTTTTAAACTTGAATAAAGTCAGACAAATACATAGACAAACAATCTAATAGTGGGGGAAAAAACAAGCGCAGGCCAACAACTGAACTATCTTCATAGTAATGACTTGGCAAAGATTTGGACTTAAGGAGGGGGGGGGGGATTTGAAGATGGAGAAACTGGGAACATGAAATTGAGGAAATATGTTACAGATATGAAAACTCTTCACTGGCTGCATAAGGGAACCATCGCAATCCCTTTTGAAGGCAGATATATTTGTATTGCCTGCTCCGAGGCCTTTCGTCCGCTGGGTCGGACTCATCAGGGAGACACGGCTGGTTGTGTCTGCGCTCCTGGCGTCAAATAGAGACACACCACAGTCCATAATACTGTGGTGTTCTCACCACCAAGGGTGCAAAAAAGAATCCAATAGCACCCCCAAAGCAGCCAGCGAAGAGTAGTAAATGAAACCAAACAAAAGTGTGGGGAGGAAAAAAGTTGCTGAAAAACTAAAGACATTATGCAAATAGTATAAAATGTAGGGGACAATCTTTGAGCCTACGCTTGAGGATCCACCCAAAGATGCAAGGGAGATCAAAAGACAAACACACAGACGGACAGAAACAAATACAAATAACCTCAATTTAATCAAAACAAAATCGGAAATGAAATGAGGCAGGGAACAGTAAACGATAAACAGTAAACAAGTTGGGTACTTTTTGCTCCCATAAGGAAACCTAACACAGAGTAACTTTTATTCAAGACTGGCACAGCCTTTTAAACTTGAATAAAGTCAGACAAATACATAGACAAACAATCTAATAGTGGGGGAAAAAAACAAGCGCAGGCCAACAACTGAACTATCTTCATAGTAATGACTTGGCAAAGATTTGGACTTAAGGAGGGGGGGGGGGGGGGAATTTGAAGATGGAGAAACTGGGAACATGAAATTGAGGAAATATGTTACAGATATGAAAACTCTTCACTGGCTGCATAAGGGAACCATCGCAATCCCTTTTGAAGGCAGATATATTTGTATTGCCTGCTCCGAGGCCTTTCGTCCGCTGGGTCGGACTCATCAGGGAGACACGGCTGGTTGTGTCTGCGCTCCTGGCGTCAAATAGAGACACACCACAGTCCATAATACTGTGGTGTTCTCACCACCAAGGGTGCAAAAAAGAATCCAATAGCACCCCCCAAAGCAGCCAGCGAAGAGTAGTAAATGAAACCAAACAAAAGTGTGGGGAGGAAAAAAGTTGCTGAAAAACTAAAGACATTATGCAAATAGTATAAAATGTAGGGGACAATCTTTCTGTCCGTCTATGTGTTTGTCTTTTGATCTCCCTTGCATCTTTGGGTGGATCCTCAAGCGTAGGCTCAAAGATTGTCCCCTACATTTTATACTATTTGCATAATGTCTTTAGTTTTTCAGCAACTTTTTTCCTCCCCACACTTTTGTTTGGTTTCATTTACTACTCTTCGCTGGCTGCTTTGGGGGTGCTATTGGATTCTTTTTTGCACCCTTGGTGGTGAGAACACCACAGTATTATGGACTGTGGTGTGTCTCTATTTGACGCCAGGAGCGCAGACACAACCAGCCGTGTCTCCCTGATGAGTCCGACCCAGCGGACGAAAGGCCTCGGAGCAGGCAATACAAATATATCTGCCTTCAAAAGGGATTGCGATGGTTCCCTTATGCAGCCAGTGAAGAGTTTTCATATCTGTAACATATTTCCTCAATTTCATGTTCCCAGTTTCTCCATCTTCAAATTCCCCCCCCCCCCCCCCCCCCCCCCCCCCCCTCCTTAAGTCCAAATCTTTGCCAAGTCATTACTATGAAGATAGTTCAGTTGTTGGCCTGCGCTTGTTTTTTTCCCCCACTATTAGATTGTTTGTCTATGTATTTGTCTGACTTTATTCAAGTTTAAAAGGCTGTGCCAGTCTTGAATAAAAGTTACTCTGTGTTAGGTTTCCTTATGGGAGCAAAAAGTACCCAACTTGTTTACTGTTTATCGTTTACTGTTCCCTGCCTCATTTCATTTCCGATATTGTAAGATGGTTTGCCTTTTACATGTAGTATAATATTATTCAAGGATTCATCAGATACAACTGCGGATAATTGTCTTGTGCGTGCGTGCGCGCACGCGCGCGCGCGCGTGTGTGTGTGTGTGTGTGTGTGTGTGTGTGTGTGGCGCGCGCGCGCGCGCGCGCGCGCATGCGTATGTGTGTGATTAGGGAGGGTGGGGGAGATGCGTGCGTGAATGCCTGTATCACTCAATATATATATAACGATGTGTGGAAATCATGTTTGTTACTTTTTCTGCTCAGATTGTAGAGTCGAAATCCGAAATCTGTTCATGGTCTCAGCTGAATTTATTTTATTCTGACGACGACGACGACGACGACGACGATGATGATGATGATAACTTGAAAACTTTGATATAATAATATATAATGTGATAATAAATAATAATAATAACAGCAACAACAATAATAATAATGATAATAATAAAGATAAAAATGAAAATATCAATAAGGACGATGATAATGATGATGATGATGATGATGATGATGATGATGATGATGACGACGACGACGACAATGATGATAACTTAATCAACTTTAATGTCAGAAAAGAAGAAAGAAGAACAAAGATGAGAAGCAGAAGAAGGAGAAAATGATGATGATGATGATGATGATGATGATGATGATGATGATGATGAAGGAGAAGAAGAAGAAAAAGGAGGAGACGGAGGGAGAAGAAGAAGAAGAAGAATTAGGAGAAGAAGAATTAGAAGAAGAAAAAAAAGGGGAAGAGGGAGGAGGAAGGAGGAAGAAGAAGAAGAAGAAGAAGAAGGAAGAAGACGATGATGATGATGATGATGATGATGAACATGTAAACAAAACATTCATCATGTTAATTTATAATCTATCATCATCGTCGTCGTCGTCGTCGTCGTTACCGTTATCGTTCATCATCATCACATCATCTTGAACAGAAGAAGAAGAAGAAGAAGAAGAAGAAGAAGAAGAAAATGATTATTAGGAGAAAGAGTAGTAGTTGGAGGAGGATAATGATGATGATGACAATGACGATGTTGACAACGATGACGATAGTGACAATGAAAAAGCCGAGTCATCATTAATTAGAAAAAGAGAATGGGGAGGAGGAGGAAGAAGAAACTAATGTAACAGCACTGATAAAAACACAACGGGGAAAAAAACGCTTCAAGTGAATAATCAAACAGAATGAAGATGTAAGATAATTATCATAATGATAAGGTCATATATTTTCCCCATTATTGGTATGTTAGCAACATGATTTTGATTAATATTGGTTTCAAACAGATTCGTTTTGTCCGCTTTATCAGATTACTCGCCACTAGTTTCTGTTTCCATCCTGTAACACGATTTCCTTTCCCTACCCTCTCTCCTTTCAATCACTGAACTTATTCTCGTCTGCTTTATACCATGCGACCTCGTCACTTTGGCAATCTGTCCTCCACCCACGAATCCGTACCGCACCCCTCATTCCCCCACTCCCCCCCCCCCTCCCCCCCCCCCCCTGCCCACCTCTTCCTCCTCCATCCCTTCCCAGGTCTGATAGTGTTTTGTCACCGGGTCTTTATCAGGCCAGTGCACGGCTCTTTGTCTTCGTCAGTGGCGACGCCCACCTTTCAACTTTTGTATCACGGTACATCTGCTGGCAGGGTTGTCAGCCTCCACAGCAGGGCATCAGACAACCTCTCTCTCTCTCTCCTCTCTCTCTCTCTCTCTCTCTCTCTCTCCTCTCTCTCTCTCTCTGTGTGTGTGTGTGTGTGTGTGTGTAAATGTATAAATCATATTTTAATAATTTTATTTAACAGAGGCTATATCTACTTTCTCTTTGATTATAAAAGATAGATCAGCACATGATTAATGGCCTTCAACAAGTTATTGCGTCATAGTTATACTTTGTATGTCAAAATCACTCCAGCCACGTCTTTAAGTTGCATTCCTTGCGGTCAGTATCATTCCTTTCACTTTTAGGTTTTACAAAGAATACTTCAATTAAACTTTTATGTGTCATTTTCTTTTCTAACTTGTTGGTTACTGTTTCAATTCATAAGATGAACTATTTATCACAATTGTATTGATATTGCTACGACGTAACCCAGTTTCGAGGACCGGGAGATCACGTGACAGGAGAAACGGTTTAACCACGAGAACGGCAATCGACCATCAGATCTGGAAGGCAATTTTCTGCAAAGTTTTGTACATCATTTGGAATTTATTTGTAATCTTCACGTGGGAAATTGTTCCTTTATAGTTCAACAGCATCATCGAGAAGTATGCGCTTTTTATTTCATCAGATTCTAGGTATTTTTGATTCAAGTTATTTTGTCAGTCGATATCGCCTGGTCATCTTCACCAGGAGGAACTATATCTATTGTAATTGTGTCCTGATGTGTGTTTTTTTTACAACGCTTAGATTCGTCGAGGACCATCGAGCCTGTTCAAGAATCTGCAAGGTTATACTGGACTTTTCATATTTCTGACAACAACTTCGTTACTCAACAACATCAAATTCAAGAATCCATATCCATCCTTCATCAGCATCCCTTCCTGCCGTTGACTTGGCAATTTTCTTCACCAGCTACAGCCAGGAGGAGGCAATCGCGGGCGGTTGGACCAGGACAGGGTTTGGACCTCTCCTAGCCCCGCTGTACGAGGCCTCGTCGGAACCGCCTTGGTCCGAGGTCAGTTCCTCATTCATGTAATTTCTATGTTTAATATTAATTTTGTTAATTATCAATTTCATGATTGTATGAGTCAGCTATCAATCTTGGCGTGCATCAGTATGTTGGTGAGTACGTTGTATGCGACCATCGTCGCGTCCGATCTATTATTATTGTATGCGCTACTCGTCGCATCATAAATGAAACTGTTATGAAAAGATGTTAAGAATTTATTTGGAAAACGGGTGAAGAGTTGCCCGAATCATCATTGGGTGTCATCTTCACTTTCCGTTGCATCTCATAAGCCATCTGTGTGTCTTCATCGTGCCCACTTTAGACACATGCAAAACAGTTGCACCACTCTAGACTTGTACACATCTGTGTTGATTTGTTTGTTTTGCATGTACACTACATACGAACACCAACCTGCCCTTGAGCATTAGTAAAAAGATATTGAGGCAGTGTGTATAGTTAGGCACCTCCTTGCAGGTGGTTCCTGTGTTCCTGTTTTCCAAGTTTCCGGGTTCCAGTCCAGCTCCCTGTCTACTCTTTCCTGGACTCTGTTCCTGCTTTGGGTTCGTGTGTACGGGTTCGACGAGATTCCAGCGACGCATTCAAGATTGAAAATCTACGAGAAGACTACAAAGGACGTTAAAATAAGACAAGTTGATATACGCCTCATTGGCCCAAAGAATCAGTCATCCCCATTGACATAATAAACTTCCATTATTTGTTTGTTAAAGACGTGTGTAGTCTGCTGTGTGAGCTGGGACTGCGTGTTGGCTTTCGATCTCTGCCTCTAGTTCTGGTGAGCGGTGCACCTTCCCCTACGTCACAACACAGTGTTGTGACTCTCTCTCTCTCTCTCTCTCTCTCTCTCTCTCTCTCTCTCTCCTCGCCGTCTCTCTCTCGCCCTGTGTCTGTCTCTCCTCCCCCCCCCCTTTCTCTCCCTCTCTTATTGCGATCTCCTCTCTGTCTCTCTCTATGCCTCATCTCTCTCCCTCCTTCTCTTGTGACCTCTCTCTCTCTCTCTCTCTCTCTCTCTCTCTCTCTCACCCGCTCTCTGTCTCTCTGTCTTCTGTCTCCTTCTCTTGTGACCCTCTCTCTCTCTCTCTCTCTCTCTCTCTCTCTCTCTCTCTCTCTTTCTCTCTCTCTTTCTCTCTCTCTCTCTCTGTGGCCCCCTCTCGGTTTCTCTGTGCCTCCTCTCTCTCTCTCCTTCTCTTGTGACCCCCCCCCCTCTTCTCCCTCTCCTCCTCTCTCTCTCTCTCTCCTCTCTCTCTCTCCCCAGTTGGAACAACAGCAATGGGTTTTTGTCTGTTTAGTTGATGATTCACACGCAGGCCAAATGTCCATGCGCATACTGAGCATGACACTTGCATCTTATTACATTACTAAATAGACTGCAATACTTCTCATACCCCAGATACTTCTAGGCCTGGTACCACGTCTTTTTCTTAAATCACCAGCAATCACAAGTCTTAATAAATTTGTAAAGTGATGAAACATAAGCACATTTGTCTCGGTCACATTCATTGAAGAGAGAGAGAGAGAGAGAGAGAGAGAGAGAGAGAGAGAGAGAGAGAGATGTATAGAAAGATAGATAGACACACAGATCGATAATCAATCGATAGATAAGTAGATAGATAGACACACAGTTTGATAGATCGATCGATAGATAGGTAGATATATAGATAGAAAGATAATCAGGTAGACAGATAGATAGAGATATCCCTGTTCATATATACAGAGAGGGAGATGTATGCTTTTGTTGTTGTTGTTGTTGTTGTTGTTGTTCTTTTCTTTTCTTTCTTCTTCTTCTTCTTGTTCGTGTTGTTCTTGTTGCTCCCACAAAGAAAGCATTTCAAATAATCTTGGCAATGACTCCAACAGTATCAAACCTCTCATGAAAGACAAAAGCCCCTACACCAATACTATCAGAAAAAAAAAAACTCACTTTCTTTCTGTGACTGTTATCTTCTGCTTCCAACCTAATTTCCCGCCTACACCATTTTCACCCCACCTCTCACTCACCTCCCCCCCCCTCCCTCATCCCATTCCTGCTCCCCATATTTGGACAAAAGACAGTGGCCTGAGGAAAGCTCCTGTCTCTAACTGGACCCTTGTCTCTTGAATTTCCGCCATGGTGCTTCTAAATTTTGGGAGAGAGTGTCCGATTTACGAGAGTGGTGAATGTTTATTCCATTTTGAACAGGGTCGGATCCCTCTGTGGCTTGCTTGCTCCTTCTGATTTTCTGTTAGTGATGTTACGCTAAAGGTCACTGCACTAATACCATTCCTTAATTCTTCAGAGAGAAGAGAGAGAGAGAGAGAGAGAGAGAGAGAGAGAGAGAGAGAGAGAGAGAGGTTATATATATATAGGTCTTAAACGAAAACGCACAAAGAGACTGGAAAGCGAGGTGGATGGGGGGGGGGGGGGGGTGGAGGGGAGGGAATGAAGGTGTGAGTGTCATCATCAGGACAAGACATAAGATTCAAACTGATTATGCTCAGTTCATTTACATCAAATTTCTGGGTCGGTTTATGTTAATGAATATATTATCTGAAAATCAGTTAACACAATATCATGGCTTTTTGTGACACATTTTTTTATCTCTTCAACAACAGCCATCATGTGAAAGACAAGCGTATGAATAGTTGATATCAAACAGTGAGTTATGAGAGCACTACTCTACTATTGCAACAGCACAGTAACACACTAAACTCACATTGTAAGTAAATGCGTTTTTCTTCCTGGTGAGGGAATGGAATATAAATCAAGCTAGAAATAACTGTTTAATATTCTAAACGAAGTGTGCAGCAGAATAATCTTACCTGAAACAAACTGGTGTCCATATCCGATTGAAGGGACAGATTAGTTCGTCTTGGAGGATGGAGGAAAGGGTGGAGGTGATTCGTCTCTATGTTGTTTTTTTTATTGTGGGGGGATAAGGGTGTTTTAAACTTGTTTAGTGGAACGTATCCCTGCTCAAATGTCACCGGGTGGGTGGGGAGAGGTTGGATGTAGGAGTTAAGAGAAATCCGCGATAAGGGAAGGGAGGGGTTATAACGATTTATGGTGCGATGTCCGCATTCATTTAGACAGGTGAGGTGGCCTGCAATGTGCGTGTGCGTTTTGTGTGTGTGTGTGTGTGTGTGTGGTGTGTGTGTGTGTGTGTGTGTGTGTGTGTGTTGTGGTGTGTGGTGTGTGTGCTTTTGAGCATGGGTGAAAAAAAGAGAGAGATGACTGTGCAATTAAGTGGTTGCTTACTCAGATGCCACAGAGAGAGAGAGAGAGAGAGACAGAAGGAGAGAAGAAGGACAGAGAGAGAGAGAGACAGAGAGAGACAGAGAGAGAAGCCGGATAGATGTGGTTTCCTGACGGCTGATCCAGATGGCTGATAACTCCTATCCCCCTGTCTTCCTTAGTGCCATGCTACAGAGCTGAAAGACACGCGTCATTAATGCCTGAAAAACAAACAAACTAGAAAAACCCTCTGATAATCAGTCAACAGGAAAAAATCTTTGTCACCTGTTTCATCTGATCTTCTCCTCCTCGCTTTTAACCCAGAACATTGATTCAGGCCGGACAGGTGGGAGGCACGGAACAGAGGGTGCAGAACTGGGATGGAGAGGGAAGCATGGGCCAGAAAGGAATTTGTGTGGTGAAGACATACATGGAAACAGAAATGAATCGGAGTGATCACATCACAAAACCAAACAGGATTGAATCCAGTGGTTGAAATGGAGGGAGAGCCAAGAAAGAGGAGACGAAGAGGAAACAGAAAGAAAGGAGGGAAATGGATCCCACATCAAAGCTAAAAAAGAAAAAAAAATGTTGGTGATGAGTTTTAGTGCATTGTTTTAAGATTATCTGTTAACTGTTTCATAACATAACAACATCAAATACTGAATGTTAATTCTATGCAACGTGGTCTCACTTTGATTTTTCAAGATTATTTTTCTTTTTGCACATTCTTCAGTGTTGGTATTTCCTTTCTTTCCTTCTTCTTGATCGATCTCCTCCTCCTCCTCCTCTTCTTTCGACGAACGTCTTCTCTTCTCTCTCTCTCTCTCTCTCTCTCTCTCTCTCTCTCTCTCTCTAATCCCATTCTACAAATGTTTTGTTGTGAAATGTTCATTTGTTGAAAGTATCTTTATATATAGATAGTGAAATCCATAAATCGATGTTTTTACCAAAGCTGAAAATTTTAACAAGCTCTCATGAGCCATCACACATAAGAGTCAACATGTACTATTTAGCATAATGGGTAGCTCCAAAAGCATACTGTTCTGGCTGAGTTAACTGAAGAATGAATATCATGTGTGCAAACAATAATCAAAACATCACCAACTAGCAAGCATTTCCTGGTTCTTGTTTCTCACGATGTATTGCAAGAACAAACAGGCCTTCTCCTCAGAAAGTTGATGTGGGATTTAATGCGTGCACGGTATCTTATGCTTGTGTTTGCACATGGAACCTTGCTTTATAGTCTAATTTGAAGGAATTTTCAGCAAATGGAATACGAACCAGTGTTATTCCTTTGGAAAAAAATCACCCATATTGAAACTGTTCAGCGGAGATTCAATGCCACAACCCCAGATATATCAGGATCATGTGTCAAGTGCACTACCAACTTACTAGGAAGACCCAGTGATATGTGAAAGATCTCAAGTGGACTGTCTAAGACCTCCTTTAAAACACAATACGAAGCTAGACAGAAAATGCAGGGGGAAAAGAAAGGTGGCCAGGGATATCGGACTGGACAGAGAGGAGTTTTGGAGCAATTCAGGTGTTTGTCCAAAACAGTCAACGTTTAGACAGCTGGCAAAGTGTTCATCATTGCAGTGTCCCCAAGGCACTGGTAGGCCATGGGATCAGTGACCAGGGAGGGAGAACATGTACGTCAGTGATTCAATTTAGTATTTCACGTGCAAACCAGACGAATTGTCTCTGGATGGCTCGTCCCCCCCTCTCCTCTCCTCTCCCTCTCTCTCTCTCTCTGACAATTTTTCATTCTCAGTTTCTTTTGACCACGTCCAGTGAAGGAGAGAGATGGCGTGTGGTCTGGGTGTCGTGAGAACGTCTGACAAGTGGCAAGTGCTATGTGATCAATAGTCCTCCAGGCGGCAGGGACAGACAGCCTGCAATCAGGCAGAAATCCTCTGAAAGTTGAAGCCATTCCAGTCTGGTGCTAATCCTGGCTTGTGACTTGTGTTGAGTGGATTTGTGTGGTAACACAACTCTCTCTCTCTCTCTCTCTCTCTCTCTCTCTCTCCTCTCGTCGTCTCTTTTCTCTCTCGTTTCTCTGTCTTTGTTTGGGGTGTGTCTGTGTTTCTCTTCTCTCTCTGCATCTCTCTCTCTCTCTCTCTCTCTCTCTCTCGCTCACACACACACACACACACACACACACACACACACAAAACACACACACACACACACAACACACACACACACACACACACGCGCGCGACCCACACACAACAACACACACACACTACTTCTTTGGCTCTGTGCCACTATTTTTTTCCTGTATAAAACAAAGGCGAAACTGTGCTTCCCTTTGGTCACTCACATTTGATTACATTTTTTCATCTCTGTCTTCTTCATATCTTGTGAGATCAGATGTTTACACCACTGCTCATTTACGCTGCTACGGGCATGTCATAACATGAGTCGCAAACTTGGGAACAATTAGTCTGATTAGTGATCTAAATTATCAAGGCCTGTGACCTTTCCTTCACTGCTCTTGTGGTGCCCTCAGCTTCGATTTCCTGTCCACATTCACGCCCGAGAAGAGATGGCGTCCAAGTTGGCAGTTCACTGGGATTGTCGTGGTGGCGTCCTCTGGAAGGGAACGCTGATTCATGCTGGCCCCACAACTAAGCAATTAGTGCAGTCAGTAGGGGACTAAGTAGGTGATGTCCTGCACAGGTTGGATCAAAACAGACGCCACTGACCACCAACGACAGAATCAACAGTAACACAGTGTTTCATCGAGTAGGTTGTCTTTATGATGACCTGGTACTATCTGCTTCCTGCAGATTGCTGGTGTTGAGGCTGTGAGAGAACGCAGCTGGGTGTGGCTATGTATTGTAGAGCAGCAAGAAGAGGCATGGGAATGGTGTCACGGAGAGAGTGAAGAAGATGAAAAAAGGCGTCGACCTCATGCGATCTAACATACGGTTTTCGTTATGTGGGCACCTAAAATTGACTTAACTGAAATGCGGGTCGCTCCAACGTCTTGAATACGCTATCAGATGCGAATGACAAAAATGAATAGGAATTTTAACGGGGCTGATATCTAAAAGAAAGAAGACGGTAAAGATGATGACAGAGGGAGAAAAATGCGGGATAAACTACATACAAATCAACGTGTACTCAGATTGGAAAAAGCAAACAAACAAACAAACCTGTAGGTGAATATGAGTCAGGTCGTCGAACAATTTTATGAAATGAAATTATTAAAAAAAAAACAATAAACAACGACCAATAATTGATCAGACTTAGCCAAATTTTTTTTAACACTATTTCGCTTTGTTCCCAATAATTGTATTCAGTATACAATACAGAGTTCTTAACCAAAAAAAAAAAAGAGTCATTTGTGATGTGGTCGGTAACAATTTATATTTCATCTTCATCATGTTTCACAGTCCGAAAACTTAAACAAAGAAAAGATTCTGTATTCCCATTCTTAACTTTCCACTGATTCCCTACTGGTTTTTAATGTTTTGGAGCCTAATCGGCCCAATGGGTAGGGTACCAGATTCTTATTTCAGGGTCTGGAGTTCGACTCCCACTCGAGAGAAACAGGATGAAAGAGACTCCAATCCTCTCCCTAATCTTCTCCCTAATCTCCCTAATCTTTCGGAAGAGACTTTAAACCGAGGCCCCGGGCAATGACTGTGCTTAAGAAAATCTTCTACACCTTTCAGAGAAGAACAGACCATCATGTTTGGGTAGAATGGATGACACAAAATAACACACTCCACACTGGTATCGCGCTTGGACATCATCTCCGAAGACGCAATGTGGATGCCTTAATGATGGGACTGAAAACGGGGCTACTCGCGGAAAATCTCACCAAAGGTTACCTTCGAAGTTCTGTCCAAAGAACGAAAGAAATAAGTAAATTTGACAAACCGCTCACATCAGTAGAAATTGAGCGCTTTCGTCGTAGTAATATTGATTTTATTCTGAGTCTGAATGAATAGGCCTAGTTCTCACAGACGGTGATGAACTGCTAGAGAAGAGTTCCCTGGAGAGGGAGTAAACATGCTGGCAAACATGTTTCAACTCCATTCCTTACTCTGGCGCAAGAAGCAAGCAGATTGCGCGGAAGTATTTCTCATATTACATTGAACCTGGCGACAAACATGTCCTAGATTCTCTTTCTTCGTCGGTTTATCCAACCAAAGTATCAATTTGCTCCCAGCGACTTTCAAATAAGGCAATGCGTAGCTGCTAAATACGAATTTCTCAAACGAATTCATGCTATTTTCATATATAAAGTACTGGAAAAAAAAGAGACATTTGCTTATCGTGAGTGATGATTAATTTGGTGTCATGGTTTGTGAAGTTTATACAAGGCATTACTGTATGCCATCCAGTAGTGCTTAAAATATGTCCTTTCCTTTCATTGTTCACCGTTACATTGATCTTCGTGTTTCTCTTTATCGTTTCGCATTGGTTTCTTAACACACCCACTCTTCTTCCCTCCCTCAGCGAAAAACAATCACTAAAAAATGCTATATGCACTCATATCTCTTTACATTTATTCATATTGCTCACAGGCGCAACATGTGTGTGTGTGTGTGTGTGTGTGCGTGCGTGCGTGCGTGCGTGCGTGTGTGTGTGTGTGTGTGTGTGTGTGTGTGTGTGAGTGTGTTGTGTGTGTTGATGTGTGTGTGTGTGTGTGTTATGTTGCATGTGTGTGTGATGTGTGTCGTATGTGCGCAGTGGTACATGAGTTGTGTACTTGCTGGTACATATCTGTAATTATATTATATATATATATTTACTGTGGGTGGGTGCCTCTTGCATATCTGTGTGTGCTTGCGCATGTGTGTGTGTGTGTGTGTGTGTGTGTGTGTGTGTGTGTGTGTGTGTGTGTGTGTGTGTGTGTAAGTGGGTGGGTAGGGTCGGTGGGTACGTGTACAAGCGCGCGGATGTGTGTGTGTGTGTGTGTGTGTGTGTGTGTGTGTGTGTGTGTGTGTGTGCGCAGCGGCGCTGCGTGCGTGGTGTTGTGTGTGTGTGTGTGTGTGTGTGTGTGTTTGTGTGTATGAACAGAAAGAAAGACACAGACACAGACAGAAAGACACAGACACAGAGATAGAGACCGTCTGTATGAATCAGGCGAACATCGTTTTGTTTAGCATCATATATTTAATTGATTTTTTAATTCAACGCCTGCAACCTTGCGCTGAAGAGTGAAGAGATCGAAGCTGAGTACCAAATTCGTTCATTTTCGTTGTATAATTTGTTTGTGTCTTGCCTGAAGAAGACCTAAGATGTCGAAACGCGTCGTGTTTTGTCTTGTGACTCGTTTGTCCACGTTTCTCTTGGCGGTTCACTAACATTTATTTAAGATTTGTTTAGATTTCCGCCTGCGGTCGTCTCACTTTGCAACTAGATCTTTTTTTTTTTTTTATAGGCAAACCCTGTCTTCTGTGGATCTCAACATGACGTCATAGTCAGTTTTTATCCTTCTAAACACTGCGCATTGATTTCTTTGCAGACGTTTAGCTTTGCAGGCACGTGCATCCAATTTACATGTGTGCGTGGGTTGACCGGTGTAAGGAGGAAAAAAAATTCCCCCTCATCTAATTTACGCTTTCGGATGAATATGGAGTTACTGTATGAACATTGTAGTTTCTGGAAGACACCGAAATTTTGCTTGTTGTATAGCATACTTAAAGTACTCAAGGACTCATTATATACAGTTGCGGATATTGGTCGTGTGTGTTTGTGTTAGTAGTAGTAGTAGTAGTAGTAGTGTAGAAAAGTAGTACTAGTAGCAGTAGTGTAGAAGCATAGTGGTAGTAGTAGTGGCAGTAGTAGTAGTATAATGGTCGTGTGTGTGTGAGTAGTAGTAGTAGTAAGTAGTAGTTGTTGTTGTTGTTGTTGATTGTTGTTGTGATAGTAGTAGCAGTACTTTAATTTTACGTCTTTTCACAATATTATGTGATATTAGACGAGAGAGAGAGAGAGAGAGAGAGAGAGAGAGAGAGAGAACGTGTGTGTCTACTTATGTGCGTATGTGCGGGCATGTCTGTATGCGTATGTGCTGGTGTTTGTGTGTACATATAATCGAACAGAGACCGCCAGCATCATATTAAATACCTAACCGGACTAATAACAAATAGGAGGTAACTTTGAAAACAAGATCAGAATCAGAAAAAAGCCATCAATCACAGACATGCCTGATAAACATGTGAAGTATGCACTGAGAGGCACACAATCAAATAAACATGACTTCTTGATATGTTTCTTTCGCCACATATACATTCTGTTGAAGCATTAATATCTAGTCTTAGAGCAACTAGTTTCAGTTGATAAATGTTGAAACAAAATTTCTGTAGTAATATATATCCCGAATTGGCAGATTTTTGATGGTTTTGACTAATCAGTACTGAATAGTTGACTTTTTGTGTTTTAAGTTAAGAACTAAGGTTCTTCGGACTATTTCTAAAACAGTCCGAAGCCTTTTGTTTTAACATTTGATTATTCTCTTGTAAAGTGAAGAATATATTTAGATGTTGTGAACTCACATTTCAGTTCTAGTACCTTTTTTTGCACATCTGTCAGCGAGTTCATTACTTAAGATTCCACAGCGTGAAGGAATCCAAAAGAAAGCTTAGTCAGTTCCTTTGCATATCAAGATATGAATTAAATGCAGAAATCCCTTAAAATGAAATTATCTGAATTCGATTTGCAAAACTTTAAGGGTTGTAATACTGACACTGAGTCTACGCAGAACAACACTTGAAAGATTGACTTTGGTAAGTCAGTTAGATACGACAAGGCCATTAATATGGCCATCATTTCAGCAACGAATATTGATCTATATTTTCCAATGAAATATGATTTTTTTAAAATTTTCAGTGATGGAATGACAAAAGCAGACCCAGCTTCTTTACGTTTTGTTACTAAGCCATCTCTAAACACTTTACGATGGTTGGGATATTTGTTTTCAAAGGCATCTTTGCGCTGAATGTGATCAGATGGATGTAAGGTTGATTAGTTTTTTTTCGCAGCAATGTGATCACGATCGCACTTTGCTCGGTTTCTTTCCCAGTATCTGCACAAGACGTCTTGGGCAATGATTCAAGATTCACATCACTTTCCTTACATAGATTTGCAGTATAAGAACCGACAGTGGATAATGAGGGTATCATTACTGCTCTCTTTGGATAATGGGACTCTGGATTTATGTATATTTGTTTTTCATCTACACCTTCCATGCTCGAACATTTTGTTACAGTTACATATTTTGCGACTATGAGTTTCCTACTTTCATTTAGTGGTAAAATATCGATTTTCCTCTATGTTCCAATAGCAGTTGCATGCACAGGGACTCCCTGGCATAATTTAAAGGCTTTACTGTCGACACTTTGCAGCTTTTGTAACAAATGTCTGGATGCACTAAAGAAAGCCTCTTGAGCATATGATAACTTAGAACGGATCCGTGATATAGCTAAGCGCTTCAACGTCTTTACATCCTGACACCAGCTTTGTTTCTTCAATATCTTAAGAAACAGAAACGCGCACGTACTCACACACACACACACGCACACACACACACACACACACACACACACACACACACACACACACACACACACACACACACACACGTAGACGCACGCACGCACGCACGCACGCACGCACGCACACAGATCTATGGACTCTTCACTTCACACCTGTATCGCGCCACCGATGCACATCAACAGCGCACACACGTCAACAGTGTAAACTGGGGTCCCTGAGAGATCAAAGTCTTTTCTTAGTTGACGTGTTTGATCTTTTGTGTATGCTATTGGAAAGGGTCGGTGTGAGTCTTCCCCAATCACTAGGAGTCTTCATAGTCTTGAGATTATTCCAATGTTTGTTTGGTTGGTGATGTTTCCTGCTCTTTCTTTAAGTCTGGGTGTGCGACCACTTCCTCTCTTCATGTTCAGATCTGAGAGATGGTCAGTGGTGTCGTGGCTTTGCTCTTGTTTGTTGAGGTGATTGTTTAGATTTCTTATCGTATCAAATTGGCCAAGCTGTAGTCCAGTTCTGATCGCTACCTTGCCTACCAGTGTGTCTGCTCTCTCATTTCCTTTTAGCGCCTGCATGTCCTGGGCAGTACGTCCATATGAGTCTCTCCAGTGGAAGGTTACACATTACTTCATACCAAACAGATCTTCCCATTCCACTCTGCATGTTTTGAATTAGATTCATGGAGTCAGTCAGTATCATGGCTTCTTGAGTTTTGAAATGGTCTGTGGATGAGCACCAGTGGAGTGCTTGTGTCACTGCTTCTCCCTCCATTGTTAGACTTAAGTGTTGTTAACTGCATGCACCATTGTCTTGCTGGATAGGTCGGCCATTTTGCTTCACAGTGTGTCCCCAGCCTGACTTATCTTTAGAGAAAGAACCGTCAGCGCATATATACTTTTGAACTAAGATTCTCCACCTGCATCTGCATTTCTGAGTTCGTTTTGCCTTCTGGCTATTACTGACAGTATCTTCCAGCGCGCGCCACCACACACACACACACACCACACACACACACACACACACACACACACACACACACACACACCACACACACACCACTACTAGCAACCAGCGAAATATAGATATTCCATTTCCTGAACTACGTCTGGTAAGCAGGTTATCATGCATTTTGTGAGCGCCGGAACACCGTCAGATACAGCAACTTGTTCTATGTAATCAAGTGTCCATGGCACCACAGACAGACTGCCAGTGATCCAGCAGAAAATCCAAGCTAAAGCCATGCTCACACCCAGCGTCAAACGAACTTGCTTGTGGAGAGAAAATTACAGATGGGTGGATATGTTCAACTGAAGTTTGGTATTCATGAATGTTGGTGTCCTGTCACTTTCCTCTCAGGGACTGTAACTACTGCAGGGATTTAGACATGTTAACTTGCGCCCCAAGGAGATTTGGAGTGAAATGACGCATTATTTGTGTTGTTTTGTGTGTTCTGTGTTATCATTTCTGCTAGGCGATTTGGAGTCTAGCAGCATTTGTTTGGGGTTATGGCCGTGTGTTTTATTTCATCATGGAAACAAAAGTTGCCCTACTTGTTTGTTATTTACTATTTAGTGTTTCCTGCCTCATATAAGATTTCCATTCAATGATAATTATTTTAACAAATAATGACAGTGATAATAAATAATAGAAATGATACCAATGATAATAACGATGATGAGCAGGGGGAGGATAAAGTGTAACTCAAACAACTTTAACGACAGTGTCGAAGGAGAAGAAGAAGAAGAAGAAGAAGAAGAAGAAGAAGAAGAAGAAGAAGAAGACGACAATGATGATGATAATGATAATGTTGACGATGATGATGATAATGATAACGACAACGATGATGATGAAACAGTCAGGTCAGCATTAATTACAAAGAGATAACAGGAAGAAGAAGAAGAAGAAATTAAAGTAACAGCACTGAAAAAAAAACAGCAAAATGCTATTAAAACGAATAGTAAACAAATGAAGCTGCAACATAATTATCTTAATTATAAATAAAATCGTACAGTTTCCCGGTTTTATTTGAAGATTAGCGACACAGTTTTGTATAACGTTGGTTCCAAACCGATTCATTTTGTCCACTCTACCAGATGACTCACCACAAGTTTCTCTTGTTTCTGTGGAAACATCCTGTAACACGATTCCTGACCCTTACCCCATCTGCCACTTCCCTCCCTTACGTCACTGGGTCTCTTCCTGTCTGCTTCACCATGCGACCTTGTCACTTTTGCAGTCTCTCCTCCACCCACGAATCCCTCCCGCACCCCTTACCTTACCTCCACTCCCATCCCCGTCCTCCTCCGTCCCTGTCCAGGTCTGATAGTGTTTTGTCACCGGGTCTTTATCAGGCCAGTGCACGGCTCTTTGTCTTCGTCAGTGGTGACGCCCACCTTTCAACTTTTGTATCACGGACATCAGCGTGGAGTGTGGTCAGCCCTATCATAGCAGGGCATCAGGCAATCTCTCTGCCACTCTGTCTTTGTCTTTGTCTCTGTCTCTGTCTGTCTGTCTGTCTGTCTGTCTGTCTGTCTGTCTCTGTCTTCTCTCTCTCTCTCTCTCTCTCTCTCTTACACACACAAAGGCACACACATGCGCATGCACGCGCGCGCACGCACACACACACACACACACACACACACACACACACACACACACACACACACACACACACACACGTACCCGCACACACACACATACGCACGCACGCGCGCGCGCGCGCGCGCACACACACACACACACACACACACACACACACACACACACACACACACACAGTGTTGCAATACTAGCAATGGCTTTTTGTTTCTAAACTCAAGGAGTTATATGCAGATCAAACGTCCGTGTGCGTTCTGAGCATGAAGTTTGTGTCCTGTAATTGCAGGCTGATTAGTAGGTAAGAGTAATATGATGTTTTTCAATCACCAAAAATCTCAAGTCTTTACAAACTTGCAAAGTGAGGAAACATAATCATGCATCATTTATTGCACCTTCTTCATGGTTAAATTTATTGAAGATGAAAGTTTTGCTCTCACCAGCGAAGAAATCCAGTTCAACTGGCAATGACTCTAGTAATATAAAACCACTCATAAAAAAATCAAAAGCCCCCCGTCACCATTAACTGTCAGAAGAAAAACAAACTCACTTTCTCTCAGTGACTGTTATCTTTTACTTCCAGCCTAATTTCCCACCTACACCATTCCAGTCCACCTACCCACACCCAACCCAACTTCCCCTCCCCGTCCCTTTCCTGTTCCCCATAATGGAACAAAAGACAGTGGCCTGAGGAAAGCTCCTGTCTTTAATTGGACCCTTGTCTCTTGAATTTCCGCCATGGTGCTTCTAAATTTTGGGAGAGAGTGTCCGATTTACGAGAGTAGTGAATGTTTATTCCATTTTGAACAGGGTCGGATCCCTCTGTGGCTTGCTTGCTCCTTCTGATTTTCTGTCTGGTGACGTTACGCTAAAGGTCACTGCACTAATACCATCCCTTAATTCTTCTTCAGAGAGAGAGAGAGAGAGAGAGAGAGAGAGAGAGAGAGAGAGGACGCTTCAGACGTTTCAGATACTTATTCTGTTGACAATGGCCTACATAAAGTCTCTATGTCAAGGGGGTGTACATTAACATTTGCGGCGCCGGAAAAGGTATACAATGACAAGAAACATAAATTGTAACTGATTACGTAATGTTAATGTTAGGACTTGGCAAGAAACATAAATTGTAACTGATTACGTAAATGTTAATGTAGGACTGTCAACCATGAAGTAGTAAAAGAAAATAATGACTTACCTTTTCATCATCAAAGTGATCATGTATTTTTTTTTCAAAGTAATAACATAATCATTGACACAAGCGGAGACAGGAGAGAGAGAGGAGAGAGAGAGAGAGAGAGAGAGGAGGAGGGGGGGGGGTCCTTAAATGTACATAGGTCTTAAGCCACACGCATGAAAGGAAAGGAGAACAGGGTGGTGGTGGAGGGGGGAGGGAATGTTGTTTGAGTATCATCATTAGAACAAGACATCAGATTCAAAGTAATAATGAATGCTCACAGCATCAACATCAAATGTTTATGTCCACTAAGGTACATGAATACAGTAATGGCAAGTCAGTTAACACAACATGCTAAGCATAGGTCTGTCACTGGCAACCTATACGTTTTATCAACCCCCATATTCTGAGAGAAAAGCTAATGAACAGTTGATATCAAACAGTAAGTCATGAGAGTACTACTCATTTGTCACAGAAGCGCAGTAAGTCACTGAACTCACATTATAAGTGAATGCCTTTTTCATCCGTCTGAGGAAATAGAATAAATATCATGCCGGATTTTTATATTAAAGTTAAGTGTTTAATATTCCGGATATTGCGTGTGTTGGTATAGTGGCAGGAACAGAATGTCGACCTGTACTCCACCTATGTTGATCTAACCAAAGCCTTTGACACTGTCAGTAGGGAGGGGCTTTGGAGAATTATGGCGAAGTACGGATGCCCCAGAAAGTTCATTGCCATCGTAAGCCAACTTCACGACGGCATGCTGGCCAGAGTCCAAGACAACGGCGAGACATCTAAACCGTTCCCAGTCTCAAACGGAGTGAAGCAGGGTTGTGTTCTTGCTCCCACTCTGTTCAGCCTCATGTTCTCGGCTATGTTGACTGACGCATTCAATGACGCGGAGATAGGCATCGTCATCAAGTACCGTACAGATGGATCAGTCTTCAGTCTCAGGAGACTTCAAGCGAAAACCAAGGTCTCGACAGACACTGTCAATGACTTCCTTTTCGCGGACGACTGTGCCCTCAACGCTGTCTCAGAAGCCACAATGCAACACAGTGTTGACAAGTTCTCTGCTGCTTGCAACAACTTCGGCTTGACAATTAATACGAAAAAGACTGAAGTGATGCACCAGCCAGCCCCGGGAAAGCCATACGTTGAGCCAGTCATCACCATCACTGGACAGCAACTGAACGCGGTGGATAAGTTCACCTACCTAGGCAGCACTCTGTCCAGAAACGTTGTCATCGACAATGAGGTGAATGTCCGGCTCGCCAAAGCTAGTGCCGCTTTTGGCAGACTCCACAAGAACGTATGGAACAGGAGAGGCATCACCCTAGAGACCAAGATCAAGGTATATCGGGCCATAGTTCTCACCACACTGCTCTATGGCTGTAAAACATGGACGGTTTACCAGCGTCACGCCAGGAAACTGAACCATTTCCACACCACCTGCCTCAGAAGACTCATGGGCATTAAGTGGCAAGATAAGATTCCGGACACTGAAGTCCTCACTTGTGCTGGCCTGCCTAACATCTTCACCATTCTGATGCAGTCACAGCTTCGCCGGGCAGGTCATGTAGTTCGCATGCCAGACCATCGGCTGCCAAAGAAACTATTGTTTGGCAAACTACAACAAGGAAAACGCTCTCATGGAGGCCAGAAGAAACGTTTCAAAGACAACCTCATATCTTCCCTGAAGGCCTTCAACATCAGCCACACAACATGGGAGCAGACCGCCCAGGACAGAGACGGGTGGCGATCAGCTGTACGCAAAGGTGCAGAGACCTGTGAAAGTAACAGAATTGCTGCAGCTGAGCAGCGCAGGATGATCAGGAAGACCAGTGCCAACAGATCTCCAGCTGCTGCCACCATCCCCTGTCCGTACTGTGATAGATCTTTCCGGGCGCAGATCGGCCTGACCAGCCATCTACGCACTCACCCCCGATCCCAGGATGACTAGACGGTCTTCGTCGTCTTGACGGACACAACATATTGGCACGATTATCAAACAAAAAAAAAAGAAAGAAAGAAGTTGCCTTTGTATCAGACTGCGTAAAATATTTCAACAAAAGAGCCTTATTGTTTCCGTTTCTTTGACAAAACGAATAAAGTTTATCTGGTTCGTGATCATTGAATTATTATCCATTACTTAGTAGTTAAACATCAAATGTGACAGTCCACAGGGAATGAAGTCAAAGGCACACTTGATGATTTTGTATCATAGCAAAACATACCCTCTCTCTCTCTCTCTCTCTCTCTCCTCTACACACACACACACACACACACACACACACACACAACATGCTCGCGTGCACGCGCGCACATACTGATACACACTCTGTCTATCTTTCATGCCTAATTTTCCTGATCTTTTTTAAGTCTTTCGAGGCTGAAGTGTTGATTACCTACATGTATTTTCTTTTGCCATTCAGTGGTTATACATTGGCCAGAAGTGGAGAATTGCATGTCCCTTTTGTAGATCCAAATGGAGGAGCATGCCTATATGTCACCGTGTCTATGTCGCCGGGTCTGTATGTCACCATGCCTATAAGTCCATTCTAATCCTCACCCAACCCTGATTCTAACCCTAATCAGACTCTAACCCAGCCCTGACCTTAAAGCTAACCCCAACCTAGTCCTAACCAAAATTTTACCGTACCCCTAACTCAGACACTGTGATATATAGACAAGGTGACATATAGACCCCTCGTTGAAATGAGAGGGTGAAGTAGATATACGGTGACACATAGACATGTTGACATACAGACATAATGACAAACATATAAGGTGACATACACAGCTGATCACTCCAAGGTGTGGGAGTTAAACATCAATGTTTCGCCTGATACACTTGCCGCGGAAATCTCAGCGAACTAACCACCTGGTACCTCATTGAAATAAATTACTTTTGAAAAGTAAAAAAAGCGCGCGCGCACACGCACACCACACACACACACACACACACACACAAACACACACACACACACACCACACGCACGGCACTCATGACCCCCCCGTGACCAATGACGCACGTGAAGTAGACATACGTGCCCACATAGACATGTACATACAGCTAAATTTGACCAAAACAAAAAGTGCTATGCTTTCACCTCTCCAATTTTGAAATATAACATCAATTGTTTGCCTGATACACTTGCCATGGAACAGCAAC
>CM065722.1:18252577-18257577 GCA_033310375.1 Conus canariensis
TGGTTGGTGGTCAGTTCGTTTGTTCGTTGTGTGTCAGTTGCTTGGTTGGTTGGTTGGTTAGCTTTGTTTTGTTTGAGTCAGTTGGTGTGTTTTTCGGCTGATCGGCTAGCAAGTCAGTAAGTGTGGATTTTGGACCGGTAAGAAATTCTCATTCTGTTAGCGTTTTTCTTTCAAGTTTACTTGATACCTCATTGTTTATTGATAATGCTTAACTGACTTTTTTCATGAAAAGAGGCTGCTCATTTGTCACATCCAGATTCTTTTCTTTTTCTTTCATTATTCATCTCTTGTGCAAACACTGAAAACACATGCCCCACCCTATCCGTGTCCTGTCCTGGACGGAAAAAGGCCCAGCAGAAATGGATCAAAATATTGAATGCATTATTAAATATGCAAAGATGTTATGCGAAAATAAAACAGAATGCAATCGTAATGTCATATTCGAGCACCAGTAATTTTAGTTTCAGCCGTGGATTGAAAGCGGGAACACACGGTTTTGTCACAGTGTCAGAAATCGATATTAGGAAAAGAGAACTCAAGAATTTGACAGTCGTCGTTGAATCAGTTCTGGATAAACGTCAGGTTTGGGCACTGCTGGTATAAGCAATTGATTAAAAGAGGAAATAAAAGGTTTTTGAATTAGTAGCGTCAGCAATGGATAAAAAGAGGGGGCATCACGTGTAGCACCTACCACAGTATTGTCATGGATTAAAACAGGGAACATGAAGTTTGGGCACTCATCATCATATCGTTTATGCATGAAAATATGGAACATCAGAATCGGGCGCTGATAGTATCACCAGTGCATCGTGAGAGGGTTCAGAAAGTTTTGGGTCTAATAGTTTTAGCAATGGATTAAGACAACGTCAGGTTTGGGGCACAGGTAGAGCTGGCAAACGATTTAACGAGAGAAGATCAGTTTGGGAAATTATTATAGTATTAGTTTTATATTAAAAGAAGGAATATCAGGTTTGGGACATTCATAATATCCGCTCCGGAGTGAAAGAGGGAATATCAGTTTGGGGGTAATAATAATATCAGTGATGGATTAAGAGGGAACATAAGGTTTAACACTCCTTGTATCAACAATGGCTTACAAGACGGAACGTCGCGTTTTGGCACTTAAGTAACAGCAGTGGATTTGTAGAAGAGATATCAATGATGGCACAAGCGCTCATGCAGTCAGCAATGGATTAGTACTGTTGTTATGATAATGATAATAATAATGATAATAATAATAATTATTATCATTATTACTATTATTATTATTATTATCATTATTACGAGTACTTACTTATACAACGCCTATCCTTGGTTTGAGACCACGCTCTAAGCGCTCTACATTCCACACTTTCGTTTCCTTGTGCACAACGGGCTGCCAGTTGGGTCGAGACGACTAGAGGACTGCTTGATGGCGCTACATTCAATAATGTCCTGCGTCATCCAATCAGTTTTTCACTCGTATTTCATTCTGTCAGTGCATGCGGTGTGTGTGTGTGCCAACAGCCAAACTGGCCTTCTCTCTCTGGCACTGCGGTGTGTGCCAACAGCCAAACTGGCCTTCTCTCTCTTCCGAAGGTTTGTAATGGGATTTTGCGTGTGTGCATGATGTTCTGCTGGCGTTCATATACGAAATCTCGGTTTATAGACTCATTTGAAGGACTTTTGGGAAGAGGGATCAAAACCTATCTAAACTCACAGGGAAAATCCTCTGTACTGAAAGTCCCCAGCGGTAATGCGAACCCACAACCCCAGGATCACTAGATCACGAGTCCAGCGCTCAACCGTCTGAGCTTTTCCGGCCCTTACACAAGGAACACAATCTTTTGCCACTAATAGTATGATCAGTGAATGAAAAGAGACCACCCATAATCACTTATGGCAAACAAGTGGTTTAAAGGGGAAGCATCAGGTGTTAGCACTCAGAGTACCAGCAATTGAAGAGGAGAGCGAGCCTAAGATTCGGGCAGTAATATATGAACTGTACTAGATTTAAAGAAGGAATTTAGGTTTTTGGCCTGCATAAAATCAACAGTACATTAAGAAGGGGAACTTCAGGTTTTGGTACCACTAGCACCACCAATCGATTTAAAAGAGAGATCTTCAAGTTTTTGCTCTCGTAGTATCAGCACGAAGCAAATTAGGGAACATCAGGCTTGACTCGAACTGCAATAGAAGTGAACTTAAAAGGGGCAACATCAGTGACTCGGTATTAGAATCGTTTAGAACACTTGACCATGATAAGGTTGGGGGTGTTGTTGTTTTACATAATGTGGTGTGGGCTGCAGTGTTTTGGAGCTAGTGTTGTTTTCGTCCTTTCTTCATTTCTTCCTTCCTTCCTTCCTTCCTTTCTTTCTTTCCTTCTTTCTTAGTTTTTTTTTCTTATCATGACTGACGTTTCTAGGTGTTTTGGTTCTTTCCTTCTTTCTTTCTTTCTTTCGTTCGTTCGTTCTGTCTTTGTCTTTTTCTTTTCTTGACTGACGTTTCTAGGTATTTGTGTTCTTCCCTTTGACATTTCTAGGTATTTTGGTTCTTTCTTTCTTTCTTTCTTTTCTTTCTTTGGTTCTTTCTTTCTTCATTCCTTCCTTCCTTTCTTTTCTTCCTTAATAATAATAACAATAATAATAATAATGAATACTTATATAGCGCCTATTCTCGGCTAGAGACCAAGCTCTAAGCGCTTTACAATCAACACTCGTTTACACAACGGGCTGCCTACCTGGGTAGTGCCGACTGAAGAGCTGCCAGCTGGCGCTTCATTCAGTCGTTTCCCGTGTCATCCAGTCAGTATCGTTCAATATCGATCACTCATTTTCCTTACTTCCTTCATTCTTTCCATTTCTCACGCAGGGTGCATGCTATAAGTAACGTGTCATCCATACCAACGGCCAAACTGGCCTACTCTTCCGAAAGTTGGTGATGGGATTTTACGTGTGTGCAAGATGTTATGCGTGCGTTCACACACGGAACCTCGGTTTATAGTCTCATTCGAAGGACTGTATGGGAAATGGAGTCAGAACCAATGTTAACTCCGAGGGAAAAATCCCCCTGTACCGAAACGCCCCCGGCGGAGGTTCGAACCCGCAACCCCAGGATCACCAAGATTACGAGTCCGGCGCTCTACCAACTGAGCTATTCCGGCTCCCTTCTTCCTTTGTCTTTCTCTTTTCTTGACTGACGTTTCCAGGGGTCTTGCTTTCTTTAGGGACAATGGAGGAGGAATGGTTGTGATCAAGATGGATGGATGAATATACGCATACGCATTGCTGATAAATCTCTCAGCCAGAGTAACCAATCCACAGGTGAAAAGGTCAATACTAGAAATGTTATCTTGGTGTACGTCAGACCTCTGTGATCCACAGTGGTATGCTCCATACTGGATAGAAATAGTATGACGTAAATGCAGAGCACAACGTTGTTCACGGCAGCTTGACTGCTGTGTTCCACACCCGTTCCATTACAAACTCGCAAGTCTGATGCTCTACACACCTTGCACTACGAAGGTTCGCAACAACTGACCCTGTATCAGAACACCTTCTGTCTATGTATTCCTAATCTGGCATTTACATTGTATATCAACCTTCAGATGATTCTGACTGAACTTTGCAGCGCCGTATGAAAACCGAATAGTGGAAGCCCACATGTACAAAACTGAGAAACATAATTGTGTAGACAACTGGTTTAGGGAATCTTCTTCTTCCTAGCCGAAGTCCTCATCATAGTAGTAGGAGCGAGGAGAGAGAGCGGAAGGGTGTGGGGATGGGGTGTAGATGCATCTGAAAATGATGTAATGAAACAGTACTCGATTTGTAGTGAGAAGAGGACCCCAGGCCCCAAACGCAGTGGCGGAATCAAGTGAGAGGGGTTCCATGTGGGTCAGATCAAGAAGGATCATAAGAGAATCTCATAATGCTCACATTCACAACAGGTATACAACAGCTTTGTAGTTAATACATCCATCTCAAGGCAGTGTGATCTCGAGGCACTTGACCCTCCAAGTGTTGTAGACAGGAATCATGACAGCACTGAGGAACAATAGATGACACAGCAGGACGTCCAGGAGTCAGGACTTGGGAATAGGGCTCAGACTTCTTCGAATACACAGAGTTAAGGGCGGAAACACTTGGGCTGTGAGAAAGGGTGGGATGGGTGTGGGTGTTCTTCTCAGATGTCATGCTCTCCAGCTTTCCCTTGGGTTTCTTCTCGTTGTTGTTTGTCCTTCGCGTGCGAAGATGGCCGCGACTTCTGCTGTCACTGGTTGGTGGTGGTGTATGTACCAAGATGGCTGATCAGGCCCATCCTCGCATTGAATAATCTATTGCAGTGTGGACAGGGCAGACTTGGAGATGAGCCAGGCTGAAAGGTGATGCTTCCTCTTTTATTTTTATTTCCCCCGACACGGACGTTTTTGCTTCTGTGCCTCCACTCGCCTCGTTTCAAGTTTTTGACCCCGGATTTGATCATGGTGCGCCAGGTTGAGCGGTCTTGCGCAGCTTCTTCCCAGGAGGCAGGGGCGATGCTACAGCACTACAGTGAGGCCTTCAGTGTGTCTTTGCAGCGCTTCTTTTGTCCTCCGTGGGAACGCTTGCCTTCCAGCAGCTCGGCATAGAACAGTCTCTTTGGGAGACGATTTTCGTTCTTACTTCAGCCTTACATGCTGTGCAAGTTCAGAACGAGAATCAGTTCTTTTCTGACCCAGACTGGTATGCCGGGAACACTCCCGTGCAGTCTAGTGCGCCCGCCAATGAACATACTTGTGTATCCTAAGTCGGTATCCCTCTTGATTTATGAACTGGTCTGGTAATGGTATCTTTGTTTTTTTTTTCTTTTTTTTTTGCCTTTGAATTCCGTTCAAGGATTGACTTGGGCTCTCGGTGCCACAAACCAGTGTGCATTGTGTCTGTGTGATGTAATATATGCGGGGATAAATTTTTTTTTTTTTCAAGTCACTTTTGTCTTGAAAGTGTACTGTCACTGGATGTCCACTGAAGGGAAAATCG
>CM065722.1:18272577-18275077 GCA_033310375.1 Conus canariensis
AGGAAAAAAAACCCTGCACACATACATGAAGAGAACAGCAAAAAGAAATAAACAGCAACATTCATAACTAAATGTTAGGTATAAAGCAAGAAAAACAAACAAACAAACTAACATACACAAAGAGCCAAACCACACACACATGAAAAAAAAAAGAGAGAGATAGACAGTAGGAGAGAGAGAGAGAGAGAGAGAGAGAGAGAGAGAGAGAGAGAGAGAGCATTGTCTATGTAAAAAAAAAAAAAACTAAAAAAAAACATGGTTACTTATTGACAATGCTATAAGAAGTATACATAAACCTGTATTAATCATATTGTTCTAATATTACTACCCATAACAGATGTATACATGCGTTTGATGAAAAAAAGAAAAAAATGTATATACATAGCAAGATAAATCAGCATGCATACACAGATAATAAAGGAAAGGCAGACAAATAGACAGACAGACAAACAGACAGACAGACAGACGAACAGACAAGCAAAGAAACAGGAAGACAGAATGGGTTGGGTCACAGCAAGTGAAGATGATATATGTTATTATCATAAGGTACATTATTTCTTGAGTACCTCTATACAGAAATATTTCAGCATACAAGGGCCACACATGATATCCTCAGCAAAAGATAAAAAAAAGAAAAAGATAATATGATTAGTCCAGTAACTGTTGTTATATTATGCATCATACTCATTTATATATTAATGCTGAAAAGACATGTTCCAGAGACGGTAACTAAAGCAGCTAGGTTTTAGAAATCAAAGCTTCATAAGCAAGCCATCTGGCTTGAAAATCCAAGTGGTTCATGGTTAAGTATGAGTTATATTTTTCAATTCTATATCTATAGGTCAAAATTTTCAAGAAAACTGCTACATGTGGAAGACTGCCTTCTAACTTACACTTATATAGGTAATGTTTTGCTAGAAGAATAATGAAGTAAAAAAAGTAATCAATTGCGATTGTTATGTCGAAACCTAAAGTATGAGAGACTCTGTTAGGCGTATATTTTGTGCGTGAGTGCATTTCTCTTTTACTAAATCAATTAACCTACTCCAAAAACATTTGACATGAGTGCATTTCCAAAACATATGGTCAATAGAATCTTTAAATAGTCCGCAAAAACTGCATTTATCATTATCAGTAACTCCGATTTCTTTCAAAATAACATTTGTACCTAAGCACCTGTGAATTATTCTCAACTGAAACCACTTGAGTTTTACATCTGTAATCTTATGTGCATAAAAAAGCATGAATTCCAGTCATGAGCTTGTGAAAGTTTGATGTCCCACTTATCACAGCACGGAGCTCTCAACTGATTATCAATC
This sequence comes from Conus canariensis, assembly GCA_033310375.1. Lineage (NCBI taxonomy): Eukaryota > Metazoa > Mollusca > Gastropoda > Neogastropoda > Conidae > Conus > Conus canariensis. Next base: position 18,273,897 of record CM065722.1, read on the forward strand.
AGTATATCGTAATAAGTCTTTGAACCTTTATAAGTGGCAAACAATATCTTATAACATAATGGAGAAGTAATACATTTGTTGTTTTCGATGGTAATGTCAAATCCTTTTATGAATTCAATTATTGCTAACTTATACCCTGTATAAGTTAGAAAATCAATGTTGACATCATATTTTTCCTTAAATTGTCCGTGGGAAAGAAACTGACCATTATCATAAAAAAAAAATGTGCGAGATAATAGATACTTTTGTTTTGAAGCATTTTAGAGACAATGTGTCTTTTCCCAACTTGAATACGTTTGTTGAAGCAAACTGGTTCAGCAAGTAGTTCAGCGGAATTTTTTGGCAGACATTTGTAATAAAAAAAAGTTTGTAAGCTTCAAGGACGTCTGCCCAGAACGGATTATATTTGGTAAATTTTGAGACAATCTCTGGACCGTGTTTACTCATATGAGGCCAATGAGGAAAATTACTGAGAAGAATATGTTTCCATTTGTGGTTTGATGTATGAGAGAAACATGTCAACAAACACCACAATGCGTTTTATCGTCAGAAGAAGAACGCTTTACAAAGCCAAGTGAAGCAATATCTTCAAAAAATCAGTAGATCTTTTTTTCTGTATTCCTGTCAGAATCGACTTTCAGGATGACAGATCCTCTGAAACATCTCTGAATATACCGTTCCGTTCTTAGTTTATCCGATGCAGGACAGTGTTAAGTGGAATTTAGCACTGACCAGAAAGTTTGGCATGATTGGTAGGGTGTTTTTTGGAAAAAAAAAACCAAACAAACAAAAAACAAAACAAAAAAAGTGTGATGAGGGACGTCTTACTGATTGGTTTTGAAGTCGTTAATAACACAAACATTGAAATTGGTGTTCGTTGTATTTTAGAACTACTAACCCTTCTGTCAGCTTCGTAATAGTGTTCATGACGTGATCTCTTTAAAACAAATGTATCCGAAAATAGGTCAAGGCAGATTTGAGACAGAAGGCTGAAAATGCAAGCGAATCAGAGACAGACGTGTGGGGGTGGTGGAAGGGAGGGGGGGGGTTAGTGGGGTGCGCGAGCGTGTGTCCCTGAGAGACGGAGAGCGGAGGGGTGGAGAAAGAGAGAGAGAGGCGGACAGACAGACAGACAGACAGAAGAAAATACGCATATACCTGCTCGCACTCACGCACACACA
>CM065722.1:18280077-18282577 GCA_033310375.1 Conus canariensis
GCTGATGGGTCAATAGTCAGTTGGATCTGTCATAAGGGAGACATAGTGCGGATTGAGATGCCATGGTGCCTCACTTCAAATTGGTAAACCCTGATAAAGGTGCACATTCTTATTCACCACCGTTTCCACCCTCCTTTTCCTCTGTCTCGTCCCCTTCTCTTCCTCCTCCTCCTCCTCCTCCTCCTCCTCCTCCTCCACGTTTGATGTAGTCTCAAATCAGACAGCCATCAACATATTTTGGCGACAGATTGGCTCCGACGAGAAAACAGACTCTATCCAAAATAACGCAGGCGACAAACTGGTCTCCTCGATCCACGTAAGTCGTGGCTCCTCTGTCAAAATGTCACCAGCGACAACCCGGTTTAAGGCATCAAATTGGTTTGGCATCAAAATAATTGTCGTGCTATCATCTGTTTTGATGCGGGCGTCAAAATTCCTCTGGCGGTGCCTCCTAGACCCCCTCTGTTTGTGCGTATGTCTAAAGGCAGTGCCATAAACTGCCATGATCATGGGAACGAGAGACTGATGCCCATGACGACGACGACGACGACGTAGATGACGACGACGGCGACGATGACGACGACGACGATGATGATGATGATGATGACGACGATGTGGATCTTCGTGTTTTTGAATAAATAAGAGCTGCCGTGAACTACGGGCAATTGAATGTTGAGTGACACTGCTTTTTGTTTGGGATGTTGACAGCGCTGATTGGTAGTTTTCTTATGGGGAAAATCTAGGAGGCTTTTTTGATGTCAATTCGGTGTGCCAAGTTTGGTGACGTGTCGATTTGCACAGCTACTTGGGGAAACGTCAGCGAGAAGTTTCGCAACGTAGACATGCGCCGACAGATGGATTAACCGGAGTCATTAGTTTGTTTCAGTTTCTTCTACTTGCGGAGATGTTTTGTTGACACAGGGTGGTTCTCTAATAACTTCCTGTCCATCATAATCTGTCAGTGGGAGGCGGTTATTCGGTTTGTTTATCTTTCGGTCTCTGCCCCTGTCTGTCGTCTATCTGTGTTTGTCTGTCTGTCTGTCTATCTGTCTGTCTTGTCTGTCTGTCTTGTCTGTCTGTCTGTCTGTCTGTCTGTCTCTCTCTCTCTCTCTCTCTCTCTCTCTCTCTCTCTCTCTCTCTGAGTCATCCCGGAGTTTCTTCCCTAAAGTACACATAAACGTATGACACGCGGAGGAATTGACAGTGGCGTGAGAACAGGCAAATCGTGAAAGGGTATGAGCACATAAAAAGACGATAACATTACACAATTGAACACGGATATACGTAACCTGATTAAAGGGTATAAACATGTCCACACATGACGTGATCATAGGATTTGAACATATGTCTGAATAGTTTGACCACAGGATATGAACACGTAAACACAAATTATATAATCAAAGACTGGCCACAAATTCTCACATGATGTGGTCACAGGCTACAAATATGTACGTACAAATTGTGATAGAAGGGTGTAAATATGTCCACGCACAGAATGATGAGAAGAATATGACATATGCAGACATAAGATAATCAGCGGGTATTCATATGATAAGAGCAAAGAGTCTACTTTCATGATGTGATGAAATGGTGCACACGTTATGATGAAAGGGTACACACACATCACGATGAAAGGGTACATACACAGTGCATGGGTGAAACCACACGTCCGGAAAATCCAGAATCCGGATTTCGTATTGGCCGTTTGTCCGGAAATCCGGACATCGGCGTGCGTCGCGGTCGATTTTCCTTTTGGGGGTAGTGTTCGGTTAAGCTGCGTTCTTGAACAACTCGCGCACGCGCCGTCCAAGTTGTTGCAAAACATGTCTTCCGATTTGCGCCGCTTCCACGATAGCTTACAGCGTGTGTTCATTCGTCTTCACGTCGCAACGATCCCGTCGACTTAGATCTAGTCTGAATCTGCTGCACTTCATTCTCTTCTTTGAACACGATGCCGTTTGTGGCTATGAGTGAAGAGACGTCGCTAATCGATGCTTCCGTCCCCAACAAATGGTCTTGGCGATGGCTGGTCGAAAGAGGTCCGGACAATGATGGCGTAATGGGCAAGAGCGACACATTTCTGACTTGGTGCCGCAAACCCACAGCTGCTGGCGTTGCCCGGTGCATCGCCTGCTTGCAAGACACCAAGTATGGAAGCTCTGGCATAACGGCACTCAAAAAGCGTGTCATGCTTCAGCTTCAGGGGGCTTCCCCATGACCCCGCCAGGGGCCTCCCGGCTCCCTGGAAACACAACACGATCAAAGGGTACACACCTATGATGGAAGGGTACACACGTAACTTTATCACGGCTACACACGTAATCAAAGGACAACAGGTAGATGAGATGACAAAGACTGTGAACCAGAGTGAACAGGTACAAGAGCGATTCAAGTTCATCCGGCCTGGCCACTTATGACATCGCCAAGAAGACGACGAAGAGTCAAGACAGATGAAAGAAGTGAGCGGATAACGTCAGAGAGTGCACAGTCGTAGTCGTCG
>CM065722.1:18292577-18297577 GCA_033310375.1 Conus canariensis
ACATGTGGCACGTTCATTTCCTGATATTCCACCGACTGATTTCACACGAGCCCCGAAACAAACATCAGCATTACGGATGAGAAGCAGTCCATGATTTCTGATGGTGATTGCTCGGACATTTCAACACAGATGTTCAGGTGTGAAATGCATAAATTGCAGTCATGCTGCTTTCTTGCTGGGTCACGTCGACCTCTCACACACGGAAATCGTGACTTGGAAGACGAGAGACGTTCCGGGATTTATGATCTTGATTGGATTTGTTTTCTGTCTGTCAATTTTACTGGGAGATGTTCAGGCGTGAAAGTCCGCCCAGCAATCATCATTAGCAGGGTAGTTTGAAGATTTTATTTGATGCACTTCTCTCTCTCTCTCCCTCTTTCTCTGTGTCTTTTTCTCTGTCGCTGACTCCCTCTCTCTCTCTCTCTCTCTCTCTCTCTCTCTCTCTCTCTCTCTCTCTCTCTCTCATGTTATAGATAGATGCTTACACACACAACACACACACACACACACACACACACACACTTTACATTCATATATAATAAAGATAGGTTAATATGTGTGACCGCATGTCTGTGTGTGTGTGTGTGTGTGTGTGTGTGTGTGTGTGTGTGTGTGTGTGTGTGTGTGTGTGTGTGTGTGTTTGAGTCTCGCGCACGCGTAAGTGGGGGATCGGTAGGGTGCGGACATGACCTGTGCATGTGTGTTCGCAGGCATGCATGCATGTTTCTTTTTCGTTGTTTGTTTTGCAAAAATGCCAACATCAGAGTGTTTCTCTTTTGTTCTGACATGTTTGTCGACAGAATGGTCACTGATTGGATTATGTAATGAGTCTAGATTGTTTCAGCCCCGTAAATTTTTGCACAAATGATCTGACTGCAAAAGGTCACAAAACAATACAGCAAAAATCGAGATTTTTGGAGTAACACTCCTTTTTGTGTGTGTGTGTGTGTGTCTCTCTCTCTCTCTCTCTCTCGCTCTCGCTCTCTTTCTCTCTCTCTCTCTCTCTCTCTCTCTCTCTCGCTCTCCCTCCCTCCCTCTCTCTCTCTCTCTCGCTGTGTATTTTGACTGTGCGTGCAGCAAGTACTTTCATGAAGTGTCACGCCTCCGTCACAAGATTTTAGAGCAAGGTGAGGGTGCTTTGTGTTCATTTTTTGTCGTCTGTGGCAAAAAGAGCGGAAAAAAAATAGCGTCGCCATGCGCCTGAAGACCCTGGCGGCAGACGGTGTAACGGCAGGCTGCCTCCTCACGCTTTTATTCTGTTACTGCTCCAATGTGGCGATGTGGAACAAAATCCTGGGCTACAGAAGGACAGCTACCGCCAGGTCTGCCTGCACGCTGACAGTCGTAGAACTATCACTGAGAAAACAGCAAGTTCCTCATCCACCAAGTCATCCTGCTCCCAACTTGCTGAGTTACCCACCCTCATGGTGTCGTGTCCATGCTTCAGGATCTGAACAGTAAAGTGGACAATATCAAAGACGACATTAGCGACGTTCGTGATGGCTTCGCAGGTTTACAGGAAGAGATTCAGTTCCTGAAAGGAGACGTGGTCGACTTTCGTCAAGAAAATGAAATTCTGAAAAAGAGGATGTTGGACACAGAGCGCGAAGCTGAAGGACGCTCCAAGCGAAATAACTTGATTTTTTATGGTCTTCCTCGTGAGCCAAATGAGACGCAGGCTGAATGTGAGGGTATTGTCGGTGACTTGTTAGTGGATAAGCTGGACCTGTCTGGCGATGTACAGTTCGACAGGGTGCATCGTTTGAATGGCAAATCCTGGGGCCGGAATAGCTCAGTGGTAGAGCGCCGGACTCGTAATCTTATTGATCCTGGATTGCGGGTTCGAATCTCCGTCAGGCCGTTTCAGTATAGAGGGGGGATTTTTCCCTCGGAGTTAACATTGGTTCTGACTCCATTTCCCATACAGTCCTTCGAGTGAGACTATAAACCGAGGTTCCGTGTGTGAACGCACGCACAACATCTTGCACATCCTATCACCAACTTTCGGAAGAGAAGGCCAGTTTGGCCGTTGGTATGGATGACACGTTACACATAGCATGCACCCTGAGTGAGAAATGGAAGGAATGATGGAAGTAAGGAAATATAGGGAACAATATTGAACGATATTGACTGGGTAATACAGGAAACGACTGAATGAAGCACCAGCTGGCAGCTCTTCAGTCAGCACTACCCAGGTAGGCAGCCCGTTGTGTAAACGAGTGTGGATTGTAAAGCGCTTAGAGCTTGGCCTCTAGCCGAGGATAGGCGCTATATAAGTAGTCGTAATTATCATTATTATTAAATCCAACTCGCCCGTCATCGCCCGGTGCACCTTCTTAAGGGACAAAGAGAAAATCGGTAAAGCAAAACCGTAAATTGAAGGGTAGTGACGTGTTCGTTGGAGAAGACTTCTCTTTGCGTGTGAGAGACTTGAGGAAATAACTGTACCCCCCATATGAGAAAGGCCAAAGAGGAGGGCAAGCGAGCGAACATGGTTTACGACCACCTCCTTATTGAGGGGCGAAAATACTATCTGGGAGAGAGGGTTAGAGAGTCAAGATAGGGGGGAGGCCAGCCCAACTCGACACCGGTGGCATTCTACAAATCTGCACATACCAATAGTGCAAAACGCCAAAAGGGCGATTGCAACATCAGTGGTGTGCGAAAACTGTGTTATGAACCGGTTGACATTGTAAACACTGGGCGCGCAAGGGTGGGAAGGTTGGGGAGCGTGGGGGGGGGGGGGGGGAGCGCAGGGGGGGGGGGGGGGGCACATGTAAATATGAAAGAAGGATTTATATTAAATGAGAATGACCGCCGATATGTTCCTAGTGATGTAATTGTGATTGATTATATTGATACAGATGAAGCGACTTTATTATGTTCAAGAAAAGACACTGGTGGGGAAAACGGAATGAAAGGCATTTACCGAGCGTTGATATGTGACTCACAGACTGACAGTGACAGTGACGTTGTTACTGGAGGGGAACATCTCAAAAGGAAAATGTTGACACGAAAAAAGAGGACAGCGGTGAAAATGACTTGTCGGATGAAGGAGTGGAGAGAAACAAACTGTGGGGTGATAGGAAAGATTACCGCGAGATAGGTTACATAATGATGGTTGTGAAGATGATGAGAATTGTGCTGGTTCATTCTCCTTGCCCTGAAATGTGAACGGACTCTTGTCTAACTTCAGTGATAAAGACTTTACTTCTTTTCTGGTGAAATTTCATTTTATATGTCTTGTCGAAACTTTCATAGAGGATTTCCAAAACTGAGTATTTCCAGGTTACACTGTTTTCTGTAAACTGGCAGTTAAGTTTACAAATCAAGGAAGACGTTCTGGTCTTGTGTGTCTCATTAAAACTGAACCTGCATCCTATGTCCATGAAATTAGACTGCCCCAATACTCTTTTATTTTTGATTGATAAGAGCGTTTTTGGCTTCGTGGAAGATGTGTTGTATGTGTGTACTTATAGTCCACCAGAGGAGTCACCTCATTACATTTATTTTGATCTTGAAAATGGTATTTTTGAGCTTAAAGAATGTCTTTTTGATTCTTTACTTGATTTTGAGGACGAGCAGGTGATTTTGTCAGGCGATTTGAATAGTAAGACTTCTGACATTTCTCCATGTATTCTTTTTGAAAATAATTCTTATGATCGCTTTGATTACAGTCGTTACTTTTCTACTAACAGCATGAGAAAGTCTGCAGAGAATGTTGTCAATGATTGTGGGAAATGCTTGTTAAGTGTGTGTACAACCCTTGGATTATGGATTTCAAATGGCACAAGTAACAGGGATGCTGATGGTAATTAACGTAAGTATCAGAGACAGGATGTAGTGTTAATGATTACTTTCTTCTGTCTAAGGAACTATATTTCACCATTGTGTCTTCATGCGAAATGGTGATTGCAGATAGAATAGAATCAGATCATTTGCCTATCAAATGACATTTTAGATTTTCAGAAAGAGAAAATCGATCACAGATATATCCCGCGGAAGTGGACCAGTTCATTGAAAAGTTTGTGTAGAAGAAGGATCTAGATTCGGTCTACACTCAGAATATGATCTCAGATGAAACACTGTCTGCACTTGATGATGCCACAAATCTGATAGATCATGATTTCAACAGTGCTCTGCATATGTTTAATGACTGGATTTAAAAGCAAGCTAGTTGTATGAAGAAGCGAATGAATTTGACAAAGTATGATAAAAACAGTGACTGGTATGATAAAGAATGTAGGCTTGGCAAAGTTAAGGGAAAAAGGTTGCTTTCTATTACTGGTATGATAAAGAATGTAGGCTTGGCAAAGTTAAGGGAAAAAGGTTGCTTTCTATTACTGGTATGATAAAGAATGTAGGCTTGGCAAAGTTAAGGGAAAAAGGTTGCTTTCTATTTCTTGAAAAACGCGAAGAATAGAAGACAGTGATCCTTACCTCATAGCAAGAAGGGAATATAAACATCTGTTTAAAAGAAAAGAAAAACAGTATAACGATATGTTACTAGATAGGCTTATTTCATCAGTAAACAATCAGAGAGAATTTCGGGAAACTACGCATAAAATATCCTTTAAAAGAACACATGTTCAAAACAGTTGAACAGTCGATGACTGGTTGAAACATTTTAAAGATTTACTTGAATTAGAAGTAACAACAGATTAACAAACTCAGCTGAAAATGGCCATAATGTCGAGGAGGAGGAGGAGGTTAGTTCTATGATCTGTCAAATATCAAATATATCTGCCTTCAAAGGGGATTGTGATGGTTCCCTCATGCAGCAAGTGAAGAGTTTTCATATCTGTAATATATTTTCTTAATTTCATGTTCCCAGTTTCTCCATCTTCAACCTTCCCCCTCCCCCCCCCCCCCCCCCCCCCCCCCCCCCCACCACCTCCTTAAGTCCAAATTTTGTTAAGTGTACTATGAAGACAGTATTTGTCTGACTTTAATCAAGTTTAAAAGGCTGTGCCAGTCTTGAATAAAAGTTACTCTGTGTT
>CM065722.1:18305077-18310077 GCA_033310375.1 Conus canariensis
GCTGCCATCAGTACTCCCCAGCCCTTCCCATGCCCCTCCTCCTTCACCCCCCCCCCCCCCCTCTTCCAGCCCTGTGGTACCGGCAGACAGCAGGTGTTAATTGTCTTCCATCCCGTCGATCCAAGCGGCTAGCTCAGAGAGCATCATCATCGGGAGAAATTCCAAATGATGCCGCTTTTAGTCTATTTCCATGTCTGCCTGCCTGCCTGTCTGTCTGTCTGGCTGGCTCTCTTTCTGTCTGTGTGTCTGTCTGTCTGACTGAGTCTCTCTCTCTCTCTTTCTCTCTCTCCCTCTCTCTCTCTCTCTCTCTCTCTCTCTCTCTCTCTCTCTCTCTCTCAGGGCTGGGTGGAAAACAGCATTTGTCTTGCTTTTCTCATTACCCTGGTAAAATCAAATTTCGTTCGTTCGTTCGTTGCCCCCCCCCCCCTCTCTCTCTCTCTTTCTCTCTGAGGAACTAAATACTAAGATAGAATAATGGAGAGATACTGAAAATCCTTTCAGCTGCTATATCTAGCATGATCTAGCATTACTAAGAAAATCACCTAAAATGTCTCTCTCTTTCTTCTCTCTCTCTTCTCTCTTCTCCTCTCTCTCTCCTCTCCTTCCTCTCTCTCTCTCTCTCTCTCTGAGGAACTAAATACTAAGATAGAATAATGGAGAGATACTGAAAATCCTTTCAGCTGCTATATCTAGCATGATCTAGCATTACTAAGAAAATCACCTAAAATGTATACAAACCAGAACAGGATTTCGTACAAATCAAGAGATTCTGTCCATTCTTTTAACAGTGAACAAACGTGTTGTTGAAGCCACTTGACAAATAAAACTTGTTTAAACATACCTATCGTGAATAAATTGATCGATTGAATTCAAATCAGTCAGGTGTTTGAGAAAAGTTACAACCCTCCTTTTATGTCTTATACAGGTCAGATTTCAAATAATGTATTTCTAATATAATCTATGATTAAACTAATATAAACAATAATTGATTTGTTAGAATTATCTGTCGATTTTGATCAAGTGTTTAACATTACCAACCACTCCCTTCCATTAAGAAAAAATACACATTACAGCAAAACGAAGTACTAATGTTTATTTAATTGGTTGAACGTTATGAAGTTTGGACATATAGTTCCAACCTTTAAAAAGAGATTGAAACTTGGTGTTCCTCAAGGATCAGCTAAGTACGTTTCTTGTTTTCTGGTTATATAGATACTTTATATAAAGAGGAAGAACTGAAGTGAAACGTTTGCTGATGACAATTTTGTGTGGTCAGACTGACTTTGAAGGCTTGGGGGTTTGATTGAAAGCATAGTTTGGTAGGGGTCTGGGAATTGTGTATGGAGCAAGGTGGGGTTGGGTGAGGTCGATGGGCCTTTGTCTTCCATATTTTTGTCATAGCACGTTCCTGGCGAACTGTGAGGGCGAGCACAGTACTGTTTCCAAACGTCCATGCCCACCAGCACCCCCATTCTCTAAGTGTGTTGATTACTTTTTCTTTCTCTCTTTTTTTCTTTCTTTCTTTGCCTCCTCTCTTTGTCTATGTGTCTGTCTGTTTGTCTGTCTGTCTCTCTCTCTCTCTCTCTCTCTCTCTCTCTCTCTCTCTCTCTCTCTCTCTCTCTCTCCCCGTCCCTCTGTCTGTCTGCCTGTCTGTCTGTCATCATCATCATCATCATCGTCATCGTCATCTCTCTATCCTTCCTTCTTGTTGGTTTTAATGAGCGCTCTCCCAGGTTTCTCTGTTCACCTGTCTGGCAGGCTGTCATGGCGATTGTCGAAGTCAGTCAAGGGGAAATGAGTGCATACATGCTACTTCCATTTCATTTTCCTTGCTTCATTACGAACCCTGCGTCCATTTTCCATGCCAGCTAATTCCTTGACAAATAAACATGGTGGATAATCCGTTCCAGAATTCTGTTGAAAATGATGTTGCTGAATGTTATTCCCTGAGGGGTATTCAAAAGATCTCTCTCTCTCTTTTCTCTCTCTCTCTCTCTCTCTCTCTCTCTCTCTCTCTCTCTCTCTCTCTCTCTCTCTCTCTCTCTGTTGATGAAAACTATCTTCACAGGTTAAGCCAAAGTGTGTGTGTGCGTGTGCGTGCGCGCGCGCGCGCGCGCGCGCGCGCGTGTGTGTGTGTGTGTGTGTGTGTGTTGTGTGTGATGATGATGATGATGATGATGATGTGTGTGTGTGTGTGTGTGTGTGTGTGTGTGTGTGTGAGAGAGAGAGAGAGAGAGAGAGAGAGAGAGAGAGAGAGAGAGAGAGTGCGTGCACAAATGTGTGAGTTACCATCAATAATTGATGGCAATGAGGTATTGCTGTTCTTCTTGGATCCTTACTGACATAATGATTAATCTGGCACGTTCATTTCCTAATGTTCAACCGACTGATTTCACACCAGCCCCCAAACAAAAAGCAGCCGTAAATTTCAACACAGACGCTCAGGTGTGAAACGCATAAATTACAGTCATGCTGCTTTCTTGATGGGTCATGTCGACCTCTCTCACAAGCAGATCGTGACGTGGAAGACGAGAGAATTTCCAGGATTTCTGATCTTGATGGGATTTGTTTCCTGTGCGTAAACGTCTCCCTGACATGTTCAGCTAGGAAAGACCGCCCGGCAGTTTTAGTTAAAGACTGTAGTTTGAAGATAATTGTTTCGTTCGATGGTCTGTGCTTACTTGTCTGTTCCGTTTGTCCGTCTGTCCCTCTGTCTGTCTGTCTGTCTGTCTGTATGTCTGTCTGTCTCTCTCTCTCTCTCTCTGCTCTCCCCTCTTTCTCTCCTCTTCTCTCTCTCTCTCCCCCCTCCCTCCCTTCTCTCTTTCTTTCTCCCCCCATCTTTCCTCTCTCTCTCTCTCTCTCTCTCTCTCTCTCTCTCTCTCTCTCTCTCTCTCTTCTAGTTTTAGTCAGTCAGTTTCATCCATACGTTCAGACTGTGGGTGTGTGTTGTGTGTGTGTGTGTGTGTTGTGTGTGGTGTGTGTAGAGAGAGAGAGAGAGAGAGAGAGAGAGAGAGAGAGAGCAGGTATGCAAACTTTTACCTGATAAGGTACAATTTTTAAGATCATCATCACCAGTGACTGTATATCAATAAAGATGATGGCAGTTTGTTATCATCTATATTCCTCTTCTTCGTCGTCATCTTACAATGTTCTGTATACCTTTTCTTGTTCTTAGTCTTCTTCTCGTTATCCATCCCTCTCCTCCTCTTCCCTCTCCTCCTCCTCCTCTTCTTCATCAAAGAAGTAGTAGTAGCAGCAGTAGTAGTTGTAGTGCAGCAGTAGTAGTAGTATAGTAGCAGTAGTAGTAGTAGTAGTAGCAGTATTAGTTGTAGGAGGAGGAGAAGGAGAAGGAGGAGAGAGCAGAATAGTAGCAGCAGCAGCACAGCATAGTGTATAGTAGTAGTAGTAGTAGTAGTAGTAGTAGTGTGTGTGTGTGGTGTCTGCCTGTCTGTGAAATACTATAAGTCAGTCATTTAGTTTCATCCACATGTTCGTATGTGTGGTGTGTGTGTGTGTGCGAGTGTGTTTGCCTGCATGTCTGTATGACCATCTGCCGTTTTCATTCACCTGTTTCTCTCTTGTGTATGTTTGTGTATCTCTCCTTGTATCTTCTGTACACATTTGTATCAGTATGACTATCTGTGTGTGAGTATTTATCGAGTTGTGCACCTGTCTGTCTTACTCTCTATCTATCTATCTTTCTGTCGGTCAATCTGTCTGTCTGTCGGTTTGTCTATTCATCTGTATCTCTCTCTGTCTGTCTCTCTCTCTCTCTCTCTCTCTCTCTCTCTCTCTCTCTCTCCCTCTCTCTCTCTCTCTCTCTCTCTCTCTCTCTCTCTCTCGCTGTGTGTGTGTGTGTGTGTGTGTGTGTGTGTGTGTGTGTGTGGGTACAAAGATAGAGACATAAATGTATAAATAGATAGAGAGATATTTCCACCTGTCTATTGGTATTTCTATCGTCTTGCATATGTTCATCTGTTTCTCAGTGTGTGTATGTGTCTGTCTGTCTGTCTGTCTGTCTGAGTCTGTGTCGGTGCCGATGTGCGTGTTTGTGTGTGTGTGTGTGGGGGGGGGGCGGGGGGGAGGGCGGGGGGGGGGGGGAGGAGGAGAGAGCGTGGGTGATGGTGGGATGGGTTGGTGTGAACATGGCGCATGTGTTTTGTAGGCGTGGTCGCTTGTGTTTTCGCACAATGTCAATAACGGAGTGTGTGTTTGTTTTCTGGATGGCTTGCTCAGAGAATGGTCATTGATTGGATTATTTATTGTGTGAGACTGGATTGTTTCAGCCTCGTAAATTTCTAGACCAGTGGTTTACTGCTTAAGATCGAGGACCATTAAACGAAAACCCGAGATTTTGGGGGTAATTCTGTCTGTTTCTGTCTGTCTGTCTGTCTGTCTCTCACTCTCACTCTCCCTCTCTCTCTCTCTCTCTCTCTCTCTTCTTCTCTCTCTCTCTGTCTCTCTCTTCTCTCTCTCTCTCTCTCTCTCTAGAAATAAATAATTTGTTGCAATAAATGAAACAAAAGAAATGAGTCATCAGCATGCCAACATTATTAATGATAGCAACTACCTTGACAACAACAGCCGCATATACTTGAATACATGGTTAAATGAATGAGTAAATATACCTCACTCTCACTTTAGCAAATGATAAACGTTAAAATTGAAACTGTGTGAAAGAAATGCTTGTGAAGACTCCCCCACTTTTCTGCTTGGCCACTCTTCCCTCTCCCTCTTGCATTCCACCACTCCATCCCTCCCCTCCTCTGCCCCCCCCCCCCCCCCCCGCCCCTCCCTGTCCCTCCTTTTTACACTCGTCCTCTCCCCAGCCACAGGAAACAGTTCCAGCGGGAAAACCACACACATAGAAACAGTCTTTGAAAAAGAATTGCTGTGGGGGAAAAAACACCCTTCATTACTTATTTGACGAGCATTTGGGCATGAGATCAATTTCTTTCAACCGCTCCCATCCCATCCCTCCCCTGCCCCCTACAAGACAA
>CM065722.1:18315077-18320077 GCA_033310375.1 Conus canariensis
TCTTCGAACTTCAGAATGCTTTTTTTCCTTCTTTTTCCCCCACAGACACTTGGGAATCCACTTTCTGTTCCTGACTAACTTTTTGAAGATCAACAAGCTCCAGTTAATCAACTAATTGATTAATTAATTAGCTGAGCTGAGGCAAAAATGGCGTTGAAACCCGACATGAGTGAACTTAAGGCACGGTGTGCTGTACCATTGACAAAAACTGGCCAATTACACGGCCATTCCAGCCACTACGCTCTCTCCACTTGCAGTCACACAACACAGCCTCCACTCCACCCCATCTCTCTCTGTCTCTCTCTCTCTCTCTGTCTCTGTCTGTCTGTCTGTCTGTCTGTTCTCTCTCTCTCTCTCTCTCTCTCTCTCTCTCTCTCTCTCTCTCTCTCTCTCTCTGTATGCGTGTGTCTCCTCTCTCTGTGTGTCTCTCTGTTTCTCTCTCTGTCTCTCTGTTTTTCTCTCTCTCTCTCTCTATCTCTCTCTCTCTCTCTCTCTCTCTCTCTCTCTCTCTCTCTCTCCTAAACAAATTGCACGCTGATATTAACGAAATAACAATAGCAGCAAAAGGGTACTTAGTTGACAAGCTTTCAAGGAACACAGAAGAAACATTTTTAACGAGATTCACAGATAGACTTGCGCAAAAACAGAGAGGGAGGGAGGGAGAGACAGAGAGACAGACAGATCGAGAGACAGACAGACACTGCTAGAGAGAGACAGAGACAGAGGCATAGAGACAGAGATAGAGAAACAGAGAGAGAGAGAGACAGAGACAGAGAGAGAGAGACCGTGAGGTAGACAGAGAGAGCGAGAGAGGAACAGAGAGAGAGAGGGAGGCAGAGAGAGACTGTCTGTTTCTCTCTCTCTCTCTCTCTCTCTCTCTATCTCTATGTGTGTGTGTGTGTGTGTGTGTGTGTGTGTGTGCACGCGCGCGCGTGTGTATGTGTGTGTGTGTGTGTGTGTGTGTGTGTGTGTGTGTGTGTGTGTGTGGTTAAAAGCTATAAACATGTACCTCATGATATTATCAGAGGGTATGAACAGATGTAGTTATAGTTATGATCAGACTATGAAAACACAGACTCGTGATATGACGAAAGGGTGGAAACATGTGTAAACATTAACATTTAGAAAAGAGTATCCACAAGTACACACAATATATTCAAAGGTTATAAACATGTCCAGACGTAACAGAGTGTGAGCATTTAAATGTAAGTACACACACAATCAAAATTTATAAACATGTACACACATGATGCTTGTGGAGATCTATGTCCACGCATAATAAGAACAAAAAAAACCTGTGGACACATAGCATATCAAAGAACATAAACGCGTACGCACATATTGTGATGGAAGGTATAAACTTGCACACGCGATGCACAATCAAAAGTTATAAACATCTACACACATGTGTGTAATAAATGGCGTGATAAAGTGCGTACGTGATTAAGGTATTCAAATATGTATGATATATGTAGCATGTTTATAAGCATAATCATGAACACACATAATAAGATCAAAGGATGTAAATATGCACACTTAATATGATCAAAAAGTATGGGCATGTACACACATATGGTGATCAAAGGATGTAAACATGTATACACATGATGTAATAAAAGGACATGAGTATGTACATGCATAATGTCATCCAAGGGTATGAACATGGATACTCATGACGTCATTAAATGTTTGATATGATCAAAGGGTGCAAACATGTATATAACATGATCAAAAGATAAAAGAAAACATACCCAGAATGATCAGTAATGTCATCAAAGGGTATACAAACAATAAGATCAAAGAGTATACGCACATAATGTCATCAAACGGCGCACACATATCATGAAAGGGTACACACGTGGCATGATCAAAGGGAACACACCTGTCTTGATGAAAGGACACACACATGATACGATCATGGCTACACACGCATGAAATCCAAGGATAGCTGACATATAGCTTGATTAAAGGCTATGAGCCAAAGAGAATCGGTACAGTACAGGCACGATTCAAAATCACCCAGCCAGGCAAACACATCACACAGGTCACATGGCTGAGAAGACGAAGGAGAGACAGAAGAAGAGGTGAGCGGATAGCGTCAGGGAGTGCGCAGTCATATTCATCACCAGCTCTGTCAACAGTGCCACAGAGAAACCGCAACAGATGGGGAACTATTGTCAGGAGGTCATCAATTATGCGCAGCATCTTTACCTGGGGTTGTAATAGAGACGAGACAGTGCATGGCAATGAACAATGTTGGGTCACCAGCCGCCGTGGCGAAGTGGTTAGCGTCGCGGACTCCCGGCTGGGAGGTCGTGGGTTCGAATCCCATCAGAGTCATGTGGGTTTTTCTGCCCCGACCGGCTCCTACCCAGAGTTGAGTTTGCTGCGGACTCAGTTGGGAAGACTGGGACCACACAGTCGAGTTTCATCCACTTAATGGATGCGTTTCTGAGAGTGTTGCTCAAATTTCCTGACCAACACTGCAGGTGCCTGTATCTCTCGGGCCTGGTTGACACCGGGATATATTATGAAAGGAAGCGTAGAGTACAGCCCTGTCATGTAGTCTCAGACCGAAATGGAAATCCGTAGCATCATCTTAATCATCCTCATTCTCATCGATCAGCATAAAAAAAAGTCTCAAATTCTGTGGCCCTTCATGCCCTGCTGTCATGGTGACCTCAATTTCGATGTCCTCTCCACGTCTGTGGCCTTGGTTTGGTTCCGTCGGGGTCACTGGTATCGGCGAGTCCTGGGGGCTGTCGTTGGACGGACGTGGTGGCGCCCTCCGGAGGGAGAGCTCACTCACGCCGGCTCCGCGACTAAGCAATTATTGTCGTCAGTAGGGGGCTTAGTAGGTGGTGTCCTGCGTATGTTAGATCAGAACAGGCGCCACTGAACACCACCGAAGTGACTCGGCAGCAGTGCAGTGTCTCCTCCGGTGGGTTGCCTCTTGACGACTTGAAATTGACTGCTCCCTGTGGATTGCCGGTGCCGGGGCTGCGGCGGGTCTGACCGAGCTGTGGCTGTGGACGGGGTGTCGGTATGAGCGGCGTGGGTGCACTGCCTCTGAGGTGACGCAGAGGTTGGGACAGCAAAACAAAAAACAAAAACAAAAAAAACAATGTTGGGTCTATAACAATGAGGAAGACGACAGTACATGAAACCTGTGCTTCAGTGGAATGAAAGCTGAGTGATTTTTATATAGTAGAAGCAAAGTGGCTCATCTATGACTTCGGTTTTGTTCAGCCACGTGTAAAGACTGTTCGCTCTTTGACCTTCTCTTTGTTCCTTGTTTGAGGGCTCGGTCCCAAGCCATTTGGCGAGTTGGCTTGTTGGTGATGAAATCCTTATTGGAGGTTTCTGATGTGTTTGTGTGTATAAAAACATAATTTTTATTCGAAATTCGATGTAGTATTATTTGGTCAGTAGGGGAGTTAAGGGAGGTGGAGAGAGGAGTGCTGTGTGGGGTTAGCATTGAGGGGTGGGCCAGGGGAGGGGAGAGAGGTGTGCTGTGTGGGGTTAGCATTGAGGGGTGGGCCAGGGGAGAGGAGTGCTGTGTGGGGTTAGCATTGAGGGGTGGGCCAGGGGAGGGGAGTGCTGTGTGGGGTTAGCATTGAGGGGTGGGCCAGGGGAGGGGAGTGCTGTGTGGGGTTAGCATTGAGGGGTGGGCCAGGGGAGGGGAGTGCTGTGTGGGGTTAGCATTGAGGGGTGGGCCAGGGGAGGGGAGTGCTGTGTGGGGTTAGCATTGAGGGGTGGGCCAGGGGAGGGGAGTGCTGTGTGGGGTTAGCATTGAGGGGTGGGCCAGGGGAGGGAGAGTGGCTGTGTGGGGTTAGCATTGAGGGGTGGGCCAGGTGAGAGGAGTGCTGTGTGGGGTTAGCATTGAGGGGTGGGCCAGGGGAGGGGAGTGCTGTGTGGGGTTAGCATTGAGGGGTGGGCCAGGGGAGGGGAGTGCTGTGTGGGGTTAGCATTGAGGGGTGGGCCAGGGGAGGGGAGTGCTGTGTGTGGGTAGCATTGAGGGGTGGGCCAGGGGAGGGGAGTGCTGTGGGGGGTTAGCATTGAGGGGTGGGCCAGGGGAGGGAGTGCTGTGTGGGGTTAGCATTGAGGGGTGGGCCAGGGGAGGGCAGAGGCAAGGAGAGGCGAGGATTGAGGAGAAGGGGGCTTTCCCAACGTGATTTAGGTGTGCATCCGTGGCTTGTAAATTATTGCAAAATATCCTACCTTCGCCCTCCCTCTTTCCTCTTTCTGTCTGTCTGTCTGTCTCTCGGTCCCTCCTCCCCGCCCCCCCTCTCTCTCTCTCTCTTTCTCTCTCTCTTTTGAACACACACACACACACACACACACACACACACACACACACACACGTGCGCAAGCACACATGCATGCATGAACGCATGCATCCGTGCACGCGCACGCACACACACATACTCACACTCACACACACACACAACACACACACACACACACACACACACACACACACACACTCACTCACATTCACACACACACACACACACACACACATACACACACACACACACACACACACACACACACACACACAAGGGAGAGAGAGAGAGAGAGAGAGAGAGAGAGAGAGAGAGAGAGAGAGAGAATATGAAGGCACCCTTCTTTTCACTCTTTCTTTCTCCTATCCATTTTCGCCACTGTGGTGCTGTTTCCTTCCTGTTCCTCCCACTATCAGGTTGCTGCCATCAGTATCCCCAGCCTTTCCCATGTCCCTCCCCTTCACCCCCCTCTTCCAGCCCTGTGGTACCGGCACACAGCAGGTGTTAATTGTCTTCCATCCCGTCGATCCCAGCGGCTCGCTCAGAGAGCATCATCATCGGGAGAAATTCCGAATGATGCCGCTCTTGGTCCATTTTCGTGTGTGTCTGCTGTCTGTCTCTGTCTGTCTGTCTGTCTGTCTCTGTCTCTCTCTCTCTCTCTCTCTCTCTCTCTCTCTCTCTCTCTCTCTCTCTCTCTCTCTCTCTGTCTGG
>CM065722.1:18325077-18335077 GCA_033310375.1 Conus canariensis
CTCTTCAATAAATGTTTATATTCTCGCCTTGCAACTGAGTAAGCATTTTTGTCCACTGTCTTTAAAGTGCAACGACTGATACGAAGTAACCTCCTGGCTTTTCTTTTACTAGCATCACATTCTTTATCATACCAATCACAAGGTTTTTTGTTACTATTAATATATATACACCTTCTCATGCAGTCTGCACTTTCTTTCATGCCATCATTAAACATACTTAGCGCATAATTTATATCCGCGTCTAATAAATCTATAGCAACATCTATCTTTGTACGAATTCTATCACTACATAATGTACTATGAAACAAATTAGCATGTTCATCATTCCAGACGAGTTTTTCTATAACCAGTTTTTCAATCTTGTTACTGGCATGTACAGTATTTTCTTTAGGAAAAGCAATAGAAAGCGATACAGGTAAGTGGTCAGAATCTATACGTTCTAAAACATTAAGCATACATGAATCATACAAAAGAACAAAAAGTTCTTTAGAAAATATGAAATAATCTACAACACTGGAACCAGTATCAGACATGTATGTATAGCGACCTTCAAGGTCACCTTTACACACGCCATTAAGAATGCACAGATCTACAGCAGTGCACACATTCAGTAGCAATTTACCATAATTATTCAATGTACAATCTTCGGAGTGTCGATCAATACTGAGAGGCCGGCTATGGAAATGCTCATCAAGAACATCGTTCACAGATATGTCTTGTGAAATGTTAGAGGTTCTGCTATTGAGGTCACCATTTATTATCACATAAACATCCCTAGGTAACAATAAATCAACGAGACATTCTTCAAGTAAATTAATACCATTATCAATATCAAAATGGGCATAAAAAGGTGAACCTTCTGGAGGTATATAGGCACAAAAGTACAAAACATCCTTATCTATTCCAAATAATCTTTTATCGATCAAGAACACACAAAAGTTTGAATGATTAACGTCGATGATTTTAACAAAGGGAGACAATTCTTTTCTGAATAAACAAATCACTCCGCCTGATCGCCTTCCTTGTTTTGAAAATTTAACTGCAGATTTACAAAATACTTCATAACCAACAAACACATCAGCACGACATTCGTCCATAAATGTTTCAATCAAACATATGAAATCAAACTCGTAAATAAACGACATAAAATCACAGTCGGTAAGTTTAGAATATAAGCCATTCACATTCCACAACAGGAAGGAAAAAGGTTTCTTTACATTTGTACACGCTGTGCCGTTCACTTGTTTGCACGTGTTTTTCACAGTATGTCCGGACTCACCTCTCTGACCCACAAAAAACGGTTCACCGTTGACACTGCCACAAGTGACAGGCGATTTCACCGGTGTAGCTTTTTTGTCAGTACCTTCTTCTGCCACACAGGTGTAGGTCAAATTTTCATCAAGTGGCCGGCCACCCCCCTATCTGGATTCAACTAATCTGCTTTGGTCGTCGAGAAAATACTTTGTCCCGTCAATGAGGAGATGATCAAAGATCATCGCCGCTCTTTTGCCTTCTGACCTTGCTTTCTTCAGATGGGGGGAAAGACCACGCCTTATCTCCCTAACGCGAGAGGAGAAATCCTCGCCCACAAAGATATTACTCCCTTTTAATTTTCTCTTCGCTCTTAAGATTTTCGTTTTGTCTTTGTAAGATGAACATCGAGCGATGATGGGAGAATCAGGTTTGGCATTTATTCTATGTACCCGATCGAACTCAATGTCCCGTGTCAAATCTAACTGATCAGTTAAGAGATCATGTATTTTACCTTCACATCGTTCGCTGGTTTCATTTTTATCTCTCGGGATACCATAGAAAATTAGGTTATTTCGTTTTGATCTTCCTTCTAAATCATCCGCCTTTCTTTCTAATTGTTCAAGTCTCGTAGTGAGATCAGAGTTCTTTTTTGCTAGCACAGCATTCTCTTCTTTTAAAGATCCCACCTCCTCCCTCAGATCCTTCAATCCATGATGTAGTGCAGCGAACTGGTCATTCAGATCCCTGACACTCCTCTCTATGCTTCTGATCAGGTAATGCAATTCTTTCTGAAATTGTTTAATATATTATTTGATAAAGGTACTTTTCCAGAAAACTGGACTGAATCAGTTATTTTGCCAATTTTTAAAAAGGGTGATGTTAATAACCCCAACAATTACAGAGGGATCTCTATTAGTGATATTAGTAGTAAAATCTTTGGGACAATTATTAATAACCGATTGCAAGAATGGGTAGAGGAAAATAATATCACAGGTGATTATCAAGCAGGCTTTAAGAAGGGTTACTCAACTACTGATCACATGTTTACTTTGCTTGCACTTGTGCAGAAGCAGTTTTCTTACAATAGGAAGTTATACGTAGCTTTTATAGATTTTGAAAAAGCGTTTGACTCCATTAATAGAAATCTCCTCTGGCCCATTTTGACAAAAAATGGTATTAAAGGTAAACTCCATAGATGTATTAGAAGTATGTATGATAGAGTAAGAACCAGAGTCCGTTGTGGAGCGAAACTTACTGACTATATTAATTGTTCTAGAGGAGTCAAGCAGGGAGATGCATGCAGCCCTATCTTATTTTCTTTGTTTATCAATGAGTTAGCTCTTGATGTAATCAACAATGGTAAACATGGTGCTTTATTATCGCTCGATGCTTTTGAATTGTTTATCCTTCTGTTGGCCGACGATGTTGTTTTGATGTCCGAAACTGTTATAGGGTTACAAACACAATTGAATAGCTTGCACCGTGCTGCTAAATCATTGCAGTTGAAAGTCAACATGGAAAAAAGCAATATCATAGTATTCCGTAAAGGTGGTTATCTAAGTGTAAGGGAAAGGTGGGTATATGATGGTACTCCTATGCCAGTTGTCAATGCCTATAAATATTTAGGAATATTATTCTCAACACGCTTGAGTTTTGTTGGCGCATGCAAAGACCTTTCGAGTAAGGCAAAAAATGTTGTGCTTTGTATCATGAAAAAGTTACATATTCTTAATAATTCTTCATTCATGTTATTTATAAAGCTATTTGATTCTCAGGTTCAACCGATTGTACAGTACGGCTCTGAGCTATGGGGACTAGAAAAAGCTGCTGTCTGTTGTGAATCTGTTCAAATGTTTGCTCTAAAAAGGTTTCTTGGTGTAGATAGACGGACTCCAAATGATCTAATTTACGGTGAAACTAATCGATTTCCCATTTACATTACTTCTGCTGTCAGATGTATCCGCTACTGGCTGAAACTGTTACAAATGGAAGACTTTAGAATTCCTCGTAAGGCGTACAATATGTTGTATGACTTAGACGCTAAAGGCAAAAGTAACTGGGTGTCCAAAGTGCGCCTTTGTCTGTTTGAATACGGATTTGGATTTGTTTGGCTGAATCAAGGGGTTGGTAATACTAAAGAGTTTGTATGTGTTTTCCGTCAACGGTTGGTTGACTGCAGATGGCAGAAATGGACTGATCATATTCATAACAGTGACAGATTTGATTTCTACAGGAACTTTTGTGATGTTCATGACCTGAAAACGTACTTAACCTTAGATATGGACAGGCACCTAAAACACGTAACAGCAAAATTCAGATTAGGAATATCTGCATTGGCAACTCATTATTTTAGATATCGCATATGTAATAATTATGATTTGTTATGTCCCTTATGTAAAAAATCAATTGAAACCGAATTACACTTCGTCCTGTCCTGTCCAGCTCTCATGAGCATCAGAGAAAAGTTTATTAAGCCCAAATATTACAGACAGCCATCTTTGTTTAAACTGAGCCTACTTTGTTCATCTACTTCTGCAGAAGTTGTTAAGAATTTTTCTTTGTTTTTGTACAAGGCTTTTAAGTATAGAGAAATTTTCACTTCTTGAAATTGCCTTTGAATTATACTGGTCTTGTTCTGTAATTTGGTTTCATGTAGCTATTGTACTTGTGTGTTCACACTCCCCTTCATTAGGGGCCTTGGCCTGTTATATGAATAAATCATCTGAATCTCTCTCTCTCTCCCCTTCTCCTTCTTCTTCTTCTTCTGTGTGTCTGTCTATCTGTCCGTCTCTCTCTCTCTCTCTCTCTCTCTGTCTCTCTCTCTCTCTCTCTCTCTCTCTCTCACACACACACACACACACACACACACACACACACACACACACACACACACACCTTTCTTTCTCCTCTTAAGCTTTATGTCTATACTATCACCGCCCCTTTCCCAGGCCTCATCTCCACTTCTCACTCCCGTTACTCTTCCACCTCCCTCTCCCTCACTTCCTTCCCCGACCCAACACTTCCATCCCGCTCGCTGGATTCTTCGCCATGGAACTGCAGGTGGGTCGGAGCAGAAGGACCGGAGTATGAATACGGAATGTTCCAGATCCTGATTCGAAGATGTCAGCAATACCGACAAACTCTGATATTTAAACATGTTTCAGCTTACACCCCACCTCCACCCCTATCCCCATCAACAGACCCCCCAACTAACATCCCATCAATTATCCACTATGGGACATTGCATCTGCTGGCTTCCATCCGAAACTGTGATCAGCCAACCCATACCTAGCTCCCCATCAGTCATCAACTTCCCAACACTCTCATCAACCACATACAATCCATTACACCTGTTAACCACCCTCCACCTAATACCCCCAACAGTCACCTACCACCTGCCACCCCTTCAGCGAATCCCCACCTGACTCCCCCATTTTCCAACTGACACCTAACACCCTTTCAGCCAATCCATACCAGACTCCCCCAATTTCAAACTAACACCTAACACCCCTTCTTCACTCAGTTGACACCTAACACCCCCATTTTGCAGTTAACTCCTACCACCCCTTCAGTCAATGTCCACCTGACACCCCCATTTTCCAACTAACGCCTAACACCCTTTCAACCAATCTATACCTAACACCTCCATTTTGCAGTTAACACCAAACACCCCTTCAACCAATGCCCACCTGACACCCCCATTTCCATCAAACACTAAACACCCCTCCAACCAATGTCCACCGACACCCCCATTTTCAAACTAACACCTAACACCCCTTTACCCCCCATTTTGCAGTTAACACCTACTACCCCTTCAACCAATCCCCACCTGACTTCCCCCATTGTCCAACTAATACCCAACACCTCTTTAGCCACTGCCGACCTGACACCCCCATTTTCCAACTAACACCTGCAATCGCTTCAACCAACCCCCACCTGACACCCCCATTTTCATAATATCACCTTTGTCACGTGCCACAGAAAAAAAACATTGTTCTCTTTTTGAGGACTTTAAACCAACAGACCTGCTCTGTTGATCTGTTTTCAGGAGAACTTCACCTGGAGTGATTGAAAACTCACCTTTAGGGCGTCCTTGGTCAGCAGTGATCAGGTTTTGAATAGTAATTTGTACAGTTGGAAAAAAAAAGAGACTGCCTGTCACTTTGGCGAAAGCAGTGGACAAGCTAAGAGGAGGGAGGGAGAGAGAGAGGGGGGGAGTCAAGAAAAAGAGAGAGAGAGAGAGAGAGAGAGAGAGAGAGAGAGAGAGAGAGAGAAGAGAGAGATATTAGCCTAAAAGAAAAGAACACGATTAAGGAGTATGACTGAGATAGAGAGAGAGTTGAACTCTCAACTATTTGTAGGCTCGTATATCATTGATCCCAGGGGCGAGCACCCTACACTTTGGAGAGATTGCCCCTCGCAGTCCTTCAAATGCTTCTTGAGGAGCTACGGGCTTTGGACTACTAGTAGAGGCAAGTCGCGCTCCTAAGAAACTCTCTCCATGGGAAAGAATGTCTGCTGTCGAGAGAAATTTTGATTTGGACTAATTGGAAGTTTGATGAGATGATTGTCGTCGTGGGAAAAAAATATGTATTGTTCTGTAATTGAAGGAATGGCCTCCACTGGGAAAGGATGTACACTTTTTTTTGTAATTGAAGTAGTAGAAAGAAACTCGTGGAGAGCGTGGCAGCAGAGAGTCCTCAGAAGAGAAGCCCCCTTCAAGCAAGTGTTTCGGCCCTTATCTCCTGACACTCTAGGGGGGTTGGGCCACACCCGGTTCATGACTCCGGATGTCCCTCTGCTGCCCCTTTTTTTTTCCCATCTTGGGACGAGCCATGGCTGGGATTCGAACCCATGACCCTCTGGACATGCTCATTTTCCACTTAATGACTCGCGCTTTAACCACTGAGCCACAGGGACACCTGATATTTGTAGGGAAATTAAGCCTTATGAAGTTCACTTTTGTTCCTCCTTGACCAGATCCAGCTTGAACACCTCTCTGCCGCTTCTGCCATTGCTTTCAGGGCTCTGGTTTTTTCCTTCCCTGCAACTGAGAGCTGTTTCATGAGGCTGTATGCAGACGTTCCTACAAACCCCCTAGCTCCAGTTTCTGCAGTGAGGACTTTGACCTGATAGCCTTCTCTCCTCAGGCTGTTTGCCAGATCAGCATACTTTTCGGTCTTGTAGATTTGAGCTGCCTCCATTCTGTTCTCATATGGCACCGTGAGCTCGATCATGATCAGCTGCTTGGTTGACTTAGAGTGGACTACTATGTCTGGTCTCATGCCACTCTTGCTGATGATCTCTGGGTGACTCTTCCATTCTGGGAGGTCTGCAGTGCACTCCCAGTCATCTGCCCCGTCCAGCAGACTCTGCCTGCATGTTTCGAGTGGCACTGTTGTTCTTGGCCATGATTTGCTGCCTCCTGCCGTGAAGAATGTTGCGGGTGCTTTTGGAGTCCTGATTTTCCCTTTTGTGGTGTTGGTACTAGCCCAGACTACTTGTACAATTTCTTTGAGCACTTGGTTGTGCCTCCATGTGTACCTTCCTTGAGCCAGGGCTACTTTACATGAGCTTAGGACATGCTCCACTGTTTGTTTTTCATGGCAGAGGGGGCATGCAGGATCGTCTGTTTTCCCCCACTTCACCAGGTTTGCATTTGAGGGCAGAAGGTCATATGCAGATCTGAGAATGAAGCTGATCCTGAGAGGGGCCATGTGCCAAATGTCATTCCAAGTGAGACTTCTTTGGAGTGCATTCTCCCACGTTGTCCATTGCCCTTGCTGGCTCTGCTGGACTGCTTTTTGGAGTCTTTTTTGGTCTTCTTCTTTTCTCATCTCCTGAATCATCATGTCTCTTTTGGCTTTTCCTTTGGCCTTTGACCACCATTCAGTTTTGGTCACCCCCAGTCCCTGTCTGTTGGTCTGTGTGTGTCCTGTTATTTCTCTGATCTTGAGACTTTCTTTTGCAGAATCCATCGCCTCTTGAACTTTCCATTTTCTGCCTGTCTTCAGCTGGGGCTTAATTGCTTCTACCACCTTGTCTCCTGAGTCCTCCAGCATGCTTTGAAGTCTGATCTTCCCTGCTTTGTATTCCTCCAGGATGGATTTCAGGGGTAGTTTCAGCTTTGCTTGGCGACAGTACAGCGCTATGTCAGTCAGACAGGGTGGGACACCAAGCCATTTCCTTGTGAACTTGTTGATTTTGGCTTCCATTGCCTCCACTATGCTGGTGCAGATGTCGTATATCATCAGAGGCCATAGCAGCTTTGGTATCAGCATGAACTGCAGACACCAGACCTTGTATTTGCCAGGAAGCCCACACTGGTCAATGGTCTCCAAGCCTTCCTCCGCCATCTGCTTGGTTTCTTTTGCTCTTTGTGTGTCTTTCAGCGTATCATCATACCATCTTCCAAGGCTCTTGACTGGTTCTTCTGTGACTGTTGGAATGGCCTGGTTGGCAACACTGAAGACCACAGATCCGGCCACTTTTCCTTTCCTCAGTGAGAGACTCCGTGATTTCTTTGGCTTGAACTTCATTCTGGATGAGGCAACTATGTCGTCCAGCCTCTCCAGCACATGACGTGTCTCGTCTTCTCTGGATGAAATCACTGTAGTGTCATCCATGAAGGCCTTGAGAGGAGGCATCTTGTATCCATCGCCAAGGTCTGTTTGTCTCGCGTTGTTTGTTGCTGCTTTCAAGATGAGTTCCATTGCCAGCACGAACAGTATTGGGGAAATTGCACAGCCCATTGCAATACCCACTTCCAAGTTGATCCAGTCTGTTGTGTACTCCTTGGTAGAGAACCGCATTGAGAAGCCATTGAAGTACTTCTTGAGCATGTCGCGGATGTTCTTTGGCACATGGTACATCTCAAGAGCCAACTGTATCATCTCATGGGGCACAGATCCATATGCGTTTGCCAGATCAAGCCACACTACGTCCAGGTCTCTCTTTTCTGTTTTTGCTTTTTGGATTGCGTCCCAGATCATTGTGGCGTGTTCTACACAGCCCGCCACGCCTGGGATGCCACCTTTCTGGACTGACACATCCAAGTACTTGTTTTCCATCAGGTACTTGGTCAGCCTTGCTGCCATGACAGAGAAGAAGATTTTCCCTTCGACGTTCAGTAGTGATATTGGCCTGAACTGGCTAATGTC
Source organism: Conus canariensis (assembly GCA_033310375.1). Lineage (NCBI taxonomy): Eukaryota > Metazoa > Mollusca > Gastropoda > Neogastropoda > Conidae > Conus > Conus canariensis. The sequence goes on from CM065722.1 coordinate 18,333,492, forward strand.
ACTTGAGTTTTGCTCTTTGGGGATGTACACACCATCTGCCGTCATCCACTGGCCGCTGATCTTCTGGTTTCTCCAAGCCGATCGCAGCAGCCTGTGGAGCCACTCCAGCACCTTGGGACATTTCTTGTAAAGCTGGTAAGGTATTCCGTTTGGCCCTGGTGATGATTTGGCTCTGGCTTTGTCGACCACCTTCTTGATTTCCGCCAACGTTGGAGGCTTGCCATTGAACTGTTCCTCAGGGTTGGTTGGCCACACCAGACCTTGAATGTCGAGTGGTGCTTTGCTCTGTGGGTCAGAGTATGTTTTCCTCAGATGCTGCTCAAGAACTCCTTTGTCCACACTTAGGGTCCCAGATTTTGGCTGCTCAAACAGTGTTCTGGCAAACTGGAAGGGGTCTCTGAAGAAGCGCTCTTGTGTCTTCTTCTTTTTGCTCTTCCTCTTCCTCGCAGATTCCGCTTTGCTGAGGGCACTGTGTTTTTCTTTCAGGCCTTTCCACAGTTTTTCCAAGCCTTGTTTTTCAGCTGGCAGTGCGGTCTTCATTTGCATCTTGAGGTTTTTCTTTTGGACCCTGATCTTGTCCATCTTTTCTTGGCGTCTGGATTTCTTTGGAGGTGTTTTCTCTTTGGGTAGTTTTGCTCCATAGGCGTCTCTACATGTGGCATACACAATGTCCCCATATGTGGCTAGTTTGTGTTCCAGGGTGCTTTTCCCTATCAGTGCATCGAGTCTTTGGACGATTTTTGCATCCAGTTTCTCCCAATCTTCAGTTTCGTTTGCTCGTGGCAGGTTGAGTTTCAGGCGCCTGGCATCGAGGGCCTGTGCAAATTCCTCATCCGAACCAACAGCGTGGATGTCCTTGGCACTGTGGTTTAAATCCTGGCCTTGGTCTTCCGACGTCTTATCTGCTGATGCAGTGCGCTGCTGCTCATTCAGGTGAGTCTTCACACATCCCATCTTTGTTCTGTGGATCTTCATGCCACGGGTGGTAGCGAAACGCTTTCCACAGACACATGGATATTCCATTTGGTCCATGTTCATAGTCCGTTTGGGATTTGCAGTCATGATTGGTTGAGCACCGATGGATTCATCATTCTCTCCCCCTTTCGGTGAATCCTGGGAGCATCTTTTCCTTTTATTTTTAGTAGCCACATGTTTAAGGCAAAGTGGGGAGCCAGCCCACAAAGCCCTTGGTTCTGGTCTTTCCCAGTGTCCTCCGGTCTTTCCCGGACGTCCTCCGGCCTATTCCCGGAAGTCAATGGTTTAGCCATGCATCAGTAGAAAGAAACTCGTGGAGAGCGTGGCAGCAGAGAGTCCTCAGAAGAGAAGCCCCCTTCAAGCAAGTGTTTCGGCCCTTATCTCCTGACACTCTAGGGGGGTTGGGCCACACCCGGTTCATGACTCCGGATGTCCCTCTGCTGCCCCTTTTTTTTTTCCCATCTTGGGACGAGCCATGGCTGGGATTCGAACCCATGACCCTCTGGACATGCTCATTTTCCACTTAATGACTCGCGCTTTAACCACTGAGCCACAGGGACACCTGATATTTGTAGGGAAATTAAGCCTTATGAAGTTCACTTTTGTTCCTC
>CM065722.1:18340077-18342577 GCA_033310375.1 Conus canariensis
GGTCTGGAATGAGCAGTGTGGGGACGATGCCACTAGGCGGACACGACAGATGAGACCGCAAAACGAAAAAAAAAAAAAAAAAAAAAAAAAAAAATGCAAAGCGTATAACGTACTCCCAGTTTATATTGAATACGCGTTAATAAAGAGGAAAAAAACATTTTGGGCGTTATAGCCGTTAGTAGCGGCTATTCTGGTAAACACTGGCCATCATCTGTGACACATAATGAACTTACCTACAAATTTTCAGAAAGATCGGCCAAGTACTTTCTAAGATATTCCATAAAGAAGAAAAATCGTTATGGGCCGTTATAGCCGTTAGTAACGGATATAATGGTAAAATAAAACATTGGGCATCATCCGTGACCCATAATGAACATACTTACAAATTGTCAGAAAGGTCGGCTAAGTACTTTCTGAGATATTCCATAAAGAAGAAAAACCGTTATGGGCCGTTATAGCCATTAGTAGCGGATATAACGGTAAAATAAAACATCGGGCATCATCCGTGACCCATAGTGAACATACCTACATATTTTCAGAAAGATCGGCCGAGTACTTTCTGATATATTCCATAAAGAAGAAAAACCGTTATGGGCCGTTACAGCCGTTAATAACGGATATAACGGTAAAATAAAACATCGGGCATCGTTTGTGACCCATTGTGAACATACCTACAAATTGTCAGACAGATCGGCCCAATAGTTTTGTCTGGAGCGAGTGGAACACATTTTGACCACAGACGGACAGACGGACGCACAGATAGACAGACACACAGACAGACACACAGACAGCATTTCTCCGTTCCCATTCTAAAGTACTCCCTGTTCTATAAGAACTGTGAGTACGAAAACAGGAAAGACAAGAACATTCTTGGTGATCAGTTCTAGCTACAATCCCGAACTAACTCCTGTCCTTTAAAGAACCTTTCAGTACACGTTGAGCATTCCGATGGATGGCGAGGTGTCTGTTTCTCATCACTCGAGAAATGAGTACATTCCATGGAGAAAAGTAGTCATAGCAACAAGGATTGAAGCTTTGGTTCAGAGCAGAGCATTAACAAATTCAGTCTTCAAACGACTGTTACAACAGTTCCAAAAATATCACAAATATAACTTATACGTCAACACCAACCAGATTCGTAAATAACTGTCCGGTATGATGAAAATTTCGCCCATTTTTTTTCTGATCGAATGTTCTACACCTATAACATCATAGTAGAAAAAAAAAATATAGTATTCTGGAAAACCTGAAGTGGACGTGTTTTTTTTTTTAACTTCTAAAACAAAGCAAGAACAGGGTGATCTGAACCAGCCTTGAAGCAAAGCAAAGCAACACACGCACGCACGTACGCACGCACGCATGCACGCACGCACACACACACACACACACACACACACACACACACACACACACACACACACACACACACACATGCCTGCTCGTAGAATTCAGATGTTTTGATGGACGATTTTCCACGGATTGTAGCTTGTTCATGGAGATTTTTTTTCCATCGGCCCTGTTACATTCACTGATAAAGGTTTCCCCTCCCTCTCCGCTCCCCTCTCTCCCAGTTGTCTTTTATAGGGATTTTTTTTTAACCACGGATGCAAAAGTGCTTCACTTTCGTCTACACTTCGGATAATTAGATAAAACTGTGATGGCACACTTTGAAATCCAGGGTAAATTAAAGCCGAGGAGCAAACACGCTATATTGCAGGATTTCTCGCGTAATTAAACGTTGATTGGAATCGCGAGACAGAAAAAAGAATACAAATGCAGGTTGTTGTTTTTTTGTTATTGTTGTTGTTTGTTTGTTTGTTGTTGTTGTTGTTTTCATGATTGCTGACGTAATTATTGTGTGTACAACACTCAGGAAGCGTTTCTTGTGTTGTTCAAGTAAAGAATGGATGATGAGAAGTGTGTACAAATAATATTTACTCGAATAGAAAAATCAGTTGTAATTAAAGTTAGACATAGGTTTGCTAAGTAAAACAGCAATAATTATGTGCATTTAAAGAATGTTTGATTTTTTTTAGTCTTCTTGCAAGAAGGGAAATGTTTGACTGAATACGTTTATGAAACTGTATATAACAACTGTTCATGATGATGATGATGGAGATGTTGATGATGATGATGATGATGGAGATGATGATGAAGATGATGGAGATGATGATGATGATGGAGATGACGGTGATAATGATGGTGATGATAATGATGATGATGATGACGATGACGACAACGACGATGATGATGGTGATAATGATGATGACGATGATGATGATGATAACGACGACGACGATGATGATGATTAGAATCTGTTTTTGACATACGAACGAAATAGGAAATAGATGTGGCGAGCCTCAGAATGAGGTTATAGGCAGTAGGGGAGGAGTGAAGGGGGCGAGGGGAGATAAGGATTGACGAGATGGGAGAAGGAGAGAGAGGGTGTGGACGATAGTGGAGATGTGGCAAAGGAGAGCCGCCATAGTGGAAATTCGTG
>CM065722.1:18357577-18370077 GCA_033310375.1 Conus canariensis
AGAGAGAGATACAAATATACCAGGCTATAGAGGGACCCCATTCCCACCCCCAACCCCTCTACACCACTAGGTATGTCTCTATAGTTCTGATCTAGACGACATATACAGTATTTTCAGCACATACTTTATAGGTGGGTTTCTAGACCTTTTTTTTTTTTTTGGCGACTAAGTAACAGAAACGTTGTTCAGGAGGTGCCGTCAATGTTGGTTGGTATCATCTTGCCCTATAGTTCATGGGTGTTTTGTGGCTTCCACTTTTCATCTTCCTTCGCAGACAGTTAGGAAGCTTCACGTTAGTTCAATAGAATTATTTCCACCCAGCTAGACTATGAACAAAGTAAGGGTTCAGAGTAAATCATGTTAAGAAGGGGAGACTGCTTTTGCAGAGTGGCTCTGATAGGCGTGTTGATCAGTGTAAATCTGTAACAGTTTTTTTTTTTTAGCTCTGAAAGATTGGGGAGCGAGATGATGACACGATCAAAATCACTTCACTGAACGTAGGTGCATGGTATGGATGGATGGTCGAGGCATGAGACTGTCAGTTGAAGGTGCAGATGTCTAAAGGGTCTTGGTCATTCGATTTGGGCTCGTTCCTTTCCAACCTTTTCGTTCTTTTCTATCGAATCAGTGTCATTGTGACACTTAAGTTTTTGCCAGTTCTGTTGCTTGTCCATCAGGCATGGAGGGAGAGAGAGGAGGGGGGGGAGAGGAGACAGAGACAGAGAGAAAAACATAGTGTGAGTGAGTGAGTGTGTGTGTGTGTGTGTGTGTGTGTGTGTGTGTGTGTGTGTGTGTGTGTGTGTGTGTGTTTCTGGTCGGTTGTGTGCTTGTTTGTGAGAGTGTGCGTGTTGATGTGGTGTGTGTGTGTGTGTGTGTGTGTGGTGTGTGTGTGTCTGTGTGTTTATGTCTGTGTGTTTATGTATGTGTGTCTTTCTGGTCGGTTGTGTGTTTGTCCGTGTGAGTGTGCGTGTTGATTTCGTGTGTGTGTGTGCATGCATGTGTGTGTGTGTGTGTGTGTGTGTGTGTGTGTGTGTGTGTGTGTGTGTGTGTGTGAATGCGTAGTACGTCTCTGTGTGTGTTCTTTTTTGTGTGGGCTTCTTGTGTATACGAATGGGCATATACGGTATGTTCTAATGTAACATTAAAAGGAGAAAAAGAGCATAACCTGGGTAAAGCTAAGAAGGGAGACAGGGTGAGAGAGGAATTCTTGGGGGGGGGACGCAAGACGATGGAAGGAGAGGGAGGGGGGGGGGGTGTCGCAGAACCAATGACATGACCAAAAGAAGCTGAAAGATTTGTCAGTTTTGATAAACGTTCGTGGTTTGCAGAAACAAAATGGATGTGCACTTATTGGGAACTGCTCGTGGCAGAGAAGTTGGACTCTCTCTCTCACTCACTCTCTCTCTCTCTCTCTCTCTCTCTCTCTTTCCAGTCCATACATTTCCCGGTCGCTGTGACGCAAGCAGCGTTCCTTTGCCAAGATCTCACATGGCAACACACAGACACACACACACACACACGCACGCTCGCTCGGGCTTGCTGGCACACACCCAACACACCCAAACCAGCGCAACATCTGCTAAGCACACGCAAATTTTTTCTGTCTTTTCTAATTTCCCTTCATTTTATTCTTTATCCGAATATTGTACTGCCAAAACCCATCTTGAAAATGCATCAGTCTCAGCCGTACGCGACTGTGCTTAAAGAATCACATAGGCTTCCTTTCGTACAAAGAAAAAGGCACAAAACTCCCTGTCTCTGCTTCTTCTTTTTTTTCCGGAACTGTACCTCAGAGTCTGAATGAATGAATGAATGAATAAACGAACGAATGAATGAATGAAAGATCTGCTTAACACGTTTTCACCATGATTAGTGACATTGTACAGACCTCATCACCACAGAATCTATCTCTGCATTTATGTTCGGTGAAGATCTCTCCTTTCTTCTCCTGACAACAGTACTTTTTGTGCCTCTGAGAAATCTGAGGGGAGAAACACGGAGGAAGAGCAATCACTATTTTTTTTCTGATCTTTGGATGTGGAACTCTTCGCTTTTGTGTTGTTGTCACAGACAACAAAAGGGCCAAGAAGGGCAGTGAAGCTTAGCATGGACACAGACAAACCAACAACAAGAAAACTGAAAGAAACAGGCGACAACAAGAGAACAAGAGGATAGTGAGTCACAGTAAGGAGACATGCAAACAAATAAGAACTTCAAAGTTAAACAGAAAACAGAAAACACGTGGGAAAAAAGGGGGGACGCAGTGAACCATAGCATGAACAGATTTTGGAAAAATTGAAATAAACAAACAACAAGAAGGGATGAGGGGGGGGGGGAGGAGGGGGGCTTGTTTTGGTGTGGGCACAAACAAATGAAAATGTAAACAAAACAAAGGGAAGGAAAGGGCCATGAATATGGCATGGAAAGAAACAAATGAAATAAACCATGAAAAGGGTAACAACAGACAACACAAAGGCGAAGGCAATGACAAAGTTAAACAGACAACACAAAGGCGAAGGCAATGACAAAGTTAAACAGACAACCAAAGGCGAAGGCAATGACAAAGTTAAACAGACAACACAAAGGCGAAGGCAATGACAAAGGTAAACAAACAGACAACACAAAGGCGAAGGCAATGACAAAGGTAAACAAACAGACAACACAAAGGGAAGGCAATGACAAAGGTAAACAAACAGACAACACAAAGGCGAAGGCAATGACAAAGGTAAACAAACAGACAACACAAAGGCGAAGGCAATGACAAAGTTAAACAAACAGACAACACAAAGGCGAAGGCAATGACAAAGGTAAACAAACAGACAACACAAAGGCGAAGGCAAAGACAAAGTTAAACGAATAGGCAACACAAAGGCGAATGCAATGGCAAAGTTAAAAGACAGCAACCAAGGCGAATGCAATGGCAAAGTTAAAGACAGCACAAAGGCGAAGGCAAAGACAAAGTTAAACGAACAGACAACACAAAGGCGAAGGCAATGACGAAGTTAAACAAACAGACAACACAAAGGCGAAGGCAATGACAAAGGTAAACAAACAGACAACACAAAGGCGAAGGCAATGACGAAGTTAAACAAACAGACAACACAAAGGCGAAGGCAATGACGAAGTTAAACAAACAGACAACACAAAGGCGAAGGCAATGACGAAGTTAAACAAACAGACAACACAAAGGCGAAGGCAATGACGAAGCTAAACAAACAGACAACACAAAGGCGAAGGCAATGACAAGTTAAACAAACAGACAACACAAAGGCGAAGGCAATGACGAAGTTAAACAAACAGACAACACAAAGGCGAAGGCAATGACAAAGTTAAACGAACAGGCAACACACAGGGAAGATGAAGGTCATGAGCTACAGTGTGCACACAAGCAAACAGACAGACATATGTGTATACATGTAAGTTGTTTTGCAATACGTATGCAATATCTCTGTTGTCTGTCTGTCTGTCTGTCTCTCTGTGTCTCTGTCTCTTTCTCACTCTCTCTCTCTCTCTCTCTCTCTCTCTCTCTCTCTCTCTTTCTCTTTCTCTCTCTGGGTGTGAACATGTTTGTATGAGTGTGCGCGCGCGCAAGCACTGTGTGTGTGGTGTGTTGTGTGTGTGTGTGTGTGTGTGTTGTGTGAGAGAGAAGAGAGAGAGAGAGAGAGAATTAATGCGTGTGTGTTGTGTGGGTGTGGCGCACGCACGCGCGCATGTGTGTGTGTGTGTGTGTGTGTGGTGTGTGTGTGTGTGTGTGTGTGTGTGTGTGTTTGCGCTCGCGCTTGCACGAAGGAAAAAAAAATGAGCGACTGGTGTAACGAGAAGGTAGAATCGATGATATGACGAAAAAAAAGTGGTACATTTGTCGGTTTGGATAAACAGTCGTGCTAAAAATGATGAATGTGCGCGCACTGAAGTATAGGAATTATTTGTGATTGAGGAGGCTAAGGGATGGTCTCGGACAAATTTTTTTTTTTTTTTTCTCCTCTCCCTTTCCCGTCCCTCTATATTGTTGTTTTCCCTATGTCCGTAGTGTATGCAGCTTTCCTTTGCCTAATCCAACTCTCATCAAACACGCTACCACTGACCCCCCACGCATGCATGCATACTCATACTCGCTCAGACACACACACACACGCACACACACACACACACACACACACACACACACACACACACACACGCGCGCGCCACACACTCACACACACACACACACACACACACACACACACACACACACACACACACACACACACACGCACCAGCATACACAGTCACACTGCGTGGGGTCCGCACGTGCGTTTTCCTGTTTTCCTTATTCCTCATGCTTCCGTTCTATAAATAAAACATTCTGCCGTAAACTAAACTTTACAACACTTCTCTTTCTGCGCACTTGTACTTTCTCCAATTATTACAATGAAAAAAAAAAGAACTTTACAGCACCTCAATCTTTACACTGTAGACTCCATTATCTTCCCGTTGAACAAAGAATAAGATTCAAGACTTCCTGTATTTGCGGCCATATTATTTCTGGAACTGCCTGTCTTCGAGCTTTCAGACAGTTTCGTTCCATGAAGATCTCACCGTTCTACTCCTGACGGCAGACTTTTTGTGTCCCAGAATGTATTAGACTGAAGCCCTGTGGAAGAACTTTCAATTCTGCTGTTCGAATATTGAATTCGGCCGGAATAGCTCAGTTGGTAGAGCACCGGACTCGTGATCCTGGGGTTGCGGGTTCGAATTTCGGTACAGGGGGATTTTTCCCCCGGAGTTAACATTGGTTCTGACTCCATTTTCCATACAGTCCTTCGAATGAGACTATAAACCGAGGTTCCGTGTGTGAATGCACGCACAACATCTTGCACACACGTAAAATCCCATCACCAACTTTCGGAAGAGAAGGTCAGTTTGGCCGTTGGTATGGATGACACGTTACACATAGCAATGACCTTCCCGAAGATGGAGTATGGCTGCCTTAATGGCGGGATAGAAAACGGTCATACACACAAAACTCCACTGCCTGTCTATACAGACAGTGTCCGCAGGAGTATCAGCCTGCGTACGCAGAAAGAAAGAAAGAATTTCTTTTAAATGAGAAAGGGGGAGGGAGGATTATAAGGACAGTGAGCCATAGCACAGACACAAGCAAGCAAACAGAAACTTTAAGTTAAACAAACTAACAAGAAGGGATAACAAGGGCAGTGAGCTCGGCGTTAAAACAAAGGAACAGAGAACAAATTAACATGTACGAAAAGAGCAGGAAGGCGTAGCATGGACACAAGAAAACAAATACAAACCTTGTCGATTCGTAAATGATACGTGTGTGTGTGTGTGTGTTGTGTGTGTGTGGTGTGTGTGTGTGTGTGTGTGTGTGTACAAATTTTATGTGTGTGTGCACTTGCCTGTTTGTCAACATGATGTAAGTGAAATATGTCTGTGTTGTTTATGCATGTATGCGCGTGCGAGTTCTTCCGTGTGCGTGTGTGTGTGTGTGTGTGTGTGTGTGTGTGTGTGTGTGTGTGTGCATATATATTTGCCTGTTTGTCAACATGTTTGTGATATACGTCAGCATTTGTGTGCGTGTATGTGTGTTTGTGTGTGCGTGCTCGTGCGGGCATATGTGTGTGTGTGTGTGTGTGTGTGTGTGTGTGTGTGTGTGTACTTGGTGCGTGCGTCCGTGCGCAAGCTAGTGTCTATGTCTACTTGAAATGCAAAAAAGAAAATAACGAGAACAAAATAAGGCGTGTATAAGGGCGAAGAGGTGGGGGGAAGGGGAGATCCAAGAGTGGGGTGGATGGGGGCAGAACTGATGACAAGACAGAAAACTAGGTTTGTCAATATAGAAAAACATTCGTGCTCAAAATGACATATGTGCCCCCGCTGAAAGATGGGAATTATTGGCGACAGAGAGAGAGAGGTGGCCGCTTTGGAGGAAAAAGGATGAGAGGGGGGGGGGGGGTACCTCCCTCCTTTCCCGTGCCCTGTGTTTCTTTGTCTTTCTGTGTCCTTCCCTATTCCTGATCGCCAACACAAGGCCACGCATGTATATTCGAATAGTTCATAAACGTGCACGTTCACAATGCCCTCCCTGACCTGACTTGCATTTGTCCGGACTTTGAAGTATTTGTATTCCATGAAGTTCTCTTCGTCCTTCTTGTAATGATAGATCTCTTTGCTCCGAAAATTCACACTGTGTTTTCTTCCTTTTCTGAATGAACATTTGCGGTTCCAGCACCCAAAAATAGCGGCAACACATGATTGGGCCATGCCTGAGTCTTCCTGTTTACTGTCTGCGACTGTGTGTGTGGAGAGCGTGATTCACTGCGTGATGGAAAATTCCTACGGAGCACTCCCGGTAAATCCCGCAATGGAAACTACAGGTGCCCGCAGTAAATCCCGGCTGCTCCCGTTATGAGTAGAAGAGGGTTTTGAAAGAGGTACGGTACAAGGGCATTTCCTTTCTTCTGTGATTCTGTTATTGCAGCGTGTGAACTGCTCGCCTTTCAATGTTCGTCACAGTGACAGTTACAGTGTCATCAAATGGGAGTCATTGTGACGAAATTGCAACTAGAGGATGAATACGTATATGAGAAAAAGACAGTCCCATGGAGGACACAGAGCTAGAGCAGACACCTGACTGACGCTTTAATTAACGCAACACAGCGGTCAGGCCTCGATACTGAGCACAAACATGGTCTGCACTAATGCCAGACTATACAAGAAAGACAAGGAATAGACGGACTTGAGCCATAGCAGAGACACAAACAAACATCAGTTTAAAGTAAAAACAAATAGACAACCACATGAGCTGAGAATGGCAGCGAGTCACAGCATGGACACAAACAAACGGACAAACAAACAAAAAACAAACACAGACTCTAAGTTCAACAAACAGACGACACAAAGTTCTGCAAAGGGCAGTGACCCATAGCACAGACAAAGGTCAAGGACACAAACCCTGTCAACATACCTGGCAGGAAAGCGGAGTGAGCCACAATGACCAGGGACCTCCTGGCTGAACTGGACAATACTGATGAAAAGGAAGAGACTACCTGACTGTGGCTTTTGTCATACAGAAAACTGTCTTCTACAGGGTCTGTTGATATTATACCAAGTCTCGTCAGCTATCGGCATCTTAGGGCTTATTGATCGGGTTCCAATGAAGGAGTGAAACAGAAAGAAAACCGCTTGTAGAGAGGAAAATACTGGACAAGGAACGAAAACTACTCTTATTTCTTTCCTGAAGCTGAGCTACGTGGTAAAACTACAAAATGGAATCAATAGCTGGTGATGTTTGTGAGCCGTAGTCAAATGGTTAGAGCGCTTGTCTGTGGAACTGACAGTCATGGGTTCGAACCCTATGTAGAGTCGGGTTTATTCGGCATGAAAACCCTCTCTGTCCATTCATCAGTTACTGGGCACGTGATTCAGGTCACGGAAGGTTAATCCGGCAGAAGAAGAGGGTTGGGGTTCAGCTACAATCTGATTGTTGTTTTTTTTTTTTCTACGTATTGTGTCTCATTTTTAATATTCTCACGCCCATAGTGTGTGTGTGTGTGTGTGTGTGTGTGTGTGTGGTGTGTGTGTGTGTGCGTGCGTGCGTGCGTGCGTGCGTGCGTGCGTGCGTGTGTGTGTGTGTGTGTGTGTGTGTGTGTGCGTGTGTGTGTGTGTGTGTGTGTGTGTATGTTTCTGCTTATATTTTTTAGATGTTGGAATTGTTAAAACTTGTAAAGCGCCCTGTAGCCTACGTTGTTAGGATAGGCGCTATAGAAATTGTCCTCATTATTATTATCATTATTATTATTATTATGAGATTATTTCCCTCAGCTGTTGACATAGTTCCTGTCATTCTTACTCTCGTGCTGTTTGTCTTTTGACCAGTTTATATCTCGTGTAGTGTGCTCCTTGCGCTGCACGCCGTATCATGTGTACTTTGGTGTGTGGTTGGCTGGAAGCTTCCCTCGGGGCTAAGATTCAATAAATAAATATCTAAAGTTTAATCACCTCTGCAGCTTCCTCCAGTCTTCCGTTTCCTCTTAGCTAAACACTGGTAAGACCAGCAGGTTCCTGAAGGCATCGGTATGTTCCCGAATAGCCTATTGATGAAGTATCTCCAATACTACATGCAAACCACCCGCAGTTTCTGCTTTGAGAGATAGTTGTCGGCGAGCAATAATGAGAGATGGCCCCAAGCATTCAGATTCCTTTCACCCAAACAGATGGAATGCCGGCCAGAACTCTACACGGAACTCTACTGCCGTCCAAAACTGTCATTTCTGAAATCCGCTCAGGTCACGCAACACTAAAATGCCGAGTGAAACACTTCCACAACCACAGAGCAGTCATGGGAAAACAGAAAAGGATGACATCCCATTCGTAGAAAACGCCAGAGGATTGGCGGTTTTGTGTGTGTGTGTGTGTGTGTGTGTGTACTCCCAGTTCTTATAGAACAGGAAGTACTTTACAGTAGGAACGAAGAAATGCTGTCTGTGTGTCTCTGTCCGTGGTCAAAATGTGTTCCACTCGCTCCAGACAAAACTACTGGGCCGATCTTTCTGAAAATTTGTAGGCATGTAGGTAGCTATAACGGCACAAAACGGGTTTTCTTCTTTATGGAATATTTCAGCTGATCTTTTGGAGGGGATGACGTTCAGTAACGATGACGCGCTAGAAAATTACGTTTTGAGTGACGTCAAATACATTATGACGCATGCTTGATTGTGACGTTTTTCAGCTCCCCCCCCCCCCCCCCACCTCCCCCGCGCGTATTCAACAAAAACTGGGAGTACGTTTATATGCTTTGTATCTTGTTTTACTATTTGCACTGGTGCCTAGGTGGGCCGAGGAACAAAAAAAACAGTGCCAGAAGACTCACTGCATGACGGAAAAGAAAACTTCGAACCATTCCAAAACAACACCAGTAGACGGGGAAAATACAGGCAGGCAAGTTGAAGGACAGACAAAATTGACAAGAGACTCCAATTACCAGAAACAAAGAATAACTGGATAGGTCAAAGAGATGCATTCATTTACAGACAGTCAGTTCGACAGTCATCGTAACCGGCGATTACAAATCCAGAACACCCGGCTCCATCACCAAGATGCTTCACTTTCTGCAACTGCCAACACTCCAACAGCGCAGACGTGATCTACGCCTCATCGGCCTCTACAAGGTGGTTGAGGGGTTGGTACCGGCCATACCATCTGCAGAGTATTTAATTCCACACAAACCAGGACGACTCAGAAGGCCACGAACATCTGGCAACTGCTATACCACCAGTGCGATCTCTGACTGCATAAGAAACAACACAAGAACATTCCAAGTCAGCAGATGCCAGACAGAGCAGCTCAGACAGTCATGCTTTGTTAGCGCAGTAAGAGACTGGAACCACCTTGAAGAAAACATTGTTAAGGCACCATCCACAGAAAGTTTAAAAAAAACTGATCGCATCACAACAGCTAACTAACTAGACTGCGCACACCCCCAACCCGTCGCGATAATGCCCTAAGATGTGGCGACAGCGACGTAATGCTTCAGATTCAGATTCAGACAGACTGAACAGAGAAATCGGTAATTTTGTTCAAAATCCATTTGTCGTAATTAACTCGTCTACACATAAACCGACACAGAGACAGGCAGATAGACGCAGGAAGGCATTCCAGAAAAGTATCAAACACCCACTAAAAGACTGAAAAATGTTACTCCGTGCACCGTTTTCAATAATCTGTCAGAGAGATTACTGTTCGAGTCATTCGTCTAAGGTGTAGTCACAACAAAAAAAGTCTCAAATTTGTGCATAAGATTTTGACAAAAACGTATTGAAAGCATCAAGTGGTAGATTGCAGGTCTGCCTCATGACACTACTCTTGAGCCTAAAGATGAGTTTAGAACTAGAACATGTAGGTCTAAATACAAAAGATGCCAAAGTTTTTACTCCGTCTAAACTGGACAGTATGTAACGAAGTGTTTAGGACGGAATGGTTTTTTTCTTAATTTCTGTATTAAGTTATGTGATTACTATTCATCTGTTTGTTTATGATTTGTGGTAGCGGAGCAGCAGTAGTAGTATTACAAGTTGTAGTATTATGCAATGAATAAATGTACGTTGAGTTTATTGGATACAGATCATAATTGACATACTATACTTCTTTGAAATATGGCATGCTCTCTGTCTCTGTCTCTATTTCTGTCTGTCTGTCTGTCTGTCTGTCTGTCTGTCTCTCTCTCTCTCTCTCTCTCTCTCTCTCTTTCTTCCCCCTCCCCCCCCCTCCTCTCTCTCTCTCTGCCTCTCTCTCTCTCTCGCTCCACGCGTACGTGCGCATCCATATCACACACACACACACACACACACACACACAAAAATACACACGCACACACACAAATACACGCAAACACACACAAATACACACACACACGCGCGCGCGCGCACCACACACACACACACACACACACACACACACACACACACACAGACACACACACATTCACGCACAGACACCACAGGCTGATACGTAGCAAGTTCATTAACCTGGCGTTCCAGTTGTCAACCTTTTGATACCAGTAGATAATGACAGGCCGGAAAGCTCAACAGTGTTTGAGTATGTGTGTGTGCATATGTGTGTGCTTATATGAGTGCTTCTATGAATAATAACGGCAATTACAAAACAAATTTTTCAAATAAGTTTCAAAGGGAAAAAAAGTAAAAATTTTAACAAAACTAATTAATTTAGCAACCATCAAGGCACAGAAACTTAACCTTTCTCAGTCCTTGTCACTTTTTAGCTTTGTACATTATTCCATCTTCCCTCCCCACACATATCCCCCATCCCCGCCCCACACACAAAAAAGGAACCTATAAATACTTCCCCAATGGAGTGCGCTCTAAGCATACAAAAAACTCATATGTTAGAGCTGGTGACTCAAAGATGGCCTGTGCACTATTTTGCCTCAACACTCTGTGGTGTGGGGTGTGTGTGTGTGTGTGTTGTTGTTGTGTGTTTCAGTGAGTCAAAATTAGAATTGGCAGGATATCACCCCACCACCCCCCACCCCATCAATTCAACTCCCAACCACCCACTGATCTACCCCCCCCCCCCCACACCTAACCCCCTTCCTCCACACCCTCTTCTTCCGTATCCTTCCGCCCAGTCACCAACTGTTGTCTACTATAGACTTGGCTGGACTTCCTCCTCCCCCCCCCCCCCCCCCCCCCACTTCACTCGGTGACGAAGTAACCTGCCCCTGCACGCTGTCAGCAGAGGATGATAACCAATCGATTTCTCTGCAAGGATTAAAATATACCATGCAAACTACTTCTTATTGATTCCTGTAGCCAGTTGGGTTTCCAAAAGCTTTGGACGAAAAATCGATAGTGGAACCTTCCAGGTTTTTTTTTTTTTTTTTTTTTTTAATAGTCTGCTGTCCATACCCGTGTGTTTTGAACTATGCTCCGTTAACCTCGGCAAGGCCTGGACTATCCACGTTTATTTGGGGAGGGGGGGGGGGGGGGCGGAACAGCTCAGTGGTAGAGCGCCGGACTCGCAATCTTGATGGTCTTGGGGTTGCGGGTTCGAATCTCCGACGGGCCGTTACGGTACAGAGGGATTTTTCCCTCGGAGTTAACATTGGTTCTGACTCCATTTCCCACACAGTCCTTCGAATGAGACTATAAACCGAGGTTCCGTGTGTGAACGCTCGCATAACACCTTGCACACATGTAAAATCCTATCACCAACTTTCGGAAGAGAAGGTCAGTTTGGCCGTTGGTATGGATGACACGTTACACATAGCATGCACCCTGTGTGAGAAATGGAAAGAATGAAGCAAGTAAGGAAATTGGGTGAACGATATTGACTGGATGACACGGGAAACGACTGAATGAAGCGCCAGCTGGCAGCTCTTCAGTCGGCACAACACAGGTAGGCAGTGTAAACGAGTGAGGATTGTAAAGCACTTAGAGCGTGGTCTCTAGCCGAGGATAGGCGCTATATAAGTGTTCATAATAATGATAATAATAATATTGGCGCTATATAAGTGTTCATAATAATGATAATAATAATATTGACTTTTAACATCTTCTGTTGAGGGTATGTCGTAGCATCGTAGCTAGGCAGTTGCGAAGTTCGGATGACTGTTAACTTACTTAGTCCTCTTCGCTCCTTGAGCAGCACAGGGCCTCAACAACAACCTTCCACCTCCGTCTGTCCCTGGTACAGGTCTTAATCTCCCCCCAGGTCAGGCTGGAGGCTCTCAGCTCGTTTAGCAAGCTCCTCCTCCAGGTCTGCTTTGGGCGCTCTCGCTTCCTCTTGCCCTGCGGGTTCCACTCGAGCGCCTGCCTGGTGACGTTAGAGGGCTCCTTCCGCAGTGTGTGGCCGACCCATCGCCACTTTCTCTTCCTGACCTGGACGTCCATTGGCTGTTGGTTTGCCCTCGTCCACAGGTCGGTGTTTGGCACTCTGTCGAACCATCGGAAGTGGAGGATCTGCCGGAGACATTTGTTGAT
>CM065722.1:18377577-18385077 GCA_033310375.1 Conus canariensis
TAAGATTTTGAAATGTGATTAGTAGCTGGTGGTCATTACACTCTGTAGTTAAATGGTTAGCAGCTGATAAGATTTTGAAATGTGATTAGTAACTGGTGATCATTACACTCGGTAGTTCAATGGTTAGCAGCTGATAAGATTTTGAAATGTGATTAGTAGCTAGTGATCATTACACTCTGTAGTTAAATGGTTAAAGCGTTTGTCTGCAGAGCTGCTGACGGTCCCGGGTTCAAATCAGGTGATTGTTCGGATTTTTACGGCTTGAAAACCCTCACTGTCCGCCCAACTGTACATGGGCACGTGATTCAGGTCAGGAAGAGTTCAGGCGGCAGAAGAGGTGTGGACACCACCTTCAACGATTCCTTCACAGCCATGAAGCTGTGGGTCTTGACGCCCCCCCCCCCCCCCCCCATTTTTTTTAAATGGTTTTTAATGTTGTAAGATTCTGCAGAGGAAGGATTTTTCTAAATGTATGATATTGGTTCTGGCAATGGGCCAGAAATAAACAGAGTGTAATGACTTCTGAAAATGTTGCACTGGACTATGTAGTGACAGAAAATAGAACGCATTTGTCAAATATCTCCTCCACCATATAAATGTTCACAAGCTTGTCAGTTTCATGAAGTCAGTGTAATCTAAGATACTTTAAGCTCGTTAAGTTGAAGTCGTGTTCTATGATGTTATTTTCAACTACAATCAATCTGAATTTTTTTTTTGCTTCTTTCTATCTCTCTTTTAATGTTATCTTGCCCATAATGGCATCATTTTCCACTGCTATTCGAATGGTTCGTGTCATTCCTTCTTTCGCACCGTGTGTATTTGGCCAATTCATGTTAAGCGTGGTTTGCGCTTTGCATTGCACGCCATGTTATGCGTACTTGAGTGAGTAGTTCATCGGAAGTCGTCATCTGAGTGAAGATTTGATATATACATATGTTTCATGGCTTCGACAACCTTCTCCAGTCCTTGATTTTCTCTCACTTGAACACTGGTAAGACGAACCGTTTGTTGAACGTGTGTATGTAGCCTATCTCGGAATGTCTGCCTTGAAAGGCAATTGTAGGCGGACAGCGATGATGGATCAGCTCAAGCATTGAGATTCCTATCAGCAAAACAGACAGAATGCTCGACAGAACGCTACACGGAATTCTACCCCAGGACAACACAGTCATTCAGAATGCCGTTTGCCATTGAGTTTCTAAAATCCGCTTAGATCACGCAACACAGCACTACTGAGTAAAGCACTCGCATGATTCCCGGGCACACACACACACACACATACACACGCGCACACGCACACGCACACACACACTCACACACACACACACACACACACACACACACACACACACACACACACACACACACCACACACACACACACACACACACACACACACACACACATGATGACGTTCCATAGTAAAAAAAAAAAAAAAAAAAAAATACTAGCGGTTTAATGATTCTTGACTATTTGCGCTGATGCGTGAGTGAGTTCAAGAATGAAGAATTGCCAGTTGACAAGCTGCTTGGGAGCTAGAATGGGAGACGTAAAACTGCGAACCATTAAAACAAACATTAGCGTGCGGAGAAATGGATGGACAGACAGGCAAGTCCATTGACAGACGGATGGACGAAGGCAGCAAGAGACATCAATAAGCAGAAACAAAAACAGCTCGATCGGACATCTCAAACGGATGAACGGACAGCCAGACGTAGACAGACGGGGAGTAAGATAGTCGGGTAGAAACACAGATTACTTCAGAAGCCATGTGTTGTGTCCATAACTTATCTTAATAGATGAACGGATACAGAGAGTTCAAACACACAAGATTCAAAGCATTACTTTGTGTTTAACATGTTTTGAAAAATCTGTCAGAGATTACTGTTCAAGTTATTCTTCTAAAGTTTATTCACAATAAAAAAAAGAAACTCTGTTTGCTGATATGGCGTGGACTAAAACGTTTTGAAAGTATTGTGTTCGATTGCATTATGCCCAAAGACGAGTTTTGAGCAAAACCATATAGGTCTGAATACAAGAGATGGTTATAAACGTTCTGTTCTGCGTAATTACAGAGTTGTACGAGGACATGTTTAAAGAGAGATTATCTTTTTTCTGTGTCAATCGAAAAATTCACGAGTCATTTGTTGTTGATGATTTGTAGTAGTAACAGCAGTAGCAGCGGTAATACCACTTGTAGTATAATGCAATAAATGAATGCATGCTGAGTTCATTACATGTAGTCATACCCGACATCGCGCACTCCTTTTTAGCGGAACTCACATACACCCGCACCCAATCCACAACCCACACACACACACACACACACACACACACACACACACACACACACACACACACACACTACGCATGTGCACGTATCCATACAAAACACACACACACACACACACACACACACACACACACACACACACACACACACACACACACACACACACACTACGCATGTGCACGCATCCATACAAAACACACACACACACTCTCTCTCTCTCTCTCTCTCTCTCTCTCTCTCTCTCTCTCACACACACACACACACACACACACACACACACACAACACACACATAAACTACACACACACACACACACACACACACACACACACACACACACACGGACATCATATCAGTGTGGAGTTCATTGTGCAGTCCTTCCCATTTTCAATCTTTTGATCCCAGCAAATAATCATACGCCAGAAAGTTATATAGAAATGACTGATTATCCTAATGCTAGGTAATGAAATGAGATTTGTGAGCTTGAGAAATCAGCGACCTGACGAAACAGAATGTTACTACTAATCAATGTCTTCGCCGGGAGAAATGACTGATAGCGGTCAGACCTGAAATAGCCATCAGTGACGGCCGGGCCACAGACAAACCAACTTGATCCAGTGCCTGTGGTCAGCCCTGAAGTAACCTTTGTCATTTGATTGGTGGACAGTGTTGGTGCCGCGCTGGAAAATGACTGGTGACCTGAGGGTCCAGGCTGTCGGTGATGTGGGTTCCCGGGGAAATCCATGGGGATAGTGTTTCCTCCCCGCTCTCTTCATCACAATCTGTCAGTATTGATACATGGTCTGTACTGTGTGTGTATCTACTTTGAGGTCAGACCACAGACGAATGGTTTTATATACCGGTACCATGTCGAAAAGACATAATTCTACCTGCTATTGTCTAGCATTATTATGATGATTTCTGATCTGAAACGATAGATCAGTGTGCACGAAGTACATAATACCACGCTGAAAGAACAAGCTTCAAGGAATAAGACAGAGTTATTTGAAAATAAATTTCAAAATCGGTATATAATATGACTCTGCGAACAACGTGGGCAAACCATTCACAAGACAAAACACGACGCGTTTCGACCTCTTTGGCAAGATAAACAACATTCAGGACAACGACAATGTTGAACGAGCAATCACTTATCTTTGTCGAATTCTGCCGAAGATGGGCGTTGAAACTATATTAGAAAGTAGTTGAAGGATATCTCATCGGCAGTGTATCAAACAAGTTCCCGCTTTTTTTTTTTCAGAAAATAGTCGACAATAATTACATGGAAAGTCACACGAGAATTAATCAGCCCTCAGGAAGGGTCGCCGTGCTCAGTGTTCATATCTGATTTTCTGACGAAGGTAGGTCAGAAAGGTGTCTACTTCATAGCCCTGCTTGACCCCAGTGCAGCATTTGATACGCTTATCCATTCCACTCTGCCTTATAGATTGAAGATGACATTTAGTGTTCGGCGCAAAATCCGTCAATAGCTCTCATTATACCTTGGTGATGGCACTCCGTCAGGTACGGTATCATCGATCAAATTCAAATCTTGCCCCAGAGGAGTTGCGGATGGTGTACCCCAGGGATCAGTACCAGGACTTAGCCACTATCAGATATAATTTCTACACGTAAACGTGATTTCTGCGAACATGCAAATGTCATCAGCTAGCTGTGTGTGATGTAGGAAAAAGATGTCAGAATATCTCTTATTTTGTCAATGGAGGGGTTCTTTAGTTACATTTCTCTCTCTCTCTCTCTCTCTCTCTCTCTCTCTCTCTCTCTCTCTCTCTCTCTCTCTCTCTGCTCTCTCTCGCTGTCATTAGTCATTGCTGAAACTTTCGAAGAATGAAATAAAAACGTACTGGTGTGTGTGTGCGTGCGTGTGTGTGTGTGTGTGTGTGTGTGTGTGTGTGTGTGTGTGTGTGTGTGTGTGTTGTTGTTGTTGTTGTTGTTGTTGTTGTTGTTGTTGTTGTGTTTTGCTTTGGTTTTAGATAAGAGTCAAAATCAGAATTTGGAGACATCATCAACCCCCACCCCGTCAACCCCACTCCCCACCACCCACCGATTCTGTCACCCAACGCCTTCCTTTTCCCCCTCCTCCGCACCTTCATCACCACCCCACCTCCCGTGCTTCTTCCGCCCCATCACCAACTGGACATTCTTCCCCCCACCTGATCGGTTAACGAAGTAATCCTCCCCTACACGCTGTCTGTAATGTGCAGAGGATGATAACCAAGTGATCTATTTGCAAGGATTAAAAGATGTACTGCAAACATCTTGACTCGTGATGTGTGCTTAGTTTTCCAACAGCGTCGGTAAAAGTAAGTTAATAGACGAATACAGAAATAAAAGATAAATAAATAAATAGATAAATAAGTAAATTAGTAAATACCAATACGAGTCGGGCTGTTTTGTTTTTTTTTATAATCCAATCTACTCTCCATACTCGCGTGTTCTGCACTATACTCCGTTGACCTTGGCCAGGCGCTAGGCCTGGGCTAAGCATGACCCCCATGTGGTTTCAAGTATTATCTCTTGGGAGCATGGTGTCGTATCTGGTTTTGGCAGCTGCGAAAGTCGGGTGACAGTTAGCGGTTGGTCGCCTGCACACATTGGCCCTGTTTCCGTGACCGTTTCATCAGGGAGGTGTCACTGCGTGCGGACTGGTCGCCTTTGACCTCAGTGAAGTCGCCTAGTTGTTTGGCAATGTGTCGTACGTATGCTGGATTGGATTCATATGACCCTTCCCTGATTTTCTTTTCTCCATTTTTAGCATTTGTTTCAAGAGTCTAACGAATTTTGATTAATCCACAGAACAGTGAAGACGGGAAAAAAAGAAAATAAAAAGAAAAGTAGAGTGATATCATTCACTGCTGAACTGCTCACAAGCACGTATGTTCGAAGAAATGGTAAACATACATTTATGTAGGCTTAATTACAATGGAAAAACGAACGATTTAGCTGAAGAGGAAAGACAATTGGTCACATGTACACTAAAGGACAGGCAGACAAACTAGATGATTACATAACTGCTCTCTGATACAAGAATGTGCCCACCTCCTACTTTTTTTCCTGTGAAGGCCTCAACTTCGGAAGTCGGCCAATGCATTAGACTGTGAGAGCGTTGCTTCAGTTTATAGATGTGCACAAAAATTAATGTTCTGGACATTTCTTCGTGACAATTGAGAAGTTTTTACTTCATTCGATAATGCTGTTCTGTAATGTGCCCATTTCCACCTCTCATGATACGGACAGAACGAAATCTTCTTCTGCTTCTCTCTCTCTCTCTCTCTCTCTCTCTCTCTCTCTCTCTCTCTCTCTCTCTCTCTCTCACACACACACACACACACACACACACACTCTCTCTCTCTCTCTCTCTCTCTCTCTCTCTCTCTTTTGTGTGTTGTTTGTTACAATTTTTGTAAGTTTTAGTCGCTAGTAATGCTTATTAGTCGCTAGTTATGTTTAGTTAGTCCCTTAGTGGGGCAAGGGCCGGATGAAAAAAAAGCATGTGTTTGCTTATCTGTTACCCTTGGAAATTAAAGATCATCATCATCATCATCATCTCTCTCTCTCTCTCTCTCTCTCTCTCTCTCTCTCTCTCTCTCTCTCTCTCTCTCTCTCTCTCCTCTCTCCTAAGAGGACCTTCTCTCGAGCTACTTTTACTCGTATCTTATAATTAAAACAACGTTCATGATAGATACAGGCGTTGCTGTGTGTATGTATATATTTACGTTCAGATAAGCCTGTCATAGTACGGTTCAAGTTTCATGCGTTTCATGGAGAGAAAAAAAACAAAGCATATAAACGTGCTCCCAGTTCAGTAGTAGTACAACAAAAAGAAAAAAAATAGATATAGATATAAATCAGTCACAATAGCACTTTCTCCCCTTTTGGTGGTAGAATTTTGTATGTAAGAGAAAAGAAAAAAAAACTTGCTCTCCCGCGCGACAGGCGGGGACACTATCCACTATATACTACCCAGGCGCTTACGAACTTTGGTTACGCTTAAGCTTATAAACCGTTATTGCTTAAACTGTACATAACAAAATTATCATTTATAGCCTTTAGTAACGGCTATTCTGGTAAAATAAAATATCGGGCATCATTCGTGACCCATAATGAACATATCTACAAATTTTCAGAAAGATCGGCCCAGCAGTTTTGTCTGGAGCGAGTGGAACACATTTTGACCACGGGCAGACAGACACACAGACAGCATTTCTTCGTTCCCATTGTAAAGTAGTCCCTGTTCTATAAGAACTGGGAGTACAAAAACGTGGAATGGCTTCCACCTTAATTTGTACCTCTTCTGCACTAAAGACTCCAAAATTGGCCTACTTATTCAAGAACACATTTATTTTCATTTATTCATTTGTTGATGCACTTTCTTTTCTCTTTTTATCTGTGTGTGGTCAAAAGATGCGTACACAATCCTGTCATTTGGAACTCCATTAAAAAGACTTTTGAATCTTTTTTCAGGTCTGGAACCGAACAGACAGCATCTCAGCCATCCCCGTCTTCCCCAAGTCTAGCAGCATGAGATCCGACACGCATTGACGGGGAAACTATGTTGCCCCAAACCAACAAGCAATGACGTCATTTCCTATTTGCTGTGACATCACTTCCCCCCTCCCGGTGGCTGTTTGTCCCCCGCGCCGTGAGCGTGTCAGCGGACACTGATCTGCGGGAGACCCCTTCAGACGCCTGGTGCTAATGGAACCGGACGCCGCGCGGATGAACCATTTCCGTGGAGCGGGCTTCAGTCAACATTGACGTAGGATGGACGTAACGAACACGGCAAACGACAAAGGGGGCCGGAAAGGCTTGACGGGGGTGTCGCTCTGACGGTCGGCTTCAGAGATCCTTAAAAAAAAGAAAACGAAAAAGAATTTTGAAAAAAAAAAAGAAAGAAAGAAAGAAAAAGAAGAAAAAAAGAATGTGAAGGACCTGGACTTGGTGTCGTAACAGCAAACACTGTGCCAACATTTCTGGAAGGGAAAAGTGTTTAGTTCTGCGTGCGTGTGTGTGTGTTTGTCAATAGTTTTCCTTGAAGGAGGGTAACAGGGTTCACGCGCTTTTAAACCACCTGTTCTGGCAGGGGATTTCAACACTCTTCGTGTCTTTTAAAAGATCACCTCTGGAAATGAGACTACGGAGTTCCGGTGTGTCAACCGACCTTTGAAGGAAATGAGATTTGAAAA
>CM065722.1:18390077-18397577 GCA_033310375.1 Conus canariensis
TTTTTTTTTTTCAAAACGGAATGAGACGTGTTGAATAAAATGGTTTAATAGCAGATACGCATCCGGCTTTACACGTCCTGAAGTAGGAAATAGTATGACGGAATTATAAACTCAAACGGTGGAAGACCATTCCAGTAAGTATTTAATTTAACGCCGCGGGACCGGAATAGCTCAGTTGGTAGAGCGCCGCCGTATGGCTGCCTTAATGGCAGGATAAAAAATGGTCATACACACAAAACTCCACTGCCTGTCTATACAGCCAGTGTCCGCAAGAGTATCAGCCTGCGTACGCAGAAAGAAAGAAAGAAAGAAAGGCAGAGAGCCGGACTCGTGATCCTGGGGTTGCAGGTTCGAATTTCGGTACAGGGGGATTTTTCCCTCAGAGTTAACATTGGTTCTGACTCCATTCCCCATACAGTCCTTCGAATGAGACTATAAACCGAGGTTCCGTGTGTGAACGCACGCACAACATCTTGCGCACGCGTAAAATCCCATTACCAACTTTCGGAAGAGAAGGCCGGTTTGGCCGTTGATATGGATGACACGTTACACATAGCATGCACCTTCCCCGAAGATGGAGTATGGCTGCCTTAATGGCGGATAAAAATTGGTCATACACACAAAACTCCACTGCCTGTCTATACAGACAGTGTCCGCAGAAGTATCAGCCTGCGTACGCAGAAAGAAAGAAAGAAAAGAAACTGCCTCCAAATGTAGGTTCATTTTAATAATCAACGCAGTTTTTTTTTTTCAAAACAGAACGAGAAGTGTTGAATAAAAATGGTTTAATAGCAGATACGCATCCGGCTTTTCACGTCCTGAAGTAGGAAATAGTATGACGGAATCATAAACGGTGGAAGACCATTCCAGCAAGTATTGAATTTAACGCCACCGGGTTTCATATTCACCAGCATGTGCCTGTGGAATTGCGGTCAAAAGTCACAACTATGTCCTAACTTTGTTTCAAAGTGAGGGGGACTGCAGACGGAAATGGAAAACACTTCAAAGAAAAAAAAGGACTATTCCGCCGGACGAAAGGAACGAACAGTTCACAAGACAAATTGTCTTGAATTTTTTTTGTGGTCACATTTTCATTCACAAGATGAACAATAAACATTATATAGACATTTCCATAAAGAGAATTGAATAGTATCTGCAACAAGTTTCATATATCATACTTTTTTTCAAATGTATTCATCAAGGTTTTTTCCATATGAATGACAAAAACAAAAACAAAAAAACAACACATGTAGCAAGAGAAAGAGAAAGAGAGAGAGAGAGAGACAGACAGACAGACAGACAGAAGGTAAGACAAACAGAGATATGCAGACAACTATATGTAGTGCAAACTTGAGATAAACTTGGGTTGTGCAGATACTTCAATTAAAAAGAGGGACATAGGCCATCCAAGAAAGCAGGAATTTTTCATAATCCAACTCAATTGCTGAAATATACTTTTCGATCTCATATCGTTTTTTGAGGTATCCAAAAAAAGGCACGGACGGTTGGCACTACACTTGTCATCTTACAATGGTATATATACAGTTTTGCTAATAGAATAATCAAATCTAAAACATGGTCTGTTTTTACATCTCTTTCACATCCAAAAATAACCAGATGTTCGCTAAAGCGAAATGAGTGAGCCAGAAAACATTTTTGCACAAGAGTGGTTTGGAAATCCCTCCAGAACGAGTGTACACAATGACAATGCCAAAAGAATGTGTTGAATTTTTTTTTTCTAGGTTGCAAAATGAGCACCTATCATTCCTGTAATTGTCTTGAAATTTGCTTGTCCCTTTTGTCCATCCAGCGAAACAGTAGTTTTTTTTTTTTTTCTTTTAAGTTAACGCCCTAACATTTCTTCAGCTTCAGGTGGAAAATTATGTCCCCCCTAAAGGAATTTCCCCCCTCTCAAAGGGTTTTCTTCTTCAGGAAAAACGATAATAATGCAATTCCCTCCTGCCCCCCCCCCCCCCCCCCCCCCCCCCCCCCCCCCCCCCCAATACACCGGCTGGTGAACACAAATGCCTGGAGCGCCTGCATTTCACTACGCTGATGTTTTCATTGATTTTGATTGTTCACAAACTGTCTTAAAGACTGCAGTAGCTACACTATGTTGCCTGCGGGGACAATTTGAGCCTGCTGCTGTCCTGGATTCTGCACTCGCGGGCATGTCACTCCCTCTTACCCACTCTCCCTTCCGTCCACCCTGAAGCCCAGCCCCCCCCCCCCCCCACCACCCACCCACCCCACCCTCAGCCATTTCCCTCATCTCCTGCCTTCAACCTTGCCGTCATCTATCCGCCCACCTGTCTGTCCGTCCGTCCGTCCGTCTGTCTGTCTGCCTGTCCGTTTGTCTCTCTGTCGGTCGGTTGGTCTTGTCTGTCTGTCTGTCTGTCTGTCTGACTCTCTCTCTCTCTCTCTCTCTCTCTCTCTCTCTCTCTCTGAAATTGCAATACGTTTTTTTTTTACTCTTATAATCTCCGTAAAGGGAGTTAACAATCTTAAGGGACAATCAACGAGCAGTCTCATCATTTGTACCTATGCGTCTGCTTGTTAGCCTTCTGTCTTTTCCTGATGATTGAATGATATGTATAAATCTGAAATGTTGTGGAACAGGAAATGAATAATATTTATATGTAGAAATCCGATATGTTTTTGGAATCGGAAATGCATGATATTTATATGAAGAAATCCGATATGTTTCGGAACAGGAAATGTATATATTTAAATCATCAGGCTCTTCTCTGGTTTACGGACTCGTACACCGAAGTATGACCTGTGTTCCGTGTAGCTGTGAAGGCTGTGCGGACTATGCTCAATCAACAAACTGCAACGTAACATTTTGGATCGGTGTCAGCGTCTCCTTTGAGCGGCCGTATGAAGTTGGATTTCCAGTTTTACGATTGAAAATCACAGTCAAATATACAATGCGTTGAAAATATTCGATTAGGAAGCGAGCGACAAGCTGTGTATAACGCTTGACAAACACATCCCATATTTCATGTAGACATACGGCTTTGAAGTTTAGAAGCTACTGTAAATCTTGTCATTGAGATAGTTTCAGTTTCAGTTTCATCAAGGAGGCGTCACTGCGTGCGGACTAGTCCATATACGCTACACCACATCCGCTGAGTTTTGAGACCACACTACGCATGATTTGAAGCTGATGGATAAATGAATTAACAACTAAGATGAGACAATTGGAAGAGGGTCTTGTGGCTAGGACTCAGCGGATGTCTGACCTACGCATTAGCCCAACGCGCTGGTCAGACCTTGAGTGTTTAAATAGAAGATTGAGATAGAAAATCATTTTAAGTCCCATTTCGTAGACATCATTAGCTTCATCTTCGCGTTTTAGCTTCAGAATCTTATGTCTTTTCATTAAAGTGCCCTCCTAGGTAGACGTTTAAGAGTACGGAAGATATCTGTCAATATTACTTCTATTTGCTGGTTTTCAGGCTCATCGTGTTCT
Organism: Conus canariensis; assembly: GCA_033310375.1. Lineage (NCBI taxonomy): Eukaryota > Metazoa > Mollusca > Gastropoda > Neogastropoda > Conidae > Conus > Conus canariensis. The sequence goes on from CM065722.1 coordinate 18,393,553, forward strand.
TTGGTTTGTAGCGCCTTTTATCAGTTTCATGCAAACACTTGCGTTCTCAAGACTCCAATCAGTGTTTGTTTTGATGTTGTTTTTTGTTTTCTTACTCCGTGATTTCATGGAAAATACAGTTGTTAGACGGGTAGAGGACACATTGGAGTTGGCAATGGAGCTGTTTACGTTCGCCAAAAACTAACATATTCAGTTATCATTAGAAACACCAACATGACGTGGTCGTGCGGGCAGCCGCCACATTCAGATAGGTAAGAGCGTGAACTCGGAAACTGAAACGTCAAATGATTTGACATTAAATGTTTTCGCTAAAACAAAAAATGAAATAATTAGAACGAAGAAAGCAGTACACATTTACTAACATATTCAACATGTTCAGCTTTTAAAATGGACCCAAGCTCCCGGTGCTGTATTTGAGTGAATATATGTGATGTTTGTGGGCTCATATCTGTGGTATTCCTCAATGTTTCAACCATCTGTATCTTTAAAAAGTCTAAAATTCGACAGAAAACGAGATTTGGCAATGATATGTAGCCCTGTTGAGTTATTCCGTTCTTCTAGAAAAAAAATCCCCTGGACGTGGTGTTGACAGTACTTTTAGTGTAAAACGACGCAGTTATTTGTTTTTCAACCATAACATAATTTCAGGGCTTCTGATGGCCTGATCGAGTAGTGGAGTTTGAAAGTTTGGTGCTGTCTGTTCAACCATGGACTATAACAGCTTCCTGGACATTCCATTATGTCACACTGTAGAAACCGTACATCTGTCTTGATTGTGTCATTTCTTCAGAAAAAGAAAAGGCATCAACGATCATGTTGTTCATGTCGTCGAACACGCCCGCAGAGCCCAAATCCAGAAGAAAAGATAGTAGCCACAAGAAATATGGGACTTTGAGCCGGAATGACAACATTGAAGGCTGTAAAAGCGAGACTTAGGAGATTACCAGCAAACGAGCTGGCTGCCGAAGAGTACACGCCAGAAGAGACTTCGGATCGCAGCAAAAGGTCAGAATCACCCGAACTCGCTGCTGTTGCGCAGTGACGTCAGCGCTGAGTTTTGGGCATTCTCAGAGACCACAGGCGGATCTAGTGCTTTCCGATTCGGGAAAACAAGGACTGCGTAGTTTACGTCATACCGCAAGGTGGGCGAAAATCATAAATAACGTATTCGAGGTTTTTTTTGTTTGTTTTTGTTACGTGTGTCGTTAAGACTTCTGACACGTGCTTCTTTGACACTGCAAAATCGTTGAATCGGTCTGGCACAGCTGAATTAATGAAGAAGCCGTACAATCGCAGTTCTTTAAACGTCTTCGAATAAATACAACATTATTCCTCTTTTCACATGCATGTACTCATTCTGTGGGTGAGGAGTGACAGGCTGATGCTGGAGAGGTTGTGGAAACATTGGGGTCAAGGCGTGGCACGTGCCCATGTCAGAGTATCTCTGCGGGTGTTGCCACAGTACAGGAACTTTGTTGCCGAGAACTGAACCAGGCGTTCACAGACCTGAGAATGGCACATTAGGCTGGTACACCCATCTCTTGTATCATCGTTGAGGGCTGGATGGCGGCAGGGCTTTGGGAGAGGGAAGGGGTGTCCACACTTTGAAACTTATATTTACACCTTTTTTTCAGCAGACAAATATTAATTCATGAAATATACCTTGGCCACTCTTTGCTTCGTTGACAATGAAAACACGCTTACATCAATCAAAACACGCCGACAACCCAGGCCAGAACCTCTCTTTTCTCATTCAGTCATCCGCATTTAACGGTACGAGTCTGTGCCGTTGATGACACATTTAGATCCTAAAATTCGATCATCTTCAATGTGCTTTCTGGACTTCATTTCGGACTTTATTTCTTGATTTGTTTTATTTTGATCTTTTAGTTGTGTTTGATGTTTCGACTGCACCGGTTGACCTGCTGATTGGTTGGTTGGTATGTTGGGTAGCCGCTTTGTTGTGCCACTTTCCCAGCAACTCCCCCAGGCGATCCCCCGACGGGCGAAATTGAGAGAGAGTTTGCCGATGCAGTCCTTCCCCGTCCTTTGCGTGAGAGGGCAGATCAAGAGACATAATATTGAATCCTGAGCCAGCCGCAGAAATCGGCCTTGATTACTCTCTTTTGGGAAGCCTCATCACGCACGTATGGGGGCTTGGGATAAATCAGCGGTTTTGATTGGCTCCCGCTCGATATGGCCAAAGACGCAGGCGCTGATTGGCTTGGCTGTCGGCGGTATACTGAGAGAGAGAGAGAGAGAGAGAGGATGAGAGGCAAGGGGGTCGGAAAGGAAATGACAGGTCTGGCCGAGACATGTTAGTGCAAACTGAGACGTTCATTAATGTGTAGGAGCTTTAGAGAGACTGGGGGGGATTGGGGATGAAGGGTGTGGTGGGGAAGAGAGTGGCAGGGATAGGATTCTACGTCTCTCAAGTTAAGACGAATCAAGAAAAGTAAGCGGATAAAAGAAAGAAGTCTTGTACACCTTTTTTCACATTTGCATTCTTATGGGGTTTTTTTTCGTCCAGGAAGGAGAGATAAGGGGGTGGGAGGGGGGGTAAAGGAGCCGGAAGGGGGAGGAGGCATAAGGGGGTGGGGGGGGTAAAGGAGTTGGAGGGGGTGGAGGCAGGGGGAACCCAGTTAATATTTATAGATCTACACTGTTTAAAAAAAAATGACGCGCGAGGTAGGAGACGACAACGGAGTGGCGCGTGGGCAGGGTGAGAGAGTGAGTGAGTGTATGGGTGCATAACCTGGCGTTTCAGGAAAGGAACACGCTCGCCCAAAAGCGGTTATATGGATTGGGAGGTAATGGGGGATTCTCGTTTGCCAGAATAATAGAGCACTCTGGCCATGAAGTTGTTCAGCGGTGAGGAGAGGGGAACGATGCTGTGCTTTATTCTCACGCCATCTGTAGCGGTATTTGCATCTGACGTGCTTGTTTTGAACTTTATTGTAGATTTTGTGAAAAAAGTGTTTTGTTTTTGTGTTTTGGAAAGCCCCCGTAAACATATTCTCAGACAGTTTTATCCTTTACGGGAAGGTGTTGGGGGGAGGGGGTGTCGGAGGGAGGTGTGTATGTGAAGGGGGGGAGGGGGGATGGGGAGTGGGAGAGCTTATCGCTGTAAAAATAGCATACGTACACCTCACAGAACTAATAACAGTTCTTGTTGTGGTAGAAGACCTTTCGTAGTAGTGGCAATTGTGATACATGTAGTAGTTGTAATATTGTCACAAAGAGCTGTGATGTGGTAGTAGTAGCAGTAACAGTAGCAGTAGCAATGGCGGCGGCAACAGCAAGCAGTTGAAGCAGCAGCAGCGGTATTTGTAGTAGTAGTTGTAGCAGCAGTTCCAGTATAAGTGGTAGTTGTAGTAGTGGTAGCAGTAGAAACAGTTGTTGTAGCGCCGTTGCTGTCGTAGACATTTCTGCTGTGGTTTGGACATAAGACAGATTAAAGAGATAAGCCACTAGCCCCAAAAAATCGATCGGTCAGTCGGCCAGTCGGTCTGTGAGATAAGACAGATTAAAGAGATAAGCCACTAACCAATCAAATCGATCGGTCGGTCGGCCACTCGGTCAGTGAGATAAGACAGATTAAAGAGATAAGCCACTAACCAATCAAATCGATCGGCAGTCGGTCAGTGAGATGAGACAGATTAAAGAGATAAGCCACTAGCCAATCAAATCGGTCGGTCGGTCGGCCACTCGGTCAGTGAGATAAGACAGATTAAAGAGATAAGCCACTGGCCAATCAAATCGGTCGGTCAGTCGGCCAGTCGGTCAGTGAGATGAGACAGATTAAAGAGATAAGCCACTAGCCAATCAAATCGATCGGTCAGTCGGCCAGTCGGTCAGTGAGATGAGACAGATTAAAGAGATAAGCCACTAGCCAATCAAATCGATCGGTCAGTCGGCCAGTCGGTCAGTGAGATGAGACAGATTAAAGAGATAAGCCACTAGCCAATCAAATCGATCGGTCAGTCGGCCAGTCGGTCAGTGAGATGAGACAGATTAAAGAGATA
>CM065722.1:18405077-18415077 GCA_033310375.1 Conus canariensis
TTTTTTTTTTTTTTTTTTTTTTTTTGCTATTGTTTTAGTTTATAGCCTGTCAAGTTGTAATCTGGCGGTTAGGTAATGTAACTGTAAATACAGCCCCCCATAGTGGATGCTGTGAATTTAGTGTATTTTATGGGGAACCCTTATTTGTTTTAACAGTTTCTTTTTTAGTTTTGGTGGGCAAAGCATCAAGGGGCAGGTCTGACGTCATAAGCATGGGCTTAATAATTTGCTGGGCCATCAAAATGCCAACAGATTAGCTGTTATCAGTTGAGTTAGAAAATGTGTGTGTGTGTGTGTGTGTGTGTGTGTGTGTGTGTGTGTGTGTGTGTGTTTCTTGACAGAGTTTTCTTTTCTGTGCGGTCAGCTGGGCTTCGAGAAACTGAAAACGAAATTCATCAACCCTTTCTCTCTCTGTTTTTCTATTTGTCTGTTTACTCTCTCTCTCTCTCTCCTCTCTCTCTCTCTCTCTCTCTCTCTCTCTCTCTCTCTCCTCTGTGTAATGTATCCCTCCCCCTTTCTTCTTCCCTAATTCAACCAATCCTGTCCCCCCCCCTCTCTCTCCTCTCTCTCTCTCTTCGTTTCTTTTCTTTGATTTTCATGTGAGCTAATCAGTTCAGATTCATACTAAAAGAATTTCAACGTGGGCTTGGCAATTATACGACAAAGAATCAACAATACACCTTTCAGGAATTTCCGACGTAACAGCTCGATTAGTCGAACGTGTGACAGACTGATCGTCTGTTTCGTTCCAAATGGTCGTTGCGGCACACGAGTAGGCTAACAGACATCGTTTTCCTTATGGCCCGAGGGGGTCGGGATAAACAACTCTGATTCGTAACAAAATGCCCAAAGAGTGTTGGAAACTGTGTCATTAAGCCATCAGATTGCGTGCACGTAACAGCCAACGATCACAGCAGATTAGATGCAACAACAACAGAAGGGAGGGGAGGGGAGGAGGGAGAGAGAAGTAGGGTGTGTGGTGTAGTGTGTGTGTGTGTGTGTGTGTGTGTGTATGCTAGGGTCGTGTGTGTGTGTTGTGTTGTGTGTGTGTGTGTGTGTGTGTGTTCCTCTTCCTTTCTGTCTTTGCTGTTTTGAAGAGGGATGAGAGGAGAGTGTGTGTGTGTGTGTGTGGGGGGGGGGGGGTGAGTCCGGAGCGCCAGTGTCTATGTGGGAGGGACAGGAGGGAACTGAAAAAGGTGTTGTGGTGGGGTGGGAAGAGTGGACGCTCAGTTGTTGGCAATCCATGAAATGTCCATTTTTTCCCTTCTTTTCTTCTCTTTTCTATTATTTTCTCTGTTGTTGTTGTTGGTGGTGGTGATGGTGGTAGTGGTGGTGGTGGTGGTGGTGGTGTGTGGTGTGTGTGTGTGTGTGTGTGTGTGTGTGTGTGTGTGTGTGTGTGTGTGTGAGCACTTTATTCCTGTCCCACCCCTCTTCCCCTTCCCTGCCTCCCCCCCCCCACCCCCCCGAACTGGGGTGGTGGTGGTGGATGGTGGTGGTGTGTGTGTGTGTGTGTGTGGGTGTGTGTGTGGTGTGTGTGTGTGTGTCTGTCTGTCTGTCTGTCTGAGCACTTTATCCCTGTCCCACCCCTCTTCCCCTTCCCTGCTTCTCCCGAACTCTCCCTCCCCCCCTCTCTCTCCCTCTCTCTCTCTCTCTCTCTCTCTCTCTCTCTCTCTCTCTCTCTCCCTCCCCCTTTTCTTTTCTTTTGAGCTAATCAATACACGTTCATATCAAAAGAATTCCAGCGTGGGCATGGCAGTCATAGGACAGAGAATCACTACACCTTTCAGGGTCAGTACACCTTTCAGGGTCAGTACACCTTTCAGGGTCACTACACCTTTCAGGTCACCACACCTTTCAGGGTCACTACACCTTTCAGGGTCACTACACCTTTCAGGGCCAGCACACCTTTCAGGGTCAGTACACCTTTCAGGGTCAGTACACCTTTCAGGGTCACTCACCTTTCAGGTCAGTACACATTTCAGGTCACTACCTTTCAGGGTCATACACATTTCAGGGTCAATACACTTCAGGTCATACACTTTCAGGGTCATACACCTTTCAGGGTCGCTACACCTTTCAGGGTCAGTACACCTTTCAGGGTCAATACACCTTTCAGGGATTTCCAAGTAACGGGTCGATTGTTCCAACGTGTGACAGATTGTCTAGTTCGTTCAAAATGGTCCTCGTTGTGGCATGTGAGTAAACGACATGTTTTCGTTATACTGTTTTCTTTTTGTTGAACTACTACTTACTGGGAGTACGTTTATATGCTTTGCATCTTGTTTTAATCTGAATGAGAACAATGAAGTGGATGTTGTCAGCATGGGTAAGCTTCATGCACCTTCAGAACCTTAATGTTGTAATCAGTGTGTTGCCACTGTTAAGTTACTCTGTGTGTATGTATTGTATTTGTTTTACTGTCTTTATTCGGTTTTGTTTGTTTGTTTGTTTGTTTTGGCAGGTGTGATCAACTTCTTTTCTTTCAACCTGGTGACAATTCCCAAAGGCACTGATATGGTCAGCTAGACTACAGTGGAACTGAAACTGAACATTGAAACTGAAAGGAAACTTTCCAGAATATGTGCTGAAATTCGTGAATCTGAAAGTTCACAAGTGCTGAAGATGGGTTGCACTAATCCATCGAGTATTGTAGTTAACCAAACGTAAGGTTTGTCTCCATTCTTGTGAACTCGTTTTTCCTTTCAGGACTGAACACACTTCTGTAGCTTCCAGATATATATAATTGTTCAGCTTATATATACATACATATATATATAAACATATATAAATAAATACAAATCACACACACACACACACAACACTTCTGACTGCCTTAGGGAGGGATTGCGATGGTTCCCTCATGCAGCTAGTGAAGGGTTTTCATATTTTAATATATTTTCTTAATTCTATGTTCCCATTTTCTTCACCTTCAGCACCCCCCCCCCCCCTTTTCTTCTGTTTTTTTTTTTAGTTCAAATCTTTGCCAAGACGGAAGAATTGTTAGCCTGCACAAATTTCCCCCACTACTTAATTGTTCGGCATTGTATAATATATATATTTTTTTTTCCTAATTTCTTCAATTAAGACAAAGAGCAAGCTTTGTTTATAATTGAATAATATATAATATTATATATATAATATATATATTATATATATATATATACTCTCATATATTAATATATATATTGAAGAAATTGTAAAGACGAGAATGCAGACAGCATTTATATGAATTGATCATATAAGAGAAATTCACGCATCACCAAAATACATGTAGCTGCTTTAAAATGTGTTCGAACAATTTCCTTTTGGACCTTAAGTATACTCCCCCCCCCTCCCCCCCCCTCTCTCTCTCTCTCTCTCTCTCTTTGCACCCACACCTCCAACATCAGCGTTGCTGGTATTCTGAAAAGTCAAAATCAACACGAGTAGTTTTCTTTTCAAACATGCACGGCAGCGGTCAGTTTCAGCATGCAGATCTTCGTGAAGACTGACGTTCACTTCGGTTCAAACCCCAGCTGTCGGTTTGCGCCAGTGCAGTTTAGCGCACCTGTGACGATAAATGTTAACATGGTAACAGCCCTGTGGTCAGCTGAGTGAGAAACAACTCCAATACATTTTTTTAAAGAAAGACACAAAGAAAACAGTTCAGTGCACTTATCAGTCCTCGCTTCCACCAGTGCAGAGTCCAAGTGCGATCTATCCTGGGACGATACGCACCGGAATGGCGTTTTCACTGACATGTGTGTATGTTATATAATATAACATTTAAGGCATTTTTTTAACTTGACTCCTTGTAATTGTCAACCATTTTTTATTATCATTGTTATTGTTATTATAGCACAAGCTTGTTCTTTCGTGAAATGATGCACTTTTGTACTTTCTTCTTGTTTGTTTTTTGTTTTTCAACCTGCCTGGCAACCAACGCCCTCAATAGGCCTGTGTGAGCAGCGGGTCTGTCAACAACTTGAATGGAATATCATGGATTGAATTGAATGATAGCCTTTTTTCTTTGAAATAATGACTTGGGGGGAAGTGTGTGTGTGTGTGTGTGTGGGGGGGGGGGGGGGTAAGGGGATAGGCTATTGTTTCTCTGTTCCTTTTTGCCATTTTTCTTGCCTTTCTTGTGCCTCATGGATGGTTATTGTGGGGTGTTTTTGTACACACACACACACACACGCACGCACGCACGCACGCACGCACGCACACCACACACACACGCACACACACACACACACACACACACACACACACACACACACACACACACCATACACACACGACCCACGCAGAGAGAGAGAGAGAGAGAGATGTGCATGTATGTGTGTGTACACGCGCGCGTGCGTGCGTGCGTGCGTGGTGTGTGTGTGTGTGTGTACATGAATGCACACACACATACATACATACATACATACATACATACATACATACATACATACATACAGATGGATATAGACTCCAATATACATTAACTGGCCGTAGAAGAGACCCTACATCATTCCAATGGGAAGCAAGAGACAGTGGGATGCTTGTTCAGGGTATTTATGCAGATGCATTCATGGCGGGTCTGGAAACGGGGGCGTAAGGACAGGCATCTGCGCTCACGGTCATGGTCACGTCATAATAACAGGTGTGACTTGGACGCATCACGTCTTTCTCCTTTGTGTTGAGTGTGTGTGTGTGTGTGTGTGTGTGTGTGTGTGTGTGTGTTGTGTTGTGTTGTGTAAGGTGCACGTGCGTTGATTATGTTTATTGACTGTATTTCTGTTTGCGTGTTATTTGTATTCGCGTGATAGGGGAAGGAGAATGGATCTCTCTCTCTCTCTCTCTCTCTCTCTCTCTCTCTCTTCTCTCTCTCTCTCTCTCTCTCTCTCTCTCTCTCTCTCTCTCTCTCTGCGTTTGCGTGAGTAGATATGCGTCGAAACATTTGTGAGGATGGATCGAGACACATTGTGTGGCATGTTTATTTGATGAGACGCTCTTTCCTTTCATCTTTTGTCCTTTTATTTTTTGTTTCTACCCCGTCCCATTGTTTCCATTTACATGGACATGTGACCGTTTTCAATTCAAGTATTTATCATTGTTGTTCTCTCTCTCTCTCTCTCTCTCTCTCTCTCTCTCTCTCTCTCTCTCTCTCTCTCTCTCTCTCTCTCTCTCTCTCTCTGTCTGTCTTTCTTCCTGCAATAGCCGTGTATAATAACAGTTCTGGAGTATGACATTCAATTGTTTTGTTTGTTTTTTTATCGTTGTTGGTAATGGTGGTGATGTTGTTGTTGTTGTTCAGTGATGGTTTTTGTGATAAATGATTCTTGATTAGTGAGGATAATGAGAGGACGCTGTGGTGTTCCATTGTTCTGCAATACTATTAGGAAATGTATGTTATACTTTTATTCATATAATGCTATGTATATGGACATCATTCAGGCCCCTGAGGTACCCTCATCTGCAGTGTTTGTTAAGACATTTTGACTATGTTTCTAATTTCATTTCGATTTCTATCACACCTTTCAGTGGTCTGTTTGTTGATGATTGATTCTGTTTGTCTGTTTGTACGTTTGTTACTTTTACATGGTTTGAGGTCTTATACAGCCACTCTGGTCGGCAAGAGTATGGATATAGTTCTCCTTGGCTTTTGCAAAATACATAGTGCATTATTCTGCATTGAAAATGAGCTCTGAGAAAGAGAGAGAGAGAGAGAGGGGGGGGAGGGGGGGCAGAGAAAGAGAGAGAGGGACACTTTGACACACTTTGAAACTGCCTCGTCATTGGCAAAAGGTCTTGTGACAAGGGGGAGGGTTAAAACCACAATCAATGTCAAAGCGAACAAAAAACCAAAACAAACAAAAACAATAAAGAAAAACATAAGGAATATAGAGTAAGATAAAGAAAAAATCTTGTTGATGTGAGACAACAATCCCACTCAGATGAAAGAAAACTTATCCAAATATTTACAAACAAATCCAGAGAGAGAGACAGAGACAGAGACAGACAGAGAGGGGGGGGACACAGAGAGAGAGAGAGAGAGAGAGAGAGAGGAGAGAGGAGAACGCTGTGATCAAGTGTGCTTTTTTCTATTCAGACTGGTTGCCAGTATTTTACTGGTTTAGGGTCTTAGCATCAGTGGTCGCCTTTGCCACTGCCGACTCGTTTTGAAGGATGGGCAATAAAGCAGGGAGGAAAATGCTTCGTAGAAGGAAAACATGCAACCCAGTATGCTTGGTTTGTTTTAGTTTTGGGGTAAGATGGCAGGTGCATAATACTCAGTTCAGAAAATGTGTTTAGAATAAGAGAGAGGAGAGAGGAGAGAGAGAGAGAGAGAGAGAGAGGGAGGAGGGAGAAGAGAGAGAGAGAGAGAGAGAGGGAGGGAGGAGGGAGGGAGGAGGGAGAGAGAGAGAGAGAGAGAGAGAAAGAGAGAACCACGACCCCTCCAGAGGAATGAGCATTATTCATGTTGACCTGGTCGATTTCCCTAGTGCAGCGACATGACCGCTGGCCATTTGAGGAGGGATATTTACATAGCGCTTCTACACGCATGCCTCATGGACTACTTTCACTTTCTTCTCCCCAGCCTTGAGTACCCCAAACCCGTTCTTCATTTTTTTTTTTTTTTTTTTTTTGAGTCTCATTTTATTTCCTCGTTCTGCTTCTCATTTTCTTCTCTGTTTCATTCACATGCTCGACACCTCTGGAGTGTTCTGGTCTCATTTTGACTTTTCTTGCATAGAGCTGTTGGATCTCTCTCTCTTTCTCTCTCTCTTCTTCTCTCTCTCTCTCTCTGTCTCTCTCTCTCTCTCTCTCTGTCTGTCTGTCTGCTCCCCTCTCTCTCTCTCCCCTCCTCTGTTCTCTCTCTCTTCTTCTGTCTCTCTTTCTCTGTCTCTCTCTCTCTTTCTTCTCTCTTCTCTTCTCTCTCTCTCTCTCTCTTCTCTCTCTCTCTCTCTCTCTCTCCTCTCTCTCTCTCTCTCTCTTTCGTTTGGACCGTCTGTTTTGTGAAACGTTCAGCTTGATCCCAGCATGTATTTTCTGTTTGATTTTAAAGTTTTCCTTATTCTCTCTCCCTTTCTCTCTCTCTCTCTCTCTCTCTCTCTCTCTCTCTCTCTCTCTCTCTCTCTCCTCTCTCTCCTCCCTCCCTCCCTCCCTCCCTCTCTCTTACATTTGGACCGTCTGTTTTGGTCTCTCTTTCTGCGTCCTTCAAGATGTGTCAGTCATTGACAAATACCCAATTGTGGCCCTAAATACCTCTCTCTCTCTCTCTCTCTCTCTCTCTCTCTCTCTCTCTCTCTCTCTCTCTCTCTCTCTCTCTCTTCCTTGAATTATCTCTCTATATATATTTACATATATATATATATATATATATATATATATATATTTCTCTCACTCACTTATTCTTCTCTTTTTCTCCTTTCCTTCCTTTCTCTCTCACTCTCCCTCTGTCTTTGTGGGGTTACTGCAAGAGCAGAAGGGGCATGAAAGGTCACAGAATATCACACTCTATTTCATGATTGCTGTTTCTCGATTAGTGAGCACAATGAGAATGAAGCTGTGAAGTTCCGTCTTTGTCTGATACTATGTAGGAAGGTTGTGCTGTACACTGTCGTTCATCTAGTACTAAATGTGGGCGTCAGTCAGACCCCAGAGGTACCCACACCTGCTTTGTTTGCTAAGCTATTTTAGTTATTGTTCAATTCTGACATGTCATGTGATGTTCTGACTTTTTTTTCACACGTTTTAGCGGTCTGTTGCTGTTTGATTCTTTCTATTTGTTTGTTTCTTTTCCATGGTACGAGTCTTTCCAATCGAAGGTTGCGCTTTACATCATGTCAAGCAGGGCCTCCTGTTTCACTCTCCACTCTTTGAAGGAGGTTCATGCCGTCAGTTAGTTTCATGGCTTGTTGAGTTTTAAACCGGTCTGTGGATCAGAGCCAGTGGAGTGCTTGTGTCACTACTTCTTTTGCCTCCATTGTTAGACTTGAAATTGTACGTACCGTTCTCTTCCTGGATAGTTTGGCCATTCGTTATGCCTCCCCGTCCATAGTTACAGCCTGGCCCGTTCCACAAGTCTTGTCAATGGCCATCCACAGGGAGCAGTCAGTGTCAAGTCTTTAAAAGGCAAACCCACCAGAGGAGACACTGCACGGCTTGCCGAGTCACTTCAGAGATGATCTTGTATGATCTCCTTTTCACCCTTTAGAATACTTCTACCCTCAGCATCAGCATTGATGGTGTTCCACAAGTCAAATTCAACACAAGTGGGGAGTTTTCTTTTCAACATACACTTACAGCCCTTTGCAAAGACTGGCAATCATCATCAATACAAATCAGAATCGTCAGTTTGCATTGGTGAGGTTTAGCGCGCATGAAATGATGAATGTTGACATGGTGGCAGCCCTGATATGGTCCCCCACTTTTATTTGCGCCAGTGCAGATAATGCGATATGTCCTGGGGCGAACCGCAGCAGACTACGCTTTGCACTGTAACATGTATATGTTATATTACAGCACTTAGGGCGTTTATTGGACTACACACTCAGTAATTACCCACAATTTTTATTGTCATTATTGCACAAGCTTATTCTTGCGTAGAACCATGCACTTTTGTACCTTTTTTCCCGTTTTCCTTTCTTTATCATCGTTTATTTTATTTTTTTTTTTTTTAGGCTGCGTGACAGCCCAAGCCCCCATCTGCCTTATCTGAGCGGGGGTCTATCAACAAGTTGGATGGGATGCCAGGGTGGAATTGAAATGATACGCTCGTTCTTTCTTTCATTTTTTTTCACGGGGATGGGTGCGGGGTGGGGTGGAGGATAAGCCGGCATTATTTCTCTTTTCCTTTTTTTTTTTTTTTGTCTGGTCTTCTGTGCCATCTCTCAGTGGCAGTACACCCACGCCGCTCTCTCCGACACCTCGTCCACAGCCACAGCCCAGGCCCGGCCTGCCGCAGCCTTTCCTTTGTATTTTTGTTCTTGCCTGTGTTCATGTGGCTTACGCTATCGTTGGTTGTTATGAGGTGTTTTTACACAACACACACACACACACACACACACACCACACACACACACACACACACACACACACACACACAGAGTTGCTATGAGGTGTTTTTACACAACGCACACGCGCGCACACACACACACACACACACACACACACACACACACACACACACACACACACACACACAGATTCAGTTGTTGTGCATCGTTAAATAGACAGATGATAGACAGATACATACATACAGACAGACAGTGAAACATACATATATCGACGCAAGCAGACATACATACATGCATAGATTGATACAGACACATATACATATTAACTGGCCGTAGAAGAGACCCTACATCATTCCAATGGGAAGCAAGAGACAGTGGGATGCTTGTTCAGGGTATTTATGCAGATGCATTCATGGCGGGTCTGGCAACGGGGGCGTAAGGAGAGGCAGCTGCGCTCACGTCATGTCAACGTCATAAAAACAGCAGATGACCTGACGTATCACCGTCTTCCTCTTTATGTGTGTGTGTGTGTGTGTTGTGTGTGTGTGTGTGTGTGTGTGTGGTTGTGTAGTGTTTTGGTTGATCGTAAGTGTTTTGTTTGTAAATGTTTCATTTTTGTCTATATGTTTGTTTGTGTGTGTTTGGGGGGGGAGGGGAGATGTGCGGAAGGAAAGGAAGTGGACTCTCTCTCTCTTCTCTCTCTCTCTCTCTCTCTCTCTCTCTCTCTCTCTCTCTCTCTCTCTCTCCCCCCCCCCCTCCTCCCCAGCTGTGTTTGTTCGCGTGAGTGTATATGCGTTGAAATATTAGTAAGGATGGACGAGATACGTTTGTGTGGCGAAGTGCATGTTTATTTGATGAGATGCTGTTTTCATTTCATTTGCGTGTTTTTCCCTTTTGCTTTTGTTTTTACCCCGTCCCTCTGTTTCCATTGACATGGACATGTGACTCTCTTCAATTAAGGTATTTGTCATTCTCTCTCTCTCCTCTCTCTCTCTCTCTCTCTCTCTCTCTCT
>CM065722.1:18422577-18432577 GCA_033310375.1 Conus canariensis
AGGGAAATAACCACCGCACTGTCGAGTTTTTTTTCTTCCAGTAACTGGAAATTGTCTCCCATCTTGCAGTAACGGTTTATAATTTTATGTGTAACCAAACTTTGTAAGCTCCTCGGAAGTAGAGTGATAAGCATCCCGCGTGTTACGCGGGAGACCGGAGTTCAGTTCCCCGCCGGTGAGAGCAACATTTTTTTTTCTTTTCTCTTACATACAAAATTTTTACCACCAAACTGGGAGTATGTTTATATGCTTTGCATCTTGTTCTATACTATGCTGCTCAGAAGCACAGATAACATGAACAAATCTTATCTTTCCAACATTGTAAAATATCGTGCCCCCAAGTGAAGTGAAATCAGAGATCGCACAGTAAACGTAGTAAAATTTCGGTTCAGTAGCTACAATTTGTGCACTTTGGACAGGAACATGATTCAAAAGCATTCCTTCCGACCAATGAGACCACGTTTTGCATCCTGAAGTTGAGACATATTCGGGTAAAGATGTGGCATTGAGACCCTGTAGATCGCCCTGGCCTGACTGTCTCCTCAGACCACAGATTGAAGACTGAAAAAAAAAGAAGCTTTCTCTATGCTCATGCCGCTGCTCCCAGTCCCAATTCCTGTCTGGAATTCATCCACTGCGACTGCACCGAGTTCCCGTCTAGCACTCTGCTAGAAAGTCGCCACTCCTTGCAACTACAGCGCTACGACTTCCTTCACACTTTGATTTGGAAACAGCTTGTCTCTCAGAGCCTCTGACCAACAGAACGTTAATCTATCTGTCCATAACATATCTATGCAATGCGATTGACCAAATCATACACGCATTGAAGTTTTTTTTTTTTTTCATTTTGCACTGTCTGAGATCTTTTTCTTCTTTTTTTTTTTTGCAAAGGCATGTACTATTTCCCGTGTTGATCTGTCAGTTTACATCTACTTGCATTTGAGAACGACGGATAAGAAATGAGTGAAAATTCGTCGAACAAGTTATTTCTGCATTGTTCTTCATTTTACGATAGCTTCTTTGATATCATACGTTTACTTTAAAGCAAGATGACTGACAGCTTTGCGTTACACTGACATGCAATCAACGCACACACACCTTTGGAGAAGAAAATTGTCTGACAACCTTATCTCAGATTTCCGGACTTCTGTTAAACGAGTGCGAAAGTTAAAAATGTGCAATAGTTGTATCATCGTGGACGCCGGCAAAACAACGTCAACCTTCGACTGCTATTCCTGGAACGTGCAGAATGCATGTTCCAATCTTCTATCGTTTTTACGTTTCATCATTCCTTGATCTCTGAGAAGCGAAGTTTTTGTTTGTTTGTTTGATTTTTTTTTCTCCCTTTTTGAGGTTCTTGTGTTGTTTTGTTTTGCTTTCCTTTGGGGTCAGTGCCTTATTTGACGACTTCTGGCATTTCCGTCTTGTTGACTGAGCAAACATCTTGCATCTTCTTCTTGTTCAGTGTCTTTTCACCGGTGCTGTCTGAGAGCTTCAAAAGCAGTGCGATATCTGATCTCTTTCGGAATCACAAGTGTCTTTCTGTTTAACTTGTGGGTTTGAAGAAGAAAAAAAGATTGAACTCTTTCACTCCAGTTTTCCTCTGGAGCCTGGCATGGAGTATGCTGTCTGTTCCGCACGTAGGAAATTCGATAAACAGAATGAGAAGTATAGAGAAGTTCTCAATGACTGCTTAGTCAAAGGATAAAATGTAATATGTCTACACCAGTTGAAATTTTGTGGTGTGTACTAACGGCACAGTCAAAAATGACACACCCACAAACACATACACGCACGCACAAATACGCGTGTTCGCGCGCGCGCGCGCGCGCGCGCGCGTGTGTGTGTGTGTGTGTGTGTGTGTGTGTGTGGTGTGTGTGTGTGCGTGCGTGCGTGCGTGTGTGCGTGCGTGCGTGTGTTCGTGTGTGTGTGTGTGTGTGTGTACTTACGTGTGGGAGCGCGCGTGCGTGCGTGCGTGCTGCGTGCGTGATGTAGAGGAAGAAACGATGTGTAAAGAAATTGGAATAAGGGAGGGAGGAGTGGGGACAAGTACGTCTGAATAGCTTTGTTGGACGTCGGCGAAATTAGAATGTTTCCCTCGACAGCTGTTCCTAGAGTGAGGGGCATGCACTTTCCTACCTCACGTGTGTGTAGCTCTCAGACCTTCATCTATCGATCCCCTGGGAGCGAGTTTCCCGTTGATACCTTTACTGGTGATTGCCAATATTTCTATTTTGTCGGCTGAGCAGACTCGGCCATCTTTTCTCATTTGGTACCTTTTCACAGGTGCTGTCTGATAACTTTCCAGAGTGTTTCCACAACAGTGCGATGACTGGTTTGGTTCGGAATCAGAGCTGTCTGGCCAGATTTGCTGGGTTCAGTGCGTACATGGAAACAACGTGGAAAGTGTGTGTTGCGGCGCGCGTGCGTGCGTGCGTGTGTGTGTGTGTGTGTGCGTGGTGGTGTGTGTGTGTGTGTGTGTGTGTGTGTGTGTGTGTGTGTGTGTGTGTGTGTGTGTGTGTGTGTGCATATACATGTGCATGTCTAGATTCCACCACTTTGGAACAGAAACTGGATGGAGATTGATACTAACACAAAGTAGCACTGTCGGTCTGACCAGCCACTTAACTCCATGGTTGAATACCACGAGAACAAAACTGTCCCAACACAGAGAATAGTTTAGGTTGATTGCATTAGGTTCCGTATTCTCACCATAATCGGCAAGTGTATTGTGAAGACCTGGCTGAGTCAAAGATTGTAATGCAATATTTTACATCGGTTTATACCATGTGAATTTTTTCTCTAAATATCGATAGCAGTATTCTTAGGTCAGTTTCTGCGGACCTTCTTGCTCTAGCATGTCTACTCGTTCTAGTCTATGTTATTATTCTTGTGTGTGTGTGTGTGTGTGTGTGTGTGTGTGTGTGTGTGTGTGTGTGTGTGTGTTTAAGAACCAGAAAAGGGCTGCTTTGAACCTTACAAGACACATTACAAAGAATATTGTCAAGATTATGTATTACGTAATGACAACAAACACGCACGCGCGCGCGCACGCACACACACACACACACACACACACACACACACACACACACACACACACACACACACACACACACACACACACACACACTTCCTGCAGAAAGTCCAAATAAAAAGCATCAGTCACCACAGTGGTATCATTAGCATGACCTGTAGAGGAATGAACGGGGATTCGTTAGGCAGTCATGTTCAAAGTACACAAGCATGTACTCATTCAACATTCTAGTTCATGTAAGACTGGTTTTTCGAGTCAGTGAGGAGCAGGAGGTAATGTTTTGTCGAGGGTAGAGAGAGAGAGAGAGAGAGAGAGAGAGAGAGACACACACACACAAAGAGATAGAGAGAGAGAGAGACACACACACACACACACACACACACACACACACACACACACACACACACACACACAAAGAGAGAGAGAGAGAGAGAGATTTTGTTAATGTTTTGTGGGGAAAACAAACAAGAAAAAGAAGTAAAAAGTAGAAAGCGCACATAAAAATGAGGAAACAAAGTTAGAAAAGTAACACTATCATCCATCTCATCCGGCCCCCTTCCCCAAAAAAATAAGCGCATATGATCATATGAGCAGTACACTTGCTCAAACACATACACTGCATGAGTACAATATAGGTCTTTCATATATTGACGTTTGCACGCACTGACATAGCGAGTCAATAACAGTAGATGTTCATTTTGAAACGAGAAGACTTGTAAACAGCAGCAATCACTCTGGGAATGCCAGTAAAATGTATGTTGTTCATGACATAGTCACAACATGCATATGGACAGGCATCAATAATATCAGTTATACCGCATATCTTCAAAACGAGTGTGAGTGTGCAAAATGTGCAAATTATTTTCGTCTGTAAGATTCTGAGCCTCGATGGCATTTGAGAGAGAGAGAGAGAGAGAGAGAGAGAGAGAGAGAGAGAGAGAGAGAGAGAGACTCAGTTCTACACTCACGATTTTCAATAAATGAGAGACGAGAACGCCATGATGCTGCGGATATCTGCTGTTTGAACGACGCAATATTTCCCCTCTTTCGACATCACCGCATGATCTGCCCCAGTAACACAGTCAATATGTGAAAGGGGGATGGGGTAGAGGGGGGGGGGTAAAAGAATTGGAATGTGGGGGTGGGGGTGGAAGGGGGAGCAGGTAAGTGTGGATGGCTACATTCTCGTTGGATGTCGGCGAAATTAGAATGTTTCCCTCGACAGCTGTTCCTGGACTGAGGGGGCATGCACTTTCTTGCCTCGCGTGTAGCTCTCGGACCTTTATCCCTCCATCCCATGGGAGCGAGTTTCCTGTCCACGCCTTTAGTGATGATGATGGCCAGTATTTCTGTTTCGTCATCTGAACCGACTTCTGCCCTCCGTTCTCATTTGCTGCCCTTCCACTGGCGCTGTCTGGGAACTAACTCCCTTCAGTGTTTCCAGAATGATTTGGTTCGGAAGCAGAACTGTTTGGCTGGATTTGCTGGTCACAGTGTGTGCATGGAACATACGTGGAGAGAGGAGAGAGAGAGAGAGAGAGAGAGAGAGAGAGAGAGAGAGAGAGAGAGAGAGAGAGAGAGTCAGTCTAGATCAGATCCCAGCAATTTCAGCTTGAAAAGCAGCAGGAATTGGCCAGAGATATCTACTAGTACAAAGTTGCGCTGTCTGACTGAGCGGCTACTTCACTAAATGGTGGAATAAAGCAGGAACAAAAAATATCGATCTCTTCCATCCCAGCGATCGTCCCGAGCAAACACAGAGTATTTAGGCTTACTGCACTCGGTTCTACACTCTGACAATATTAGACAGATATCCTGTGAAGCTCTTGCTGAGTCGAAAGACTCCAATGCAATATCTTACATCAGTACAAACCATCCGATTTCTTTTTTCTGCAATGTCGATAGAAGTGTATTGCGTCAGTTCTCGTGCGCTTCTTGCATGTTCACTCTCTATTTGAGGTATCAGTGTTCCTGAATGGAACCTGGAAAAGAAAAGAGAGGTTGCTGCTTCGAATCTTAAACAATTCACTACGACTTGAAGGGATTTGAAAAAAAGTCATGCGGTTTAAAAGTTAATTCTTCCTAACAACAACTTCTTTTTTACCGCAATAAAAGGTAGGACATCAAAGCAAATAAAATAAGCCCCTTTGCTCACAACAAAAAATGGGCAACTGCCCAAAGCTGACCTGAAAACAGTCCATCGATTCGCATTCACTTGTCGGACATGGTTGATATGTTTGTCCCTCCGGGAAATCAAGTGGAGATGCTTGACTTACTTGACTTAATCCTCTTCGCTCCAACGGGAGCATAGGGCCTTCACTGCAGATTTCCAACGTGTGCGGTCTTGGGCTGCCCGCTTTGCCTCACCCCAGGACAGCTTGATGGTAATCAGCTCACTGTCCAGCGTCCTCCGCCAAGTTGTCACTGGGCGGCCTCGCTTTCTACCTAAAGATGCACTACCTATAAATCTGTGGTATTCTCACGAAACATAAAACCTAATCTACAAGTATTTTTGAAGGAAATAGATAGTAAATATGAAACTGATAAATACTCGCATCACTTAGAGATGAAACATGTAGATTTTGACAAGAAGTGGTTCCCTTATATTGGTTTAACAGATACTTAAATAAAAGAGTTCATGCCATGCCAAATCCAAGGAGCTTACGAATGTATACTACATGGGTCTTAACAATTTTAAGGGACTAGTCACATCAGAAGCTCCTTATACAATGCTGTTGGTGGAAGAGTTCCCCCCCCCCACCAGACCCCCGATCCCCCTCCCCAACAGTCTTTGTGTGTGTGTGTGTGTGTGTGTGTGTGTGTGTGTGTGTGTGTGTGTGTGTGTGTGTGTGTTTTGTTTGTTTGTTTTTGATGTCTTTGCATTTTTCCTGTCTGATTATTTATATTTTTTTGTCACCAGATAATTTATTTTATCACTACCTTTTTGCGAAGTATATGCTTGATTGTGTGTTTGTTGGTTGGTTTGATTGCTTTTTTTTTTGTTTGTTTTTTGGTTTTTGTTTTTTGTGGGTTTTTTTTTTTTTTTTTTTTTTTTTTTACTAAACTTGCTACTCCCATGGAAGTTTATAACACGCTCAGAGATAGATGTGCAGATATATAATCAATTGTATGTTTGCTGGTGTATACAGACATATAATTATATCTATGCTGTATGGGTGGATTTATGCATATTAATTTGTGCTGGTTTGTGTTCATGGTTGTGCATATATGTATAAATGCGAAAAAAAAAATCTGTGGTATTCTCACCACTGAAGGTTCAAAAACAAAATCCAGTGGCACCACAAAGCAGCACAGTGCAGGGTAGAAAATAAAATGAGAAGAACACACTGCCAGGAAATAAGTTACCTATAAACTGGACGCATTATAATAAGAGTATTTACAAATATAGGGTGAAATTTTATTTTAGTGCCTGTGCTTGAGGATCCATTTAAGGATACAAGGGAGGTCGAAAAGTGTGAACTATCTGAGTGATCAGCGCTAGTGTTTAGTAACCCAAACATTGCCGACAGCAGCTAAAATTTGTACAGAGCAGCATTTTCTTGGATCTTCTAAGAAATGCTTTCTCTGTCTCTCTGTCTCTGTCTCTGTCTCTCTCTCTCTCTCTCTCTCTCTCTCTCTCAATCTCTCTCTCTCACACACACACACACACACACACACACACACATACATACACACACACACACACACACACACACACACACGGTAGTAAATGTGCTTGAAGAGGTAAACAGTCAAACAGCAGATGCTTGCTGGTTATTCTTCGTTCTCCGCAAATACATTTTGCTTCGCTTATATATTTAGTTTTTATGGCATCAAGTTTTAATTTATAAAATATTGAAATGAAATTTCTGTATCGATACATAGTTTTCACTTGTAAATGAGGAAAGCTGTTTACATGTTCATAATTAATGAAATGAGTCTTTTTTATCAGCCACACCATTGACCACCGTTATCAGGCATGTCTTTATGTGATGTCTTTTCAGATTTAAAGTTTGCCTTCAAAGTTGTATTTTCTGTAATTTGTAGTCCAGTTAAGCATTTACTGTAAGATTATTTGCTGGTATGTTGTAGGGATGTAAAGGGGGACATTTATATGCACTTAGATAACCAGATTATGCATACACTTACATAGTCACAGACATTTATGCATATCGCTCTCTCTCTCGCTCTCTCTCTCTCTCTCTCTTTCTCTCTCTCTCTCTCTCTGTCTCTCTCTCTCTGTCTGTCTGTCTCTCTCTCTCTCTTTCTCTCTCTCTCTCTCTCTCTCTCTCTCTCTCTCTCTCTCTCTCTCTCTCTCTCTCTCTCTCTCTCTCTCTTCGTGTAATATCACAGATGCGAACAGACGGAAAACTAAAGTACTACTACTGAACACACACACACGCACGCACGCACGCACGCACGCACGTACGCACGCACACACACATACACACACACACACACACACACACACACACACACACACACACACACACGCGCGCCGCGCGCGCGCGCGCGCGCGTATACCTACATACTGCAACAACAGGCACTTTCAGACATACCATAAGAAAATCAGTTGGGTTTTTTTCCAAATCAAAGATGTATTTAAAATGCCTGTAAGGTCGGAACTGTATTTTTCACGTTTGTTTTTTTTTTTTGCTTGATTTTCACACCCACACTGCAACTTTTCTCCAAAAGGAAAAATTCGACAAAATAAAAACTGAACAGTTCTGGCGTTCCATTTCCACATGTACCCTTGAATGATAAAGTTCTGTTATTCCACTGAGTGACCTTAGTAAATGAATCGGTAAGTCTGGGATAAGAATAATACGTTACCACCCGGAGGGTGTGGAAAAGAAGGCGGGAGGGTGAAATATGGGAAGGGGTGCAATTCATTATACAGTATCCCTCATAAGTAAGCACCTTGGTGGATCCATCACACTATCCTGCTTGATCGTTGACTTGTGAATCAAATGCCGACAGGACATCCGCCAGCTCTCTGTATACTTCATTCAACGCAATATGATCGCTAAGGTCGTGAATACTGTACTGCTCCTATTTTTCACTGTCCAAGATTATGGGGATTGGGGTCGGAATTGCTGCAGGCTCAGGTCCAGACAGTCTGATGATAGGTTAGTGGATGGTCTCTCGCCTGCTTTGTGATCCAGACAGTGGTAGAGGTGCGATCTATTATGATTTACACGTATGCACGCACATATGCACGCGCACAATCACGTTCTTATGGATGGCATGGCGTAAACATTTTTATTGCTTATTAAGTGTTCCGAGTAAAGATGAAATTTTGAGTGAAAATAACATTTTGACCTTGACTTAAAGAGAGAGACAGAGACAGAGTCAGAGACTGAGACAGAGAGAGTTCAATATATTTGCATGAACTTTATGGAATATGTTGTCAGGCTCTGTTATAAATGCTCCCGATCGCCTAGTTCGAGAGAAATGTAATTCTGGATTTTTGAAATAACAATTGGCAAATCCCCCTTAAACTTATAATGAAATCTTTTGAGCATTTTAACGCTAATTTTAAGCAGCAACATGCAATATCTTGACCCATGCCAGTTTGCCTACGAGCAGAAAAGATCAGCGAGACAATGTGTCACTATTACTTTTCGTTCCACTGCACTTCATAATGCTTTGGGGAGAAGCCTGCCTCTTTTGTGACAGCTTTCTTTGTTGACGTTAAATCGGGTTTCAAATGAACAAAGCCACATCCATCAGCAGCAACACTTCAATAAATGAAGCAAAAACGGATTCTTTAGAATGTTTCTTATCCGAAACGTCAGAACTATCTCGTCCAGAACGATCTGCACTGCAGCATTCCAAGGTAATGTTTTGTGACTGCTTTTTTTTCAGTCTTTATTCCAGTCAATGTGGATGGAGCAAAATATCTTTTTGGTCAATTTAATTCAATCATTCAGATGACTTCACATTAAAATACCTTTCAAACTTTGATTTAGCATATCTTTTGCAAGTCCAACGAGTTGCTGACTAGTGTGGTCATAATTACCTTCATCATGATATAGAAGGAAAAAAAGGAGAGAAATGTTTTCACCAATGGAAAAATATCTTTGAAAAAAAATGAGAAGGAAACTTGTATTAGAATAAATGATAAGCGTGTGCAGTTGTGTGTGTTGTTGTGCATGCGTTCAATTGTGAGTGCTGTCCAACGGTAGTTATATTCCCACACTATATTGCAATATTATGATATTGAACGCGTTGCAACATATCATCATTGTATGCCACTTTTGTTTTAAAATAATGAAAGAAAAAGATACTGACAAGAATCCTAATTCTTTGTTGGAAGGAGAGAGGTTTTCTTTAGCATTGATCTGTACTGTCGCATACTGTTGAAACAGATGGAAAGCTTCAGTGAGGATGCACCACAGCCCCAAAGTGCACAGAAAGATTCTAGACTGAATCGATCGACATAGATGTCCATTGTCAAAGGCCAGAACCTATTGTACGCAAACTCTGTTTATGCACTGAATTCCTTGTTCATTCTTGAATGGGAAACTTTTTTCTTACTGTCTGTCTGTCGGGCGTCGAGATCTCTCTCACTCTCTCTCTGTCTCTCTGTCTCTCTGTCTCTCTTTCTCTCTCTCTCTCTCTCTCTCTCTCTCTCTCTCCTCTCTCTCTCTCTCTCTCTCTCTCTTGAAATCTTTTTCACTTATTTCTTCTAAAGAGTGAGAGCGTCTTTGATCAAAGAATTCTCCCAGCTATCTCCCACCTAGTTCGTCCCTTCCCCCCCCCCCCCCCCCCTTTCTTTTACCTTCTCTCTCTACCCCGTAAACCTTCCTCTGTCTCCGTAGCCACAAAACATTTTCTTAGCCTTTCCAGTTTCTTCTGATTCGAGTTAAATATGTATGATTTAGAGAAACTTGAAAGCCAAAAAATGGAACATTCCAATATGTTACTCATTCACTGTTTTCATGTCAATAATTCGTGAAA
>CM065722.1:18447577-18467577 GCA_033310375.1 Conus canariensis
GACAGACAGACAGACAGACGCATAAGCGAAAGGAGTGCAGCGAAGGGCGATTGAGAGAGGGAGAGAGGGAGAAAGAGGCGAGAGTGGGTGCGGGAAAGAGCATGTTTAGAACAATCTAACAATCAAAAAACACCAAGGAGATGTAAGACAATCGATTTTGAAGCACCAGGGAAAAAAAAATAAAGCACAAATGAAGGGGGGGGGGGATGCATAATGATAGCCCAGTCACCACGGGTAGGGGGGGGGGGATGTCGTATTATATTAAGTCATTCCAGGAGAACCATGAGAGAGAGAGAGAGAGAGAGAGAGAGAGAGAGAGAGAGAGAGAGAGAGAGAGGAGAGAAATAAAAGCATAACGACATAATGACAAGAGGGCAGCAGGTAGTAGGAAACACACACACAAACACAAACACACACTCACACACACACACACACACACACACACACACACACACACACACACACACACACACACACACGACGCACACACACACACACACGTACTCACATAAGACATACTTACTAACAGAACATGTGCATTTCAAATACAAAACACTTTCTAAATAGACAGGTTCATACATAGAGCAAAGAGGGTGGTGGTGGTTGGTGGTGGATTTATGGCGTAGTATGCAAATACTGGCACATAAGATGGTTGAAATAATGGTGTTTGAAGGTTGATATGCATTGGTGTTGTTTGGTTGATTCAGGGAGCGCGTTCCATTGACAGGAACCTGAATGTGTTAAACTGGATTTGAATAAGTCAATTCTAGGAACAGAGACATGAAGTTTGGGTAGAGTCCTTGAGGAATTAATCGAGAATATGTAAACTAATGTGGTGGGCGCCTTCCCAGACACTATCCTGTGCATTATGATCCCTTTGTTGTATTCTAATCTCAAACTTAAAGGGAGAACCTGAATCTTTTTATAGTCCGAGTCCAGAAGACTGCTGGTTTTTTTAGGAGGACTAATTTGAGTGCTCGCTTGTGTAGGCTTAGTAATGGTTTGAGGGTGTTAGCACTAGCACAGTCCCATAGAGTAGATCCATAGTCTATGTGTGATTGAATATGAGACTGGAAAAAGAGCTTGCGTGAATGCAGGTCGAGGAAGCGTTTGATTTTGGAGAGTTGATAACTTTCTGTGAAACTTTTTTGCACAATGAGGTTATGTGAGCTTGCCAACTAATTGTTATTCCTAGCACTTTAAAGTATGTTACCTGTTCAACAGGTTCATCTTTAAGATGTACAGGAGGAAACTTAATAGTGAGATTTTGTCTTTTTTGCTTGGTTGTGATAAGCATGGATTTAGTTTTTTGAGGGTGAAGCGACAGGTGATTTAGTTCAGTCATTTTACGAGGTCATTCGCACTTTCTTGTAAAGTTTGTGCAAGAACAGTAACATCAGAATGATTTGTGTGTATTGTTGTATCATCAGCAAAGAGTTCACATGTGGATGTGATATGGAGAGGTAGGTCATTGATGTAAATGGTGAACAGTAAGGGACCCAGGATAGAGCCTTGTGGGACGCCATAGGAAAGTTTTTGAAATGAAGAGAAAGTTGTATTGATTTTCACACATTGTTGCCTATTTGCGAGATATGATTGAAAAAGCGTAAGAGTTTTTGTGGATAAGCCATACAGTTTCAGTTTTCTAAGAAGAAGGTTATGGTCTATCACATCAAATGCTTTTTTTGAAATCGATAAATAGGACACCACAATATCTGTTGTTGTTAATGCTATTTAGCCAGTCATCAGCTAAGTTGATTAGGGCTGTGTGGCATGAATGGTTGTGTCGGAACCCGGACTGTCTTGGATGAAGCAAGTGGTATGTATTAAGGTGGTGTAATGTGTGTTTGTTCATGTGTTTTTCTAAAGGTTTGGATATACAGGAAATGATTGAGATTGGTCTGTAGTTTGCAGGGTCTGAGTTGTCACCTGCCTTATGGATAGGAATGACTTTTGCTTTTTTGAAACTATCGGGAAAATTATTTTTGTCTATGCATAAATTGTAGACGTATGTTAATGCATCTGTAATTGCTGGAGCTGATAGTTTGAGGATTTTTCCGTCTAGGCCATCCACCCCGCAGGTACTAGACTGTTTTAGGTACGTTAGATAGTGATAAACTTCAAAGACTGTTTTTGGTGGAATATAAAGTTCAGACGTTATGTTTTTATCTTGGCAATATTGTTTCAGTTTTTGAAGATCGTTCGATATGGAAGAATCTGTCACGACAATTTTATTAGCTATAGTGCAAAAGTGGGTGTTTAGCTGTTCGACAGAGATGTCTTTAATTACAGTTGATTTTGAAGAAGATTGATTGTTTGTAAGCTGCTAAGACAAACTGCTGTTTCTGGATCTCTATTGCAAGAGAACGTCCGAGAGAGAGAGAGAGAGAGAGAGAGAGAGAGAGAGAGAGAGAGAGAGAGAGAGAGAGAGAGAGACTCCAAATCATCGAAAACACTGTTCATTCTTTTACAGTGTCATTTGTTTATTACTTTTCGAACAAAGCATCTTCCTTCTCATTTTCATATTTCTTAGAGTAGAAAGAGGATTTGATGTGGGAGGTAGGGATGGTGTGTGGAAAGGAGATGGAGAAGAGGAGAGGGGACTGGGGCAGTGGGGGGGGGGGGGGGATGAAAAGGGAATGGAAAGGTCTTTCGTAGCCCAACATGTGGATGTGATCATTTAGTGTGTTGATGTTCTTCAACACTTCAAATGAATGTGATTCATTTGAAAAGACAAACTGCTGTTTCTGGATCTCTATTGCAAGAGAACGTCCGTCGCTAAAGAGTATGCATTTGAGAAAACCTTGTCCGATAAAACAGGAGCTATCCTCATTTCGCTTGTACGCGTTGTGAGCGAGAGTCAAAGAAAAGAAAAAACAAGATGCAAAGCATATAAACGTACTCCCAGTTTATCCTGAATACGCGTGAGATATTCCATAAAGAGGAAAAACCGTTTCGGGCGTTATAGCCGTTAGTAATGGCTATTCTGGTAAACATCGGCCATCAACTGTGACCTATAATGAACATACCTGCAAATTTTCAGAATGATCGGGCAAGTACTTTCTGAGATTTTCCATAAACAAGAAAAACCGTTATGGGCTGTTATAGCCGTTAGTAATGGCTATAACGGTAAAATTAAACATCGGGCATCATCCGTGACCTATAATGAACATACCTACAATTTTTCAGAAATATCGGCCAAGTACTTTCTGAGATATTCCATAAAAAAGAAAAAACCGTTAGTAACGGCTATAACGGTACACTAAAGCATCGGGCATCATCTTTGGCCCATAATAAACATACCTATAAATTTTCAGAAAGATCGGCCTAGTAGTTTTGTCTGGAGCGAGTGGAACACATTTTGACCAAGGACGGACACACACACACACACAACACACACACACACACACACACACACACACACACACACACACACACAGCATTTCTTCGTTCCCATTCTAAAGTACTCCCTGTTCTATAAGAACTGGGAGTACAAAAATGCAGTCGAGGGTGGAGGAGGCTGCACTAAAATATAAACTATAGTAGAACAGGTAAAGCATCAGGATTAAATTTTTACTACCTGTTTGGTTTTAGTGCTTGTGTCCTGGGGTTTATTTGAAAGTGAAAGTATGCGCTCAGACTAGTTCAGCTCTCCTGTCCCAGAGGAAGGTGCCTTTCGGGACCAAAATATTGGGCATAGATAATAAAGCGAAGAAGACAACCAAGCGGTTTTAGGGTCCAGTTTTTTTCTTCTTTTTTTTTTTTTTTCTTTTTTTTCCCCACTTATATGTATGTTTATATATACGCGCGCGCGCGAAGCGCGCGCACACACACATTTGCTCGAACGCACGCCCACAAATCACCCGTCCATGTATTTCAATGACTCTTTTGGTTCAATCCCCCCCCCCCCCCCCCCCCCCCCCCCGCCCCAAAGAAAAGAAAAGAAAAACTACTGCCACGGAGATAATACAGTCAAAACGTTGAGAGCGTCTCACGATCTGGGAAGTAAACAACGCTTAGTGAATCCTTTCAGAATGACATCGTGGGTCTTTGACTGCTCGTAAATCTACAGTTAACGTTCGAGAGGGAGAGCAAGGGAAGGCACTCTTAATCCTAGATCAATCAACGAAGCTGCTCTCCCTTTGGGAGGTCTGTGTGGTCAGCGGGTCGGGCGCGAGAATTGCAATCGTTTTTAGCACCACTCAGATGACGTGGCTCTTTATGGTGCAGGGGGAAAAGACACAGAATGGGAAAGGATTTCTTTTCTGACCTCTGACCCTTATAAATGATGTTTATCCTGTCTGTATGGGAAGATGAAGTAGCAGCTCAACTAGAAACTTGGGTAAAGTTTGTCTTTCATTTTCATGGCTGTCACTATATACGAAACACGTATCTCGCTGAGTGATTCGTTTAACTCCTGTGAACTCTCTCGCAACTGATACGTGATAGGGTCCACAAATTACTGTTAGGTTTTTCATCATCCCACTTTGCTCTCCTTTCGTATTCTCACTTCATTTTCACTCTCCTTTCATGTTGTTATTTCTCTCCTGTCCTTCAAGAGTGAGAATCCCGATTATTTCATCCACCAATGAGAAAATATTTCTGTTTACGTTGCTTGGAAACAAATCATTTTTTCTTGAACGTCTTATGATTTTGCTCCCCTTTAGAGAAGATAAGTTCTTCGTTTTGATGTTTGTTTGTCTTGCCTGAAGAGGACCAAAGCGGTCGAAACGCGTCGTGTTTTGTCATGTATGTTGTTTGTCTGTTTTGTTGGGCGGAACAGTAAATCTTTTAAGTTTGTCTTATGGAACGTGTGACCACTATGTCGCCTATGGAAGGGTCGGGAAGAAGGGAGGTGGGGGGGGGGGGGGGCAGTAAGAGGGGAAGGAGGCAGAGCCTTTATAATTACCCACGCTACCACCACCATCACCGGTCTTCCCCTTTCCATCACAGTTTTCTTTGGAAAGATCACAGAAGCTCCACTTGCTTCTTCTTTCTAGCCGATATAAGAAAATGTTCCCAGGAGATGGAGCGACAAACATCAAATCATTGAAACCAGTGTTCAAGAAAAGAAAACATTACCTCTTTAGAAGAAGATGTTTTCTCTCTTTTTCATGGCGGAACCAAGCCAGTTTCTTGTCTCCCACTGAAGGATGGTAGATGGTGTGAGGGTTAAGGAGGAAAGAGGAAAAGAGGATGTGTGTTTGGGTGGGTGGGGGTAAGGGGGGGGGGCACGCGGGGGTGAAAGTCTATTTAAAAGTGATACGTTCATATCTGCTGTCCACAATTGTTCAGAAGTTCAGCAATTTTAGTGTGAAGTTTGAATTCGTTTTAAAAACTGAAATCCTGTGAGGGACATTCGATACATCACAACTCTGTCAGGTTAAAATGTGCCTATAGATACATGTACATGTATGATTACACGTACACGCATACACGCACGCACACACTCACACTCACACACACACACAACACACACACACACACACACACACACACACACACACACACACGCACACACATATGCGTGTGCAGCTAACCGGCACACTCACACTCACACACACACACACACACACACACACACACACACACACACACACACACACACACACATTTGCTCAAACACACACACACCACACACACACACACACACACACACAACACACGAATCACCCGTCCATTTATTGCAATGACCCTTTCGGTTTTTTGTGTGTGTGTGTGTGTCTTCGTGATTACACACACTATCACCACCCCATCACTGGTCTTCCTTTTCCCCCACCACACCTTTCTTTGGGAAGATCCCAGTAAATAGTTCCTCCCACCTCCTCTTTCTAGCCGAACTAAAAAAGCATCCCGGAGATGGAGCGGTGAAAATCAAATCATTGAAAACAGTGTTCCTAAGAAAAGATAATATTATCTCCTAAAAAGAAAATGTTTTCTCTTTCTCATGGCGAAACCAAGCCAGTTTCTTGATTCGTACTGGAAGATGGTGGATGGTGTGAGGGTTGAGGAGGAAAAAGGGAAGAAGGATGGGGGGGGGGGGGGGGGGAGGGGAGGCGGAAAGTCTGTCTAAAAGTAATACGTTCATATCTGCGTCCACAATTGTTCACAAGTTTGAGAAAGTTCAGCTTTATGTGTTAAGTTTGAATTCGTTTTAAAGACAGCTGACAGAAACCATGTGAGGGAGATTCGATATGGCATATTTATTGTTAGGTTGAGATGCCCCCCTCTCCCTCCCTCCCTCTCTCTCTCTCTCTCTCTCTCTCTCTCCTCCTCTCTCTCTCCTCTCTCTCTCTCTCTCTCTCTCTCTCTCTCTCTCTCTCTCTCTCTCTCTCTCTCGCTTGCTCTCTCTCTCTCAGTCATGTAGACTGCTTGTGCCTGCCGGGACTTAGACTGAATCAACACGAGTGTGGATGGACACGGAAGAATTGGCCTGAGCGGCCCAGAACTATTGGCATGGAGAGGATGGCGGAGATGACAGGAGGAAATAAGCGGAATTCTGAAGATGAGGCAAAAAAAAAAAAAAAAAATGACAAAGCGTTGAAGAGACAAGTAGTCGTGGGTTGTCGGAGCCGAGCTTTGTTCAAGTTCGGAAAGAGCGCTCTGCTTGTCTAAGCAGCAATGATTGATTCTCCTTCCTGAACTTTCTCGAAAGAGATGCAACTCGCGTGCAGGGACCGCGGTTTGAGGATACAGCCAGCTTTAGCAAGCGCACTTCTCAGGGGCTGATGTGAACTTGCAGACAGAGCCGTTTTGATGGGCGTCAGGGAAATGTATTTCCGGTCATGCATAGTATGTGTGTATGTATGAATCGTCTTGCTAGTCGTCTCGAATATTTTGAAATTAAAATAGAAAGAAAGGTTAACAAGATGCAAAGTATATAAACGTACTCCCAGTTTATCTTGAATACGCGTGTACATGTCAAGAGTATGTTTACTATGAAAATACCCATGATCTACCAGTCAGTCATTAGATCTAAAGCTATTTTAAAATCCGTCAAATACGTCAAAAGGGGGCGGGGAGGGGGAGGGGAGCTGAAAAAGTCACAATCAAACATGCGTCATAATGTATTTCGTCACTGAGCCATAAAGAAGAAAAACCGTTATGGGCCGCTATAGCCGTTAGTAACGGATATAACGGTAAAATAAAACACCGGGTATTATCTGTGACCCATCATGAACATACCTACAAATTTTCAGAAAAATCGGCCAAGTACTTTCTGAGATATTCCATAAAGAAGAAAAACCGTTATGGGCCGTTATAGCCGTTAGTAACGGATATAACGGTAAAATAAAACATCGGGCTTCATCTGTGACCCATAAAGAACATACATACAAATTTTCAGACAGATCGGCCCAGACGTTTTGTCTGGAGCGAGTGGAACACATTTTGACCACGGACAGACACACAGACAGAAACTCAGACAGCATTTCTTCGTTCCCATTGTAAAGTACTCCCTGTTCTATAAGAACAGAGAGTACAAAAAGGGAGGGAAAAAAGAAATGAAAGAAAGTGCAAAACAGGTCCACGGGTGAAACATGAATTGACTGTGCCCTTCCTCGTGTGCCCTTCTTAGTGTGGTTGTCAGCAATGGTCAGTAAACTTATGACAGAAAGACAGAAATCTTCACTGAGTGTCTAATAGCTGTGACAGCATACGACAAAGAATCAGTTCACGTCTACGCGAAGCTGCGTTCTGATTGGTCAGAATAATGATGAGCCTGTTCCGATGGGTTGATAACATTGACCCTAAAACGACCGAGTCTTCTTGAGCAGGCGACACAGCACAAATCTTCCGCAACAGCGCATTTGTCAAGTCGTCACTGCTTCCTGTGTTTGGTGTTTCATGGCAGGAAAGGTCTCTGTTTGTCGCCGTCTTAGCCGAGCAATCAAGAATGATGCACCCAAGACTCCCCAAGGCACGCTGAAATGAAGCACCAGCAATTTCCAATCTCACCTACAAAAAGTCGATGTTTTGAGAACTGGACGTAAATTGGCCCAGCACACGCCATATTGGATGTCCAGTGAATCCTACGTGTCCCCTGGCTATGGTCCATCGATTACGCGGTCACTGTTGTCCTAATTGAACAACGTAAAACGATAACATGATAAAAGAACATCTCTCCAAACGATCAGTTAGACAGTAGTGTTGCTGTAACAGAACAAGCACCGCGAATCATATCCAGAATACTCATGTCAACATGAAAAGGGGAATCCTATTACAAGCGCCGTTACCTTGATTCCCTTTGCGGACAGACTCGTGGGGTTGCGACAGAATGCTTCGAGTGCTTGTGGCAAACATGCCGTTGCCAAGACCAGACAGCGCGCCATTTTGTTACAGAACACTGTGTCTGGGCACTCAACAGTTGTTGTTTTGGTTTTTTTTTTTTTTTTCTTTGATTTGCTTTTTTTGTCTTCAGTCACTAATGTACGATAGATACAATGGCTACAGTACGTATTGTCTTCCTTTACACATCCTACGCCCCTGCAAATAGCAAGAGGAAAATGCACAGTTTTGTACCGCGCAAAAGACATGTTCAGGGGAGGTCACTCGTAAGAGTTCAGAAACAGCAGATAGTTGGGGGGGGGGGGGGTTGTTGTTGTTTGTTTGTTTTTTTAGGGTTTTTCTCAAGGTTTGATGTCAGGGTGTGGGTTACACTCAGTTAGCGGTAGAGAGAGATTAGTGTTAGGGATAGTTTTAGCTGGATGCGCAGAAGACAGAAATGAATACAATCTTTCGTGATTCGTGAACCAAAGTTGGGCGTTTTTTATACTCGTAGGACAGCATCCAAACATAGCTCAGTCACTGCTCTCTCTCTCTCTCTCTCTCTCTCTCTCTCTCTCTCTATATATATATATATATATATTTTTTTTTTTTTATTTGTCATGCTTGCAGAAGACCTGCAGGTCAACACATGGTGCTTTTGTATTATTCTGTCTTTCTTATATTCTTTAAATAATACAGTGACTCAGATTGTATTCTTCTACAGTGTATTCTTCATGATATATCAGTCCAGACTGACTGAGAGCATGGATCATCACAAGAAGGCCGTACTGGCAAGAAAAAAAAAAAGTTATATGAATATAATCGGAGACAATATCCATTTTATAATGTGTAACATGCGTTGGAACGTTATTGTGTAATATGAGTCTGTATTCAATGTCTTCAAATGTGTTCAAGATCGGAATTTACAATTTGGAGCCCTGTAATTTTTTTTTCTTTAGCTCTTGTCGTTGTTTCATTGTATTTATTTTAAGAGCGTGTTGTGACTTTTAAAAGAAAGGAAATACAGATGAATTTGAATTAATCGATGTAAAAAGTTACAATGATGCTTGAAATGTCTGTCGTGAAGGACTGTTATGCACCGTGTTTTACGTTAGTATTGTTATGGTGTGTTATGCTTTTGTGTTGTTAAATATATTTTTGGACTCGTCTGTTCTTATACAATTATTAGAAAACGTTATATATTTCACTCACGACCCCGTTTCCTGCCCTCTCTCGCTCTCTGTCTTTCTGTCTGTCTCTCTGTCTGTCTGTCTGTCTCTCTTCTCTCTCTCTCTCTCTCTCTCTCTCTCTCTCTCTCTCATATCAGACATTAAAATGCACACACTTAAAACTTCAAACTCGTAAACAGGCTTTGATGTGCAATCGAAGTGAAAAAGGCGAAAAAGCGAGAGAGAGAGAAAGAGAGAGAGAGAGAGAGAGAGAGAGAGAGAGAGAGAGAGAGAACAAAGAAAAAAATAATTCAAAGAAAGAAAAGAGAAAAATGCCAATGAAGAGAGGCATGTCAAGCACTTAAAAAAAGAAGAAGAAGAAAAAAATAAAACAGAGAATGAAAAGAAAGGTGCTTCATGACCAGCAAGCGACTGAGACATTCTTTCCAAAAAACAAAAAAAAATCTCCACACAAATGACTGGCACTGTAGTGGCAGGTGATACGAAGGGCGAGCGAAATCAATCAATACACGTGGACGTGCATGCAAACCAGCCTGTCTCCCTCTTCCCCAGGCTCCATCCCTTGCTGCTGTGAGGTTGTAGGAGGAAACACACCCACAGCCCGGAATGTCCTGCCAGTCTGCCCACAGCTGCCGTACTCCGAGACACTGACTGTCAGGAACTTCGTCAGCAGCTTCGTCTACAGCCCGAGGGGGTAGATCGGTACCACCAGTTAAGATCAGCCTCCGTCATTCTCGTTCCCATGGAGGGAAGGAATGCTTCCAGAATGGTTGAAGCCGACGAGAGGCGGTGGTTCCCTTTTGACATTGTTTTATCCGTCCGTCCCTCTCCTCTTCCACCCCCCCCCCTCCCCTCCTCCTCCTCCTCCTCCCTTCCTTCCTTCCTTCCTTCCTTGCCTCCAAGTCCTTCGTCCAACCTGACGTCAGCAATGTAGGTCATTGAAATTAGCAACAAAATAGTCGAAATTTTTTTTTTCTAATAGCACATTACATACTTATAATACTAACACGGTCAGGTAAAATGAAAAATCAGCGTGTAAAGTAACCCAGTTTAGAGAGAGAGAGAGAGGGGGGGGGGGTTAAAGCGTACATATAAAGTTGTGAACAAGAAAAAATGAATTAAATGTGTGGTTTGTACATGTAATGTTGTGAAATACTGATGCTCTTCAAACTTGTTGTTGTTGTAGTTGTTGTTGTTTTTGTTGTTGTTTTTGTTTTAGGTTTGCCAGTCTCCATAACAGACGCAGCACGTGCTTCTGATAACAACACATATATCACAGGTCCAGATAAATGTAAGAGACCTGTGTTGTGTGATACAGAGCGTGTGATTGAGGGAGACTTGATGTATACTCTTCTCCAACCTGCCAAACGATACACATATGAAAGGATAAACTTTAAGTAGCTGTCAACAGAGCGGAATGTTAAGGACTCATTTCGAATAGTATACGTTTTTGGATCCGAAATGTAGACTATCGTTTGAAAGACAAGTCGTGTTAAAATGAGCACTGTCTTTTAAATGTGGAAATAATACACGATGGTACCAAATGAATAGTTCAAAGAAGTGAAAAGGTTGAGTTTCATCTTTAGAAATTCAAGCCAAATACAAACAACGAACAAGATGCAAAGCATATAAACGTACTCCCAGTTTATCCTGAATACGCGTGAGATATTCTGTAAAGAGGAAAAGCCGTCTTGGGCTGGTGTAACCGTTAGTAATGGCTATTCTGGTAAACATCGGCCATCATCTGTGACCTATAATGAACATACTTACAAATTTTTAGAAAGATCGGCCAAGTACTTTCTGAGATTTTCCATAAAGAAGAAAACCATTATGGGCCGTTAGTAACGGCTATAACGGTAAACTTAAACATCGGGCATCATCCGTGACCCATAATGAACATACCTACAAATTTTCATAAATATCGGCCACATACTTCCTAAGATATTCAACAAAAAAAAAGAAGAACCGTTATGGGCCGTTACAGCCGTTAGTAACGGATATAACGGTAAACTAAAACATCGGGCATCATCCGTGACCCATAACGAACATACCTACAGCTTTTCAGAAAGGTCGGCCAAGTACTTTCTGAGACATTCCATAAAAACGAAAAACCGTTATGGGCCGTTATAGCCGTTAGTAACGGATATAACGGTGAACTAAAACGTCAGGCATCATCCGTCGCCCATAATGAACATACCTACAAATTTTCAGACAGATCGGCCAAGTACTTTTTAAGATATTCCATAAAGAAGAAAAACCGTTATGTGGCCGCTAGTGACGGCTATAAAGGTAAACTGAAACATCGGGCATCATCCGTAACCCATAGTGAACATACTGCTAATTTTCACAAAGATCGGCCAAGTACTTTCTCAGATATTCCATAAAGAAGAAAAACCGTTACAGCCGTTAGTAACGGCTATGACGGTAAACTAAAACATCGGACATCATCCGTGACCCATAATGAACATACCTGCTAATTTTCACAAAGATCGGCCAAGTACTTTCTCAGATATTCCATAAAAAAGAAAAACCGTTACAGCCGTTCGTAATGGGTGCAGGTCACTACCGCGAGCGTCACTACCGCGTGTAACACAACCGCGTGTAACACTATCACGAGTGTAACACTACCGCGAGTAACACTACCGCGTGTAACACTTCCGCGTGTGTAACACTATCGCGTGTGTAAAAACTACCGCGAGTAATACTACCGCGTGTAACACTTCCGCGTGTGTAACACTATCGCGTGTGTAATACTACCGCGAGTAGCACTACCGCGTGTAACACTTCCGCGTGATGATGATGAGAGAAGAGAGAGAGGTGAGTGTGGGTGTGGGTGTGTGTGTGTGTGTGTATAAGTGAACGCGTGCAAACTTTCTTTTTATCTTGTGAGTTTGGTTAGCACGACAAGCATTGAGTTAGTGTTCAGGGAGAGTGTTCTTATGTCGAACAGGCATTTTGTTTTATGTCGATCATTTGCAGTCCAAACAAACATTTCAAACTTTGGCCATGGAGGTAATACAGTCTCGTTACTCCAATGACAAGATCCTCTACAACTGGTATCTTTACCGTCGAGACCGTGTAAATAAAACAACGGTCAACTGGCGCTGCGTACAGGACAAATGTAAAGGGAGAATCAGCACTCCGCTTGACTACCGCAATGGTCCATCCCCAATGTAAAGAATGACCACAACCACCCTGCCAACCCAGCGGACGTCCAGAAGCAGAAAAGTATTGCTGAGATGAAAGAAAGAGCCGCTGCTACAGATGCACCACCTCGAAGATTAATTGGAGAAATGATGGCACATTTGACTGATGAGACGCTGACCAATTTGCCACAGAGATCAGCACTCAGGCGCACAATTCAGAGAAAACGGAAAAGAGATGATGCCTTTCCCCCTCTTCCACTAAATTTGGAAGACATCGAAATTCCGGAACAATTCAGAGAAGTTCTAGTTGGAGGCACTCAAGTCAGGTTTCTATTGCACGATACAGGTGACGCTGATAATGATGCTGAAGAGGAAGAAAACCGGTTGAAACGCATTATTCTCTTCGGAACCGACGAAATGTTGCGGTTTATGACTGCAAACTCTAACTGGATGGCCGACGGCACGTTCAAAGTAGCGCCACAACTGTTTTTTCAGCTGTACACCATTCATGTCATTAAAGACAACCATGTCTTCCCATGCTTGTATGCTCTTCTGGCAGGAAAGAACAGACGGACATACGAGGAAATGTGGCGCCTTATCAAAATGTACGCACCAAATCTGAACCCACGGTTTTGCATCCTTGATTTTGAATTGACAGCCAAAGCTGCAATCATCTCGGCGTTTCCACACATTGAGGTCAGAGGATGCTTCTTCCACTTATGCCAGTCAATCTGGAGAAAGATCCAGGATCTTGGGTTGCGAGTCACCTATACCGACGACGAAGACACACGGCTGTACTGCCGCATGCTCGCATCATTGGCATTTTTGTCACCAGAGATCACAGGGCATTTCGAGAAACTGCAGGAAGACATGAGTGAAAGAGACATGGACCCACGCTTGGGTGAACTCTATGACTACTTTGAGGACAATTATGTTGGAAGACTCCGCCGTGGGAGAAGACGGGACGCAAATCCCACGCGGGCCCCTCCACGTTTTGCTCTCGAGTTTTGGTCAGTTCGCGACAGGAACCAAGTCGATCTCCCGCGTACAAATAATAAACTGGAAGGGTGGCACAGGGGCTTGCAATCCATGTTTGACGGCCCGAATCCATCCATCTGGAAATTCATCGCCGGAATCCAAAAGGAACAAAGTCTGCAGCACGGTGTTAAAATTCAAATGGAAGGAAGTCACCCTGGCCCAACCCCAAAGAAACATTTCTCGGCCATCAACAAACGACTCCAGACGCTCATCCAGTCGTACGAACGGGCTGAAGACAACGAGGACGAGGATGACGATGAAAACGACAAGGTTCCTTTCTTACGGTCAGTGGCCAGAAACATTGAATTCAATGTGTGTTGAACCAATCGTGACACTTGACACCTGCTTTTAGTGTGGCCATTCCTTTTTTCTGTAATTCAGTATTGCTTTTAATACAAATATGTTTTGTAAATTAAAAATCCTCGAACATTCTGTGCATTCTGTGTGTGTGTGTGTGTGTGTGTGTGTGTGTGTGTGTGTGTGTGTGTGTGTGTGGTGCGTGCGTGCGTGCGTGCGTCGTGCTGCGTGTGGTCATCTGTCGTCTGTCTCTGTCTGTCTGTCTCTCTCTGTCTCTCTGTCTGTCTGTCTGTCTGTTGTCTCTCTCTCTCTCTCTCTCTCTGCCTCTCTGTCGTCTGTCTTCTCTCTCTCTCTCTCTGCTCTCTGTCGTTCTGTCTCTGTTTGTCTTCTCTCTCTTCTCTCTCTGTCCTGTCTGTCGTCTGTCTGTCTGTCTGTCTCTCTCTTCGTCTCTTCTTCTCTTTTCTCTCTCTCTCTGCCTCTCTGTCGGTCTGTCTGTTTGTTTGTCTCTCTCTGTCTGTCTTTGTCTGTCTTCTGTCTGCTGTCTGTCTCTTCTCTCTTTTCTCTCTCTCTCTCTCTCTCTCTCTCTCTCATTCCTTGTGTCAGTCTGCCTCTTTTACTCTCTTTCTCTGTCTGTCTGTTGGTCTGTCTGTCTCTCTTTCTCTCTCTCTCTCTCTTTCTCAAAATAACATTACAAATCATATTCGTACTGACAGTACTGCAGAATGACAGAAAAATCACAGTATTGTTACACGCAGATGCGGTACTTGCGTTAGTGTTACACACGCGAAAGTGTTACACGCGGTAGTGCTACTCGCGGTAGTCTTACACACGCGATAGTGTTACACACGCGGAAGTGTTACACGTGGTAGTGTTACTCGCGGTAGTTTTACACACGCGATAGTGTTACACACGCGGAAGTGGTACACGCGGTAGTGTTACTCGCGGTAGTGCTACACTCGTGATAGTGTTACACGCGGTAGTGTTACACGCGTTAATGATGCTCGCGGTAGTGTCGCACAACCGTTAGTAATGGCTAAAACGGTAAACGAAAACATCGGGCATTATTCGTGACCCATAATGAACATACATACAAATTTTCAGAAAGATCGGCCGCGTACTTTTTTTTAGATATTCCATAAAGAAGAAAAACCGTTACAGGCTGTTACAGCCGTTAGTAACGGCTATAACGCTAAACTAAAACATCGGGCATCATCCCTGACCCATAATGAACATACCGACAAATTTTCAGAAAGATCGGCCCCGTAGTTTTGTCTGGAGCGAGTGGAACACATTTTGACCACAGACGGACACACACACACACACACACACACACACACACACACACACACGCACGCACGCACGCACGCACGCACACACACACAGAGCATTTCTTCGTTCCCATTCTAAACACTCCCTGTTCTATAAGAACTGGGAGTACAAAAAGAAGAAAAACAGAGTGAAGGAAGCAGGTGTATTGATTATGCAAAATATACAGGAGCTGGTGATACGTTTTGTACTGAAAGTGCACACAGTAATAAGACCAAGATGCAAGGATAAATTTTACGAATGAGCGCGAAAGAGAAAACCTATTAGGGGATGCTACAACATAAGTGATAAGTGACGCATTTCCATTTCCTAAAGATATGACACATTGATTCATTGATATAGATTTTGTTGCAAGTTGACATAGGAGAATATGTCCTAAAGCTATCACAGTCCATCTCCGAAGACATAAGTGAAATAACAAACCGACAAACCCCATCAGTCAATCAGTTCAGAAGAAGTCAAAAGGCCATATTGTGTCAGAAAATACATCATTTTAACCAAAAACATCGCCCAAAACAGATTCATAACCGATTTTCACAAAAAAAATGCAATCGATCACTCGAGAAGAACGCACTACATTCCCAGATTTTCGGAGGTGCTCTCAAAATATTGAATCATGAGACACTACAAATAGTTGGAAAGCTCCCTTCAGAAATACCAGAGATGTGAGCCCAGAAATATCACATACATACACCTATACACCTATTCGTAGACACGCTTCTACGCCAGAGGTATAGGTCCATTCAAAACGCTGAACTCGTCACAACGTTAATGAACACACAGAATTTTTAGCCGCTTAAACGGAAACATTTTCAAGTCAAACAGTGGTAAATTTGAGATTCCGAATACCTATTGGAAGGGACTACGAATGTCATCTTGACTCTTTTCGATTGTGACTGACTGCGATCCTTCTTCAACTTAACTGCTGACTCGAAATAATTTATTCCCATGTTATGTTGTTCCTATGGAAACTAATTAAACGTCATTTTAAAAGAAAAGAGTAGAGAATATGGTCATGTAAATGAGCCACAAAGACTGAAAAAAATACAAGCCAGCCACAGTAAAGGAAAATACCAACAACAAACAAGATGCAAAGCATATGAAAGTAATCCCAGTTTATCTCGAATACGCGTGAGATATTCCATAAAGAGGAAAAACCGTTTTTGGCCTTTATAGCCGTTAGTAACAGCTATTCTGGTAAACATCGGCCATCTTCTGTGACGTATAATGAACATACCTACAAATTTTCAGAAAGATCGGCCAAGTACTTTCTGAAATATTCCATAAAGAAGAAAAACCCGTTATGGGCCGTTATAGCCGTTAGTAACGGCTATTCCGGCGAACATCGGGCATCATCCGTGACCCATAATAAACATACTTACACATTTTCAGAAAGATCGGCCAAGTACTTTCTGAGATATTCCATAAAAAGAAAAACCGTTATGGGCCATTATAGCCGTTAGTAACGGATATAACGGTAAAATGAAACATCGAGCATCACCCGTGACCCATAATGAACATACCTACAAATTTTCAGGAAGATTGGCCTGGTAGTTTTGTCTGGAGCGAGTGGAACACATTTTGACCATGAACGGACGGACGGACAGACAGACAGGCACGCACGCACACACACACACGCGCGCACACACACACACACACACACACACACACACACACACACACACACACACACACACACACACACACACACAGCATTTCTTCGTTCCCATTGTAAAGTACTCCATGTTCTATAAGAACTGGGAGTACAAACAGAAGAAGAAGAAAAATAGACGGAGAAAGTAAATGAAACAAGTAAATCGTTTGTGCAAAATATACAGTAGGTGGGGATACAGTTTACACTGGAAGAATCCCTGGTATCCCCAACAGACGATGTGCGGAAATCTGCTAGGGAGGTAATCTGTTTTAGAGTTCTCGTTCAGCAAAGTAATCCCGCCGTTGACGTGGGACAGATGTCGGTGGTGGGCACTCCCAAGGCAATTCTGCCCCATCAGTCCGCTCAACGGTCCAATCAGGGAGAGAAAATATCGAACATGGCTGTGAAACGGTGTGTCTGTAATGCAGACAGTCGATATCCCGATAGTTACCCTAGCGTGCGCTTCAAATCAAATAGTTGACTCTCTAGATCTTTCTGGTGAAAAGTCACTGAAAAAAGGAACCCAGTTTGCAATGGAAAAACATGAACTATCTTCTCCCTTTTTTTATTTTCGGGAGCAGGTCTGTTTTGCCACTTTTGTCAGTTTACCGTTTAACCAGAGAGAGAAGATACGAAAACACGGGTTCAAAACAGTGCCTAATGCAGACACTGTGTGACAAACATATCGACTTCACTTATTATTATCATTGTCGATCGTTTTAGATCTACGTGTCTTGGGTTCGATGGGACGTTTGTTTACGAAATGACGCATGCACCAATTGCATGAGAAGCTTGACGCATAGAATGAGGAAAGGTTACTTTGTTTGCAATGGAAGACATGCTTATCTTCCCCCGATTTTTGTCCGGAACAGGTCTGTTGAAGTCTCTGAGGGGGGCCTCATGTGCTACCAAATGTCACCCCGGACAAACTGTCATCCGGCGACATTTTTTGCCTATATTCAGACACAAAATGTCGCCCCCACTAAAAATGTCATCCTGGGGTAATATTTTGTACCGGCAGGTCACATGTCTTTGACCAAAGTGTTGCCATGTGAGTGGGGTTTTTTTTCGGAGGGGTGGTGGTGGTGGTGGTGGTGGTGGTGTGTGTGTGTGTGTGTGTGTGTGTGTGTGTGTGTGTGTGTGTGTGTGTGTGTGTGGCGCGCGCGCGCGCGCGCCTGCCAAGATCCAGTCTGACCGGTCACTGTGCACAACAGTATTTGAAGAGGGTAATTACATTATGACAAACATAATCAAAGAAATCGTGACTGAACTAGTAATGGGAACAGTAACACCACGAACAAATGGAAGACATAACAAGTTCAATTTAAGTTTACAGAAAGACAATCATCTTAATGTCGTGTTAATGTATAGCGCCACCTTTGACAGAATATTCTTGATTCTTGACAACACGAGTGAATAATATCTAAAACAGAATGTCATAAGGAAAAAAGAAGAAGAAGAAGAAGAACAACAACAACAACAACAAAAACAGCAACAACAACAACAAAAACAAGAAGAACAAGAAGAAGAAACAAACAAAATGAGAGGGGAATGAAAGAAAGGGGTTAGAAGAAAAAACAGAGAAAGAAAGGACGAAAGAAAACAGGAGAGGAATAAAGAAAGCGAGAATGAGAGGGAGGGGGCGAGGGGCGAAGTCTGTCTGACAACTCGTCGGATGTTCCGGATTGTCCCCAAAGATTGACAGAAGCCCCAGTGGTGGGAGGCAGTTTGTGGGGCCTGGAGGCGCCAGATCAGTTCCAATCAGCGCTGGTTTGACCGCGCTGCTGCCAGACTGTGTGTTCTCCCCAAGCAGTCACAGAGGAAAGTGTTGTGTCTGTGTCTGTGTGTGAGAGAGAGATTATGTATGTGCATGTGAGAGAGAGTATTATGTGTGTGTATGTATGTGTGTGTGTGTGTGTGTGTGTGTGTGTGTGTGTGTGTGTGTGTGTGTGTGTGAGACAGAGAGAGAGAGAGAGAGTGTGTGTGTGTGTGTCAGTGTCTGTGTCTGTGATCGTAAGCCAGAAACTAAAGAGGGCGATTTTCATCTGGGCCAGACGGCTGTGGTGAGAGAGAAAGAGAGAGAGAGTGTGTGTGTGTGTGTGTGTATGTGGATGTGAGACAGAGATAGAGAGAGAGAAAGAGAGAGAGAGAGTGTGTGTCTGTGTCTGTGTGAGAGTATGTATGTGTATGTGAGAGAATTATGTGTATGAGAGAGATAGTGTGTGTGTGTGTGTGTGCGCGCGTGTGTATACGTGCGTGCGTGCGTGTGTGTTTGAAGCGGAGGATAAGGGAGAGTGAATTGTGTGTGTGTGTGTGTGTGGGGGGGGGGGGGTCGGAGGGTGGAAGGACTGAACGAAATAGGTCAACAGGCACCATTTTGAGGAGCGTTGGAGGTCAGGAAAACCCCAGTACGGTCTTTTACTAGTTCAAAAGAAAATGTCGGCAGTTAAGGGACGCTTTAGTCTTTAGACCAGGTGAACCAAGATTTGTGAGAAATTAGACCTTTTCTGATGCGCAAAACATAAGTTGCCTACGGACTCTGTGTAACATGATGAGGCGGCTCACCTTAGTCAACTCAGTAGACAAGAAAAGTCCGGAGACTAGGGTAAAGTTTGTCTTAAGTGTACATTTGGTTTCTTGGTGCATCCTGATCTTAGGCGTGAGTTTCTCTCTCTGGAATAGCTGTCAAGAATGAAGAGTCACTCACCTTTGACCTTTGTTTGGGGCATGGAGAATATGAAAAGTTCAACATATTTCAAGTGACTAAATGTAAGAAGTTGATCTATGAAACAGAGAAGTCATAAACAAAAAGACATACATCTTCTCATCGTACTTTCTTTGTTTGATAAATGTTAGCTAAACCGCGCAGTACCCTTTTCGGTGATAACATTTTACAACAACAACAACAAAAATGCAAGAAGTTAAGATGTTCCTGGGAATAACGGACAGAGGTATCTTCTGTAACGTCTTCCAGTTTGGATATGACGTAATAACATGACACTAACCTTCCACACACAAGAGCAAAAGTAGAATCGATGATTCGCTAAAGGTAAGGGAAAAGGAATTGTTCGTGCCTTTGGTGTG
>CM065722.1:18475077-18485077 GCA_033310375.1 Conus canariensis
GACGTTAATGACGAAGATGATGCTGCTGCAGGGAACTGCAAAGCAATAAACTGCAGACGTTCTGGAACAATCTTGGTTCCCTGCCAATGGCATGGGAGGAAGACAGACTCGGGTAGGGAGGTTAAGGGGGGGGGGGGGGGGAGGGGTAGCGGGGGTGAGGGTGGCAAGGGGATGGGGAATGGGTAGAGGGGGTAGTCGGAAAAAACCTCAGATTTTATGAGAATGATAATAATGTAAACATCCAGCCATGGCAAATCAACGATGATTATGTTCCCGTTTTGCTGGAAACGGGATTGTCCAGATTGGGCACGGGTGCAGCATAAGGTGAAGCGGGTTCTTTCTGTTCTTTTTTTTTTCGGAGCAGACAATCTTGTCCGCAATCTTGTTCTGGAACATAAATTGATCATCGTATGTGCACGGAGG
This sequence comes from Conus canariensis, assembly GCA_033310375.1. Lineage (NCBI taxonomy): Eukaryota > Metazoa > Mollusca > Gastropoda > Neogastropoda > Conidae > Conus > Conus canariensis. The sequence continues at coordinate 18,475,501 of CM065722.1, forward strand.
GCAGCAGGAAACGGGAAGGATGGCAGGGGAGAAAAGGGAGAAGAAGAGGAAGCCACGCATTGATTAAGACACTTTTCTTTCCTCCTCCCCCCCCCCTCCTCCTCCTCCTCTCACACCTCCTCCTTCTCCTCCTCTTCCTCCTCGTCCTCGTCCTTGCCCTCCTCCTCCTCCTCCTCTCACACCTCCTCCTTCTTCTTCTTCTTCTTCTTTTTGTCAAAAATCTTATTCTGGAGCGTGAATTGCTTATCGTATATGCACTGAGAAGAGCAGAAAACGGTGAAGGAAGTTTGGGGGGGGCAGGGGGGGGGGGGGTGAACCACGTATTTATTAAGACAACACTTCTTTCTTTCTATGTTTCTTTCTTTTTATCTTTCTTTCTTTCTTCGTCTCTCCTCGGGTGTTGTTGTTCGTGGTGGTGGTGGTGGTGGTGGTGGTGGTAGTGGTCTTCTTCTTCTTCTTCTTCTTCTTTTTTTCTTTTGCTGTCCCAACCTCTGGGCCACCTCAGAGGCAGTGCACCCACGCCGCTCATTCCGACACCCTGTCCACAGCCACAGACCGGTCTGCCCCGCCGCAGCCCCGGCACCGGCAATCCACAGGGAGCAGTCAATGTCAAGCCGTCAAGAGGCAACCCACCGGAGGAGACACTGCACTGCTGCCGAGTCACTTCGGTGTGTTCAGTGGCGCCTGTTCTGATCTAACATACGCAGGACACCACCTACTAAGCCCCCTACTGACGACAATAATTGCTTAGTCGCGGAGCCGGCGTGAGTGAGCTCTCCCTCCGGAGGGCGCCACCGCGTCCGTTCAACGACAGCCCCCATGGACTCGCCGATACCGGTGACCTAGACGGAACCAAACCAAGACCACAGACGTGGAGAGGACATCGAAATTGAGGTCACCATGAGAGCAGGGCATGAAGGGCCACAGAACTTGATACTTTTTATGCTGATCGATGAGAATGAGGATGATTAAGATGATGCTACGGATTTCCATTTCGGTCTGAGACTACATGACAGGGCTATACTCTACGCTTCCTTTCATAATATATCCCGGCGTCAACCAGGCCCGAGAGATACAGACACTTGCAGTGTTGGTCAGGAAATTTGAGCAACACTCTCAGAAACGCATCTATTAAGTGGATGAAACTCGACTGTGTGGTCCCGGTCTTCCCAACTGAGTCCGCAGCAAACTCTGGGTAGGAGCCGGTCGGGGCAGAAAAACCCACATGACTCTGATGGGATTCGAACCCACGACCTCCCAGCCGGGAGTCCGCGACGCTAACCACTTCGCCACGGCGATTTCTTCTTCTTCTTCTTCTTTTTCTTCTTTCTTCTTCTTCTTCTTCTTCTTCTTCTTCTTCTTCTTCTTCTTCTTCGTCGTCGTCGTCGTCGTCGTCGTCGTCGTCTTCTTCTTCTTCTTTGTCGTAGTCTTTGTCTTTTTTCTTCTCCCCTCTTTATTTATCAATTCTTCTTCTTCTTCTTCTTCTTGTCCCCTCGTCCTTTTATTTAGTCTTCTTCTTCTTCTACTTCTTCCCATCCTCCTCCTCCTTGTTCTTCTTCTTCTTCTCCTCCCCTTCCCGAAATTTCTTCATTCTATGCAGTCATTAATCTTATTCTCCTCTTAAAAAGTCTTAGTTAGGAATTTTTGTCTTAAAAAAGACTTAACAATGTTCTGCATATATTGCAAAAATGGTCAGAGCGTACATAGCCAAAGTTGCTGAGGGTCATTTAACTTTTATAGAATAAGAATATTTCAGCAATTCATGAAAATATCCCAAGGAGGAGTTATCAGTCTTATGATTACTACTATTGTCTAAGATCATTCGCTTAGTCATTCTTGTATTTTTCATCCAAGGAAATTGCATGCTATGTGCAGCATCATCCATACCAACGGCCAAACCGGCCTTCTCTTCTGAAAGTTATTGATGGGATTTTCGTGTGTGTATGTTCTATGTGCGTCCACACATGGTACCTTGGTTCATAGTCTCATTCGAGGTAGATCTCGTGTAGATGTACCAAGGATGGCATCTTTCAGCTAGTACAATACCTTTGAGTGGAAAGGAAATTGAAAGGCATGACCACAGCATGGTGTTTTCAGTGTGAATTGCGGCTAGTGTTGTTAACTGCTGCATTGCTTAAATCACCTCAATCCCTCTCAAACTCTCGAAAGTCCCACCAGACTCGCACTGTCTGATTCATGTATTTTAACAAAGTTTAAATGTAAATCATAGCGAACCGCCAAGAAAACGTAGACAAACGAATCACAAGACAAAACACGACGCGTTTCGACCTCTTAGGTCTTCTTCAGGCAAGACACAAAACACTCAGGACAACGAAACTGAACGAGCAATCACTATTACTGATAGGAATAATGATAATGGTAATGATGATGATCAAAATATTTTTAAAAAATGAATAAAGACGGGATTACTACCACTTTTGGTGATAATATGGTAATAGCAGTTGTAGTATGGGAGAAAGGAGAGTGGATTAGACGATTCTTAAACAGCATGGTTGCCGTGGCAACGGTCTTAGTGGTGATGGTGATGGTGATGTTAAATGGTAGTAACATCGCCATCACCGCTAAGACCGTTGCCATTACCGTTGTCATTATTTCTATCAGTAATATAACTATCATCATTACTACCTCGACTCACACATTGTCTATTTCTTGACAGCCTCGTTTTCAACGCCCATCTTGCGCTGAAGTGAATGAAGATAAGTGATTGCTCCTTCATTTTCGTTGTCCTGAGTGTTTTGTATCTTGCCTGAAGAAGACCTAAAAGGTCGAAACGCGTCGTGTTTTGTCTTGTGATTCGTTTGTCAACGTTTACTAGGCGGTTCGTTGTTAATTACATAATTATAAAATGTGTTTAGATTTCCGCCTGCAGTCGCCTCACTTTACAACTAGATCATGCATTTTAGTCGTGGTTTAACGATTTGCGGGCTTTCCATTTTGTGCTTGTGTTCGGAGACTGTAACTGGTGCATTTATCACATCTGGAAGTAGGAGACCTGTTTTGTTTTGCTTTTAATTCTGTAGCTTTGCCCCCCCCCCCTCCCTCCCCCCCTCTCTCTCTCTCTCTCTCTCTCTCTCTCTCTCTCTCTCTCTCTCTCTCTGTTTAATATCTCAATCACAGGTGGCTGGCTCATTCTCTCTCTGTCTGTCCATCTCTACGCCTCCTTCCCTCTGTATGTATCTCTCTCTCTCTCTCTCTCTCTCTCTCTCTCTCTCTCTCTCTCTCTCTCTCTCTCTCTCTTTCTCTCTCTCCCTCCGGGGGGATCACTTCCGGCTGGCGAAGTGTTGACACTGACTGACAGGAGCTGCGACATTTAAGTGAAGTTTCGCTGATCTGAGCCCCTACATCGACCCGGAGAGTACCTGGTCGTCATCATGCCGGAAGCTGCTTTAAGTTTTCGGTCAGTGTGCGGAGGATTTGTGCCGGTCTTCATACATTTCATGGCTCGACGAGCGTTGAAGAAGAAAGCCATGTTCTTTCGGACATTAAAACTACGCAAACGGGTACACGGTGTCATGGTTGGCTTGCTCCTGGCCTATTTGTACGCCGGCGTTTTTCTACATTGCTGTGGAGACGTGGAGCTGAACCCTGGACCTGGACCTGGCGGAAAGGCAGAAAGTCTTCGGCAGTCCCGCTTGAAGAGTGCCAGTGACGCCTCTGCTGGAGCTTCTTCCCCTTCACGGACAGCCGGTGACCCGACGCTGAAGGACATCATGGCGACCCTTCACAGTAAGTTCAACGAAGTGAAGGAAGATATCCGACAAGTTAAAGACATGTTTGCTGGACTACGGGAAGAGATGATTGAACTGAAAGAGGAAGTGATAAATTTAAGAAGTGAAAATCAAACTCTGAAAGAACAAAATGAAAGACTGTGGGAAAAGGTTGAGAACTTAGAAATGAAGGCTGACGACTTGGAGGGACGGTCCAAAAGAAACAATATCATCTTTTATGGTATCCCCCGACATGAAAATGAAACTAAAGAGCAATGTGAAGGTGTGATTAGAGATCTACTGACGGACAAACTGGACCTGACACAGGACATTGACTTTGACCGACTCCACAGACTCAACAAAAAGAAAGATTCCCCTATTATTGGCCGGTGTACCTTTTTTAAGGACAAGGAAAGAATTCTTAGTAAGAGAAGTAACCTTCGGGGCAGCAACATATTCATTGGGGAAGATTTCTCAGCGCGGGTTAGGGAGATTCGGCGGAAACTTGTCCTCATCTAAAGACAGCCAGAAAAGAAAATAAGAAGGCGACAATGGTTTTTGACCACCTGATTATTGACGGGAAGAAATTTGTGTTGGATCATCAACAAAACCTAATGCCAATACAATAGGAATACGGCCGGCCTAGCATACATAAAGAACGGTATACATTGTTATGTCTTAAAAAAGATTTTGTTACTAAAGTTGTACATAACACAGAGGGAACAAAAAAATTAGAGTCACCGTCTTCCTCTAGTTCTGACAGAACGTATTCACGTGCAAGTGGCGTTGTTCCCCGTGAGCTTGTGACAGAAGATGACACCGCAGCCATGTCAGCTCCCGATTGCGTGCGCGAGGATAGTGTGAACACGTTACCTTCCACCAGCGATGTTGATGTGTATTTTGAGAGTGGTAGTGAGAACTGTACACAGCAGAGGAAGGGTGCATGCGTACGAGAGCGAGAAAGGAATAACGTGTGTGTGGATGGAAATCGTTTGTCTTTTTACATTGGAATGTCAATGGATTGTTATCGAAGATCGGTGATCCTAACTTTCTCTCATTATATAACATCGTTTGACATAGTTTGTCTTGTTGAAACTTTTGTTGATTGTTTACAACCTTTTTCTTTTCATACCCATGAAATTTTCTGTAAACCAGCTTTACAATTCACACATCAAGGAAGACGATCAGGGGGAATCATTTGTCTCGTGAAAAAAGAACTTTTGCAATATGTGAAAGCAATTGATGTTGATTACAACAATGTTATTATGTTTGTAATTTCTAGAAGTCTACTTAATTTGACCAAAGATGTTTTGTATGTATGTACATATGTACCCCCGGAAAATTCACCATACTACTCGTATTTTGATGTTGATAATGGTATACGTGCACTAGAAGATATTCTCACAGATAAGGTCTTTAAATTTCCTAATATGTATATTCTTTTAAGCGGAGACCTTAACAGCAGAACTTCTAATATCGGTCAGGATACAGGTGCTAATAGCAATGTTTATAGTGCATGTTTAAAAAATGATTCTTTTCGTATTAAAAGGGAGTCTGAAGACAAAGTATTAAATAAATATGGTAAGTGTTTACTAAGCATGTGCACAGCTCTAGAATTATGCATTTTAAACGGAGTATGTAATGGCGACCGCCAAGGTCGTTTCACATACGTTTCTGATACAGGTAATAGTGTTAATGATTATTTCTTGGCCTCTGTTGATCTTTATTTATGTATTATGTCATTATGTTCTATGTATGTACAAGAACGCATTGAGTCCGATCACTTGCCTTTAGAGTTTCATGTGAACTTTTATCAGGATGATAAACTTCATAGGGATCAAGATAATGTGATTGAAAATTGTAAGTTTATTGAAAAATTTGTATGGCGGGAACAGAATGCTGATTTATTTCATGCACTGATGAACAATGAAGGTACTAAATCTTCATTTGAAGCAGCAATTGACCTCATAGATGTGGATATTAACCTGGCATTGAATACGTTTAACAACTGTATGAGAAAACAAGCACAGTGTATGAAAACAAGGATCAGAATTGATGAAAGAACACGTAACGATGCGTGGTTTGACCTAGAATGTCAAGTAGCTAAAATGTCTACCAGAAAGCTTCTAAGAATATTTTGCATAACATTGGATGTCACTGACAGGTCGAATTATTGTATATCTCGAAGAGAATATAAGAAGCTATTACAGAAGAAGGAAAAAGAATACAACACTTGTTTATTAAATAATCTTGTTAATTCGGTGAATGATACCAATGATTTTTGGCGTAATGTACATAGGGTGTCATTCAAGGTGTCTCGCACACATAATGCGATTTCAGTTAACGAGTGGCATAGACATTTCAAAAACCTCCTTGAAAAAGATGTTGACAGCACAATAGAAACAGAAACGGTAAATTATTCGGAAAGCACAGATGAAATTAGTTTTCTGGATGACCCAATCTTAAAAGAGGAAGTTATAGTAGCTATAAAGAAGTTGAAAAACGGCAAATCTGCTGGTCCAGATGGCTTAATTGGAGAAATGTTTAAAAATGGTGGCGAGACTATTGTTGAGTTCCTTGTTAGATTTTTCAATGCTCTTTTTGACAGAGGAATATACCCTGAAGGCTGGATGGAATCAATCATAGTACCATTGTTTAAAAAAGGAAATGTTAATGATCCTGGCAACTACAGAGGAGTGTCACTTTGTGACATTGGCAGCAAGCTATATAGTTCTATTATAAACTACAGGTTGCAGATGTGGGTAGAACAGTATAATATCACTGACGAATATCAGGCTGGTTTTAAGAAAGGATACTCTACAGTGGACCACATGTTTACATTATTAGCAATTGTACAGAAGCAGTTTTCATTAAATCGTAAATTCTACGTTGCTTTTATTGATTTTGAGAAGGCCTTTGATTCTATTTCAAGGAAACTTCTATGGCCAGTTCTTCAAAAGAATGGTGTTAAAGGGAAGCTGTTTCGGTGTATAAAAAGTATGTATTCTAATGTGAAAGCAAAAGTAAGAGCGGGCAGTGAACTCACAGACTGTATTTTGTGCACACAGGGTGTGAAACAGGGAGATGCTTGTAGTCCTGTATTATTTTCGTTATTTATAAATGAATTGGCCACAGAAATAATTGAAAAGGGACGTCATGGAGCCACACTGTCACCTGAAATCTTCGAATTATTTATCTTGTTACTAGCTGATGATATTGCTTTGTTATCAGAAACTCCTGTTGGACTCCAAACCCAGTTAAATAACCTCCATAATGCAGCTGCAAGGCTTCAACTTAAGATAAATATGGAAAAGAGCCGCGTTGTAGTTTTTCGAAAAGGTGGATACCTGGCAGCAAGGGAGAGATGGTTTTTAAATGGCGAGGCAATGGGTATTGTGAATTGTTACAAATATCTTGGCATCTATTTCACTACCCGTCTTAGTTTTTCACCTGCCTGTCAGGACCTTGTGAGCAGAGCAAAACATGCGGTACTATGTATATTGAGAAAATTGTATATGCTTAATAACAACTCTTTGGTTGTGTTACTTAAACTTTTTGATGCGCAAGTCCAACCAATTGCTCAGTATGGAGCAGAGTTATGGGGTATGGATAAAGCTGTTGCTGAAATAGAAAAAGTTCACTTGTTTGCTTTAAAAAGATTCTTGGGAGTGCAACCTAAAACGCCAAATGATTTTGTGTATGGGGATACAGGTCGATATCCTATGTACATCAACTCCTATTTACGATGTATTAGTTACTGGTTGAAAATTCTACGTATGGATGAGAAGAGATTACCATATAAGGCGTATAAAATGTTGCTTAGTTTAGAATTAAAAGGTAAGAAAAATTGGGCGTCAGACATTCGAGATTTTTTGTATCAAAATGGGTTCGGGTTCGTCTGGGTCAATCAAGGTGTGGAAAATGTCAATATCTTTTTAAAAGAGCTACGTCAAAGGTTGATTGATAACCGATGGCAAAAATGGGAGGAACACATTCAAGATAGTGACAGGTATGCTTTTTATAGAACATTCAAATCATCTAGGAATTGTGAAGCGTATCTTTTGCTGGACATTGATAGGCATTTGAAGACCTATATGGCAAGAATGAGATTTGGAATAGCCGATATATCCGCACAGAAGAATCGGTATACTAATGTTGATGAAGATGCTATTATATGTCCATTATGTAAGAATGCCAAAGAGGATGAACAACATTTTTTGCTGTGCTGCCCTGTCTTCCAAGATTTACGAAATGATTTTATTCCCCCTAAATATCTAAAAAGCCCATGCCTGTTTAAAGTTGTATTGCTCATGGCAAATCGGAACGAAATTATATTGAAGAATGTTTGCATATATTTGTATAAAGCATTTAAAAGACGTACTATACTACTCAGCTAAAGTATTCTTAGATTACCCAGTCAGAATGGATTAATGCTCAACTGTCATGTCATTTGATATAATTGTCTACCTATTCGCTGTTTATGCAAAAGTGTTATTGTCCATGTATTGTACCCCCTTCAGAAGGGGCTATGGCCTATACTGAATAAACTTCCGCTTCCGCTTCTCTCTCCCTCCCTCCCTCCCTCCCTCCCTCACTCTCTCGCTCTCAGTCTATTTAGTCTCATTGTATACTTCCTTATATTCTAATGATTCCATGACGATGCACCTCCATCTCCTCACTTGGAAATAAATCTGAACCAACCAAAATCTCCCCTCCTTCAACATTATCACCATGTCCCAAATAATGATGGTGTCGCACATCCCTTCCATTCCTTTACTTCATCTGTTATGTGGTTTGTTATTAAGACGAATCCCTTTTTGATTTTGTATTACTTTATTTCGAAATGCTTTGATTGTTCACATTTACTGAGCTATTCAGTTTGCATGTTTCATTCCAGATTTTTCCTTCTCTTTCCTGGCACTGCAAATATGATCTTGTTCTCCCTTGACACAAAGACTGTATAGGTCAATGTCAATGAAAATATGTCTGAAGCGTCTCTCTCTCTCTCTCTCTCTCTCTCTCTCCCTCTCTCTCTCTCTCTCTCTCTCTCTCTTAGTCTGTTTAGTCTCACTGTAATACTTCGTTATATTCTAACGATTCCATGACGATGCACCTCCATCTCCTCAGTTGGAAATGAAACTGAACCAACCAAACTCTCCCCTCCTTCAACATTCCCACCATGTCCTAAATAACGATGGTGTCGCACGTCAACCAAAGCACTGGAATTTGCCCGTGGCGGGAGCGGGTAAGGCGGGATACTGGATCTGAGCCAAAACTATCACTACGGTGTTCCAAAATCACCCCCTGGTGAGGGATTTGGGGCATGGACCATAAACATCCCATGGAGTGAAATGAGGCATGTGTCCATTTTCACCTTGGCATATGCCAGGTGCTTCTGAACCATGATCCAAACTGCTCTCAGCGGAATGCTTTGGAACAGGGGGAAGAGTAGTTCTGGCATCGGTCTAGAATCATCCCCTAAAATTCAGGTGCAGTGTGTGTGTGTGTGTGTGTGTGTGTGTGTGTGTGTGTGTGTGTGTGTGTGTGTGTGTGTGTGTGTTTACAAATGCATGCACAAGTGTGTGTGTTTTTATATAAGTGCATACACAAGTGTGTGTGTGTGTGTGTGTGTGTGTGTGTGTGTGTGTGTGTGTGTGTGTGTTTACAAATGCATGCACAAGTGTGTGTGTGTGCGTGTTTTTATATAAGTGCATATACAAGTATGTGTGTGTGTGTGTGTGTGTGTGTGTGTGTGTGTGTGTGTGTGTGTGTGTGTGTGTGTGTTCGTTTGGGGACGCAAGAGAATTTTGAAGAAGGGGGGTGACTTTGGAACAAAGGAGGATGTCAGT
>CM065722.1:18497577-18526646 GCA_033310375.1 Conus canariensis
CCACCACATACACATACATCAGTTGTCCAACAACAAGCTGGTCAAAAACACGCATTCAGGTGAGTAATAATGTTGTGATGCCAAGTACCGAAGCTGTCCCAGGACCAAGGGACTGGAAACCTAATACGGCCAGACTAGTTCCTTCCCAGAGGTAGTGTAACACGACCTTGATATTATGCCATCCTTACAGCGTTCTATTCTACGTCGTTGGAAAACTTTCTCTTTTTATTTCTTTGCTTTCTTCTCTTTAATCTTCTCTCTCTTTCATCTTTCTCTTCTTTCCTCGTCTGTATCTCTTCTCTCTTCTCTCTTCCTGGTCATGTCTGTCTGTTCTTCGTTCTCTCTCTCTCTCTCTCTCTCTCTCTCTCTCTCTCTCTCTCTCTCTCTCTCTCTCTCTCTCCTCTCAAAAGAGATATATAATGAATTATAATCATTCATCGCATGTGGAGGAGATCAGTAAGATACAACATCATCATTTGATTGAGGGAAGGTCGAGTCAGTCTTTCAGTTTCTGTTTGTTTGCTTGCTTCTTTCTTCCTGATGATACCATATTCACTAACGTGTGCGAGGACATACGGAGATGTTACGATTTTTTTTGTTGTTTTTGTTAACCTATGATTTGATACACATTGGGAATACATGTGTACTATTTGTTCGCAAGGAAAGGAAGAGGTAAATGTTATTGTTCTGTTACCCCCTCCCCCCTTGTCAAAAGACCTTTGGTAATGACAATAAAATATCAAAATCTCTCTCTCTCTCTCTCTCTCTCTCTCTCTCTCTCTCCTCTCTCTCTCTCTCTCTCCATCTCCTCTACTTCTTTCAGTTATCGCCCCTCTTCTTCCCCTTTGGAGGGTTTTGACGTTCTTAGATACCGTTTTATGCAGACTGTATGCAGGCAGCCCAGAAGATCAGCATTAAACGGTGGAGGTGGTGGGCAAGAGGGGTGTAGAATAAGCGGATGGAGGGTGTAGGATTGCTTGGGGGATAGGTGAACATGGGGTACGAGGGGAAGCGGCTGGGTTGGGGAACAACATGAGACATAGAAGGAGAGGCACGTGTGTGGGGGAGCGGGGGAGGGTTTGGGAAGGGGGGAGGGGGCATTAGATCGGGGCTTTGAAGACTTCCACTCAGGGGGTGATATAATCACCTCAAATGGAGGGTAGTTCCATTCAGTGATGGCCCTCGGAGGGATCGGGAATTCCTCCTATGGCTAGTTCTACAGGCAGTAAGAAGTAAGACGACTAATGGCAGTGTTGAGTCGATCTTCCTGGGGGGAGGGCTGGGGGTGGGCGTGGGGGTGGGGGCTGGGAGTGGCGGTGGGCCTTTAAGAGATGTTAATAGCATCCCCCGCCATCATGATGATGCTTATGGATTACGAGTCTTGCTCTCTGTGTGTGTGTGTGTGTGTGTGTGTGTGTCTGTGTGTGTGTGTGTGTGTGTGTTCTGATGATATCGCACACACATCGATTTTGATGCAGGAACCACTTCCTAATAACTGATTTATTATTAGTTTGACGTCAGATTTGTGCAGTCAAACGTTTGATACCGATTAGGGACTGTCATTCCGAGGAATATTCGTCGCGTGTTTGGAAAGAGTTAATGATAAAGACGCTGAGTCTTTCTGTCTCCAGTCCACCACTACTAATGCTCAGACATGGACTGATGATGCTCTGAGAGGGACAGACTCACAGGCAAACCTGCAGACAGACAGACAGACAGGTAGTGGGCACACAGACAAACGAATAAAGGGGAATGAAACGTCACATCGCCTGTGGCATTGGAACCACAAACCAGTCGTGATCGTGATCGTGACACGCAGTTTACCAGTGAACAAACACCTCGTCACTGAGGTACACGTTGTCACATCGATTGGAGGAATTTGTAATGACATTCAGTGCAAACAGTTTAGGACCCTGAAGATGATTTTTTTTTTCTCTCGCGGCATTGCTGCCAGTCCCTTCTCCACCTGTACTCCCCCCCCCCCTTCCCCTTCACGCACACCACCCCCTCAGGGTATATTTTCAGTTTCACAACAAAAAATCACTTTTTTTTAACACTTAACCTGACCCTGAAGTGTATGGTTGTGTGTGTGTGTTGTGTGTGTGTGTGTGTGTGTGTGTGTGTGTGTGCTGCGTGCTGTGTGTGGTGCGTGCGTGCGTGTGTGGTGTGTGTGTGTGTGTGCGTGTATGTGTGTGTGTGTGTGCTGCGTGGTGTGGTGTGCGTCGTGCGTGCTCGTGTGATGTGTGCTCTGTTGTTTTTGTTTTGTTTGTTTTCCGACGACCTCTTACGCATTCTGTCAGTGAAATCACTCGCACGCTGTTCGCTCAGCCCTAGTTTAGCGTGGTCCCAACACAAGCATTTCGGTTGGTGATGTAGCTGCCGGGTCTTCTCGAGGCCCTCTTCCAGAGAAGACCTGCGCTGTTGCTTACTCGTGCTACTGATGTGGATGAGTGCCCATGCGATCAGTCCTCGTGGAACACCAACCGACGACGGGAGTTGTTTAGTCTTTGAACCAGCGTGTGTGGGCAGAGCTTAGCAGAAATCGTACAATAGGGTAGAAAGAATTTATTCCCATAACTTATATCTAAAATAAGTAAAGGAGTTGCATGTGTGTGTGTGTGTGTGTGTGTGCGCGCGCGTGCGCGCGCGTGCTTGCTTGCGTGCGTATGATGTGTGTGTGTTCGTGCGTGGTGCGTGTGTGGTGTGTGTGTGTGTGTGTGTGCGTGCGTGCGTGCTGTGTTGTGTGTGTGTGTGTGTGTGTGTGTGTGTGTGTGTGTGTGTGTGTGTGTGTGTAGAACGTCTACATATTGATATGTTTACAAATGTTCACAAACGGATCCACATTAGGCCCACGGTCTGGTTGTTTGTTTACTTCAGTTGAAGGCTTGTTTGTTGTTTTGTTTGTTTTCCGTTTGTTTTTTCATCTAATCTGTTATTCTGAAAATCCTGCATCTCTGATCCCGTTCCTGTTTTATTGTACAATTCTGTTAAATGCTTGCTGTTACATGATTGTACTGTAAAGCTTCATCATCACACAACAGAGTTGTCTCTGAGAATTTCGAGCTGTTTTGGGGGCATGAGGTCGCCACACGGCAGGTCCCAGTGGGGTGCCGGGGCTCTTTCACGACAAACAACAAACAGCTTCCCTATCTTATGAAGTTCTGTGCTTATAACGTCCTCTTTTCTCTTACTCCTATTGACTTTTTTTGGTAATCACACTTTTTTTTTTAATATGTCACCATTGTTGTGTTTCGTTGTTGTTGTTGTTGTCGTCGTCGTCGTGTTGTTGTTGTCGTCGTCGTCGTTGTAGTTCGTGTTTTGTTGTGTTGTCGTCGTCGTCGTTGTGTTGTATGTGATGTGTCAGTGAGCTTGTACACACTGTTCTACATGGACACTAGCTGTCGATTCTGCGGTGCCCATTCTCACATATGGCTTTTTTTTTATGTATTTTTGTGGCATTGCGGGATGGGTGTTTTTTTTTTTTTTTTCGTCATATTTTTTTTCACATTGTTAACGTCAGTGATTATGCTACTATGTCATGAACTGTTTGTGTTGTTTTTGTTTAGGAAGAAATCTTCAGGATCTGATCTTTTTCAGAATCTGACTTTTTACACACACACACACACACACACACACACACAACACACACACACACACACAACACAACACACACACACACACACACCACACACACCCTCCCGTATGAGTTTGCACAGCCCTGAAAAGACATTGTGTGGTCGATAGGCATCAACATATAAAAGACCCAAAACTAAGTGTCATAAAACAGCGCTATCTGTTTTCTTTCTTTCTCTTTTTTGTTGTTTGTTTACTTTGTCTCTCTTTTTTCTGTCCCATCTTCTGTGCCACCTCAGGGCAGTGCACCCACGCCGCTCATTCCGACACCCTGTCAACAGCCACAGCCCGGTCAGTATTGCAGCAGCGCCGGCACCGGCAAACCACAGGGAGCAGTCAATGTCAAGTCGTCAAGAGGCAACCCACCGGAGGAGACACTGCACTGCCGCCGAGTCATTCGGTGGTATTCAGTGGCGCCTGTTCTGATCCAACATACGCAGGACACCACCTGCTAAGCCCCCTACTGACGACAGTAATTGCTTAATCGCAGAGCCGGCGTGAGTGAGCTTTCCCTCCGGAGGGCGCCACCACGTCCGTCCAACGACAGCCCCCATGGACTCGCCGATACGGTGACCCCGACGGAACCAAACCAAGGCCACAGACGTGGAGCGGACATCAAAACTGAGGTCACCATGAGAGCAGGGCATGAAGGGCCACAGAATTTGAGACTTTTTTTATGCTGATCGATGAGAATGAGGATGATGAAGATGATGCTACGGATTTTCATTCCGGTCTGAGACTGCATGACAGGGCTGTACTCTACGCTTCCTTTCTTTATATATATCCCGGCGTCAACCAGGCCCGAGAGATACAGACACCTGCAGTGTTGGTCAGGAAGTTTGAGCAACGCTCTCAGAACGCATCCATTACGTGGATGAAACTCGACTGTGTGGTCCCAGTCTTCCGAACTGAGCCCGTAGCAAAGTCAACTCTGGGTAGGAGCCGGTCGGGGCAGAAAAATCCTACATGACTGATGGGAATCGAACCCACGACCTCCCAGCCAAGAGTGCGCGACCCTAACCACTTCGCCACGGAGGCTGGTCTGCGTGTTTTTTCCCCCTCAAAGTATAATTTCCACATCTTGCCTGAGTCATCTACCGTGTTGCTACGGTTTCATTCACGTGCCTTTCTGCAGGCTGTACATGACATGCTGTTCGTTTGGTCTATCGTTTCATCCGAAAGACTAGCGCTTAACCCACGAATGAACTTCAGTAGAAAGAAGCAGATTTTTCAACAACAAAAAACCTGCCCAGTGCGAGATTTGAACCACTCATCAAGAATAGTTTCGCTTCCTAGACGAGGGTGTTAACCCACTGGGCCCCGTGTCCACCGTGACTTGGTCAACAGAACTCCTGACTGGATGGCGGTAGATGTATCACCGGGGAGCAGTGAACCCTTGGCGGCAGCGTAGTTCCCGGCGAGGAGTGTAGTGTGATTGGGCTGGTAGAAGAAGGGGTGGGGGGGGAGCGGCGGGAGCGAGGAGGGGGAGTGGTTATTAAGCAATGATGTATGCTGTTTTGTTCGCACCGAGCTTGACCTCTCCCCTCCATCATTATTATCATGTTTTTACGTCTGGCTGGGTCACTCCAGGGAAGTGAAGGTGTGGGTGGAGTGGAGGAGGGGGTCGGGGGGCGTACGCGGGGAGGTGTGGGTGAGGGGAGGGGGTAGGACTGGGCGGTGAAGGCGGTTACTGGAGGGGATTGGGGTGGAGGGTATGGTGATTCAGAGAGGGGGGGGGATGTATGGTGTGTGACAAAACGTGATGGGGTGTGTGTCAGAGTAATGTGTATGTGCGTCTGTCAGTCTGTCTGTCTGCCAGTGTCTGTGCGTATAATTGCGGGAGTCTGCATGAGCACTGTTTACGCATGTGTGTATGTGTCTGTCTGTCTGTCAGTCTGTGTCTCTGCGGATAATCATGAAAGTCTGCGTGAGCACTGATCACTTCGTCTACTCACGGAAAATTGCCTATGCAGTTTCCGATTGTTATACCCATCGCAAGTTGTTGACACCACCCCCACGTCTTCCCCTGCCCTCCCGAAAGTCTGCGTGAGCACTGATCACTTCGTCTACTCACGGAAAATTGCCTATGCAGTTTCCGATTGTTATACCCATCGCAAGTTGTTGACACCACCCCCACGTCTTCCCCTGCCCTCCCGAAAGTCTGCGTGAGCACTGATCACTTCGTCTACTCACGGAAAATTGCCTATGCAGTTTCCGATTGTTATACCCATCGCAAGTTGTTGACACCACCCCCACGTCTTCCCCTGCCCTCCCGAAAGTCTGCGTGAGCACTGATCACTTCGTCTACTCACGGAAAATTGTCTATGCAGTTTCCGATTGTTATACCCATCGCAAGTTGTTGACACCACCCCCACGTCTTCCCCTGCCCTCCCGAAAGTCTGCGTGAGCACTGATCACTTCGTCTGCTCACGGAAAATTGCCTATGCAGTTTCCGATTGTTATACCCATCGCAAGTTGTTGACACCACCCCCACGTCTTCCCCTGCCCTCCCGAAAGTCTGCGTGAGCACTGATCACTTCGTCTACTCACGGAAAATTGCCTATGCAGTTTCAGATTGTTATACCCATCGCAAGTTGTTGACACCACCCCCACGTCTTCCCCTGCCCTCCCGAAAGTCTGCGTGAGCACTGATCACTTCGTCTACTCACGGAAAATTGCCTATGCAGTTTCCGATTGTTATACCCATCGCAAGTTGTTGACACCACCCCCACGTCTTCCCCTGCCCTCCCGAAAGTCCTGCGTGAGCACTGATCACTTCGTCTGCTCACGGAAAATTGCCTATGCAGTTTCCGATTGTTATACCCATCGCAAGTTGTTGACACCACTCCCACGTCTTCCCCTGCCCTCCCGAAAGTCTGCGTGAGCACTGATCACTTCGTCTACTCACGGAAAATTGCCTATGCAGTTTCCGATTGTTATACCCATCGCAAGTTGTTGACACCACCCCCACGTCTTCCCCTGCCCTCCCGAAAGTCTGCGTGAGCACTGATCACTTCGTCTACTCACGGAAAATTGCCTATGCAGTTTCCGATTGTTATACCCATCGCAAGTTGTTGACACCACCCCCACGTCTTCCCCTGCCCTCCCGAAAGTCTGCGTGAGCACTGATCACTTCGTCTACTCACGGAAAATTGCCTATGCAGTTTCCGATTGTTATACCCATCGCAAGTTGTTGACACCACCCCCACGTCTTCCCCTGCCCTCCCGAAAGTCTGCGTGAGCACTGATCACTTCGTCTACTCACGGAAAATTGCCTATGCAGTTTCCGATTGTTATACCCATCGCAAGTTGTTGACACCACCCCCACGTCTTCCCCTGCCCTCCCGAAAGTCTGCGTGAGCACTGATCACTTCGTCTACTCACGGAAAATTGCCTATGCAGTTTCCGATTGTTATACCCATCGCAAGTTGTTGACACCACCCCCACGTCTTCCCCTGCCCTCCCGAAAGTCTGCGTGAGCACTGACCACGTTCGTCTACTCACGGAAAATTGCCTATGCAGTTTCAGATTGTTATACCCATCGCAAGTTGTTGACACCACCCCCACGTCTTCCCCTGCCCTCCCGAACCCCCCACCCCCCCCCACCCCCCACCCCCGATTTGGAGCTTTCCCCTCGATCGTGTATTCACCACGGAAATGTCCGCGCTAATCATTCTGTCCCACCAGTCCCTTTCATTCAGTACTCCTCATTAATAAGGAAAGCAAGCCTGCTTCAGCTTCTCGTGGCTGATCTCTGTTTACCACCGCCTTAACAGAAGGAAGGAGCATACTCTGTTCCAGAATCCTCCCCGGCCCCCTCTTGGAGGGTCTCCATCTGGCTTCTCTCTATAGCTCTGTGTCCAACAGGATTAATCATTTTACTCGTCTCCACCACAACCGCCTGTTCGACAAGATTATCAGTTTTGCTTCTCCTGAGAGCCCTCTCAACAGCAGTATCGATTGAGCTCTTCCTCAGAGCCGTCTCTTCAAGGGGATTATTCGACTGGGCTGCTATCTAGAACCGTCTTTTCAACAGGGTTATCCATTCGGCCCCTCCTTAGAATCCTCTCTCCGAGGAGATTCCATTTTGTTTCTGTCTAGAGCCTTCTCTCTGATGGGGGATTTCATTTTCTTCCACTCCTGAATCCTTTCTCCAACAGGATCACCGTTTTGTTCCTGTCCACACTTCTCTCTCGACATGATCGTGTATTTTACCCCTTCCTAGAGCCCTCCCTTCAACAGGATAGTTCATGTTGCCCCATCTCCAGAACCCTCTCTCTAACAAAATGATCGATCGGTCGCCTTCCAGAATCCTCTCTCCAACAGGATTATCTGTTTGCCCTCTCAGAATCCTCTCTCCACAGATTATCTGTTGGCCCCTCTTAGAATCCTCTCTCCAACAGGATTATCTGTTTGGCCCTTCTCAGAATCCTCTCCAACAGGATTATCTGTTTAACCTCTCATAACCCCCCCACAGATATCCAGAACCCTCATCCTCTCTCCAACAGGATTACTTTTTAACCCTCTATACCTCTCTCCAACAGGATTATCTGTTGGCCCTCTTAGAATCTCTCTCCAACAGGATATGTTGCCCTCTCAATCCTCTCCAACAGGATTATCTGTTTAACCCCTCTCATAATCCTCTCTCCAACAGGATGATCCAGTAAGCCCCTCTCAGAATCCTCTCTCCAACAGGATTATCTTTTTGCCCCTCTCTAAATCCTCTCTCCACAGGATTACCAGTTAAGCCCCTCTCAGAATCCTCTCTCCAACAGGATTATCTGTTTGGCCCCTCTAGAATCCTCTCTCCAACAGGATGATCAGTTAGCCCCTCTCATAATCCTCTCTCCAACTGGAGATCATGCCTTTCAGATTCTTCTCCAAGCCCTCCTTTTTTTAAATCTCCATTGGGTATCCTCAAGACCTTCTCTCTCTCTACAGGTTATCTATTGTCCCCTTTAGAATCCCTCCCCATGATACTGTCACCATCGGAATTTGCAGACTAGTTAGTCCCGCCTCATCAGTCAAAGATATAGCGGCTTGCAGCGGAAGGTACCAGAGTAGGGTGCAGCAGGGGTGTCTCCTGAAATACTGCGTCATCAATTGTGGTCAATAGTCCAGCGTTTGGTGGATTGGCCTGGGTGTTACAAAGTTATCAAACTTGTTTTACGAAGGGATGACAAACTGGATCAAGATTTCTGTTTTCCTATCTGATTTTTTTATGTGGGCGGGCCAAACTTTTATGCGTGTGTGTGTGTGTGTGTGTGTGTGTGTGTGTGTGTGTGTGTGTGTGTGAGCATAAAGTAATGTTCCACTTTGGTTTCACAAAAAAACTGTATCAAAACGTTACATAATGTTATGATAGTCAATATTTTCGAACAGAATAATACACTAATGCAGTGTTTGTCTTTAAACTATAACAAGACATTAAATATAATAATAGTCGATGTTTTCTAAGAGAATAATACATAAATGTAGAGTCTGTCCCGTACAACGATTCTTGCTTTAATCGACCAAATAACTGACAACCAGCCCGCTGACCAGTCAGAGAGTGAGCCAGACAACAAGTCCACGCTGAAACCAATCACAATGCTGTGTAACAACACAACGTTCACCTTTATTGTTGTTGGTTTGTTCCTTTTGCACGGCTGTAGAATGATTAAACCAGTGTGTGTGTGTGTGTGTTGTGTGTGTGTTTTGTGTGTGTGTGTTGTGGGGTGTGTGTGCGAGCGCGCGCGCGCGTGTGTGTGTGGGGGGGGGGGGGGGTAGTGTTCGTTTGTTTGTTGTTTGTTTGTTCGTTGTTTAGTCTTACGTCTTTTCACATGGTGTGTTTTTAGACGATTGTGATATTTGTAAATGATATAAATCAAGATGACATTGATATTATTATACAAATGAAAACATAATTAAAAATAAAGCTTAAATCAGTGCACATGAACAGCATAAACAATGTTTGCTTCAAAAATACTGAAATCTCATACTAATGTACCAATAGGACTGCGAAGTAAATATTTTGATACATTAGCCAAAAATGAATGATTTGAAGTTAGAGTCTTAAAATAATCAATTGTAGGATTATTTGGTAACTGAAAATTGGGTAGGTACTGCTGCATAATGGGACAATTAAATAGTACATGAAATGTCAAAAGTTTTTCTCCACATATGCATTTTGCAGTATCAACATATTTACATTTTAATGAATTTTATTTAAGTCTAAAACACAAACTGGAAATTTCCCTTGGAAAAACATTCAACAAAGACATGCTGTAAGAGATGTGCCGATTTACATTATAACCCACACGAGCTTTGGTGTCTTGTGTGTGTGTGTGTGTGTGTGTGTGTGTGTGTGTGTGTGTGTGTGTGTGTGTGTGTGTTCTGTGTGTGTGTGTTGTTGTTGTTGTTGTTGTTGTTCTTCTTCTTCTTCTTCTTCTTCTTCTTCTTCTTCTTCTTCTTCTTCGATTTAACGTCTTTTCACTTTAAAGTGATATTAGACAGGAAGTGAGCGCTTACTTGTATCTGTGTATGAGTTTGTAGTATGCATGCGTGCTTGCGTGCGTGTGTGTGTGTGTGTGTGTGTGTGTGTGTGTGTGTGTGTGTGTGTGTGTGTGTGCATGCATGTATGTGTGTGCGCGCGTGTGTGTGTGTGCGCGCGCGCTTGTGTGTGTGCGCCTGTGTGTGTTAAATATTAGTGGAAATACTACATAAGAACAATCCTTAGCAAAAAGCAACATTAACAAATCAAACTGCAATAGTCAAAACAAAACAGTCTAAAACATGCAGAAATCATAAAACCGAGCCGACTGGACTTACCATTAAGTTCTGAACAAAGTTCAAAAGAAATACAGGTTCTTGGAAAATGCATTTAGATTCATCTTTTCTGAATTTTGATAGAGCCGATTCAAAATAAGGACAAAAGTACAAAATATGTGTTGTTGTACAACTATCAACAGCCCCGCATACACATTGAATGTTTTCTTATGAACTTGGTTTTGAAAGCGTTTAACCTAAGTCTGTAAAACAGTGAAACATTTTTTTTTGCGGTGTTTTGGGTGTTTATTGACATTTTTTTTGATAAAATGTATAATCTATTAATGAATTCTTTTTTGAAAAATTTTGTGATCGAGCGTTGAGACAACACTTTATTGAAGAGTTAGGCTTATGTATTTTGGGAAGCATGTAGTCTTTATATATCTTTTCAAAATTTTCAAAAGAAGCTTTTTGTAATAGAGAGTAACCTTCTTGTAAACTTAAAAGAATGGGAATATCCTTGGATTTAAAAGATTTTCTTGCACCTGCCCGAGCAGCACGATCAGCCCATTCATTTCCAGATACTGAACAATGAGATGGGATCCAACAAAAATCAACTGCGATACCCCTTGATATAAGAACATGAATAAGTACTTTAATTTCTGTGACGATTTCAGCCCGGTTTTTCGGATTTGTTGATTCTAAAGCTTGGAGAACTGATTTAGAGTCTACACAAAAGAGTGCACCATAGAAATTGAATGGTGTATCAATGACGTACTGAATAGCCATTAAAATTGCTATTAATTCAGCTGTGAAAATGGAGAAGTCCTTACCAAGGTAAAAAGATTTCTCAATTTTTAAAGTGGGGATGACAAAGCCACAGCCTGCCTGATTGTCTAATAAAGAACCATCAGTGAAGATTTTTAGATGATTGGGATAAAAATCATTCATATGGGATCTAGTTTCATATGCAAGAACATTGATGTTATCAAATTTGGACAATTGTGTATAGTTATAAACAAACTTTGCCTTCAAAAGCTCCCAGTTTGGGATGGGACTTATTGGAAAACGCACAGCTGATTTCTTTTGATTAGTGTTTAATTTTGTCAGTAGTTTAGAAGAAAATATAAGAATAGTTTTATTAGATCGGATACGTTTTGCACGCTTAGGAAAATGAATATCAGACCTAATTTCAAGTTCCATTTGGTTTGAATTTTGAATGGTAGAGCATCTTAAAATGTATTTAGCACAGGCGTGTGTGTATGTGTATGTGTATGCGTGTGTTTGTGTGCGTGTGTGTATGTGGTGTGTGTGTGTGTGTGTGTGCGCGCGCGTGTGTGTGTGTGTGTGTGTGCGTGTGTGTATGTGTATGCGTGTGTGTGTGTGTGTTTCACCTTATATCTAGTCGCACCACTTCAACCCTGACACTCGTTTAGTCTCATGTTCATTCCCACACGTACACATATGCTGATACATGTCAGTAATTTCGCCCACTGGGGTCACTATACTGTAACACTGTCAAACAGATTTTTTCCCTGCTCACCCTTTTCAATGCGAAGATCAAATTCAATTCTTACTTGAATCCACCACCCAACCTCCGTCCACAATTACCACCCTACTGTAGCCCGAAAAGATCATCCACCAGCTCGGGACTTGGTCTTAAAGTAAGCAGAAACATCACCTCCAGCGAGTTACCTGACAATAAGACAACACGCGTTGACCTGAGCAAAACAACGCTTTCAGGCTTATGTCACTTTATCTGCTTGTAATACAGAGCAGCGCTATACAATAAGTTTTGTACCTAAGCACAGTCCTCCGACGTAACTCATTCATTTTATTCAAAAAGATTCATTCATTATGCCCATCGCTCCTAGTGGAGCATAGGCCATCGACGACCCTTCGCCAGCGCACTCTGTTCTGGGCTGTTCTGGTCATTCCAGTCCAGTTGGTCCCTTGTTGCTTCAGCTCCGCCTCAGTGTCTCGCCTCCAGCTGTTGCGAGGCCGTCCTCTCTTCCTCTTTCCCTGCGGGTTCCAGGTCAGGGCTTGGCGTGTGGTGCTGGACGCTGGCTTCCTGAGGGTGTGTCCAATCCAGTCCCACTTCCTTCGCAGTATCTGCTTGGCCACTGGTTCCTGTCCCGCACGCTCCCACAGATCTTCGTTTCGGATCTTCTCCTGCCATCGGATTTTGTAGATGCGCCTCAGACAGGTGTTGAAGAATGTCTGAATCTTTGCATCGTCTGTGTTGTCCGCCATGTCTCGCATCCGTAGCGCAGAATTGATTTCACATTGGAGTAGAAGATGCGGAGTTTGGTTCTTATGCCGATTCCTCCAGATGCCCAGATTACCTGTGAGTTAAACTATTATGATGCGTTGCCGATGCCAGTATTTTTCATCATGTTTCTTTTTTTTAACAATTTGTTGCATGCAGTTCCGGGCTGTTCTGTTGACAGTTCATTCATGTGTTTCTCAGTGCTAGCAAGAGTCAGAAGGTTGATAGGCCTGGGTCCTTTCCCAGCCATCTCGGACACAGTATGACGTCACAGAACCGCTTTGAAGTGGGGAAGTGGGGAAGAGAAAAGCAGGAAGAAAATGAAATAAAAAATAAATAAGATAAAGGAAGAAAGGAAAAGGAAAAGGTTATATCCCTCAATAAACAAGAGGGCAATAATGTGTGTGCGTTTTCCTTGCTCCCTCCCCACCCCATCACACACACACACACACAACACACACACACACACACACACACACACACACACACACACACACAACAACACACACACCACACACACACACACACACACACACACACACACACACACACACACACACACACACACACACACACACACACACACACACACACACACACACACACACACAACACACACACACACACACACACACACACACACACACACACACACACACACACACACGCACGCACGCACACACACACGCACATACCTCACCCCTACCACCGCCACCACCGCACGCCTCCTCCCCCCCCCTCTCCCCCCCCCCCCCCCTCCACACCACCCTCCTTCCGTCCCTTCCTCAAGCCTTTCAGCCTCAATAAAGGGGAAATATTTCTAAATGGAGCTTGCCTAATTCCCTGTTGCGAACCTCAGATTGACTCATTTCCAAATCGATCGTGCGCAGAATTGTTTTCATTAGGAGAGGAATGCAATGTGGATTCATCAGTGACCTGTTTTGTTTTTTTGTTTGTTTGTTTGTTATTGTTTTGGGGGTTTTTTGTTTTTGTTTTCCTGTAGGTTTTTCTTTAAATCCATGTTGTTAAAAGAGTTTCTGTCTGTGATTTAGGGGAGACAATTTAACAGCTTCCACTTTCCCCAGCATCCACGGGTTTTGTGATGTGAATTTAAAGGAGGTCCAAACGCGGATATATGGCGTTTGAGACTTGGTCAGAGCTGGAAGGAGTTGGAAGGGGGAATGGTTGGGCAAAGGGGTGGATGATGGGGATGGGTTGGGTTCGGGGTAGAGGGGGAGGGGGGGGGGGTATGTGACAATAAACTGAACTGCAGGTTTCGAATTCCAGATCCGTGTTTGTCTGTCTCTGTTCCTGGCTGATTACCTTTTTTCTTTTCGTTCGTTTTCTTCTTTGCCTGTCTCTATCTTTGTCTCTGTCTCTGTCTGTCTGTCTGTCTCTCCTCTCTCTCTCTCTCTCTCTCTCTCTCTCTCTGCCTGTGTGGGTGTGCCCCCCTCTCTCTCTCTTCTGTCTGTCTGTCTGCCCCCTTCTGTGTGTGTGTGTGTGTGTGTGTGTGTGTGTGTGTACGTGTGTGTGTGTGTGTGCTTGCTCGCACGCAAGCAAGTACGCACGCTCGAGCGCGCGCACGCACATATGCACACACACACACACACACACACAGATGAAGAGAGAGAGGGGGGCGGGGGGGGGGGGGGGCGAGGTGCACGCACAAACGCACATGCTTTCAAAAACACGCGTGGTGAATGCAAACATTAGTTCAAATCTTGCAAACGGTAAAGACGTTACCGATGCAAAGCCATATGACGTATACATGCCAGTTCATCTATGACTACTGTGCTGTGCATCTTTGATAATTTACATCAGTCCATCCCATTCATCCATACATCCAAGCACTACGCACGTCTTCTTACATATATATGGATGAGAGACAGACAGACAGACAGATATACAGACAGATAGAGGGAGAGAGTCAGAGACAGAGATAGAGACACCGTTTGTTCTGGGGTTTTTTGTTTGTTGTTGTTGTTGTTGTTGTTTGTTGTTGTTGTTGTTTTTTTTTCCTTTTTTCCTTTTTCAAATCTGATGAGCATCCTCAAAGACAGCTTATATTGTTCACAGAGGATCGGCGGTCAAAATTTTGTTTTTTTATTATGTCAAGCTTTCAAAGCCCACTCACGAGAGCGATGGGGGGGGGGGGGAGGTAAAGGATTACAGAACAATGTGGGAAATCGAACGAAAGCGATGCATGAAAACAATGTGTCGTCGCGAAGAGGAACCCTAATCACGGAAATTGATGTACAGTATTGAAAATCCAGTGACATGATTGTAACTGTCAATTGGATTGGCACCTGTTTTTCATACAACAGTTAGTTCTATAATCATGATATGCTATCATGATTTTGATCGTGGACAATCCATGTGTGGGCTCAAATTCATGTCAACATCATTCTTGAGAACACCTTGGAAATTGTCCCTTTTTCTTCGCCAGTTTTCCCATACCTGCCATAATGTCTGTTACAGAGATTTCCGATTGCGCCCCCGATGAACTCTTAGACCCACAAGCATCAGCTTCCTCACCGATGCCCAAGTTGTGCTCGGTTTCAACAGTTATTTCATGTTGCCCTGGAAATGATAGAGAGAGACAGAGACAGAGGGACCACCCAATGCTACCCGAGCCGAGAGAGCGACAGAGAGAGAGAGAGAGAGAGAGAGCATCAGGACCATCCGTCCGGCTCTCTTACTTTACTTTACTTTACTTACTTTACTTTACTTTACTTTAGTAGTACAGGCTAGTCGTCTATCAGCCGGTCGCTGCAGTCGGTGCTTGTCCCTTCTTCTTCATTGTTTGCACACTCAGCTAGTAACAGGTTGGCGCGCGCGGGTTTGGGCGCTTGAAACCAGTCCGAGTCCAAGGAAAACTTGTAATCTGCCCATACTTTGTCGATCCTGCTCTTGAAAACGTTGAGAGAGGGTGCAGACAACACTTGTTCAGGCAGAGATTTCCAGACATTCACTACACGGACACTGAAAAAATTCTGGCGGATTGCCGTTTTGACTGAGGGTTTTTTCTGTTTGAGACTGTGGCCTCGAGTGTGTGAGTGGAGGTCGCGCGGAAGGATGTCCCCTGTTACACTATAGATCCCGGTCAGGTACTTATAACATTCGATCATGTCGCCTCTAGCCCTCCGAAAGTACAGTGAAGGCAGATCCAGGCTCCTGAGACGTTCACAGTAATCCAAGTGTTGGAGCTCTGGGATGAGTCTGGTTGCCCTACGCTGAACTCTTTCTAGCTGCTCCTCATCACCTTTGAGACGAGGGTGCCAGACTACATTCCCGTACTCTAGGTGAGGACGAATGATGGATTTGTACAGGGTGGGGAGCGACACAATGTCGAGTGCTGTAAAGCCTCTCGGGATAAGTGCAAAGAGTCTGTTCGCTTTCTCTCACCTGAAACCTGCATGAAACAATTACCTTGTAAAAATCTTAAAACAATTAAATGGGAGAGGGGGGGGGGGTCGACGAGGTGGGATGGCTATGAAAAAAAATGAGTGAAAAATAAAGCGTTCGAATCAATAGGTGAATAGATAGATAGACAGATAGACGGACAGACAGATAGGTAGGAATAAACTCAAGTGAGAGCTTGACAGCAGAAGGTCTTCAGAGAACCCTCCCCCACCCCCCACCCCCACCCCCTCCCCTCAGACAAATGTTTCGGCCCTGAACGACTTACACTCTTAGGGGGCCGGACCGCATCCAGGTCCTGATTCTCAGATGCCCTTCTACTGCCAACTTTTAGGGTAATCTTGCTCCCATAAGAAAACCTAACATAGAGTAACTTTTATTCAAGACTGGCACAGCCTTTTAAACTTGAATAAAGTCAGACGAATGCAAAGACGAACAATGTAATAGTGGGGGGAAAACAAGCGCAGGCCAACAACTCCTCTGTTATCACAGTAATGACTTGGTAAAGATTTGAACTTAAGATAGATAGATAGAGGTGTGTGTGTGTGTGTGTGTGTGTGTGTGTGTGTGTGTGTGTGTGTGTGTGTGTGTGTGTGTGTGTGTGTTCACGTATATATCTACGTTTATATGCAAAATACGTACATGCATAGTCATATACACATGCGAAAAGCAAAAACAAACAAACAAACAACAAACACTGATAAACAGTGAAAACGATACAAGCACGTGAGAGCATGGACTTTGAACGAGAACGGGTTTAACTGCACACATTATTTGTAAAACGCGGTGAATGTGACATTTTGTGCACATTGTTTGTCATACGCATGAAGTGTGACAATAGCAAACATAACACCCGGTAATGTGCATCTGAAATTGCTGATCGTTATGATTAGGCGTAACATGTCCATTTCCTGTCCTTTCTATATTTTTAATCTTAATTTTTGTGTTATGTTAAAATTTAGCCAGAGATTTTTTTATTAATCTAAACGAAATCAGTTAAAACTTAATATGCCCAGTGTATTTTGTTTACTCCTTGCAGTTCTTTCCCTTGATCGAAGGTTTTTAGCCGAAAGGTTCACATTTCCAGTGTGTGTGTGTGTGTGTGTGTGTGTGTGTGTGTGTGTGTGTGTGTGTGTGTGTGTCCAAATTCGAATCCGTACCTCGGTTCCCTCAAGATAATTGTTTCTACATCAAGTTTAATTCGTCTCGATCCACCCGTCGCTGCTGCTGCTGCTGTTGCTAATTCCTCGCCAAGTTTTGTATCCGTCGCTTAACTACCCCTGAGTGTATTTGTTCCCACACATCCTCTGACAAACTGTCTCCAGGAATAGAAACCCCAAGACGAGCCGAGAGAGGCCTTGTTGGAGAGTTGTTGAGAGGAGCAACTCCCCACCCCCCACCCCCCCACCCCCCGCCCCTACCCCTGCCCCACCCACCCCCATCCCCACTTCCACTCTCTCCCTCCCCTCCCCCCCTCCCTTCCCTCCTTCTCCAGAGTGAACTGTTTGGGGAGTCGTGGAGCGTGCTCCGGCCATTCGCGGTGTGGCTGGCTTCGTGTCTGCTTCTTAATTACCCAGCTTGGCTTTTAACTGAACGCTTGACGCATCGCCCCCCTTCCTTGCGACTGTCCCTGTCCCTGCACCCTCACCTTCCCCCACCCCTCCAGACCCCACCCCCGACCTCATCTCCCTCGTCTTTCCTACTCCTAGCCGCCCCCCCCCCTCCCCCCCCCCCCTTCCCTCTTTGCGCCCCAACTTTTCCCTTTCCCCTAGTTTTTTTTTTTTTTTTTTTTCCCTCTCATCCTGTCGTTTCTCTCTCTGAACTCCTTCCTGCTTTTTTTTTTTAACTGATCCTTTTCCTTTTCCTTCTACACTGCTGCACAAACTAAAGGTGGGCATTTAGAAAGAAAATAACTTGAAGAATGTTTGCCTGTCGACCGATAATAATATTTGATAATTGGATATTTGATGATACATGTTTTCCTTTTGGTATATGTTTTGGTATTTTGGCAAGCTTTGTTTATAATTCAATATTTCTTGCAGTCATTGCAACACCAAGCTGCTCTGTTAAGTTGCTGGAACGGTGCTCAGTTACTTACCCTCGAAATCTATCAGTTCATTATATATAATATATATATATATATATATATATATATATATATATTCTTGGTGAGAAGAATGGGGGGGGGGGTGCATTATTAGTTTAAAAGTAAGGGTGACCACAAGCAGTAATTGAAACAAAAGAAAAATGACTGTGCCGCCGAGCGAAAGAGATCAACAAATCAGTCTTGTTTTCAGTTTGGTACATCATAAAGTCAAAATGATGTCATGGTTTCATCAAAACACCAATGGTAACAAATCAGTCTTGTTTTCAGTTTGGTACATCATAAAGTCAAAATGATGTCATGGTTTTATCGAAACACCAATGGTAACAAATCAGTCTTGTTTTCAGTTTGGTACATCATAAAGTCAAAATGATGTCCTGGTTTTATCAAAACACCAATGGTAACAAATCAGTCTTGTTTTCAGTTTGGTACATCATAAAGTCAAAATGATGTCCTGGTTTTATCAAAAGACCAATGGTAACAAATCAGTCTTGTTTTCAGTTTGGTACATCGTAAAGTCAAAATGATGTCATGGTTTTATCAAAACACCAATGGTGACAAATCAACCTTGTTTTCAGTTTGGTACATTGTAAAGTCAAAATGAATGTCAAACCATGTTATTTTTTAGTGATCATAAATCAACAAATTTGGTAACAAATCAATCTTGTTTTCAGTTTGGCACATCATAAAGTCAAAATGATGTCATGTTTTTATCAAAATACCAATCGATTTTTTTTCTTCTTTTTTTAACGCCACTTGCTGTGCTTAACGGTCTAAACCCATGCACACGTTAAAAAGTCGTCCGCAGGGACCTTGTTAAGTCGGTCTGAATATTGATGGGAGGAGGGAGTAGGGGAAGAAGAAGACAGGGGATGGGAGGAAGAGGGGAGGGGCAAACGGTGGGGGAGGAAGGGGCAGGGGTAGGAGTGATGGAACTCAGAGATTACCTTCAGATCATCAGACGTCAAACTTCAATTAAAAGTTTTGGCAACGAGAGGACGAATAGCGGGTGGGGGTTGAGGCTTTTGGAGACGTCGCCATACCTACAGAACCAACTGACATACCTACAAATCAAACCACGCTGAATATAAACAGAGGGAACAGTACACGGAATGACAGCAAGAGCAACGCAATCATTAAAACTCACTTTTGAAATGACTTTAGACCAGGAAAGGAAACATTCACGGAATGAGAGAAAGAGCGCTAGAATCAAGAGACTGCAGTGGAATAATAACTGCATTACTAAGCCAACATGCAGCAAACCGCGTCAAACTTGATCCTTATAAAGGAAGGTTGTCTCTATTGCAAGGTAAACGTGGATCTTTATGAACGGAGGGTGTACCTGTTGGAAGGTAGTTGTGGATCTTTGTAAAGAGGATCTCTGTACTAGAAATAAATCTGGGTCTTAAAGGGAGCAAGTCTTTGCTGGAAATAAATTCAAGTTTGTATCAGAAGGATATCTGTACTTAAAATAAATCTGGGTCTTTATAAGGAGGAAGTCGGCACTGAAGGTAAATCTAGGTCTCTCTATAAAGGAGGTTTGTCCTCGTTAGAAGGTAAAGCTGGATTTTTATATGAAAAGGCCGTTTTGGTGGCAAGTCTTAGTTTCTATAAAGAAAGGGTCTTTTGACTTGAAGGTCGATAGAGGTGTTATGAAGAAACAGCTTTTTATTGGAAGGTAAATCTGTGTATATATAGAGGGGGGGGGGGAGGTCATCAAACGATTATACTGGTCTTTACAAAAGGAAGAGTTTCTTGATTGCAAGATAAATCTAAGAAAAATCTAAAGAGATGGTGTCCTAGGGTTTAGAAAGGGGGTTCAGACCCCATTGCCAAATGGCTGCGAGGAGTAGTGAACTGTTAGAGGTTCGCACTGTCTGGGGCACAGCATAAAGAAAGCTAAAACCCATCCCTCTCCTTCCGCCGCCCTAGCCTTCCCTGGTCTGAATCAGGTACCCATTCACCGCTGGATACGGAGCCGGAACAGCCTGGTGGTAGAGCGCCGGACTCGTAATCCAAGGGTTGCGGGTTCGAATCTCTGCCGGGCCGTTTCGGTACAGGGTATCTTTCCCTCGGAGTTAACATGGGTTCTGACTCCATTTCCCATACAGTCCTTCAAATGGGACCATAAACGGTAGAGGTTCTGTGTGTGAACGCACGCATAACACCTTGCACACACGTAAAATCCCATCACCAACTTTCGGAAGAGAAGGCCAGTTTGGCCGTTGGTATGGATGACACGTTACACATAGCATGCACCTTCCCCGAAGTTAGAGTATGGCTGCCTTAATGGCGGGATAAAAAAAAACCGGTCATACACACAAAACTCCACTAGCTCCCTTTGTTGGGTAGATGGGATTAATCCTTGCCTGTCTATACAGGGAGTGTCCGCAGGAGTATCAGCCTGCGTACGCGAAAAAAAAAAAGCTGGATAGAAAGAGAGGGGTTCAGGGCGTGAAAATCGAACTCACGCACGACTTTCAGCTTCACAGGCAAACACTTAAGCCTCTGATTTACAGCACGACCTGAGTGTTTGGAGTTGCATGATGTCAGACATAACTATTTTGCAGCAGACTCCATGAAAACCTTGTACAGAGATGTCCCCGACCTGGTGTGATCTTTGAATTTCTGAAAGAGATTAACATTTTTTTTTTATCTGATCTAAGATTTTACAGCAGGAAGATTTTCAACGAAACTTCTGGTGTGTTTTGAGGTGTATTTTGAAGGGTTGTGTGAATGAGTGTTTTTTGTTTGTTTGTTTGTTTGTTTTTGTTTGTTTTTTTGTATGACTCGTGGGTTGACTTTCACGCGGTGGCAGCCCAGATATGGCCCTTTGCGGTCGGCTGGGCTGTACACAACATTAGCTTACCTTACAGCACGACCTTCAGCTTCGTAGGCAAACACTTTAAGCCTTTGACCACAGGATCCTTTCATTGTGTCTTCAGGGAAGGTTAATCTGAATCTTCATCAACGTGAATCAGGATCTTTATTAAGGGAGGGAGTCGTTACTGACCGATAAATTTGCGTCTTTAAAGAAAGGCGGTCTTTATATAGAGGTATATTTAGATCTTCAAAAAACAAAAAAGGAAGCTTGACCGGGAGATACAGCTTGGTCTTTTCTTTTTTTAAAGGAGAGGTGGGAGGCATTAGAAGTAAATCTCGGTCTTTTAAAGGGGGAACTCTGGAAAGATTTTTCTGTTTGTTTCAATTTAAAAATAGCCTTGGGGCAAAGTCTCTGTAGGGGTAAAAGAGATTTGGGAGGGGGTTGTGTGAATCGGGGGAGGTTTTATGAACAAGGCTTTTTTTTTTTCTTTTTTTTATACTTCTTTGTTTTGTTGTTTGTTTTGTTTTGTTTCGTCTTCTGTGTCACACCAGTGGCTTTTACTCGGATTCTCTATCATTCCGGCTGCCCGTTCACAGCCACACCCTTGCATGTCTTGTTTGCAGCTCAGTCACCAACCACCGCAGGAAGAGTCAATGTCAAATCGTCGTTAAGGCAACCCATCGGAGGAGACACTGCACTGCTGCCGAGTCACTTCGATATCGCGATAGCCTTCAGTGGTTCTTGTTCTGAGCCAGCATACGCAGGACATAACCTGCTAAGCCCCCTATTTATTAAGTCGCAGAGCTAGCGTTGAGTGAGCGCCCATCTCCGGAGGGCGCCTCCACGTCCATCGAGCGACAATCCCCATGACCTCGCCAATACCGACCACCTCGACACGACCTCATCGAGGGCTTGCACGTGGAGAAGGAATTGAAACTAGGGTCATCGTGAGAGCGGGGCATGAAAGGCACGGAATTCGACACCTTTTTATGCTGATCATTGACAATGAGGAGGATCAAAATGATGCTATGGGGCTCACCAGGAAAGAGTAAGAGAGAGAGAGAGAGAGAGAGAGAGAAGTCGTAGCCACGAGACCCTCTACTTGAGCCCCAGGACTGTTTTATGGACAAGATTCACTGCAGTACCACGTCACTCGCCTTGCTCTTCTCTGGGCTCTCTTCATGTGGTCCTTCAGAATCGTGGTTTTCAACCTGAGGAGCAGCGGGCACACGGGACGAAGAGAGAGAGAGAGAGAGGAATGGGGGCTGGAGGTGGAAGGGAGGGAGGGGAGGTTGAAACCCAGGTGTTGTGGTTTGCCGCAGTGTGTCTAATGAAGGTAGCACGCCATCACTGGGGCACGCTCGTTAGGCAAATCAGACACCAGGACGTAAGCGGAGATGTTCTTGATGACTTCGATTTACTGTGTCATCAATGAATTCCTGGCTCACCAGGCGAAGAGAGAGAGAGAGAGAGAGAGAGAGAGAGAGAGAGAGAGAGAGAAGCTGCATGCGCAAGCTTGCGCGGATGAGCGTTTGTGTTGTTTTGTCTTCTTATATGTCTGTCCCATTGCTCTCTCTCTCTCTCTCTCTCTCTCTCTCTCTGAATTCGTGCACGGGCGTGAGCACACACACACACACACACACACACACACACACACACACACACACACACACACACACACACACACAAGTTCATGCCTTAGCAAACTAAAACCTCCCGTCCCAGGGCTGCCCTGAAGTCATAATTTAGTTATGGAATAAATCCCCCCTCCCCGGAGAACCTCCCCCGGGCTTATTTCTGCGGCCTGCAGAGGGCCATTAGAATCAATAGGATGTTGTCCACGGAATGCCAGAAACGTGATTTGTCATTTCTGAAAGCTTCTTCACGGCAAAAACGGAAATCTCGGGATTACCAAACAAGCTGATTTGGTCGGTCGGCCTCGCAAGCAGAGGCACGGTTGTGTAGTGTGTGTGTTGTGTGTGTGTGTGTGACATATAAGTGTTTGTGTACATACTTGCTTGTGTGAGTAAAAGCGTGAGATCATGTAAGTGCTTTTGTGTGTGTGTGTGTGTGTGTGTGTGTGTGTGTGTGTGTGGAAATATTTGTGATTGTGTGTATGCATGGGCATATGTGTGCGTGCACGTGCATATGCATACGTGCATGTGGTTATGTGTGTATGCATGCATGCATGCATGTGTGTATATATGTGTGTGCGCGCGCGCGTGCATTCATGTGTATGTGTGTTTGTGTATGTGTGTCTTTGTGTTGCTGGGGGACAGACGCCTGTCGTTTTGTTTTTGTTTTGTTTTTTATTGTTTTTTCTTCCAAGCTAACCTTCATATACGGTGACAGACATTCTGGCTGCACACTTGTGTACTGAAAGGAAACACCTTTGTTGTTACGGAAGTGGTTGCAAAGGTGAAGTAAAAGCTCGGCAAACACCTGTTCATTCAATAATCTGCATTAGAACGCCCAGCCTTCGCCAGGTAACCTCAATACGTCATATGTCACGTGACATCCGCTTTTATCTTATGGGGAAGGAGGGGGGGGGGGTTGGAAGGAGGCGGAAAACCTTGCCAGAGCTGCCTGGTTGGCTGGGTGGGAAAGTACCAAGGCTGCAGGTAGAGGCTGAGAGTTCCAATGACGCCGGCATCCAGTATCATGAGTGGCATTGTCACCACCCATCTCCATGTGTTGTCGTTCCGGTGGTGGGTCATATTCCCAGGTTGAAAATCCTAAACCAGGCCAATTCCTGGAACTCAAAAAGATCGACCTAAAGCTTAAGAAATGTATCACGATCGACGCCTCAGTCTGATCAAATAAAACGGACAAAATTGGACACTGTTGTTCCGCTCTTCTCATGGGAAACATAGCGCACGTAGTAATTTTGGGTAGTGAACATCCATGACCGAAGACGTTCCACAGTGAACCATCTTCAACTGTGTAATGCTTCTGATGGGTTGACCTGCGCCATTATGACTGGTTATCTAACACCATCTACCTGGAACCGCTCTATCGATAATCAGACAACTGTAACTGATTTCTTGATGGCTATCAACAATCGAAAAACCTTCTCCAGGCTACCCCCAAAAGCTCAAAATTCTATCGAATAAGTTTGTTTTCAAAACAGCTCTGTACCTCTCTCACGGAAGAACTGCGCCGGCTTCTATTATTATTTAATTAATGAGAGTACTTTTTACAGCGCCTGATATTGATTAGAGACCCGGCTCTGAGTGCTTTAATACAAGCTCTCGTTTACACAAGGGGCTGCCTACCTGTATAGAGCCGACTGAGGAGCAGCTTGTTGGCGCTTCGTTCAATCGTTTCCCGTGTCATTCAGTAGACCATTAGACATGCAGTTTTTCACTCCTTCTTTCCATTTTTTTTTCACATAGGTTGAATGCTGTATCAGCGGCCAAACCGGCCTTCTCTTCCAAAAGTTTTACGTGAGTTGACCGTATGGGATTTTACGAGATATCATGCATGCGTTCACACCTACAGAACCTGAGCATACAGTCTCATTCGAATGTTTTGGAGAATAGATTCAGAGCCAATCCCTCTGCACCGAAATGGCCCCAGCAGATTCGAACCCCGCGAGCTCAGGAACACCAGGATCGGAAGTCCGACGCTTTAGCAGCTGAGCTATTCTGGACAAAGATAAAACACTGAAAAAACAACGAACTGCAAAACTGCCTGTATTTAATGTTATTTCTGGAACTACAGCCGGACATCTGTCAGAAATTGTTTTTTCCTGCTTTTGCGCTCCGTCGGCGCTGCTCCGTTTTTCTTGGTGGTGACAGGATTTTTGGCATCCCAGATTTCAGGAGAGAGAGGAAAACTTAGTGAAAGAGTGTTAGGGAGTAGGGGTGGAAGGAGGAGTGGAACGGGGAAGGGGGGGGTGGAGGGAATGGATGGGTGTTAGATGGGGAGGGTAAGCAAAAGGCATGCACTGCGGTGTGATTTGCGTTGTCAGTCCAGACATGCGAAAGTGTCCTGGTGAATGTAAAGATCTTTGTGGTGTCTAAAAGTGCTGTAAAATATGCTACTGCTGTTGTTGTTTTCATTATCATATTATTATTATCGTCATTATTATAGTTAGGATTATTAGCATTAGCGTTACCATCGTCATTAAATTCTTCATCATCAACATCATTATTCTTATAAGGCACAGAACCGAAATGGGTGCTGTTACTACTGTCATGGTGCAAGGCAGCTACACTTGCTATCCTCAATGTGTCATGTGTCATATTTCATATCAGACTTCTTCCAGGAGAAACCGCCACACCCAGTGTCACCTTGGCTCAGTGGTAGTGAAGAATTGCTCACAGTCAGAAGTTGGAAGGTCAAAGCTGGGCCGGCTGGTCCCCAGCAGAAACTAATCGCCGTTTTCGCCACTGTGTTGTGCTGGTGAGTGAGCATAGTAGTGTTAGACAGAGTTAGAGTATTCAAACCTAAACAAAGCCTACACCACTGAACGTTTTCGCAGTTTCGGACGAGACACAAACGCAGTTAGGCCTACCTCCCCCTACCCGCCCCCCCTCCCCCCCCCCCCCCCCCCCTTTGTAATTTATTGTTACAGGGACAACTACCAAACTGTCCGTACTACAAGAATTTGGAGCACAAGACCGGGGATAGTTAGCAGTTAAAAACCAATGCAGAAATTCAGAAACAGAAGTACAGAACGTAAAAAAAAATATAATCCACGCTCCTAAGCAACAAAGCAAGCAAGCAAGCAAGCGCACACGCACACACACACACACACACACACACACACACACACACACACACACACACACACACACACACACACGCACACACGCGCGCGCGCACACACACACGCACACACACACACACACACACACACACACACACACCACACACACACACACACACACACACACACACACACAGGGACAGAGAGGGGGTGGAGGGAGGAAGGAAGGGACACAGATAGATTGATAGATAGACGGACAGACAGATAGAGAAACAGACAGAAACAGATACGCATGCGCGCACATAACGCAACACAATACACGCGCAAAGAGATGAAACGACAAAACAGGTTGGGAGGATGGAGATGGAAGAGGAGTAGAAAAAGGGGAAGGAGACGGGAGAGCAGGCACTCGCATGGACGGTCTTCCAGAATATTGGCTTACGGCCATTCGTTAGAGGAGATAAGGTCCATAAAAGAACGAGGAAACTGCCCATTAGAGAAAGCGCACGACTAGATTATGGAAGCACACATGCCTCATATGCCTGTAATGCCCATTTTACATGCTTTCCCAAGGAAAACCAGTTGGTACTCCTCAACAACAACAAAAGCGACAATGGCTGTTTTCCTGGCAAATTACTCTTATCGCTCTTTCGTGCAGGATAAAAACTGGCTTCTTCGGGAAAACAATATTGATAACTGATAATCTTGTTATACACTTGATCACAACAACAACAAAAAAACACCAGTTGTTTCACTGCCAAATTTTCGTCTTTCATGGACTTCTTCAGGAATGTTATCACTGTTTTCTTGAAGGATGGCAGGTGACTGTTTTCGTTGAGAAAACAGTGATGAAGACTGAATTCCTCATCACCAGTGGGTTTTTTTGTTTTTTCTAAAGGACGGTTAATGACTTTTTCTTCAAACAAATTCAAAAGAAAAATTATGATTACTATTCACCCGCACAAAAGGCGGGCCAAACAAATTACAAGACAAAACACGATGCATTTCGACCTCTTTGGTCTTCTTCAGGCAAGACAAACAAGAACACGAAGAGCGAGCAGTCACTCATCACTCATGAAATGAACGTCCAATATGCGCCCAAGTTGTTGAGAAGATAAGTGATTGCTCGTTCTTAACAATGATTATTTGTCTTTCAGATTTGTTTGAATTTCTGCTTGCAGTCACCTCACTGTCAAACTGTTTTTTCTTAAGACAACAGTGGCAAAAACTGATTTCCATTATCACCCGTATTCCTTCAAGGATTCATCAAGGATGGTTGATGACTGTCGTTTCTGAGGGTGTTTTTTTTTTGTTTTTTTTTCCCGAGAAAACAGCGATAGTGACTGATTGCGTGGTAATTACTATTTCCCTGAAGGTTCAGTAGTAACTAATTTTCTTCCGGGAAACAGTTTTAGCAGCCGAATTCCTCTTTACCAATCCACGGGAAAACCGTGATAGTATTTGATTGTTCTGTTTTCAGAGTTCTCATCCAGGATGATTAAAAAACAAACTTTTTCTAAGGGAAAACTGTGATGAGAAATGATTTCGTCATCATGTTTTCATGAAGGATAATTGATAACTAGCATCCTCGGGGAAAGCAGAGGTAACGAATAAGTTTGTTCCTGTTGTCACGGTTTTCTTGAGGGATGAAAACTGATCACTGATTCCTCGAGGCAACAGAGAAAACCGTTATCACAGGCCTGGAGGAATCCCTCTGTGACTGTTCTTCTCTTCCCATGCGGAGATTCATGTAGAGCCACCAGTGGACTACCATCCCAATGACTCGTTTTTAGGAGATGGTGACACTATGAGCAGACTGCTAGCATGCTCATACGAAGTTGTGTGTGTGTGTGTGTGTGTGTGTGTGTGTGTGTGTGTGTGTGTGTGTGTGTGTGTGTGATCGTCTGTGCCCTTTTAGAGGCATTACCCCCCCCCCTCCCCCCACGCAGCTCATGTCGACCCCCCCCCCTCCTCCTCCTCCTCCTCCCTCCCCACCCGTCTCCGTGCACAGCCACAGACCGGCTTTCCAGCCTCAGCCCCGGCACCAGCAATCTCCGGGATCGTTCGTTGTCAAATCGTCACACAGACCGGCTTTCCAGCCTCAGCCCCGGCACCAGCAATCTCCGGGATCGTTCGTTGTCAAATCGTCACGAAGAAACTCACCAGAGGAGACGCTGCACAGTGACTCCGGTGGGTTCTCAGTAGTGCCTGTTCTGATCTGACATGATGATGCAGCTCACCACTGTAAAGCGCCCAACAGACGAGCATCACTGCTTTGTAACGGAAGGCAGCGTGAGTGAGTGAGGTCTCCCTCTAGAGGGCGGCACCACGTCCGTCCACCGACAGCCCCCCATGAACTTGCTGATACCGGCGACCTGGACCCAGACCTCACCGAGGGCGTGGACATGGAAAGGACATCAAAGCTGAGGTCACTGTGAACTGCTGATACAGAGTTGTCTACCTTGTTTCAGAACAGGAGTGACTGAGGGCGGAAAATGAAGCAAAATTTGGAAAGAGAGGGGGTTAGTTACCGCCATGGACACAGACAAACATAGCACAGGATAAAACACAGTGTTTTGTTCTGTACTTTGTTTGTCTGTGTCCTTGGCGGTAACTAACCCCCCTCTCTTTCGAAAAGTTGTCAACTTCTGTGTCCGCGGTGGGTTGGAACGCAAATACCGGTGTGGGCATTGGGCATGCGCTTTATTTTGAGGAAACGTACAAACCAGTCACTTACATACACCGCTGCTCCGTTTCCCCTGATAAAAGTCAGACTACACACACACACACACACACACACATACACACACATGCGCATGCTGTGTGTGCGTGAAAGAGAGAGAGACAGAAAGAAGGAAAAAAAGGAGCAATGGGGGTGGGGGGGGGGGGGCTAGAATGAGAAGGGAAGGGAAGAGAGGTGGTTTGGGGCGGAAGAGACTGGGTAGACAGGGAATCTTTATAAATGCTGTCTAACAAACCATGTGGAGGTGACAAAAAAGAACATATAAACGAAAAACGTAGCGACAAGAAGAAATCATCCAAGCGCAGACATAGTATTTTTAGCCTTTCGCTCGAGGCTGTAAGCGTCAGGTGTTTCGCTGTCTTGTAGGCAGCCATATTCTGTTGTTAGGGAGAACAGATACCTCTTGGTGTATCCATGAGTCCATAACCTTGGTGTATCCATGTGTCTATAACCTTGGTGTATCCATGTATCTATAACCTTGGTGTATCCATGTATCTATAACCTTGGTGTATCCATGTATCTATAACCTTGGTGTATCCATGAGTCCATGGGAGGGGGGAGTGGGGCGTGTTTAGCCATGAGGCAGACGTAGAGCTTATCTTCTACAGTCTCTCG
>CM065722.1:18526746-18529246 GCA_033310375.1 Conus canariensis
AGACAGACAGACGATGTATCCAGGAAAGATCACTCTTCTAACCTATGTATCCAAGGAAAAATGACTCTTCGAACCTATCCCCAACTTCTGAACAAGAGTAGTTCTTTTACAAGATCTCCAGAGGGACTGTATAGGTCAAAGGGGCGGGAGGGGGACGCAGGCAGGGGGGGGGGATTCTTTGGTCAATATAGGGGAACAGGGGTGGGAGGGGGAGGGAGTGAGGGCGAGTATCTTGATGATACAGCCCTGGTGGCTCGCAGTGCTCGGGGCGGACATCTCATTTCAGGAGGGTGACAAATTGATCCTTGATACAAACCGCTCCTTGGTTTTCTTTCAGCGTCAGACCGAGAGAGAGAGAGAGAGAGAATGAGAGGGGGGGGGGGGGTAAGCGAGAGAGAAGGAGGAGGAGGAAGAGTGACACAAATTGGAAATTGATAAAAAGTATTGAAGTGCATCCCCAAAACTGCGCGAAAGGGGAAAGCGTGATCAGATGAGAGCGGTAAGAAAGAGGGAAGTTCCGTGAAACAAAAAGAATGAATTTCAAATATTTATCCTGCGCACATTCTCTCTCTCTCTCTCTCTCTCCTCTCTCTCCTCTCCTCTCTCTCTCTCCTCTCCTCCTCTCTCTCTCTCCCCTTCTCTCCTCCCTCTCCCTCCTCTCCTCTCTCTAAGAAAGTGCTTAATGAGTGAGTGCATGAAATGGTCTAATGTCTATCATGTGTTTATCAGTTGAAGTACTTTCAAGGAGTATTTAAGTTAACAGGCACTACAAATAGACTGCAAAATGTTAGATTTGGATGGTTGATGTAGATTTATTGTACGTTCTGCGCGCGCACATCTGAGTGTGTATGTATGTGAGTGAGTGTCTTTTCGCGCTAGCGCCCGCGCGCGCATGCGCGTGTGTGTGTGTGTGTGTGTGTGTGTGCGCGCGTTAAATTTGGTGTTACTGTATGTTGTCTTCAATTACTTTGCCGCTGTAAGCATTTCATTTGTGTACCCCCTGTCACAAGGGCTTTATAGCTAATGACCGTAAACCAGCAAAGGGTCACAGTGTGTGTGTGTGTGTGTGTGTGTGTGTGTGTGTGTGTGTGTGTGTGTGTGTGTGTGGTCTCACATGCACGCACGCACGCACGCACACACACACACACACACACACACACACACACACACACACACACACACACATCTCCCTCTCCTCTCTCTCTCTCTCTCTCTCTCTCTCAAGTGTATGTGTGCATGCAGGTGTATCCGCTCGTGTGTGTGTGTGTGTGTGTGTGTGTGTGTGTGTGTGTGTGTGTGTGTGTGTGTGTGTGTGTAGATGGAGGGGGGGGGGGGGGTCAGAGAAAAATGTGGATTGGGCCAGCGGATGAAAAGAGCTTTACTGACACTTCATTTTATCCACAGTGCGCCGGGGTTTTAGCTTCGCTGTTTGATAATAGTTATGAGTTTTCATCATTGTAAGTGTATGTGGACGTCCACTGTCTTGGTTCGTTTGGAGATTTTTTCACTCAAGACAGCCAAATTTCAAATGAAATTAAATGATTTATCTCTGTTGGGTTTTTTTTTTTATCAGTATTTTAGATAGACAGATTGGTAGATAGATAGGTAGACAGACAGGCAGGCAGGCAAGCAGATGGCAGGTAGCGAGGTAGGTAGACAGATAGGGATAAAGTAGGTAAGTAAGCAGGCAGGTAGCTAGATGGGTCTCTCTCTTTCTCTCTCTCTCTCTCTCTCTCTCTCTCTCTCTCTCTCTCTCTCGATCTCTCTCTGATCTCTCTGTCTGTCTCTCTCTCTCTCTCTCTCTCTCTCTCTCTCCTCTCTCTTCTCTCTTTCTCTCTGTTTGTGTGTGTGCGTGCGCGCGTGTTTGTGTGCGTGTGTGCGCGCGTGTGTGTGTGTGTGTGTGTGTGTGTGTGTGAAGTCATACTACCATTTCTGAGGATCGTTTTCTGCCATCGTCCCAAATCAGCATACCTGTCACATGTGATAGCGAGGTGACAGCACCACTTGATCAGTCGGTCACGACCAGCACAACACGAGTTTCACCACCGTGTCCGGACTGTGTTTGTTTGTCATGGTATCGTGACCCGTCCCTTGAGGCTGTTCTGAATGGAACGAGCCATCTATTGATTTGTGCAGAGACGCAACGGTCTCCGGTGCTATGGTTGGATTTGGATGACCAGATTGCGAACGATCCCTGTTCTTTCCCTCGATTGAACGGGCGACAATCCACGACCTTGTTTGTGTGGATCTTTTTGTTCCGACGGTCTGTGGATCTTTATTTTTTTTATTTTTTGTTAACGGGCACACATAAAAAAATTCAATGTTCAGCATGAAGAATGTACACAAGCATCTTACAAGGTTAGAAAACGCATTACATAACCTCTCGTTTTAAATCCATTAAATTGTTTCATGCGGAGAAAGCAAATTATACAAATTTCAGAATCACTTTATTCCAAAAAGACCCAAAGGTCGCGTACAACATGTAAATAGAAAAGAAAGA
>CM065722.1:18536746-18549246 GCA_033310375.1 Conus canariensis
TGTGTGTTTCTGTGTGTGTGCATGTGTGCGTGCATTCGTGCGTGTGTGCGTATGCGTGTGTGTATGTGTGTGTTTAAGAGAGAGAGACACACACACAGACTCACACAAAAGAAATGACAACTTGAAAATAAGACGATAAGACGTAAACGAAAGTCCGTTTCAAGCATGCACTAGACTGTGCATTGGAACGTGTGGGAAAAAAAAAACTAAGACAATCTGATGGAATGCGAAAACAACATAAGAAAAGGAACGGTCCCTTAAATAGGGCCGTGTGCAAAGCAACGATAAGGGAGATAATTCCCCAAACGCCTCCATTTGATCTTCTTTTGCCGTCGGACGTTTTCAGCCTTAAAGTAATTAATTCATAGCGGATGAATTTATGAGAATAAGATGTGTGCATATGAATGTGCCCACGCAAGCGCACGTGTCTCTTGAGAGAGAGAGAGAGAGAGAGAGAGAGAGAGAGAGAGAGAGAGACAGAGAGAGAGAGAGGGGTGGGGGTTCGAAGGCTGAGGCTGGAGGAGGAAGCAGGAGGCGGGGAGTGGAAGAGAGAGAGAGAGAGAGAGAGAGGGGGGGGGGAGAGAGAGGGCCTAGGGGGGACAACGTAAAGAGCTATGGAGTAAACCCAAATCCGTTTCAAGCACGCACTAGTCTGAGCGTGCGTTGGAACGTGTGGAGAAAAAGCAAAGACAATCTGTAGAATACGAAGACAACCAATACAAAAAGGACACAGACGAGAGTCCCCCGAAGAGGACAGTGTGCAAAACAGCCGTAAAGGAGATAATGTCAGAGACTACTCCATTTGATTCTCCCTGAGAAAAGCACGTTTTCAATTTTGAAGTGATTTACAACAGTTAAATTTTTATGTAAAAAAAAAAGAAAGAAAGAAAAGAAAAGAGAGAGAAAGACAGACAGAGAGAGTGAGTGTGTGTGTGTGTGTGTGTGTGTGTGTGTGTGTGTGTGTGTGTGTGTGTGTGTGTGCGTGCGTGTGTGTGTGCATGAGCGCGCGTGTGTGTGTGAGAGAGAGAGAGAGAGAGTGTGTGTGTGTGTGTGTGTGTGTGTGTGTGTGTGTGTGTGTGTGTGTGTGTGTACGCGCGCGCACGTGCGTGTGTGCGTGTATGTGTGTTTGCATTTGAGAGAGAGTGAGAGAGAGAGAGAG
Organism: Conus canariensis; assembly: GCA_033310375.1. NCBI lineage: Eukaryota > Metazoa > Mollusca > Gastropoda > Neogastropoda > Conidae > Conus > Conus canariensis. Next base: position 18,537,906 of record CM065722.1, read on the forward strand.
AGAGAGAGGAAGAGAAGTCTCGGAAGGCCGAATGGTACATGGGGTGCGGGGATAGGAGGTGGAAAGTGGAAGAGAGAGAGAGAGAGAGAGAGAGGAAGAGAAGTTCGGAAGGCCGAATGGTACATGGGGTGCGGGATAGGAGGTGGAAAGTGGAAGAGAGAGAGAGAGAGAGGAAGAGAAGTCTCGGAAGGCCGAATGGTACATGGGGTGCGGGGATAGGAGGTGGAAATGGAAGAGAGAGAGAGAGAGAGAGAGAGAGAGAGGAAGAGAAGTCTCGGAAGGCCGAATGGTACATGGGGTGCGGGGATAGGAGGTGGAAAGTGGAAGAGAAGAGAGGAGAGAGAGGAGAGAGAGAGAGAGTATAAGATAAGAAATAACAACCTTAAAAACAGAAAGCTATGGCGTAAACCGAATCCGTTTCAAGCATGCGCTACTCTGAGGGTGATGGAACGTGTGGGGAAAAGCAAAGGAAGTCTGCGAGAAAGTGAAGACAACTCGTGAGAAAATGCCGGTGACGACAGTCCCTCAAACAAGACCGTGTGCAAAGCAATGATAAGGGAGATAATACCCCAACCCTCTGCGTGTGATCCTCTCTGGAAAACGCACGTTTTCAATTTTGAAGTGGTTTAAAACAGCTGAAAATTTATGTCAAGAGAATGTGTGTGTGTGTGTGTGTGTGTGTGTGTGTGTGTGGTGTGTGTGTGTGCGCGCGTGTCTGTGTGTGTGTGTTTTAGAGAGAGAGAGAAGGGAGAGAGATGTTCGGGATAAAGATTAAGAGGTGACGAAAACAGTACTCAACAATTTGAAAGTTTGTTTCTGTATGCTACTGGTAGTTTTCAAGTACGAAAACTGTTTGGCTTTGCTTTTTGCTTTGTTTTTGTTTGTTTGTTTACAATGCCGAGCAATTAGAGTGACACACCTTATTCAGTTTGTTTGCATGTTATAGTGTTTGTATGCGTAGTCCCCTGACGTTTCTCTCGAAGTGGACAGTCGTCTGCGAAAATCCGATCTCTATTTCTTTTTCCCCAGTGATAAAACAGTAATGATGGCGAAGTCATTCATCATCGGAGTTGTTTGTGCCTGATATTCATGTTTGTGTTTTCATTCAATGTCGATGCAATAGTCATAACCCACATATGGAACAAAGCAGGAAAAAAAATGGAATTCCCTTTAACTGTGTACAGATTGAGACATGAGTATCAACATATGAGTGCCATTTTATCCAGGCCTAAAATATGACAGTGCAAAAGACGTTTACTTTTTTTGTTAGTTTCTTTCCGGTAGATATATTACTTAATTTAACTCTTTGTGTCAGATATGACATGGTACGAAAGACGTTTAATTTGTGTTAGTTCTTTCCGTCGGAGTACTGTTTAATTTAACTCTTTGTGTCAAATATGACATAGGGCGAAAGACGCTTAATTTGTGTTAGTTCTTTCCGTTACAGTACTTCTTAGTTTAACTCTTCGTGTCAAATTTGACATAGTACGAAAGACGTTTAATTTGTGTTAGTTCTTTCCGTCAGAGTACTGCTCAATCTAACTCTTTGTTTTTCATTAGGAATATGTGCCCAAGCACTGCTCTGAAATGGGCCCTGTGTATTCGGCTCGGCGACAATAACACTAAATTTGAAACATTGCTTACTAGATCGCTAGCCACGTTTTGCTTCTCTACTTTACCGTCGTTTTTTCATTACTGTTTGATGTTTGTGCCATGAACACCTGCAGAAACATGTTCACCTCCAAATCCCCCCCCCCCCCCACTACCACCACCCAGCACCCAGCACCCCCTGGGCCAAATAGGACTCCAAGATAAACAGTCCTATTCTTGGCTGCCACCGGTCAGGCAGACAATATCCATTATTATATCAAAGCTGGAATCAGGAGTCGTCCACCCCTTTAGACGTATCAAGTGACTGACATGGGGTGCAAACGAACTCAGTTAATACAGCCTAGAAACTGAGATGGTCCACCGTCTCTTTTTTACAATCAGTAGGTACACTGCTCCCGTCAGTAAGGAGAGTGAAAGCGTGCACGTCAGCACCCTTTAGTTGCCCCTCCTCCTCTCCCCAGTCTGAGGAGTGTTTCGTTATAGAGCAAATTTCCTTGAATGCGCAAGCACACAAACTGTCGGCAAACCAAGTTTTGCGTTTGAAAAGACCCCCCCCCCCTTTCCCCCTCCCGCCTGCACCATTCTGATACTGCTTTGGAATTTTCACTCGTATTCCGATCGTTCGTTCATCTTTCGTTTCATATGAAAGGAAATCTGAAATAAGGCAGGGAACAGTAAACAGTTATTCAACAAGCAAGTAGGGTAACTCTTGGTCCCATGATGAAATAGATAGACACACATTTCTCCAAACGAATGCTGCTTACGTTCGACACTGAATCGCCAAGTAGAAATGACAACACAGAGCTCACAGAACAAAACAAGGAAACATCATAGGTTTATATGTCAATATGTCATCGTTGATTGTCACTTTCTGTGCCATCGAAGAAAATCTACAGAATCAGGGCCATTTTTGGTCTTCGCTCTATGGTAATGGACAGTGATGAACTCCATGGTAATGGACAGTGATGAACTCTATGGTAATGGACAGTGATGAACTCCGTGGTAATGGACAGTGATGAACTCCATGGTAATGGACAGTGATGAACTCCATGGTAATGGACAGTGATGAACTCTATGGTAATCGACAGTGATGAACTCCATGGTAATGGACAGTGATGAACTCCATGGTAATGGACAGTGATGAACTCTGTGGTAATGGACAGTGATGAACTCTGTGGTAATGGACAGTGATGAACTCTGTGGTAATGGACAGTGATGAACTCTGTGGTAATGGACAGTGATGAACTCTGTGGTAATGGACAATGATGAACTCCGTGGTAATGGACAGTGATGAACTCCGTGGTAATGGACAGTGATGAACTCCGTGGTAATGGACAGTGATGAACTCTGTGGTAATGGACAGTGATGAACTCCGTGGTAATGGACAGTGATGAACTCCATGGTAATGGACAGTGATGAACTCTGTGGTAATGGACAGTGATGAACTCCATGGTAATGGACAGTGATGAACTCCGTGGTAATGGACAGTGATGAACTCCGTGGTAATGGACAGTGATGAACTCCGTGGTAATGGACAGTGATGAACTCTGTGGTAATGGACAGTGATGAACTCTGGTAATGGACAGTGATGAATCGTGGTAATGGACAGTGATGAACTCCGTGGTAATGGACAGTGATGAACTCCGTGGTAATGGACAGTGATGAACTCCGTGGTAATGGACAGTGATGATGAACTCCGTGGTAATGGACAGTGATGATGAACTCCGTGGTAATGGACAGTGATGAACTCCGTGGTAATGGACAGTGATGAACTCCGTGGTAATGGACAGTGATGAACTCCGTGGTAATGGACAGTGATGATGAACTCCGTGGTAATGGACAGTGATGATGAACTCCGTGGTAATGGACAGTGATGATGAACTCCGTGGTAATGGACAGTGATGAACTCCGTGGTAATGGACAGTGATGAACTCCTGGTAATGGACAGTGATGAACTCGTGGTAATGGACAGTGATGAACTCCATGGTAATGGACAGTGATGAACTCCATGGTAATGGACAGTGATGAACTCCATGGTAATGGACAGTGATGAACTCCGTGGTAATGGACAGTGATGAACTCCATGGTAATGGACAGTGATGAACTCCATGGTAATGGACAGTGATGAACTCCATGGTAATGGACAGTGATGAACTCCGTGGTAATGGACAGTGATGAACTCCATGGTAATGGACAGTGATGAACTCCATGGTAATGGACAGTGATGAACTCCGTGGTAATGGACAGTGATGAACTCTGTGGTAATGGACAGAATGAATTCACCACTTTGGCTTCACAAGGGGAATATTGTGCATGTTTATGTCTGTATTTTTTTGTCGCTGAGGAAGGCATAATGCCGAAAATTTCTTGTCCTGTTTTGTGTCGTGCATTAAAACTGCGTTACTTCACACTTTGTTTTGTGTGCTCTTCTGCTTTTTTGTCGTGTTCCAGTAACGCTGCAGTTTGTTTCTTTTGCTGTTCAGGAAGAATGCATACAGTCTGTGGCTTGACTCTTGACTCTCTGCTCCTTCCCATTCATGTTCTCCTCCCCTCCCCCCTCCTACCCCACCCCCCCCCCCCCCAAGTCACCGCCACCAAATCTGCCTGCGACCTGTCCTTTCCGCATTCAAGGAAACCAATCAATTCTTTTGATCAAATACTCAGTTCAGTTCAGTTATGCCCGTCGCTCCTCCCGAAGCATAGGCCGCAGACAACAGTCCGCCAGAGTCCTCGGTCCTTGGCTGCCCTCTCTAGTTGTTTCCAGGTGTGTCCCATCTTCTTGCTGTCTGCCTCAAGGTCCCGTCGCCAGGTGTTTCTTGGCCGTCCTCTTTTCCGCTTTCCCTGGGGGTTCCATGATGACGCCTGTCTGGTGATGTTACTGGCTGGCTTCCTCAGGGTGTGCCCAATCCATCCCCACCTTCTGCGCCGGATCTCATCTTCGGTTGGCAGTTGGTTGGTACGCTGCCACAGGTCTGAGTTGCTGATGGTGTTGGGCCAGTAGATCTGGAGGATTCTTCTCAGGCAGCTGTTGATGAAAGTCTGCACTTTCCTAGTGGTGGTCTTTGTTGTCCTCCATGTCTCGGCTCCATACAGTAGCACTGACTTGACGTTGGAGTGCAAGTTGATCAAATGCTCAGGTGACTCAAAAATACCAGATTTCCCCAATCTGACTCAAATTTGTTGATTGGTGTGTTTTACCTTTACCTTGACCGGAGTATGAAAAAGACAAAAGAGATGCTGACTGATTATAGGGTGGAAAAGGATATTATCCCACCTATTTTAACCAAAGGTATTGAAGTACAGCGTCTTGATGATTATAAATATTCAGGTACAATTTTTGTCAGTAAGTTAACTTTTCAGCCACACGTTGATTATGTCAGTAAGAATTGTTAAAGCTGATTGTACTACTTTTGCGGAAGCTTCGATCTTTATTGTCCATACATATATTCTCAAGTCAAGTTTATTCTTGCTTCCTTGAATCTGTTGTGACTTTTTTTTTATTTATGTGTGGTATGATGGGTTGAATGTGATGATCATGACTTATGAAAAGAGTGACTGTGACCGGTGTGCGGGGCCATTCGTATCCTTGGCATCATTGCACAGGCTGCAGATTTTGGAAAGGCGTAGTGTGGGTAGTACAGGCATGAGGGCCACGGTTTCTTCTTCTTCTTCTTCTGCGTGCGCAGGCTGATACTCTTGCGGACACTCCCTATATGGACAGGCAGGTATTAATCCCATCTACGCAACGAAGGGAGTGGAGTTTTGTGTATATGACCGTTTTTATCCCGCCATTAAGGCAGCCATACTCAATCTTCGGGGAAGGTGCATGCTGTGCGTAACGTGTCATCCATACCAACGGCCAAACTGGCCTTCTCTTCCGAAAGTTGGTGATGGGATTTTACGTGTGTGCAAGATGTGCGTGCCTTCACACACGGAACCTCGGTTTATAGTCTCATTCGAAGGACTGTATGGGAAATGGAGTCAGAAATAATGTTAACTCCGAGGGAAAAATCCCCCTGTACCGAAACGGCCCGGCGGAGATTCGAACCCGCAACCCTTGGATTACGAGTCCGGCGCTCTACCAACTGAGCTATTCCGGCCCCCCGAGGGCCATAGTTAACAATTATCACTGCTTACTGCTTACCGAGTCATGTTGTTTTCTTTCTCCTGATTCGTAATCTCATGTCTTAAAAACGTAAAAGCTAGGGGGTATAACTGCTTTAATACGTGAAAATAACCATTTTCACATTGCATATGCCATTTTCTTACACTGATGACGGTTGTAAAAGAAAATTAAAAAAAAACTATGTTGGTATCGCCATGTAAGAAGATCTCAAGGCCTTGATAAAACAGTCCGTCAAGGAACTCTTGAAGGAGGGAAGAAGAGAAAAACGTTGGACCGACAATATCGCAGAATGGACAGGAATCACATTTGCAGAGAGAAACACCAAGTCGTGGTACTCCACCGACAGAACAGGTAAACTGATCTCTTTTATGGTGCGCTAATGACTCCACAGGGAGTGAACGGTGAACAGATGTTTGTTTGTTTGCATGTCATACAGAGTAGTTTCCTACACTGATAAAGACCGAGGATGCATATTAGAAAGGTTATATTCTTACAGTGATAACAACGGTTTGCACATCATAAAGGTCATATTCTTTCAGTGATAAAAACTGTTTTCGCATCACAAAGGCCTTATTCTCACAGTAACAATGATAGTTTTCACATCTTAAAGGCCATATTCAGAAAGTGATGATTACTGTTTGCATTAGACAGGCCATACTTACCGTCATATTGACTATGTTTGCATTAGACTCATTCATATCTTTTAAAGAGTGAAGAAGCTCTATGGTGCATTCCATGTCATGCGCCACTCACAATGAAACATGTTCTTTTAGAGTGTTGGGACTTGCATGATGTGAGACACAAACATTTTACAGCCGATTCCATGAAAACCTTGTTCAGAGATGTTCCGCCTGATGCGATCTTTGAGTTCTTGAAAGAGATTAACATTTTTCATCGGATCTGAGATTTTACAGTGGAAAGGTTTTTAACAAACTTTCGGATGGATTTTTCGAAGTGTATTTTAAGAATTGTGTGAATGAATGACTTGTGAGTTGATTTTAACGTGGTGACAGCCCTGATGTGGCCCTTTGTGGTCGGCTGGGCTGTAAGCAACATTATCTTATCTCATCTTAGATATGCCAGTTTCTTACCGTTATATTGACTGTTTGCAATAGATAGGCCATATGCTTCCAAAGATACTGGCTGTTTTCACATCATAAGGTTCATATTCTGAAAGTGATGATCACTGTTTTCGCATTAGAAAGGCCATATTTTTACAGTGACAATGGTGTCATAAAGGCCGTATTCTTACAGCGATAAAGAAAAAAGTATTCTTAAAGATAATAAGGACTGTTTTAACATCATTAAGGTCATATTCTTGCTACCTTAACAACGACTGTTTTGACATCGTCAAGGCCATATTCTTAGCGATAATGACTTTTAACATCATGAAGGTCATATTCTTGTTACAGTGATAATAACTGCTTTTGACATCATTAAGGCCATAATCTTGTAACAGTGACACTCATGTTTTCACATCATTAAGGTCATATTCTTGTTACAGTGATAATAACTGCTTTTCACATTATTAAGGTTATGTTCTTGTTACGGTGATACGGACTGTTTTCACATCTAAAATGCCATATTCTTAAAGTGATAATGACTGACAAAAACCATGTACCAATGGTCGTATACCAATTGATTTCCTGGTGTCAGAGTATGTGGTCTCCTCAGCGCTTCTGCTAAGAATCTCAAGAGAAGTGACACAGTGCTGCACACCTTAGATGTGAGGCAAGCCATGGATGGAGACAGTACAATTTTGTGTTATAGGAGTGGTCTTTCCTGGCGGGGAAATGACGTTAGCGGTGTCTAAATTGAAATCTCGCGGGGTATCTGTCTCCCGAAGACGTCACATTAACAATCTGGGTCTTTCTTTTCTTTCTCTTGTCTGTTGTTTACGGGTTGTCGTGGGAGGATTTTTCATTTGTTCGTTGTTTGTTTGTCTGTCTTTGTTTTTTATTTTGTTGTGTGGGGAATTTTTCATTTCTTAGTTTGTTTGTTTCGCTTTGTTTGCTTGGTTTTATTTCTGTTTTGTTTTCTCTCTCTCTCTCCTCTCTCTCTCTCTCTCTCTCTCTCTCTCTCTCTCTCTCTCTCTCCTCGCACGCTTTCTGTCTGTCTGTCTGTCTGTCTGTCTGTCTGTCTGTCTGTCTGTCTCTCTCTCTCTCTGTGTGGTTGTGTGTGTGTGTGTGTGTGTGTGTGTGTGTGCGCGCGCGCGCGCACGATCGTGAACATGAAGAACGTTTTGTTAGATAGCTCAGGTTCAGCCGTTTTTCTTTTTCTTTTTTTTTCCCGTAGTTGTGGAAGCAATGATATTTAAGCATGGGGGGAGGGGGGGGGGAAGGAGGGGCGGTAGATTTGGGAGCGATTGTGTCCAGGGCTGCAGAATTATTTTCCACATTCTTAAGCTCAAAGGCATGTGATCAAATTACACGAATTTTTTCCTCAGCTTATCGTTGTTTTTGTTTGTTCATTGTCACGTTTTTGTTTGAGATTCTTCTTCTTCTTCGTTTTTCTTCTTCTTCTTCTTCTTCTTCTTCTTCTTCTTCTCTCTTCTCCTCTCTCTCTTCTCTTCTTCTCTCTTTTTCCTCTCCTTCTCTCTCTTCTTCTCTCCTCTTCTTCTCTTCTTCTCTCCTCTCTCTTCTCTCTCCCTCCTTCTCTCTCCCTCTCTCCCTCCTCCTCTCTCCTTCTCCTCCTCTCCTCTCCTCCTCTCCTCTCTCTCCTTCTCTCTCTCCTCTCCCTCCTCCTCCTCATCTCTCTCCCTCTCCTCCTCCTCCATCCATCTCCTCTCCATCCTCTCCCCTCATCCTCCCTCCTCTCCTCCATCACTCTCCTCCTCCCTCCTCCTCATCCCCTCATTCCTCCTCCATCCCCTCTCCTCTCACTCCTCCTCCCTCCATCATCATCTCCTCCTCCTCCTACCTCTCCTCCTCTCTCCCATCTCCATACTCACCTCCTCCATCCTCTCCTCTCCTCCTCCTCACACTCTCTCCTCCTCCTCCCTCATCTCCTCCCTCCCTCTCTCCTCCTCCCTTCCTCATCCTCCTCCTATCTCTCTCCTCCTCTCTCCTCTCACTCCCTCTCATCACTCTCCTCCTCATCTCTCCTCCTCCTCTCTTCTCTCTCCTCTCTCCTCATCTCCCTCCTCCATCACTCATCCCTCACCTCCTCCTCCTCTCCACTCATCTCCTCTCTCCTCTCTCCCATCCCTCTCTCTCCTCCCTCCTCCCCCCTCATCTCTCTCCTCCTCACTCCTCTCTCCTCTCTCCTCTCTCCTCTCTCTCTCCTCCCTCCATCACATCTCTCCTCTACCTCTCCTCCTCTCTCCTCCTCCTCCTCCTCTCTCTCTCCTCTCCTCTCTCTCTCTCTCCCTCTCTCTCATCACTCTCCTTCTCCTCCTCTCTCCTCCTCTCCTCATCTCCCTCCTCCCACCTCTCTCCATCTCTCATCTCTCCTCTCTCCCTCCCTCTCCCTCTCCTCCTCACTCTCCTCTCCTCTCTCTCTCCTCCTCCCTCTCCATCTCTCTCATCTCTCTCCTCATCACTCCTCTCTCCTCCCATCCTCCCTCCCTCATCTCTCTCTCTCCTCTCTCCATCCTCTCATCTCCCCTCTCTCCACCTTCCTCCTCACTCTCTCCTCTCTCCTCATCCTCCTCTCTCTCTCTCTCCTCCTCTCTCCTCTCCTCCATCACTCTCCTCCTCCTCTCTCCTCACTCCCTCTCCTCTCTCCTCTCTCCACCATCATCATCTCCTACTCCCTCCTCATCATCTCTCCTCCTCCTCACTCTCCCCTCTCTCTTCCTCTCCTCCATCCTCCTCCTCCTCACCCCTCCTCACTCTCCTCCTTCCTCTCCCCTCTCATCATCTCCTCTCATCTCTCCTTCTTCCTCTCCTCCCCTCCTCTCTCCTCCCCTTCCTCTACTCCTCCACTCCCCTCCTCTCTTCTCTCCACTCTCTCTCCCTCCTCTCCTCCCATCTCTCCCTCTCCATTCCTCCTCCTCTCCTACTCCTCTCTCTCTCCTCTACTCCTCTCTCCTCTCTCCATCACTCCTCCTTCCTCATCCTCCATCTCTCTCTCTCCTCTCTCCTCTCCTCCTCTCTACTCCTCCCTCTCTCCTCCTCTCTCTCCTCACTCTCTCATCCCTCCTCTCCCATCCTCTCCCTCCTCTCTCCTCTCTCCTCTCTCCTCTCTCTCCTCTCTCTCTCCTCCCTCCTCATCCTCACTCTCCTCCTCCTCTCTCCTCCTCTCCTCCTCTCCCTCTCTCTCTCTCCCTCTCCTCTCTCTCCTCCTCACTCCTCCCCTCTCTCTCTCTCTCTCTTCCTCTCCTCCCTCTCCTCATCCTCCTCCTCCTTCCATCCTCTCTCCATCTCTCTCCCTCCTCCTCTCTCTCTCCTCACTCTCTCCTACCTCTCCTCTCTCATCATCTCCTCCTCTCTCCTCCTCATCTCTCTCCTCCTCCTCTCTCTCCTCCACTCTCTCCTCCTCCCCTCTCTCTCCACTCTCTCCTACCCCTCTCCTCCTCCTCTCTCCTCTCCTCCTCTCTCACTCTCCTCCTCCTCTCCTCTCCATCCTCTCTCTCTCCTCTCCTCCACCTCATCTCCCTCTCCTCCTCTCTCCTCTCCTCTCCTCCCTCACTTCCTCCTCATCCTTCTCCTCCTCTCATCCTCTCTCTCTCTCCTTCTCCTCCATCCTCTCTCCTCCTCCCTCCTCCTCCTCCTCACTCCTCACTCCTTCTCTCTCCTCCTACCTCCTCTCCTCCTCTCCATACTCTCTCTCCCTCCTCCTCCTCTCTCTCCTCTCTCCCTCCATCCCCTTCCTCATCTCCTCCCTCTCTCCTCCTCCTCCTCCTTCCACTCTCCTCCTACTCTCCTCTCCTCTCTCTCTCCTCCTCCTCCTCCTCCCTCCTCTCCTCCTACCTCCTCCTCCATCATCTCCTCCTCCATCATCTCCCTCCTACCTCCTCCTTCTCCTCCATCATCTCCTCCTACCTCCTCCTTCTCCTCCATCATCAACATCTCCTCCTCCATCATCTCCTCCTACCTCCTCCTCCATCATCTCCTCCTACCTCCTCCTCCATCATCTCCTCCTCCATCATCTCCTCCTACCTCCTCCTTCTCCTCCATCATCTCCTCCTACCTCCTCCTTCTCCTCCATCATCTCCTCCTACCTCCTCCTCCATCATCTCCTCCTCCATCATCTCCTCCTACCTCCTCCTTCTCCTCCATCATCTCCTCCTACCTCCTCCTTCTCCTCCATCATCATCATCTCCTCCTCCATCATCTCCTCCTACCTCCTCCTCCATCATCTCCTCCTACCTCCTCCTCCTCCATCTCCTCCTACCTCCTCCTCCATCATCTCCTCCTTCCTCCTCCATCATCTCCTCCTACCTCCTCCTCCTCCATCTCCTCCTACCTCCTCCTCCATCATCTCCTCCTACCTCCTCCTCCTCCATCATCTCCTCCTACCTCCTCCTCCATCATCTCCTCCTACTTCCTCCTCCTCCATCTCCTCCTACCTCCTCCTCCATCATCAGCTCCTACCTCCTCCTCCATCATCTGCTTCTACCTCCTCCTCCATCATCTCCTCCTACCTCCTCCTCCATCATCT
>CM065722.1:18554246-18566746 GCA_033310375.1 Conus canariensis
TTCGACTGCCCTCTGACTGCTGTTAACGAGAATTTAGGGATGATCAACAGAATTAGGAGATTACTGGCCAGTGGTCTACTAATAACGAATGAAAGACTGTGACCTTTTCCATCTTTCATGTCCGGAACAATATGGCCTCCCAAACCCGCTGTTTAAGTGTGCAGAACACCTTTTAATTGACGCAGAGAAAGCGAGACCACGTCACTCGACCAGAGATAGTTGTGGCCCATGCCTCTCACATCTTGTCGCCCTCCTTTTAGGACTTGATTTCTCCAAGAAATCACATGTCATTCATGATGCCCTGCTCTATTCTACAGTCCTGTGCAGCAAGAGAGAGACGTGCGTGAGAATATGACGTACAGCTCATAAAGATCTTTTAGGATTATTCAGGCTGTTTGAAGTTTCAGCTTCTGAGAGCAGAAAGAAAGGTTACAGAAGGTAATAGCGGGAAGATATTAATATAAATCTTTAAAAAATCTTTTCCCCCACCCTCTCTCTGTCTCTCTCTTTCTTGTTCTTCTTCTCCTTCTTTTTTGCATCCACACACATACACGCACACACGCACACATACACAAGCAAATACACCACACACACACACACACACACACACACACACACACACACACACACACACACTGAGTACAAAAATGTATGTCACAGCCTTTTTTCTAGTATAAATAAATCTTCATTCTGCAATATCTTCTTTGCTAGCAACATCCTCTTCCTCGATGTGTGTGTGTTGTTGTTTTTTCTCCTGACTTTGGTAGATGTCCTAAAGCTTGTGGTTTGGGAGTTTCTTTCGTTTTGAACTTGTTTCTCTTTGTTGTAAGCTTCACATGAAGGGAGACATATTCCGTTTGCCGAGATAAAGTCTAAACATGGTAACATCGTGCACGTACGTGTATGTGTGTGTGTGTGTGTGTGGTGTGTGTGTGTGTGTGTGTGTGTGTATATGTATGTGCATGTGAGTGTGTATGTGTGTATGGATGCGTGTGTGTGTTTGTGTGTGTGTGTGTGTGTGTGTGTGTGTGTGTGTGTGTGTGTGTGTGTGTGTGCCATCAGTTCTGGTGGAGAACAGCCTTGATGATGGTGTTGGTTGGTCATAGCAACAGCACCACACCTCTGTCTGTCTGGCCTCTTTATGAGTTTGATTTACATAGGACCACGTAAGTTTTTTGTGTGTCTGGTTCCCCAAGTCTGAACAGCAGTCATCTGAAAAAGTTTGGTCAGTGTGCAATAACTGTCACATTGGTTGATACAGAGTGTTGCTGCCAATATCTTTTTCTTCTAGAACAGGCTATTAATGATGGCCTTCCATGTGAGCATGTATACATATCTTCTAGTCTCTGTGTCTGTGTGTGAGAGACAAAGAGAGAGAGACAGAGACAGAGAGACAGAGCGTGTGTATGTGAGTGTGTGTGTGTGTGTGTGTGTGTGTGTGTGTGTGTGTGTGTGTGTTTTTTCCGTGAATTGTGCTAGTATGTGGTACTGACTGAGCTCGTTATAATACTACCTAGGAATTTCTAGCTCTCAACAAATCCCCGGAGGATTCCCCTGTCGTCGCCATCAAAATGAAACAGGAGCCAGGCCTTAAGCCCTGGACTTTGGGACGTCCGTTGGCTGGACGCTGATCGATTTACCCCTGACACTTCGACTGCCCCCTGACGGCTGTTAACGAGCGGTCAGGGATGACCAGCAGGATGAGGGGATTACTGGCCAGTGGTCGTCTGACAACTAGTGAAAGGCTGTGACCTTTTCTGTCTCTCTAGACCGTGACGTGACGGAATTCATGGGACTCGCTGCCTCAGCCAAGAGAACGTGCTCGAGTTGACGCGGGCAAAATAAGATTACGTCTTTGAAGCAGAGAGAGCGCCCTGGCCTACACTTATCACACACTGTTGCCATCCTTTTGGGGCTTCCTTTGTCCAGTGAGATTCGCATTATCAGTGACGTTCTTTTTCATCCCACATCCCTTGCAGCCAGAGACGTGCGTGAAAATATGACGTAGACCTCATGAGCGTCTGTCAGGATTATTCAAGATGTTTGAAGGTCGAGCTTTTGAGAGTGGAAAGAAAGGTAACAGTGAGAATGTATTTATATTGAAATTTGAAATACTCTCTCTCTCTCTCTCTCTCTCTCTCTCTCTCTCTCTCTCTCTACTTCAGATAAACCTCTTTAGGTCTTATGTCCTCTGGATTTTTTTCTTTGTAACAATCCATTTGAAAGAAACACGTTTCACTAGACAGACTTCTGCTAAAGTATGCTTACATGTCTCAGACTATTTGCATGTCCGGACGTCCCTCATTGAAGATGAACATAGAAACGTAAACCACTAGATAGGCTGATTAAATAGGCAAAAAAAATGAACGAAAAAAAAAGAAACGTAAAAAGAGAAGGAAAATGGGAAAGAAAAACGAACAGGCTTAAAACAGTCAACCAATGAGAAAGAAAGAAAACTGATGTCACATACAACAATAAAGAGAAAAATATACCTTTGTTGTACCTGTGTCACCTTCAGAGTCCGTTTGTTTACTGCAATAGTCATTATTAGTTCATTGCTTGTTTGTATTTGCACTACTGAAAATGATCAGAAAAATCGTTCTTACCCATGGTCGTTGCTTTCTTTTAGTGGTATTAATGTCATCGGTTTTATTTCTACATGTTTGTTCATATTTCTCGCGTAATTTCTAGGGGTGACAACTATTGTCTTTGTCATTTTGCTGTTGTTCTTCCCTTCCAAGTGAATATTCACATTGAAGCTGAAAAGTAAATATGCAAGGAACGCAGAGGGAATTTGCATAATCTGGTGCTAGTGTATGGAGGAGACCTTCGCCATTCCGTCATTGAGAGACTGACTGTCTTCCTCACGTCGGTATTGTGCCAGACCCTTGGAGGGGATTGCCGTGCCACTTCGCGGGTTCCTTCTCGGTAGAAAATTAACTGACTGTCTGGCAGGGTCCTCAGTTATCATTTTGTATTCCCAAGACAATGGAAAAAGAATGAGGGGAGGGGGGAGGTGATGGAGGGGTATTTGGGGTCGGGGTCACAGTGGGAAAGGTTGTGAGCAGAAGATGGTCACGACATAGAATGCTTTGGGGTTTTTTGTTTGTTTGTTTGTTTTGTTTTTGTTTTTGTTTTTTACATTTTTGTTCTTTTCTTCTTTTCTTTCTTCTTTTCATGTAACATCCATTCGTTTCTTTTTCATTTGCTTTCCTTCTTCCATCTTTTCTACACATTTTCTTTTCTTTGTTTTCGTGCTCCCGTCTTTCTTTCTTCCTTTGTTTTGTACATCCACGTCAATTTCTTCCTTTAAAGGTAGAAGTTAGTCTCCTCGAATATATAGAAATTTCAGTCCATTTTACACACACAATGAGACACACACAAGGACACACACATACACACACACAAATACGCGCGCGCGCACACACAGAGAGAGAGAGAGAGAGAGAGAGAGAGATGTCCTTTTAGGAAATTGTTGCAGTACTTTCAGAGACGCATCCATTAAGTGGACGCGGTCCGACCTTGTTGTTGTGGTACTCCCATTATTTTCAGTCCATAGCTTTGTGCATGAGCCACAGAGAAACGCCGCTAATGGACACTGAATGTACCGCCTCTCAGCCCGTATTTTAATGACACTGAATACTACATCATGGTGCTTAGTCTTCATTCGCGTCTTTGTCTAGTTGTGTGTGTGTGTGTGTGTGTGTGTGTGTGTGTGTGTGTGTGTGTGTGTGTGTGATGTCCATCTTTCTGTCTTCCCACAATTCATGCTCACCCTCTGTGTGTGTGTGTGTGTGTGTGTGTGTGTGTGTGTGTGTGTGTGTGTGTGTGTGGTTTTGAGGAGGGTTTAGGTGGGTGGGGGGTTGGTGAGTGAGTTACTGTCCAAAACTCTGTTTACATCTCTCCCTGTCTGCCTGCCTCTCTCTCTCTCTCTCCTCTCTCTCTCTCTCTCTCTCTCTCTCTCTCTCTCTCTCTTTCTCTCTCTCTCTGTTCTTCTGTCTTTGTGTCTGTCTGTCTCTGTCTGTCTGTCTGTCTGCCTGCCTGTTTGTTTGTCTGTCTCTCTCACTCACTCATTCTCTCTCTCTCTCTCTCTCTCTCTCTCTCTCTCTCTCTCTCTCTCTCTCTCTCTCTCTCATCACACTACCCTTAAAACGTTAGCGCCGGGTCGGAGACGGTTTATCAGTTTGATGTATGCGCTGTCATTTTCTGAATCAGCAGGCGAGCATCTCATAGAAGGTTCGAAGGATCTGTTTGGATAGAGCATGGAAACTTGATGGCACAGGGACAGTGCCCATCTGCATGGAAAGATCGCCTGAAGTGGCCGTTTAGGTGATGTGAGGAGCACGGCGCAGAAGCACCATCATCGCTGTCTTCATCGTCATTATTGTTGTTATGATCAGCGGCAGCAACATAATCGTTATAACTGTACGACATTCTCTCAGCGCCAAAGATGATTTTTACGGAATTGTAAACAAGATAACTCAAACGTTGTCGTCATCGTTCTTACTGTTTACTTCTGTATGGTACTTTAGTAGTTTGCAGTGACGAGGCGCTAAACTATTTCACTTGAAAGTCGTTACATATACAGTTACCAAAGGGTGATTAGAATAGGTGTTGGTTTAAAGAAATTCATTTCATTTCCTAGAGTAATAATAATAATATAATTTTTATAGCGCCTATTCTCTAAAGATTAGGGCTGTAAGCGCTTTACATATAATATAATAAACACTCGTTTACACAACGGGCTGCCTACCTGGGTAGTGCCGACTGAAGAGCTGCCTGCCGGCGCATCATTCAGTCGTTTCCCGTGTCATCCGGTCAATATTGTGCGCTCAGTTTCCTTATTTCCTTCATTCTTTCCATTTCTCACGCAGGGTGCATGCTGTGTGTAACGTGTCATCCATACCAACGGCCAAACTGGCCTTCTCTTCCGAAAGTTGGTGATGGGATTTTACGTGTGTGCAAGATGTTGTGCGTGCGTTCACACACGGAACCTCGGTTTATAGTCTCATTCGAAGGACTGTAAAGGGATAAGGCTATGTTGTGAGCACTGGTTTTCAGCCTTGGTACACGGATTGGTTCCTTAGTTACTGTTTTTCTTTAATATACAAGTTAGGATATACTGTATCTGAAATGAGAAGAAAAAAAATGGCATGTGGACAGAACAGTGTCTTGCAATCTGAGTTTGTTTCAACATCATAACTGACTGTACATCTATATGTCTGATCGGGTTTCCATGCAAACTCCTTCGTCCTGCCTCCCCTCTGTCACTGCCACAGACCTTTCTGTCACTGTCGATTCAACGGCGAATCTCGTGGTGTCCACTCCAGTCTTCGTTCATGGCTCCCAGCTTTGGAATTCTCTGCCTTTCCATGTCAGCACTGTCATCCGTTCTGTCTTTCAGAAGTCAAAACTGAAAATCCACTTTTTTTCCCCAAAAGTTCTGCAAGCAGTGTTTGTAACACCCCCATACTCATCCGACTCACTCTCTCCCCCCACTCCTTCCTTACCATAGCAATATTGTAATGCCAGATTTTTTTTTTCAAATTCTCGCTGTCAGTTATTTTAAGCATATGTATGCCTGTATGTACATGTTTGTAAGCGTGTTATATAGAGCCTAATACGTTTGTATACCGTGCCTTACGTTTATTGTCATTACAGAGATATTTAACTTCAGTGCAAGAGAGTGAGTGTATTTATTTATGTGCCTAGTAATTACGGTTAGACGCTATATAAATGAATTAGTGTTATCATCGTCATTTTTGTCACTATCATTATTAGATTCTTTTGCTACAGTATGCAGATAGAGGATTGTGATGGAAGGGGACTGGAGCTGTTCTAAAATGATGCATCAGTTCTCTTGAAATGCCAGTAAGATTCAGGTAATGTGTTATGTAGAGCAGTTTTTCCTGGCCTTTTCTCTTTGGAATGATTCCATGAGACAGGCAGGGTCTTATTAATGCGTGGCTGAAAGGGCTGACAAAGCATGTTTGCAGCGTGCATAATTTTGTTCCCCTCTCTCTGCCTCTTTGTCTCTCTCTCTCTCTCTCTCTCTCTCTCTCTCTCTCTCTCTCTCTCTCTCTCTCTCTCTCTGTCGGTCTCTCTCTCTCTCTCTCTCTCTCTCTCTCTCTCTCTCTCTCTCTCTCTCTCTCTCTCTTCCACCTCCCGTCACGTAAGTCTTCCTCTGCTCTCAGCCACCAGATTTCCCCCCACCCCCTATGATCCCCCACCCTCCCTTACCACCTCCTTCCACTACCTTCACTTTGTACCTTTGATCTAACGTCTGAATACCAACCCAACCTCAGACCGAGCGATTACGAACTGGACCAGGAGCGAAACTGCAGTCAATTGGTATTGACTTCCCCTTTGAACTTCCGGCCTCATTCCCGTGACAAAGCGCCTCATTGATCGTTCGTGATGGATAGTCGCCCTTTTCCCGCCAAACACCATCGTCTCCTTTTTCGTGGCGGGCATAAAATCGACTTTGTGGCTGAAGACCACTGCCAATTTTCCTCTCTTGACCTTTTTCTTTCTGGACTTGCAGATTTGTAGGAGGTGATGTTAAGGATGGTGGTAAATCAGCTGCGATATTGTTAAAGCTAACATAGAACGATGTACTTGAAGAAAAGCAGTTTAATCAATCCTGTTGTAGTTCGCAGATTCTTTGGTTCTCTCTCTTGGTTTCAGGAAAAGGCTTGTTTCATTTTTTGACTTTGCTCTATTTCGAACCAGCCAACGTAGAAGATAGGCATACTTATATGTTGTAGACTTGATTTGGTGTTGGTTTTTTTTTCAATCTGAACTGACAGGAAACCTCTTTTCTTGTGGAGGGAAGTGCTGTTGATTTTCTAAGGAGTAAGATTTCTTGTTTGGCAGACAACAAACTTGGAAATCCTGTCCATTAGTGTCACTATTGCTGCTGTCTGAGTTAATGTCTATCTCGCCATTTCAGTGTGTAATGGAGGCAATTCTGCCATCACAGACAAGCAATAAAGATGCTTTTTTTTTACTTTCTCTCTCTATCCATGTCTCTCCTCCCTCTCTCTCATTTTCCCTATATCCCTACCTTTCCCTATCGATCTTGTCTTTTGTCTGTCTGTTTGTTTGTCCATCTCTCTCTCTCTTTCTCTCTCTCTCTCTCTCTCTCTCTCTCTCTCTCATATTTCTTTTTCTGAGCCTATAACCAGTTCAGCTGCTTAATTCACACAGAAAATAAGGCAGGTGCAGTCCCATCACAGTTATGATGATGCACTATGTAAGACGTAGATAAACTCGAAAGTGTTCATCAGGCTATGTGGATATTAAGAAGAAACAAAATATCATATACTGACCGAGCCAACCTACAGTACTACTATGTCTGTCTGCTTCTCAGTTGTTTTCTGTGTAACCTTAGCATGATACTCGCGTATGCGAGAATGTCCAGAGAAAGTACATTTTCATGTGTTTTATTAGTCTCCCATATGATTGAGAATTGGGAAGAGCAGCGTAATGTTGCGGCCTGGCAGGAAATGAGAAGGCAGACAGGCTTGCCAAGTGTGGCAGCAGGCTCAAGCAGACAGACCCGCCCATCTCCTATAGGGATGCCAAAACGGTCATCAAAAGCCAGTACAAAAGACTCTGGGAAGAAGAACACAGACACCCGCCTGATGATCAGCTGCCCCAACTACAGCGACACCAACAGACCACAATCTTCAGACTACGAACGGGTCACTGCCGTCTGCGAGCCCATTTCCATCGTATTGGGCTATCGCACACACCTGTCTGCCCTTGTGAGACAGGCCCACAACCCCCCGAGCACATTCTTCAGTCCTGCCCCCTTTACCAGGATGCACGGATACAGCGCTGGCCACACGCAGCCACGCTTGCGGCAAAGCTTTTGGGCACAGTGGAGGATCTGAAGACAACAGCAGCCTTCATCCAACAAACTGGTCTGGAAATATGCGTCATGACTCAGGAACGCAGAGAAGAAGAAGAAGAAGAGAAGGTGGCCCTAGGAAAAATCCAATATATATTGGTGCGAATCCGGACCAAAGGGCGGATCCAGGATCCGTTCGACGTGGACGAGGGTCTGCGCTCTTCCTCAGGCCCGTCTAGGTTTCATAACAGTTTTGGGGAAGGACAACATTCTACATCAGATTGTATTTTCTTCTCGGGTTCTCCCTCCCCCCCCCCCCCCTCTCAGGTTCTTCCCCCCCCCCCCCCCCTCCCCACCTGGAACCAATTGTCTCGCACTGCTTGCCATTCAAACTCGCCCACAAGTTTTGAAATCTCCCAACAATCATCGCTCTTTTCAGGAGAAAAGTTCTAAAAGTTCCTCCCCCTCCACTCCTCCTACTCTGCCTCCCTCCCTCCTCGGCCATCCATCTTTTATCTTAATTTCATGGCGTGTGACTGTCATACTTTTGGGGAAAAAAAGTGTAAACTGTTGCTGTCTCTGCTGTGTTTTTGGCAACATGTATGTTTGTTTGTTGTGTGTGTGTGTGTGCACGCACGCGCGCACACACACATACACATACAAACACGCGCGCCGCGCGCGCGCGCTTCTTTGTATGGAGGGAGAGAAAGACAGAGAGAGAGAACTCGTTATGTTCTTCAGGTTTAGATAAAACATTGGCACATATTCCTTATCATAGTGGTGGTGGTGGTGGTGGTGGTGGTGGTGTGGTGGTGGTGGTGGTGGTGGTGTGTGATGATGATGATGAGTTGATGATAATGGTGATGATGATGATGATGATTTAACACAAGTAATATATCACACTGGATCTCTTAAGAGAGGAAGAGATAGACAATGCAAACAAAGGAGTACCACTCGTCATATAAACAAAGGACAGATAAAGGCAGGAGACAGCTTCTTTGCCAACATACACCGGGCCCATTGTCGAGGGCATATTGTTCACAATGCACTGTGCTTCATTCCAATCCAGAGATTTTATTCCAGCATGCTGCTCCGCCTATAGTGGTTTGGAAGGAGGGCGGGGGGTAGGGTTGGACCTGAGAGTCCATTCCAGACTGGAGATTCCTTCATGCACTACGCTGCATTTTAAAGGAAGAGAAAGGTAAGGAAGCATGGATGCATGGGGGGGGGGGGGGGGGGTAGGCGGGGTGAGTGGGGGGAAAGCCAGAGGGGACGGGGAGGAAGGGTGGTGATGGAGGAGCTTTGTGATGATGCTTATTTTTCCCATGCATGCACGAGGGCTTGGGGCTACTTTTTGGCTTTCGTGGTAACAGCCATGCAAAAATGAAATTGGCAAAAAATGATTGAAATTTAAATTTTTAAAAAAGACACGGTTTCACAGTCTGTCCAAGTTTTTTGAGAAGCTCGAGGAAATACAGAAACTTTCAAACACACACACACACACACACACACACACACACACACACACACACACACACACACCACACACCACACACACACACACACACACACACACACACACACACACACACACACACACACACACACACACACATCCTCGGAAGTGCGTGGTGGCACATATTATATTAATGCACTCGCACACATACCTGAATGTTTCCTCAGACGCAGCTAAGCAGACATGGACCATCGTTCACACGTAGCCAAGTACACACATACATAATAACATGGGCATGCGCGCACACACACAAACACACACTCACATATAAACATATGCACGCACATACATGCAAGCATACACGTATGCATCCACACGTGCACAAACATTCAGACACATGCGAACATGTACGCATGTACACACACAAACACACACACACACACACACACACACACACACACACACACACACACACACACACACACACTCACACACACACACGCGCACAGTCTGTCTGTCTGACTCTCTCTCTCTCTCTCTCTCTCTCTCTCTCTCTCTCTCTCTCTCTCTCTCTCTCCCCCCCTCCCTAGAAGATGTAATTTAAAGAGATGTGTGAAAGTTTTTTGTTTTTTTTTTAAATGACGTGAGTTGATTTTAACGTGGTGACAGCCCTGATGTGGCCCTTTACGGTCGACTGGGCTATAAGCAACATTACCTTACCTTACCTCTCTCTCTCTCTCTCTCTCTCTCTCTCTCTCTCTCTCTCTCTCTCTCTTCTCTCTCTCTGTCACTTACATGGTCGATGTTCTCGTGTTTGAACATTATCCACGCAAACGGAATATGACTATCTTAGCGGTGGGACTAACACAAAACAAAAGGTTCAACATTAAATAAGTACCCACACCACGACCGTCGTGACAACAACCAAAATCAATGGAAGAGAGAAGGAAGAGGAGGAGGTGGATATCACTCAAGAAGAAAATACCACAGAATGGATGTATTACACAAACAGGCTCTGACATACACTTTTGTTCTATGCTCTATTGTTGCACTAGATGTGTGTGTGTGTGTGTGTGTGTGTGTGTGTGTGTGTGTGTGTGTGTGTGTTGTGTGTCTGTCTGTCTGTATATCTGTCTGTCTGTCTGTCTGTCTGTGTGCCATCAGTCCTGGTGAGGACCAGTTCTGATGATGGTGTTGGCTGGTCATAGCAACAGTGCCGGACATCCATCTATCTTCATTGTAGTGTCCATATGAGAAAGTAGTCTTTTGTGTCCAGACACTAAACGGCAATTATTTGAAAAACTCTGATCAGTTTGTGACAACTGTCGCTCTGGTTCAAACACAGTGTTGCAGCCAATTTATTTTCTTGCAGAACAGAACATTAATTATAGGCTTTCCATGTGATACAGACTGAGCTCGTTATAATACTATCTCTGTAGAGATAGGGAAAAATACACGTACTGACTGGATACATTCCAAAGCTAGCTCTATCACCGTTGGCAGTGTGGACAGTTTCCATGTAGTCACCGTCCCATTTGGCGTCGCTAGCAAGCCGGATGAACTGTCAACTATTGCATATGGTGCAAATAAATATGACTGCAATACTCAAAAGTTGTAGTGATCGACATCCGGCTTACACGTCACCGCACTGAAGTCTGTGTTCGCCACTGATGGATCATGGTCAGTACTCTCAGTCTCTCAATGCAAAACTCTGTCGCCATTGTGTCCCAAACACAGCCTTAGCAGGAAGGGACGCAACTCAAAAGTTTTAAGTGGTGTTATTGTTCGTTCCCTAATTTCCTGTTGCGAACTACATACTCCAGGAATCGATATCAGACGATCATATGATTGTTAAAATGTTTGAGTCATGTATTTTGAAAAGCTTGTGTCATGAAAAAAAATGCTATCCAGAATGTCAGTAAAAACATGTAATAGTAATGATAATAATGATGATGATGATGATGATGATGCTGTTGATGATGATGATGATGATGGTGATGATGATGATGATAATAAGAAAATAATAGTAATCATTATCATCATCATGATGACAGTGATAATGGTAATAATAATAACAAAAATAATAATGATAATAATATAGTAACAACAATAATGATAATAATAATAATAATGATAACAATGATAATAATAATATAATGATTATCATAACTATGGTGCGGATACTGAGTCAGGAAAGGGCTTGTCCTGGGTGGCTCTTTGTTGTTTTTCTCATTATCATTGTTATTGTCACTATTACTGTTATCATTATCATTATTGTTATTACTATTATCACTATTATCATTATTGTTATTATTATTATCATTATTATAATCATTATTGCTATTTTCATTAATGTTTAAATGTCAATGAATTCATTCCTAGGTTGTATTCTGTAGCTACAGCAAGTTTAGTTAGAATCTTTTTTTGTTTTTGTTGTAGAATTCTGTTCAGACAGAAAAGCTGACCCACCAACACACTGGTTCAGTGCATGGGCACCAGGGTTGTTAATTTTCCCCGTATAACATTTATTTGTCTCATAGATTCAGATGGAAACATCAAAATGTACTACAGGTTCTTGTTTCACAACGTCAGATGTCTCGCTCTTTACATGCTACACACACCCAAGGTGATCGTCTGTCATACAGGGGAATGGCTTTGAAACGCAGCAGACGATTGGTCGGCGAAGAATGGCTTCTCTGTCGATGTAACCTTTGTCATGCAAATTTGTTCGGCTAGTTCATATTAAGCGAATTCTCAAAAAAGTAAACAAACAAAACTTAAACACAAAACAGGCAACGTCATACACAGCACGCACCTGTCGCCTCAAAAGAAAAAAAAACTACAGAAAATACCCAATGATATCTATCATCAAACGTCAGTAAGATCTACAGTGGAAACAAACACAACAATGGAGATTCCTCTCAAAACACAGTGCGATAGTTCTCCACTGAGTTGTTCTGACCGCTCAGTTATGAGCAGTCAACATCGAAAAGCAAGCAGTAAACTTGCTGTAAGGACGGTAGAACAGAACACAAAGTGCGCCGGAGATTTCGCTTATATATGGTGACATCGTCACGTGGCACACAAAGGAATCGGTAAAAAAAAAATCGACATACGAACCGAAACAAACTGCATGCTTCGGTTTCAAATGATCGGTTCATGGATGCATGGATGGGATTTTTCTGTTAG
>CM065722.1:18571746-18574246 GCA_033310375.1 Conus canariensis
TATCGGACATTATTCGTGACCCATAATGAACATATCCAAAAATTTTCAGAAAGATCGACCGAGTACTTTCTAAGATATTCCATACAGAAGAAAAACCATTACAGGCCGTTACAGTCGTTAGTAACGGCTATAACGGGGTAAACTAAAACATCGGGCATCATCCGTGACCCATAATGAACATACCTGCTAATTTTCACAAAGATCAGCCAAGTACTTTCTGAGATATTCCATAAAGAAGAAAAACCGTTACAGGCCGTTACAGCCGTTAGTAACGGCTATAACGGTAAACTAAAACATCAGGCATTATTTGTGACCCATAATGAAATACCTACAAATTTTCAGAAAGATCGGCCAAGTACTTTTCAGATATTCTATAAAGAAGAAAAACTGGTACATGCTGTTACAGCCGTTAGCAACGGCCATAACGGGGTAAGCTAAAAAAAAAACATCGGGCATCATCTGTGACCCATAATGAACAGACCTGCTAATTTTCACAAAGATCGGCCAAGTACTTTCTGAGATATTCCATAAAGACGAAAAACCGTGACAGGCCGTTACAGCCGTAAGTAACGGCTGTAACGGTAAACTAAAACATCAGGCATCATCCGTGACCCATAATGAACATACCTACAAATTTTCAGAAAGATCGGCCCAGTAGTTTTGTCTGGAGCGAGTGGAATACATTTTGACCACGGACACACACACACACACACACACACACACACACACACACACACACACACACACACAGCATTTCTTCGTTCCCATTCTAAAGTACTCTCTGTTCTATAGGAACTGGGAGTACAGAAAGAAGAACAAAAGAGAAAGAAAAATATACTTTCCCTTTCCTTTTGGGGAGAGATATGCTGAGAAGAGCAATGATAAAAGACACGTGAGACATAGGCCAACACACTTAATACGGACGAAAAATATCTGTGGCCTGCTCATTCAGGGATGGTAGTGGTGGTGGGGGGACTGTCACAGAACATGATTGTAAAATGCACTGAGAACTCGTACGGTTTTACCAGCAGCCTTTACCATCAGTGGAAAAAAAAAGTTTACGAAATCAGGAACTATACCAAATCGACAACTATGCCAAAAGGAAGTCTACAATACTTAACTTTAAACAACTCAAACAGGGGACCTTGAACAGGACCACTGAGGGGTGATAGGGATGAAAAAAAAAAAAGAAAAGCAAAGAAAAGAAAGGAAGGAAGGAAAGAAGACTTTCGATATAATTACCACACTGAAAAGCTCAATTTGTCATGCAAAATGAAATGTTCAGACCAAGTCAGGAGCAGTGAACTCTTCCTGTTGACGTGAACACTACACCGAGGATGCCATGCCACTTCCGAAGTGCCTTCAGTTACTTCCTTACACACTGATCGTTTCATATATGTAGGAAGTAAAATATCTACTACGAATGGTGTTATCAGGAGTTATTTTTACATTAAAAGCATCTATTAAGATCAATTAAAATATGTTGAAGTCCTATGCCAAAAGCAACTTTGTACAAATTGTGCGTCAGTGCGTACACTTGATCAGCGATTCTTTCTTACTACTATCCACAATTTCCAGCTAAAATATCTTATTCATCATCCATAAAACCTTGGCCGTTTTTGAAAATTTCATTCTTGAATTTTCCTGTATGATTCCCAACTTATACCCTTTCTCCCTTCCTCTCCTGCTTAGATGTGTTTACGATTACGTAAAACGATGCGGTTCGTTATTTAAAAGAATAAGACTCACCTGACAACAAAATGTGGCAGCCAGTTGATGACGAACAAGGACGTCAGTACTGCCATCATGAGAGTGGTGCGTGTTCTGATACGTCGCATGTATTGAGGCACAAACCTACGTGTGGCCAGCGTGTCCTTCTGCTCCATGGTACCGCTTGGCTCTTTGTCAGCGTTTGCTCTTGAGCGCTGATCTTGTCTGGAAGATACCCCACACTCTGTCTGACTCTGGGGGTGCTTCGGTGTGTCACGTTCTGATTCGTTGCCCTCGGCAGTTATTTCAGCCTGTTCTGGTCCATTCAATGTTGTCATCTCAAGGTTAAACGATGCTGTGTTTGATAAACGGTCTTCGGTGCTGGTGGAATCACAGACGGTGTTTTCGCTCATGTCTTCGTGCACGGCAGCCAACACCTGTGTGGTTGACCCACCACCCACACTTTGGTGTGGATCCTGTTGCCCGCTTGCGTTTTCCTGTCTCATGGTGTTGACCGTGCCAGATGCAGCTGTCTCTGGGACATTCCGGTTTTCCTGGACTTGCTGCAGTCTCAGAGTCTGGGTTTTCTTAGCTGCTCTCCTCCTCCAAAGTTTGATCCCAATACGGATGTAGAAGAACACCAGGGTGGCAAGTGCAGTGACGAACACAACCCCTCCGATAATTTTGTAAGCTGTTAGATAGAACGTGTCCTTGTACTCGTCTGCCAACCAGCACATTCGGGCCTGGACCCCTGGCTTAGTCGTGTTGACTCGGTGTACGCCATAACATG
>CM065722.1:18579246-18581746 GCA_033310375.1 Conus canariensis
GCAACTGGTCAGAGATGTGTGTATACGCCAGGAGTGGTTTGTTCAATCAGGAGAGGAGGCTAGACAAATATTCCCAGTGAAAAAGAAATAGGCTTACTGAACTTCCAGATCTGATGACACGTGCTCAAAATGTTTAGGCATATGTGAAGTAGATAGATGGAACGTAGGAGGATGGGGTAGGTGTTGTAGCCTCAGTCGGTGAAGTTGTCGCACAAGTTGATCGGGCCTTTCCGGATCACTCTGCACATGGAGTGCGGTTATCGCAAAAGTTAATGTGTGTGTGTGTGTGTGTGTGTGTGTGTGTGTGTGTGTGTGTGTGTGTGTGTGTGTGTGAGAGTGAGTGTGTGTATGTAGGTGTGTGTGTGTGTGTGTGTGTGTGTGTGTGTGTGTGTGTGTGTGTGTGTAGCTGTTTATAGTTTTGTCCATTGCACCGCTCTGCACTACGTTATAACAGGGTCAGTTCCTACATTCCTAATAACATGTCCCACTAGGTACTGAACACGGTGGACGTTAGATTTTCTTGTTCCAGGCAGACATATAGATAGATATATAGATAGGTAGAGAGAGAGAGAGAGAGAGAGAAAGAGAGAAATATATAGACTAGATAGATAGATAAAGATAGAGATAGAGCGACAGATGCATAGATAGCTGGATGGATAGATAGATAGTAGGTAGAGAGAAAGGCTCTGACATACACTTTTGTTCTATGCTCTATTGTTGCACTAGATATATAGATATATATATATATGTGTGTGTCTGTGTGAGTGTGTATGTGTATGTGTATGAGTGTGTGTGTCTGTGTGTGTGTGTGTGTGTGTGTGTGTGTGTGTGTGTGTGTGTGTGTGTGTGTGAGTGAGTGTGTGTGTCTGTGTGTGTGCCATCAGTCCTGGTGAGGACCAGTTCTGATGATGGTGTTGGCTGGTCATAGCAACAGTGCCGGACATCCATCTATCTTCATTGTAGTGTCCATATGAGAAAGTAGTCTTTTGTGTCCAGACACTAAACGGCAATCATTTGAAAAACTCTGATCAGTTTGTGACAACTGACGCTCTGGTTCAAACACAGTGTTGCAGCCAATTTATTTTCTTGCCGAACAGAACATCAATGATAGTCTTTCCATGCGAGTTTGCGTGTTAATCTGCTTGTCTGCATGTACCTCTGTGTGTGTGTGTGTGTGTGTGTGAACTGTGCTACCGTGTGATACTGACTGAGCTCGTTATAATGCTATCCAATGAATTTCTCACACTCTACAAATCCGCTGAGGATTTCCCTGTCGTCGTCAAAACGAAACAGGAGCCAGGCCTTAAGCCCCGGACTTTGGGGGCGTCCATTGGCTGGACGCTGATCGATTGACCCCTGACACTTCGATTGACCCCCTGACGGCTGTTAACGAGCGGGTAGGGAAGATCAACAGGGTGGAGGGACTACTGGCCAGTGGTCGTCTGACCATCAGTGAAAGGCTGTGACCTGTTCCATCTTTCACGACTGTAACGTGCAGGTCTCTCGGGACCCCACTGCCTAAAGGGAGAGAACGCATCTGAATTGACACAGAGAAAGTGAGATCACGTCATTGAACCAGATACAGCGCCGTGGCCCACGCTTCTCCGCACACTGTAACCCCCCCCCCCTCCCCTCCTCCTCCTCCTCTTCCTCCCCCTCCCTCCTCGCAAAAACGTGTTGATATAGATCTTTAAGATGTCCTCTCTCTCTCTCCCTCTCTCTCTCGCTCCTCTCTCTCTCTCTCTCTCATGAAAGTGTAATGGTCTGATATCGCGGGGGGGGGGGGGGGGGGGTCCTGTTTGTACCAGTGTGCTTAAGATACACATGTTTCACAAGATACCATCTGAAAACGTACGTTCAATTGTCTCAGAATATTTATATGGCCCTCGATCAAGATTATAATATACACAGAAAGATACACAACCAGATATGCTAATTAGACAAAAGGGAGGAAAATGAAGGAAAGAAAGAAGTTTAAAAAAAAAACGAAGAGAAAAAGAATACGTAGGCCTGAAAAGAAAAGAAAGAAAAAAATGATGTCACATGATGTGATGAAGAGAAACTAGATGTACGCCTTTGTCTGTACTTGTGTGGGTTTCGGAGTCTGTTGGTTTGACAAACGAATCATTTACGAGTTTTGTTCGTTTGTTTTTGCACAGCCTAAAATGATAAGAAAAAAAGGCCTTTGCTCATGTACGCTGTTTTTTTTTTAATTGGTATTAAACTCCTCAGTTTCATTAGCACACGTTTGTTCTTATTTCTCACGTGTTTTCCATATATGATGGTGCCTGTCGTCTTGTTTTTTATTTTATTTTTGTTCTTTCCTTGCAATAAAATACGAAGCTGAAGCTGAAATATGATGGCAACACTGAAGCTGAAGGGAAAATCTTCTGCAAAAAATCCAGATAAGAATTTGCGTAATCTGCCACTAGTGTGTGGAGACCTTCCATTTTTGACAGATTTACTGTCTTCCTCTGATGGCCGAAACAGAAAGAAGAAT
>CM065722.1:18586746-18594246 GCA_033310375.1 Conus canariensis
GTCTGAGTGAGTGAGTATCGCGCCATTTCAGTGTGTAATGGAGGAAATTATGCCATCACAGACAGGAAAGAAACAAGCTTCTTTTTTTTTAATCTTTGTCGCTATGTCTCTGTCTGTCCGTCTGTCTGCCTCTCTCTCTCTCTCTCTCTCTCTCTCTCTCTCTCTCTCTCTCTCTCTCTCTCTCTCTCATTTTCCCTATATCTCTACCTTATCCCATCGATTCCGCCTGTCTGTCTGTAAGTCTGTGTCTGTCTATCAGTCTGTCTGTCAGTCTCTCTCTCTCTCTCTCTCTCTCTCTCTCTCTCTCTCTCTCTCTCTCTCTCTCTCTCTCTCCTGAATCTGAGCCTGTAACTAGTTCAGCTACCTAATTCATTGTTAAAACACAGAAAGCAGTCCAGTCACAAATATATAAAAAGGCGCTTTGTAAGTGAGTAGGTTAACTCCAAAAAGTCTAGTTATGTGATATCAATGAAAAGAATGTCATATCATACATGCTTTAGTATCACAAATTTCTATTGGCTTTCTTTGTAACCTTATTTCTACGTGTTTTGTTAGTCTCTCGCTTGATTCTTCTTCTTCTTCTGCGTACGCAGGCTGATACTCCTGCAGACACCCCCTGTATAGGAAGTGGAGTTTTGTGTGTATGACTGTTTTTTATCCCGCCATTAAAGCAGAACAAAGATGGGATGTGTGAAGACTCATCTGAATGAGCAGCAGCGCACTGCATCAGCAGGTAAGACGTCGGAAGACCAAGGCCAGGATTTAAACCACAGTGCCAAGGACATCCACGCTGTTGGTTCGGATGAGGAATTTGCACAGGCCCTCGATGCCAGGCGCCTGAAACTCAACCTGCCACGAGCAAACGAAACTGAAGATTGGGAGAAACTGGATGCAAAAATCGTCCAAAGACTCGATGCACTGATAGGGAAAAGCACCCTGGAACACAAACTAGCCACATATGGGGACATTGTGTATGCCACATGTAGAGACGCCTATGGAGTAAAACTACCCAAAGAGAAAACACCTCCAAAGAAATCCAGACGCCAAGAAAAGATGGACAAGATCAGGGTCCAAAAGAAAAACCTCAAGATGCAAATGAAGACCGCACTGCCAGCTGAAAAACAAGGCTTGGAAAAACTGTGGAAAGACCTGAAAGAAAAACACAGCGCCCTCAGCAAAGCGGAATCTGCGAGGAAGAGGAAGAGCAAAAAGAAGAAGACACAAGAGCGCTTCTTCAGAGACCCCTTCCAGTTTGCCAGAACACTGTTTGAGCAGCCAAAATCTGGGACCCTAAGTGTGGACAAAGGAGTTCTTGAGCAGTATCTGAGGAAAACATACTCTGACCCACAGAGCAAAGCACCACTCGACATTCAAGGTCTGGTGTGGCCAACAAACCCTGAGGAACAGTTCAATGGCAAGCCTCCAACGTTGGCGGAAATCAAGAAGGTGGTCGACAAAGCCAGAGCCAAATCATCACCAGGGCCAAACGGAATACCTTACCAGCTTTACAAGAAATGTCCCAAGGTGCTGGAGTGGCTCCACAGGCTGCTGCGATCGGCTTGGAGAAACCAGAAGATCAGCGGCCAGTGGATGACGGCAGATGGTGTGTACATCCCCAAAGAGCAAAACTCAAGTGACATCAGCCAGT
The DNA here is from genome assembly GCA_033310375.1 of Conus canariensis. Classification (NCBI taxonomy): domain Eukaryota; kingdom Metazoa; phylum Mollusca; class Gastropoda; order Neogastropoda; family Conidae; genus Conus; species Conus canariensis. Next base: position 18,588,395 of record CM065722.1, read on the forward strand.
TCAGGCCAATATCACTACTGAACGTCGAAGGGAAAATCTTCTTCTCTGTCATGGCAGCAAGGCTGACCAAGTACCTGATGGAAAACAAGTACTTGGATGTGTCAGTCCAGAAAGGTGGCATCTCAGGCGTGGCGGGCTGTGTAGAACACGCCACAATGATCTGGGACGCAATCCAAAAAGCAAAAACAGAAAAGAGAGACCTGGACGTAGTGTGGCTTGATCTGGCAAACGCATATGGATCTGTGCCCCATGAGATGATACAGTTGGCTCTTGAGATGTACCATGTGCCAAAGAACATCCGCGACATGCTCAAGAAGTACTTCAGTGGCTTCTCAATGCGGTTCTCTACCAAGGAGTACACAACAGACTGGATCAACTTGGAAGTGGGTATTGCAATGGGCTGTGCAATTTCCCCAATACTGTTCGTGCTGGCAATGGAACTCATCTTGAAAGCAGCAACAAACAACGCGAGACAAACAGACCTTGGCGATGGATACAAGATGCCTCCTCTCAAGGCCTTCATGGATGACACTACAGTGATTTCATCCAGAAAAGACGAGACACGTCATGTGCTGGAGAGGCTGGACGACATAGTTGCCTCATCCAGAATGAAGTTCAAGCCAAAGAAATCACGGAGTCTCTCACTGAGGAAAGGAAAAGTGGCCGGATCTGTGGTCTTCAGTGTTGCCAACCAGGCCATTCCAACAGTCACAGAAGAACCAGTCAAGAGCCTTGGAAGATGGTATGATGATACGCTGAAAGACACACAAAGAGCAAAAGAAACCAAGCAGATGTTGGAAGAAGGCTTGGAGACCATTGACCAATGTGGGCTCCCTGGCAAATACAAGGTCTGGTGTCTGCAGTTCATGCTGATACCAAAGCTCCTATGGCCTCTGATGATATACGACATCTGCACCAGCATAGTGGAGGCAATGGAATCCAAAATCAACAAGTTCACACGGAAATGGCTTGGTGTCCCACCCTGTCTGACTGACATAGCGCTGTACTGTCGCCAAGCAAAGCTGAAACTACCACTGAAATCCATCCTGGAGGAATACAAAGCAGGGAAGATCAGACTTCAAAGCATGCTGGAGGACTCAGGAGACAAGGTGGTAGAAGCAATCAAGCCCCAGCTGAAGACAGGCAGAAAATGGAAAGTTCAAGAGGCGATGGATTCTGCAAAAGAAAGTCTCAAGATCAGAGAAATAACAGGACACACACAGACCAACAGACAAGGACTGGGGGTGACCAAAACTGAATGGTGGTCAAAGGCCAAAGGAAAAGCCAAAAGAGACATGATGATTCAGGAGATGAGAAAAGAAGAAGACCAAAAAAGACTCCAAAAAGCAGTCCAGCAGAGCCAGCAAGGGCAATGGACAACGTGGGAGAATGCACTCCAAAGAAGTCTCACTTGGAATGACATTTGGCGCATGGCCCCTTTCAGGATCAGCTTCATTCTCAGATCTGCATATGACCTTCTGCCCTCAAATGCAAACCTGGTGAAGTGGGGAAAACAGACGATCCTGCATGCCCCCTCTGCCATGAAAAACAAACAGTGGAGCATGTCCTAAGCTCATGTAAAGTAGCCCTGGCTCAAGGAAGGTACACATGGAGGCACAATCAAGTGCTCAAAGAGATTGTACAAGTAGTCTGGGCTAGTACCAACACCACAAAAGGGAAAATCAGGACTCCAAAAGCACCCGCAACATTCTTCACGGCAGGAGGCAGCAAATCATGGCCAAGAACAACAGTGCCACTCGAAACATGCAGGCAAAGTCTGCTGGACGGGGCAGATGACTGGGAGTGCACTGCAGACCTCCCAGAATGGAAGAGTCACCCAGAGATCATCAGCAAGAGTGGCATGAGACCAGACATTGTAGTCCACTCTAAGTCAACCAAGCAGCTGATCATGATCGAGCTCACGGTGCCATATGAGAACAGAATGGAGGCAGCTCAAATCTACAAGACTGAAAAGTATGCTGATCTGGCAAACAGCCTGAGGAGAGAAGGCTATCAGGTCAAAGTCCTCACTGCAGAAATTGGAGCTAGGGGGTTTGTAGGAACGTCTGCATACAGCCTCATGAAACAGCTCTCAGTTGCAGGGAAGGAAAAAACCAGAGCCCTGAAAGCAATGGCAGATGCGGCAGAGGGGTGTTCAAGCTGGATCTGGTCAAGGAGGAACAAAAGTGAACTTCATAAGGCTTAATTTCCCTACAAATATCAGGTGTCCCTGTGGCTCAGTGGTTAAAGCGCGAGTCATTAAGTGGAAAATGAGCATGTCCAGAGGGTCATGGGTTCGAATCCCAGCCATGGCTCGTCCCAAGATGGGGGGAAAAAAAAGGGGCGGGGGGGGGGCAGCAGAGGGACATCCGGAGTCATGAACCGGGTGTGGCCCAACCCCCCTAGAGTGTCAGGAGATAAGGGCCGAAACACTTGCTTGAAGGGGGCTTCTCTTCTGAGGACTCTCTGCTGCCACGCTCTCCACGAGTTTCTTTCTACAGCCATACTCCATCTTCGGGGAAGGTGCATGCTATGTGTAACGTGTCATCCATACCAACGGCCAAACTGGCCTTCTCTTCCGAAAGTTGGTGATGGGATTTTACGTGTGTGCAAGATGTTATGCGTACGTTCACACACGGAACTTCGGTTTATAGTCTCATTCGAAAGACTGTATGGGGAATGGAGTCAGAACCAATGTTAACTCCGAGGGAAAAATCCCCCTGTACGGAAAATCGAACCCGCAACCCCAGGATAACGAGTCCGGCGCTCTACCAACTGAGCTATTCCGGCCCCCGATCAGGTGATTCAAAACTGGACAGAATCAAACTTCAATCAAAAACAAACTTGCGTTCAGTCTGCTCTTTGAACTGCAGTACCATTTCCCCCCATGCCATACAACATAGATAACTTTCGAAGAATTGTCGCCCTTTTCCCACCAGAGCTCTTTACCATGAAGGACAGAAAAAACAACGGAGTGCTGATCAAGGGGCTGCATTCTCTCGGTCTGAAACTCGTTTCTTGTTTGACTTGCAGATTATGGCTGCACGAAAATCAAAACGTGATCACGAAACACGTGTAATTTTAGCACTACTATGGAAGATAGATCGACTTACTCAATATTAACCTGATTTTCCTGTTAACATCTCTCTCTCTCTCTCTCTCTCTCTCTCTCTCTCTCTCTCTCTCTCACACACACACACACACACACACACACACACACACACGCACTCTCTCTCTCTCTCTCTCTCTCTCTCTCTCACACTCTCCACACCTCTCTTTTCTCTCTGTCTGTGTCTCTCTCTCTCTCTCTGTCTCTCTCTCTCTCTCTCTCTCTCTCTCTCTCTCTCTCTCTCTGCTTCTTGTCACTGCCTCTCCCAGTGTACGAAGACTGACTGTTTTGTCATTGAAACGGTCCTCATGCACACTATCGTGTGACTAGTATTCACTCATTTTTCTTTTTTTTTTTTTTTCTTTTGAAGGGAGGCCAGATGTTGGGAAACACGTGCTTTCCCTTTTGCTTGAATAGCGATTGCTCTCTCTCTCTCTCTCTCTCTCTCTCTCTCTCTGTCAGAGACTGTCTCTTCACACTGTTTCTCCACTCCCACACCCTCTCTCTCTCTCTCTCTCTCTGTCTCTCTCTCTCTCTCTCTCTCTCTCTCTCTCTCTCTCTCTCTCTCTCTCTGTGTGTGTGTGTGTGTGTGTCAGACTGTTTCTTCACACCGTTTCTCCACTCCCCCACCCACACCCTCTCTTTCTCTCCTAAAATCTCAATCCTTGATAAAAATAACTTTTCTGAACTCTCTCTCTCTCTCTCTCTCTCTCTCTCTCTCTCTCTCTCTGGTTTTTTTTTTAATTATTCCAGACTGTCACCCAATTTGCATGCCATGTGTAACAATAACGTCAGCAACTGACAGCATCATTTCACAGTGTGACCCAGTTCGTGTGTCCCAGTCTGCAACGGCGTCAGTGACTTGCTACATCACTTGAGACTAAGCCATTCCCCCTGTCCCAAGCAGCAATAACGTCAGTGGCATAAATCTCGATTTCTCAATGTAATGCACTTCTCGTGTCCAAGCAGCAATGACGTCAGTGGCTGACTACATAATTGCAGACTGTGACCGAGTTTCCGTGCCCCAAGCAGTAACGACGTCATCGGCTGACAAGATGATTTGGAGTTGAAATCAATTTCTTATATCCTAAACAGCAATAGCGTCAGTGACGAAAAAGATCATTTTGGGTTGAAACCCAATTCTCATATCCCCCAAACCAAAGACGTCAGTTGCTGGTGAAATTATTTCAGGCAGAAATCCACTTCTCGTGGCCCAGTTAGCACTGACGTCAGTGGCTGACAAGATCGCTTCAGGCAGAAGTCAACGTCTTCTGTCCCAAGTGGCAATGATGTTAGTGTCTGGCAAGATGCTGCCATTGTCAAGGAACTGCTGCCACGCATTTATTGCATTAGGACATCTTGAGCAGCGGTGATGAGAATATGCAACCCCTCCCCCCAAAAACCTCTCTCTCTCTCTCTCTCTCTCTCTCTCTCTCTCTCTCTCTCTCTCTCTCTCTCTCTCTCTCTCCCATTCTTTGCTCTCGCTGTTCTCCCTGTGTCTCTGTCTCTCTGTCTCTGACGCTGTCTCTCTCTCTCTGTCTGTCTGTCTCTCTCTCTCTCTCTCTCTCCTCTCTCTCTCTCTCTCTCTCTCTCTCTCTCTCTCATCTCTGATTCTAAGCCTCTAGCTAATTCAGCTGTTTAATTCATTGTAAAAACACAGAAAATAAAATTGACTCCGTCTGGTCACGACCATAATAATACACTATGTAAGAAGTAGATAAACTCGAAAACGTCAGTCAAAGTATGTGGAGATCAATAAGAAACATCAGTTCATATATTTACTGAGTCAGTCTGTAGTACTACAATTTCTGTTTGCGTGTTAGTTGTTTACTTTGTAACCTTTGCTTGGTACTGGTGTGTCCGAGAATGTCCAGGTAATTTACTGTTTCGTATGTTTTGCTAGTCTTCCATGTGACTGATTACTGGGAATGGCAATGTGAAGTCGAGTGTGATGACAGAAAAAGGAAGATGCTATCACCCTGCTACCCCCCATGTCAAAACGCCTTTTGGTAACGACAAGATCTCACATTGTCAAAATGTTTTGCTCATATTCACAACTCTTACGTTCTTCACCATGACCCAGTAATTCAAAATTGGACCGGCATCAAAACTGAAACAAACAACAACAACAAATCCGAAATGGTGTTCAATCTGCGTTTTTCACGTAAACATTATGCCATACATAACTGATTGCAGACGAAGAATTGTCGCCCCTTTTCCACCAGTGCTTTTTTTGTTTGTTTTTTGTTTTTGTGTTCGTTGTTTTGTCCCATCTTCTGTGCCACTTCAATGGCAATGCACCCACGCCGCTCATTCCGACTCCCTTCGTCAACAGCCACAGCCCCGGCACCAGCAACCCACAGGGAGCAGCCAGTGTCAAGCTGTCATGACACAACCCACCAGTGGAAACACAGCACTGCTGCCGAGTCACTTCAGTGGTATTTAGTGGTTCCTGTTCATACGCAGAATACCGCTTACTAAGCCCCCTACTGACAATAATTACTCAGCCCTGGAGCCAGCGTCAGTGAGCTCTCTCTCCAGAGGTCGCCGCCACGTATGTCCAACAACAGTCCCCATAAATTTGCCAATACTGGTGACCCCTAACAGAATCAAACCAAGGCCATAAACGTGGAGAGACAGTCGAACCTGAGGTCACGATGAGAGCAGGGCATGAAAAGCGACAGATTTGAGGACATTCTTTTAATGCTGATCAGTAATAAGGATGATGATGATGATGAAGATG
>CM065722.1:18596746-18606746 GCA_033310375.1 Conus canariensis
TTTTATGTAACGATTTATAATGTCTTTTTGTAATGTCTTATGTACTTGTGAAATGAAGTGGAGCAGAAGAAAAATGTCCGATGGACAATAAAGTTGATTGAATTGAATTGATTGAATTGAATTGAATGTCACTCTTGTTCAAAACGGATGAGAAGTGTAACCCACGCAATGGCAAACGAAGGACACGCAAACAGAGAATGAAATACAAATGTGGAAACAGTATCATATTATGGATTGCAATGCGATATCACTATGATTTTGTTCTACAAAACAATATGAACACATAATGACTTTCTAAAGTGATACGACAATATGTCAGTAGCAGACAAAACTGAATCACAATACGACTTTGTATGACATGATACAAAATACTTACAATTGTGGCTTTATACCTTAAGACACAATTTGAATGCAGTATGACTACACAATACGTTATGTTTTCAATACGTTTTGACACATAAAGTGCCTCTTGATATGAAGACTTCACGATTTTATACCCACAGTATGACTGTAATTGGACTTTGCACCATACAGAAATATTAAGAATACAGTATGACGTATACAATAACACAATATGAATAGGATGTGAATTTGTACCGCACGATTCACATACAATGTAAATGAACAGAGCGCATCACGAAATAAATACAGTATGATGTATACAAAGTGGGGAGCCACAATAGCTCAGTTGGTATAGCGCCGGACTTGTGATCCTGGGGTTGCGGGTTCGAATTTCGGTACAGGGGGATTTTTCCCTCGGAGTTAACATTGGTTCTGACTCCATTCCCATACAGTCCTTCAAATGAGACTATAAACCGAGGTTCCGTGTGTGAACGCACGCACAACATCTTGCACACACGTAAAATCCCATCACCAACTTTCGGAAGAGAAGGCCAGTTTGTCCGTTGGTATGGATGACACGTTACGCATAGCATGCACCTTCCCCTAAGATGGAGTATGGCTGCCTTAATGGCGGGATAAAAAAACGGTCATACACACAAAACTCCACTGCCTGTCTATACAGGCAGTGTCCGCAGGAGTATCAGCCTGCGTACGCAGAAAGAAAGATGTATACAAAGCAAATACGGATATGATATGAGTTTATACGAACCAATGTGAATATAATACAACATGAATTTAACCAATACAAAACAATTCGAATCCAGCGACTTTACGCAATACGGTATAAATAGAATATAACTATGCAATGCACTGCAAAAGCTGTAAACAGTAAAACAGTATGAATACGAGTTTTGCATTATGAACACAACAAGAGGTTTACACAACACAGTACAGTATGATTTTATAGACTACAACACATTTTAAATGTCACGTATAAACCAGAACGAAGCCTAAATTAAGCCTTTTTTTTAGCGGGGAAGTCGATTTTTTTTTTTTTTACAAAATTGCACAAACTAACATGTATTTAAACTTAAACCTCTCAAATTTGTCTGCCACGTGACTGGCTTATAAGCAATTATTTCACTACCTGATCATCTGTGTGTCTTTTGTTATCATTTTATGCCAGTTTATTTTAGTGTTTCTGTTCCACATTGCAGAATGTCGTCACACGTGTGACGACTATTTGTCACTTATTTCAGTTGGTCACTTTGTAGAGAATCTTTATGAACCTTTTCGTTTTCTAACATGGTATCAAAAGCAAAATCATGACCATGAAACTTAGATACAGCCAGAAGCTACCGAGCTACTGGCATCTCTCTCTCTCTCTCTCTCTCTCCTCTCTCTCTCTCTCTCTCTGGCTGGCTGTCTCTCTCCCTCTCTCTCTCTCTCTGGCTGGCTGTCTCTCTCTCCCTCCTCCTCTCTCTCTCTCTCTCTCTCCACTCTCTCTGGCTTGCTGGCTCGCTCGCTCTCCTCTCTTCTATCTGTCTGTCTCTCTCTGTCTCTGTCTGTCTGTCTGTCTCTCTCTCTCTCTCTCTCTCTCTCTCTCTCTCTCTCTCTCTCTCTCTCTCTCTCTGCAGGATTGTAATTCCCCACTCCTGCCCCAACATTCTGCTTAAGTCCAAGACGGTCTGCGACGCCAGCGGCATCTGCATCAGTCAGGACTCAAATGGCCAGGAAACAGACCGGCACCAACCGTATAACACACTGACACCTGTCACCCATCGCCAACTGTCCACCACAATACGCCTCAGTGAATCCTGTTTGGCGTGCAGAACAATTTTCTGCCAGCTTTCTCCTTAGCCGAAATGAGTATCGAATCAGAATCTTGTACGTGAAAGTGCATCTTTAATAGGAATCTAGTGAACACAAATTAATGTCGAATCCTGAACAAGTTAGCAGAAGCAATATTTGTAAATTCTTACAGGGGTTAATTTCTTTTTTCCAAAATCACTGTTGTTGAAAATTGTAAGGACGAAAGTAAAGATGATCCGTAATTCAGTTGTGGTTCGGTATAGACAAACATGCCACTTTTTGTTTTCCTTCTCTCTCTCTCTCTCTCTCTCTCTCTCTCTCTCTCTCTCTCTCTCTCTCTCTCTCTCTCTCTCTCTCTCAAACACATTCATTCTCCCCTCTCTCTCCTTCTCTCTGTCTCTTTCTCTCTCTCTCTCTCTCTCTCTCTCTCTCTCTCTCTTCTTCTCTCTCTCTAACACACACACATACATACTCATACACACACATACACACACACACACACACACACACACACACACACACACACACACACACACACACACACACACGCTCGCGCGCAAGCACACGCACACACACTGCTAACCCAAAGACCAAATCATTGCACATTTGTCTGGCGTCGCTTGCAAGCAGAGAGGTCAATTGGAAGAATCCCTACGATGCCGAGGTCGTCACCTCGTCGTCTGCAGTGCACGGTGACAAAAACCAATCCCCCCTTCATTCTCCTTGTTTATCCCTCCCTTTTCTCTAATGAAGCCCGAAAATGGTTCGTAATTCCCCCCTCCTACCCTCCCATTCACCCCCCTACTACCACTCCCCCTCCATTCCCGTTTCCCCGAGTTTCGCCCCCCAAAAATGACTTGTCACTCTTGTTCAAAGCGGATGAGGATTGTAACCCATGCAACGCCAAACGATGGACACGCAAAGACAGAATGAAACACAAATGTGAATTCAATATGTTGTAATAGACTGGAAGGCGATATCACTGCGATAACAATACAGCACCATATGAGCACATTCTGACTTTATATGAGTAGAATATGAAATTGTAGATTACAATACAATTTGACAGTTTGACTTTATAACAGTAAGACACAATATGAGTACAGTATGGTTTAGCAGGATACAATAAGACGTTAACTCTTTATGACGCATGAGATACCTCAACATGTGAATACTAACCGATTTCATGCTCCACAATTTGAATGCGATGAAACTGAATAGAATACATCACAGTATGAATGACGTGTAAATGTTAATATGAATATGATTTCATTTTATGTTCAACACTATGGATATTATGCAATATCAATTTCAATAATACAAAACATTCCGAATCCAAGAATTTTACCCATTACAGTATGACTACAGTATGGCTATACAATGCAACGCAAACGCTGTATGCAATGCAAAACTATACAAACATTGTATTGTTTATAGATAATATACAACTCCGTATGAGTAACAGTTTCACCGAACACTGCATGAATGCAACATTACTTTTACACAACACAGTACAGTATGACATTTATAGAACACAACACAGTATAGAATGACTTAATGGAATATAACGTGTGAATTACAAAGAAGTCTCCCATCAAAAACATTATTTTGAGGGGGAAAAGACACCATTTTAGATGTAAAAGTGAACACTGTTAATTTAATAGTGAAGTATATATTTGAATTTGAACTTAAAAGATTTCCTGCCAAACAGCTGGCTTAAAAGTCATTATTTTTCCCTATTTAGTTGTCCGTATATTGTTTGTATCATATCAAACTCTGCGAAGTCATTCTGCAATGCAGAATATCATATCACAATCTTGACGACTACTTAACGTGCATATGCGTTCAGCTTTGAACGCCTATCTTGTGCCGACTGGGATGAAGATAAGTGATTGCTCGTTCATTTCTGTTGTCCTGAGTGTTGTGTATCTTGCCTGAAGAAGACCTAAGATGTCGAAACGCGTCGTGTTTTGTCTTGTGATTCGTTTGTCTACGTTTTATTAGCGGTTAGTTATCAAAAACATTTCCAATTTGTTTAGATTTCCGCCTGCAGTCGCCTCACTTCGCAACTAGATCTCACTATAAACAAACAAAAAATGATTAAGAAAAGAAATATAAACTCACTGTGACCTTTTACAACAGATTTTCAATGAAATATGATTTTGCACGACAATATGAACGTAATGTGACTTAATGCTATAAACATGAACACAACAGAGGTTGATATCAACAAAAAGCTAATCATCTGTTCAGCCCTGTCCAGACTAAACGGTTTGCAATTTCCTTGCTGGCCAACGTTCCATGGATACTACAGAACCACACCAACACCTCCAGAACGCTATAGCTGTGGTCCTTTACAGATCCTGTACAATTTTTAGAAAGAGAGGGTGTTAGTTACCGCCAATGACATTGACAAACAAAGCACATGACAAGACACGATGCATTTCAACCACTTGGGTCTTCTTCAGGCGAAAAAATAAATCACATTTAACATCTAAGACAGTACAAACAAAGAACGAAAATGACTCATCTGTTGTTAGTCCATGTGGTGGGGAGAATAGCCGCTAGGCGGAAATGACAAGGGGGATTATGGGAGAGGAAAAGGAGGGGGGGGGTTTCGTGGGGGGAGTGGGGGGGGTTGTGTGATACGATAGGGTTGTGTGTCTAGTTTAGTGGGGTGGTGTGATATCTTTGTGACGGTTGTGATAATGGTGGATTGATAATAATGGTAAGGAGGGGGGGAGGCAAACTGGGAAAAAAAATTATATATAGAAGGGGTAAATAAGTACATGAACAGAAAAACTTAAAAAAAAAAAAAAAGGAGGAGGGTAATGTGTGTGGGGGGGGGGGGGAAGGAAGGGGGGCAAGAAAGGAGAGCTCATATCTCTTCATCCACTATGGGGTGGGGGGTGGGGGGAGGTTGGGAGGTTCATATTAATAGTGTTGTTTAAAAAAGTAAACATGCTGTGGGATGATGTTCATTGTAACAGGTGAAATAATGTGTTGGCATCAATATGCTGATGTTTGTTGAGAGAAGATAGCAGTGATCAATGAAAAACAGGGTATCATGTGTTGCACACAACACACACACACACACACACACACACACACACACACACACACACACACACACACACACACACACAAAAAGGGGGGGGGAACCACATGTAAACAATGTTCTAGGTGAGTTAAGATCGTGTGATCATAATGAGACTAACTGTGGAAAATTTTCACACACATATTCATACACACACACACACACACAACACACACACACACACACACACACACACACACACACACACACACACACACACAAAACAGAGGGGTAAAAATTATTATCATTAATCAGTCACTGATGGGTGATGATCATATGAGATCAACGGTAGTGTAGGAAGAGATTCTTCTCCGTTCCCTTAGGCAGGAATGGTGGAGGTACTGGCAAGGGCTTCTGTATGGTGAAGGCCCTCCAGTGGTCAGTAAGATCCTGTACAGTATTCACTGCAAACCACTCTCTTTTCACTTCATTGGCATCTTGTAGAACAGAGAATTCAGTAAAAACACGTGTGTGTTGTGACCGCTTTCAGATCGTCACTACCAATGCTCATCTGTACTTGTCTGAGCTATGTAAAACCTACACTCCGTCTAGAAAGTTTCGCTCTTGTGACAATAGCATATTTTGTCAAAATCTTACGTTCAAAGGGGGCACCACTCTTACAGCCTTAGCCGGTCAGTTCAGGAATACACAGCTCTTTTCTTTCTCTGCCATTGCCCTTCTCTTTACGCCTTCAAATCGAATTTGAAAACCTACCTCTTCAGGCAGATCTTTCAATAGTTCCTGCTGGATTTTTCTGGTTCTGCACTGTGTGTGTGTGTGAGGGGGGGGGGGGAGGGGAATGGGGGTATGCGTGAATATGATAATGTGCACCATTGATTTGTTCCGAGTAGTCCGTGCATTTTGAAATGCTTTTGTGTGTAAAATGTTGAAAATATTTTTGCGTTGTTTTAAACTAGATGTGAGATGCATGTTCTAGTGCGTAACATTTCTGTACTACCTTCCTTTGTATTTACGTTTTGGAAAAATTGCGAGACTGGGCTTCAGGAAGCGCTATATGAATGCCCATTACTACTACTCTACTACTACTACTACTACTACTAATAATAATAATAATAATAATAATAATACTGCTGCTTCTTCTTCTCTTCTTCTTCTTCTCATTATCATTATTATTATTATTATCATCATCATCGTTCTCATCCTTATAGTTATTATCCTTATTATTATTACTATTATTATTATTGTTACACACAATATGAATACTTTTTTCTCTGTTCCTGACTCTGTTGGGAGTTATTGGGGGGTACCATACACACGAAACTCCAGCTACTCCCAGTGATTCTGTATCCTCGCATGTGTCAGTCGCTTTTCTCTCCCCAGTGATGTCTGCAGTCCACTCTGCAGTGTGGTCAGTCCATGGCTTTTCCTGTCTCCCCAGTGATGTCTGCAGTCCACTCTGCAGTGTGGTCAGTCCATAGCTTTTCCTGTCTCCCCAGTGATGTCTGCAGTCCAGTCTGCAATGTGGTCAGTCCATAGCTTTTCCTGTCTCCCCAGTGATGTCTGCAGTCCACTCTGCAGTGTGGTCAGTCCATAGCTTTTCCTGTCTCCCCAGTGATGTCTGCAGTCCACTCTGCAATGTGGTCAGTCCATGGCTTTTCCTGTCTCCCCCTCCGTCATCCTCCTTCAACAGTTCCCTGCAGAATTGTTTTAGCCAGTCACTGGACCTTGTTACCTGCCCATCCCTATGTAGTTTCCTTTTTTTCCTGACTGATGTCAGGAGATCTTCGTATGGTTCTATGCACTGCCTGAAGGTTTGATGGACTTATTTTCTGTTGTTTTTTTTTTTCTTTTTTTTTCTGCGTACGCAGGCTGATACTCCTGCGGACACTGCCTGTGTAGACAGGCAGTGGAGTTTTGTGTGTATGACCGTTTTTTTTATCCCGCCATTAAGGCAGCCATACTCCATCTTCGGGGAAGGTGCATGCTATGTGTAACGTGTCATCCATACCAACGGCCAAACTGGCCTTCTCTTCCGAAAGTTGGTGATGGGATTTTACGTGTGTGCTAGATGTTGTGCGTGCGTTCACACACGGAACCTCGGTTTATAGTCTCATTTGAAGGACTGTATGGGGAATGGAGTCAGAACCAATGTTAACTCCGAGGGAAAAATCCCCCTGTACCGAAATTCGAACCCGCAACCCAAGGATCACGAGTCCGGCGCTCTACCAACTGAGCTATTCCGGCCCCGATGGACTTGTTGATCCGTGATAGGGTCAGTGTATCTGATGCTATCATCTTTCGTTAATATCTTATTTCCATGACTTGGACTCATCTCTCCGGATCTGCTATGAGTGTCTACGTCTTGTACGCGCACTAGAAGATGAAATCTACCAGTGCACACAGGAGCCTGGTCTTGTGAGTCATGGACAGAGTCTTGAGCTTCAATACAGGTTTTAACCTAAATAGTGCTTTGCTTGTCTTTGCCGCTGTCGAGAGGATTTCTAGTGTGGATCCCTTATTGCTAATGATTGATCTCAGGTGTATGGGAATTATTGAACAGATTCCACCTTCAGAGCTGACGGTGGTACTGCGCCTGGCCATCAGGTTGGTCTGGCGTTAACTTCCATGCCATGTGCTGTTGGTCAGAGATCTTGGCGAGTTCTTGTTCAGTGCCTGTCAGGCCATCGATGTCCACTGCAAATGGAAGGTTTGTGATGGTTCTTCACCCAGTGCTGACTGTGCTAACATGATCTTCAATGAATGCAATGTGACTCGTTGCAATTCAGTGCAACTTTGATACAATATGACTTGATATTACTCAGCATGAACGCAATATGACTTGATACCACTCAGCTTGAACACAGCTTAATACTAACCAGTATGAACGTAGCATGACTTGATAGGACACAAGACACTAGAAATACCACATGACTTAGTACAGTACAACGCAATATAAATACGAGATTACTTTATTGCAAAATGGTGTGAGAGGGTGTGGAGGGGTAACAGTGTGTGAATTGAGAAGGGTTTAGGAGGGGGTGGGGATGAACTTGTGCTGAAGCGGAAAGATGACTGGCCATGTTGGGGAGAGGAGGGGGATGGCGGAGGGGGGAAGGAGGATATTTGGGGAGGTGTCTAAAGGGTGAAGTCAACTGTTGGATTCTGCTTTTCCCTCTCAAGAGAGGACAAGGTAAAAGCCAGGGCACTATGGGAATTTTGTGGCATCAAAAGATTTTATATTCATTGCTTCCACGATGAAAATAATACTCACCGCCAATACAACAGTAATAAATACTGTTTTCATGTTGATTTCTACCGTAAAAAGTGTCATTAAGAAAACCAAACAACAATCTTCACGTGAAAATCAAATTAACATTAAAAACAATTATTTTCACAGTAAAAATCAATCATTTTCACTGGTTCTGAGATGACTTAACTCCCCTGACAACGTGTGAAAGAAAACTAAACAATTACAACCCTAGGGTTCCGTGTGCCGTGAAAACGTTTAATTATGGCAGTCATTGTCGACTTGAAGCAATGTGCACCTTTGCAGAGCAATTCTTAACGCGCAGTGGTACCGATCGTATCAGTGCGCAGTCATAGGAGTCATAAGTACTTGGCCATTTTCTTATCATTCATAATTAGTGATTTTCATGTTGATCGTGTTTGACTGTCACTTGAAGGCGAGAAACAAGACAGCGAACACTTATGAAGCTATGATATCAGAGCACTCTCTTTTCACACATTAATTACTGGTATTTTTTTAGACATAGTTTGATGAAGAAAACGGCTGTTGTTAGATTTTGAGTCTAAGAAGTTTCCATAGAGCACATGTGGTGGAGGGGGGGGGGGGGGGGGGGGGGGGGGGGGGGGGAATTCTCAAAATCGATGACGTATTGGCCAATCCTCTGTGTGTCTGTGTTTATGTCTGTGTGCGTGTGAGTGCTTCCGTCTGTCTATGTCTCTGTGCGTGTCTGTTTATGTGTGCGCGCGCGTGTGTGTGTGTGTTGTGTGTGTGTGCGCGCGCGCGTGGGTGTGCGCGCGCGGTTGTGTGTGTGTGTTGTGCGGCGCGCGCGCGCGCGCCTGCGCGTCCTTGTACACATCGATTAGTTTTTCATGTAGCACCCATAAACTTACGATTTAAGCCTGAAGAAAACTTAAACTTTTGCGAGGGAGAAATGTTCGAGAGAGAGAGAGAGAGAGAGAGAGAGAGAGAGAGAGAGAGAGAGAGAGAGAGAGAGAGAGAGAGAGAGAAGGCAAAACGAGTTTTGTAGTTTCTAAGGAAATGCCTTTTTAATGGTATTTTCTTACAGAATGGCTCTGAGATTCTTAAAGGTCCTTAAGCGTTCAGTGGGAATCTTGCTTTTAAAGTGATCCAGATAGTTTTTATGGGATCTTGCTTTTAAAATGATTTTTTGTTTGTTTGTGTGTTTGCTTGCTTGCTTGTTTGTCAGTAGAAGGAATTCAAACTTTGCTGTTGTTTGGATACAAGTTTTTGTTTTTGATTAACATTCTGTGTAGGTGTTAACAACTTGAATTTGTACGCACTGTTCTACACTATGTGATAGTATTGCATTGTCTTGCATTGCATCGTAAAACTTCACCTTGACGGTACAAATTTTACCTGTGTTCCCCATTGCAGAAAAAAGAAAACAAGATGCAAAGCATATAAACGTACTCCCAGTTTATCTTGAATACGTGTGAGATATTCCATAAAGAGGAAAACCGTTTTGGGCCGTTATAGCCGTTAGTAACGAATGTAACAGTAAAATAAAACAACAAACGGGC